>CM069231.1:5099373-5838565 GCA_035582765.1 Acer negundo | reverse complement strand
AAAATTTTAATTGTTTTCTATAAGTGTAACATTATTCCTTATATACAAGATGAAATTAGCGCACATCACACATATACCATGAGGTTATGTGTTCAAGTATATTAATTACATCAAATTATGAATTATTGTAATATATCAATATATATATTATACATAATGAAATGTTATTTTATTTATCTTTTTTTTTTTTTTGATAATGGAGAAACATTACATAGAGGAAAGCAATAAAGGGTTGGGATCCAGCTAGAAAAACTCCTGCACAGAGGAGAAGGTTGAGAGAGCTAGCTTGTATGCCAAGGAATTTCCATACTTGGAAATCGCTAAGCATTTACAGTAGCCAGCCTCTAACAATAAAGCCTTGATATCTTTAACAATAAGATTAGAAACCCCAAACAGGTGATTAGAGGTAGTGCTGATAGAATCCATCCAAGAGAAAGTAGATTCAGCAGAATCCACCTGCAACTGATACATACATGCAAGAGAGAGACCCTTCCGCAAGGCCATCAAACCACCCACCTCTGCAGAAAAAATACCCCTTATGGTAAATGAACGAGCAACCAGGACCAAACCTTTGACATCACAAATCAAAGCATCGATGGCTATACAATTAGCATTTTTTCGGATAGCCACATCTGTGTTGAGTTTGAGGCGACCTGGAGGTGGTGCTAGCCAGTCCGGGCTGAGTCGATAAGGCAAAGGGAGGATCCGCACAGGCAAAGCGCTTCTAGAATTATGAAACTCCCCAATAAAATACATAGCCCCAGCCGCCACCAGAGCAGGAGGCTTGAGCTTGCTAGCATTAAGAAAAGAATTTCTATTTTCCTAGATAGCCTAAGAAATCATATAAAATTGATCCAATCCATCCTTCCCAAGGACAGGAAGAAGAGAACCAAACACTTCTTGGGAGGGGAGGTTACCCTTAGAAAGAAGGAGGTTGCTAAACTGAGTGTGACTCCAAACCTTTTTGGCCACTGAACATTGGAATAAAGCAAGTTTGGACGACTCGTTCCAAGCATGACACAGAAGGCAGTCGGAATTGTCCACCGATTTTCTCTTTTAAAGGTTCTCCATGTAGGGTAATGCGTTCCAGCAGGCCCTCTAAACAAAAACGCGAATTTTATGTGGCATATTAAGGCACCACAAATGATTCCACCATAGACGCACTCGAACTTTGCTCAATGGCCACATCATACCCACTCTACACTGTATAACTACCTCTCTTATCAATATGTCATAGGAGAAAATCCCTGCCTCCCTTCCAGCTAATCGAGATAGAAAGGATGATTTCCTTGTCTATTGGGAACATATTTCTATCTAACTTTTCCATATCCCACCTCTTGTGAGTTGAATCAATGAGGTTCGAAACTGGAAAGTCATTCTCAGTTACAGGTGTAATAAGCTTAAAGGAGGAGTGAAGAGGAATCCAAGGGTCGTTGAAAACCTTAATAACTCTACCATCACCGACACCCCAATAAAGGCCCTTTGAAAGCAGCACACGCCCCTAGAGCAAGTAGTGCCAGATATAGGAACACCCTGCCTTAATAGAGGTCGAGAGGAAATCACAATTTCTAAAATATTTTGCTTTCAGAATACGGGAAACAAGAGTATCAGGGCCATTTAACACCCTCCAAGCTTGTTTGGCCAGCAGTGACTGATTGAAGGCCGAAAGATCTTTGAAGCCTATCCCTCATTGGCTTTTAGGATGGTACAAACTGTCCCACTTCACCCAACTAATCTTCCGTTTCCCACCTCTGGACCCCTACCAAAACTTCGACATCATAGAATTTAACTCCTTACACAAACCGACTAGTAGCTGAAAAAGACTCATCGAATATGTTGGAGCCACCTGTGCTACAGCTTTAATCAGGATTTCTTTTCCGCGAAAAGAAAACTGGCCTCCATTCCATCCCTTAACCTTTTTCCACACCCTCTCTTTTATGTCATTGAAAAGACCCTTTTTGTTCCGACCCACCATAGTTGGAAGACCAAAATACCTGTCTTGGCTGTTGTGGTCCGTTATCCCCAAGGAATCTTTAATCTCAGCCATTGCTCTCGATTCGACATTCAGGCTGAAAGTTGTACTTGACTTCTAAAGATTTATCTATTGACTTAACCCGAGCCTCGCTCGTAGGTCTCCAGCAACTTCCTAATGCACCATCTGCTTTCCATGGAAGCCTTACCAAACAACATACTATCATTCCCAAAAAACATATGGCTGATCAATGGGGCACCCTATAACACTTGATTCCCAAACCTCTATCGTTCTTTTCCGAGCCAGAGATGAGGCTGGAAAGTGCTTATGCACATAAAAGGAACAAGTAGAGAAAGAGAAGACATCTTTGTCTCAGACCTCTGAAAGGGATAACTTTGCACAAGGTGCGCCCATTTAGCAGAAAAGAGAGATTGGTGGAAGATACGCAGTCCATCACTAATTCAGTCCAGGTAGAGGGAAAATTCATCTTGATCATAACTTCTCGAAGGAAATCCCAATCGACTATATCGTATGCTTTGCTCATATCTATTTTGAGTGTCATCATACCCCTGTTTCCCTTTTTTCTCCAAGCAATGGAGTGAAGAGACTCAAAAGCTACTAACACATTGTCAAATTTCTGCCTTCCAGGAACAAAAGTTGACTGGTTATGAGAAATCAAATCAGAAAAGAGGTTCTTGAGCCTAGCCGCTAGGACCTTGGCAACCGTCTTATATATAACACTGTAAAGGGATATGAGCCGAAAGTTTTTCAAGGAAGAGGGCTGTTGAATTTTTGGAATTAAAGCAACATCGGTGAAGTTGAATTCCCTTATGGATGACGCTCTGTTTAGCACTTGAAGGCAAACCCTGGAAAAATCCTCCCCAATAATGGTCCAAAACTTTTGAAAAAAAGCTGCATGGAATCCGTCAGGGCTGGGGGCCTTGGTTGGATTCAAATCAAAAACAGCATTTCTAACTTCCTCTGAGGTGAAAGCCGCTGCCAAGCTGTTCTTTGATCTTCCTTTAATCTATTTTTTATACCTATTGTAGCCAATTTTATATCTTGATTTAAAGGACTAGAGGATTTGAAGATGGTAGAGAAATATTCTTGAATGATCTCAGCCAACCCCGACCTCTCCCGTTTAAACAAGACCTCTGTTATCCGTCAGCCTATCAATAAAGTTCTTTTTTCTCCTTGAGGTAGCCTTAACGTGGAAATACCTGGAATTACGATCCCCTGCCTCTAACCAATTAGCACAGGAACGTTGTTTCCAATATAATTATTCTCTCTCGAGTAATCCCTCCACCTCTGATTCCATTTTCTTAATGGAAAGCATAACCCTATCCATCCCACATGATCTGTACAGAAATCGATCTCCCTATTCTTCTTATCAATTTGTTTCCCAAGATTCTTGAAACGTACATTGCTCTAACCTAATAACTTTGAAGCATACCAGCTGAGATTCCTCTTTAAATCCAAAATACCAGACTCAACCCAAGCAAACTTAACCACACTAGTTATATTTGCCTCTTTATAACACCTCCCCTTCGATGATGATAGGAGTCTACACTATTCAATTTCAAAATGACTGGCCGATGATTAGTGGAGTTAAACCCTAAATTTTCCACAGATGCCTGCCCGAAAATATCCCTCTATCTGGAATCAGCCAGGAATCTATCAAGCCTTTCTTGGACGTTACCTCTTCCTTCTCTACTGTTGTTCCACGTAAAAAAGGGGCCAGAACAGCCTAAATCCGAAAGATCGCACTCATCTAACAGTTGCGTGAATCTAATCATTCCCGAGATTGATTTTTTAGAGCCCCCAGCCTTCTCATTCGTGCATAATAACTCATTAAAATCTCCCCACACACCCAGGGGAGATTATTAACTGCCCGAAGAAGCAGAAAAAGGTCTTAAGAAGCCACCCTATTACCTGGAATTGGCTCATCGTAGAAGCCCAAAAACTTCCAAACAAAATCGTCTTACATTTGAAAACTGGCATCAATGTGACTGATAGAGGACGAAAGTATATTGACCACTAATTCTTTTTTCCACATCAACATTAACCCACCTCTATTTCTAATACCGTCAACCCAAAAACCGTTACCAAATCGAACGCGATCTTTAAAACTATTTGCCTTGTGCCCATAAATTTTAGTTTTAAAGATAAAGACAAAATCAGAGGAATACTTCTTGAGCAACCTTGACAAGGCTACGAACACACGCAGATTTCCCAGACCTCGTGCGTTCCAGCTCAGGCCTATCATTGGACCTGGCAGGCCTGATCCTCAGGCTCCGCCGATCGAACACCCTCTGGTGTTGGTTAAGGAATTCTAATCTTTTTCTGATTCCTGTTGTTTTATTCTACTTCCTATTGTCTTCTTTTGACTCAAAACTGACTTTTCGTTTGCATGTCACTACTTCCTTAGGATTGAGTGGGATGGAACCCTCCATATTTTGAGATATCTTGAAGAGCCGAACCCCCTTCGCTAGGCTTTTAGTCTTGCCAATTCTCCCTGTTAACGTCGTCCCTAGAGGAAAGGAGCTGTTGCATTTAGAGCTTTTCTTACTTGATTTTCCAAAGGCTAGTTTTTTCTACATCGGGCTAGAGACTATCTCGCTAATTTGAGGGGAGTGGTCCTCTCTCACCGATCGTTTCCATTTTCTGTTAGATTTCTTCTTTGGGGATATTATCATATCCGATGGTACTTGTTGAGTAGAGGAAGTCTCTGTAATTTCCACTGCATCTTTCTTATTTAGCTTAACACTAGGTTCATTAGTTGACAGGCCATGGTCTTTTGGGCTTTGACCACATTTCCATTTGGTTCATTCGAGGACAACACTTCCCCAACTACTGGGCCATCCGACATTGGGCCTCTTATTAGTTGAGATCCAGGCCCACTAAAAATTGTTAGGGTTTTGGATTTATACTCCATCTTCCTCCTTTGTGTCGTGCCTGGGACCTGTTATTTGATGAAATAATTCTCGATTTCCACCTTCTGCGACCCTTCCAACGACTTATCTTTCTAGAGCTACCAATCGTATAAGATTGATTTCTGATTTCTAATTTTTGGCCTTTCTGGAACTGTAGCTCTCATCCATGTCCCAAATTTTGTGATTTTCCTCGATAGTGCTTCATTTCTCGCCCCTGAGTCCAATCATTCTTTGATCACGTGCCCTATTTTCCCACAAGCATAACAAAATTCGAGAAGCCTTTCATATTTCAACCCCACCACCACATTGTTATCTGATTTGTCTAGTTTTAAACGAAGCCATCGTTTTAACAACTTTTGAATGTTGATATGAACCTTTACTCTTATGAATCTTCCCTAACATTCTTTGGAGTCCGACAGAATTTCAATAACTTCACTAATCTGTTCAGCCATCCATTTTGCCGATCTTCTATTCATACACATTATGGGGACCTCATGTATTTGCACCAAAAGCTCTACCTTTTTGAAACCCATGAGTGAAATATTACCCGTGCCTATTAATTTTTCAAGAGCTATAAGACTTTTCTCAAAATACCATGGCCTTCTTTGCCATTTCCTATCTCTGTCTACCTGATTATTGAAGTAAAACATGAAGATATTTTCTCCCACCAGTTCAGTGTTCACCGCCCCAAAGGGACTCCAAAGCTGATCAATTAAGGTCCTAAAGGCCTCCTTATTCACCCTTTTACCTGAGAGCACTTTCCCAACTAAACAATGATTCACATTTGCCACACTATCAATATGGGTTTCTTCAGCCATCTCGTGGACAGCCACATCTTCATCTGCTAGCGAAAGATTCTCGTAGAGCTTAGCAATCTCTGAATCTAACATTTTCACAAAAACAAGCAAGGAGAGAAGTGAGAGGATGTTGAACTGGAACCCTACTTCTTGGTCGGACTTTGGAAACCACGCTTAAAAGACAGAACTGCATTTACCTTTTTGACTCTAAAAAAGAGAGAGAAAAAGAAAAAGACTGGTAAAGATGTTTTTATCGTATGTTTTTATTTTGAAACAAATTATGGTGTGTTCAATATTAATCTAGAGGGAGGGGGTGAATAGATTTTAATCAATTTTATCCAATTTTCGTGATTAGTCAAGTTTACGAAAATGAGCATAACTAGTCAATTTATATAGCAAGTGTAATATGTGCGGAAATATAAAAGACACTTGGTATTTATGTGGAAACCTTCAATAAGGAAAAACCACGGGCTGTTATGTGCGCCACACACGAACCTCGAATCCACTAATTGCAATGACGTTTACAACCTAGGTTGACCTCAACCTCTCACGGTCTATAACCCACCACTATTACCCGTAGGCCTATAAAAGTGGATCTAGTCCAATTTGCTTGCACCACTAATTGGTAGTCACAAGATTTACTTCTCAATGAAAAGAATTAACAACCTAATGTAAATAATATGATATTCAAAGAGCAAGTAATATTAGGTTACACTAAATGTCTATCTAGGATGAAAGATGACAATAATCACAATCCTAGATATCAATCTTTGCTATATGACATGTCATAAAGCTCAGCTATCAAAGATTAAGCAATCCTAAAAATAGCTATCGAAATACAACTCTCAAACAATCAACACAATTATCTCAATCTTATCAATAGAATATGTTCTATAAGCATACAAGTAATAAATGAGATTGCTTGTTAAGAAAGACATAAAATATATGTGATATTAGTGACCAACTTACCAAGCTAAAAGTGTTGAATAAAAACCAAGCATGAATGACACCTAGATGATCATGGATGATGCTAGATGATGATTTGATGCACTTGAATATGTGTTTGAGTAAACAAAGGAGAGTTCTTTAGTGATTTTTTCTCTTTGGAAAAATGCTAAGTCAAAATATGATTTTGACTCTCTTAAATCTGACCTAAAGTCAAAGTAGCAAGGGTGACAAATTGATACTACGTCGTTTTGCAAAGTTTTCAAAAATTTTACCTTGACTGCCTTACACCTACCCTACGTAGGGCGGTTGTAAGGCGGTTCACCTGGGAAATGAAGAACATGTTCTTCATGACCGCTCTACGCGTAGGGCGATTTTCAGGCGAAATAGGGGCGATTGCTATTGGGATTTTGAGGTGCCTTACACCCGCTCTACGTAGGGCGGTTGTAAGGCAGTTTTTAAGCGATTAAAAAATCCACCAGTGGCACCGCTCTACGAAGGGAGGTCAAGAGCAATTTGCTCTAACCGCTGTTCAATCGCCTTACGTAAGGCGGTTGTAGGGCGGTTTTACAACACCCTTAAGAAACATGATGCATCGATGACATGACATTTAATGCACAAGATGCAATCAAGTTAAACATGCAAGAAGAGAGATTACTGAACATTAATGCACACATAATAAAGAACCACAACATACAAAAATAAGAATTATGCATGTGTTGTGAGTTTGTGTAACTACATCTCTTCAAAGCAAGTAAGCACTTAGAAATTTACCTTTGAAGTGCTTGATCTCTTGAGGTCTTGAGAGGGCTTTGGTTGTGCAAAGCACCAACCATCAAATGCCTAAACCACCCTTACAACAAACCCCACTTGTGGTTTGTCACCGAAATAAATCAATCAACCTTGAGGAACTTACATATTTATCTTTTAAAACTCTAAATATTAATGATTGTTGTTCTCAAAGAAACTTTACTAAAATTGAAATCTTTTAACAAAAAAAAAAGTTATATGTTTGTGTATCAAATGGGAACTATGGGATCCTAGCATAGTAGCATGTTTCAATATCACTTAGATGGTCCTACACCATATTAACTCTTCTTTCTGGTTTCTACATGCCTTTGTTTCTTCTCGGGATCTTGTCTTCCGGGCCCTGCTGCCTTTTTATAATCGAATAATGTTAAACACTTCACATTTGAATTGTATATGCATGCATCTCATCTACGGATGTGTCAATTGCTATTCAGATATATATCTTTATATCCTACTTACATCCCAACTAATTATATAACAATCGGTAATTTGATACGTATGTTAAGTGAGATGAATCATCATTAATAATCCACTTAACAATTACCATATCATTGATTGAGATACAAATATGGTACAAAAGGTGGGATGCATATTATTATTATTATTATTATTATTATTTTGAGATATCCAATGCTATAACGGTATGTGAAAAAAATAATATATAAAAAATGTCAAATATGACAAATAGATAATGTGTTAAAGTATGTTCTCCAATACAATCATAACTATTCAATGTAAAACTAAATTGGCAAAAAATAAAATAAAATAATAACACACTGTCAGGATGAACTTCTACTATCGAATAGTCAGTTGGACAACTATTTAATCAGTTGAGTTAGCAAATATTGATTTAATGTAGAAAGTTATTTCATTAAAAAAATATAAAGGAATAAAATAAATGAACATGTCATTAATAAGTTTTATTTTAAATGATTGTTGTCAATAAAGCATACATTCTACATCGGTATAGAAGGTAAGCAAATCTCTTAATATTTTTGATATATCAATATTTATTAAAATATAAATCACTTTTATATCGGAGATGTTTTGTACTTATAAACCTAAACTTTATTTTTTATTTTTTATTTTTTATTTTTTTTATGACTAATATCAAAAAGAGGAGGAGGAGGAGGTTAAAGCAAAGAGGATTTGATTTTGAGAGGATATATGTACGGTGGATTTATTACAATGGAAATCAGTTTATTTTGATCATCACATACACATGGGATGTCTCTCTCTCACACACACGTGTGTGTATATATATATATATGAAAATTTTCCTATGAGGATGCTCTGATAAAATTATATAAGGACATTGAATGTGAGTCATATGTTTTACATACTTTAACTTGGTATATATGCACTTGTCAAATCACTTTAATAAATGAGTGACTCACATTCAATATCCAGATAAAGTTATATAAGGATATCCTGATAGGAACGGAACCGTATATATATATATACAATGTTTTTAATATCAATTCATCTTGATATAAAATATATCAGGACGAAGAATGTGGACCATTAAATTTACATACTTTTGACTTAAAGTTTATGCACTTGTCAAATTGATTTTGAAAGGATATATGTACGTGGATTTGTTACAATGGAAATCAATTTCTTTTGATCATCACATACACATGTGATGTCTCTCTCTCTCACACACACATATATATATATATATATATATATACAATGTTTTTATTGTCAATTTGTCCTGATATAAAATATATCACAACGAAGAATGTGGACCATTAGATTTATATACTTTTGACTCAAAATGCACTTGTCAAAACTTCTCTATAATCTATGGTTCACATTCTTCGTTCTGATATATGGTTCACATTCTTTGTTCTAATATATTTTATGTTAGGACGAATTAATAATATAAAGACTATACAAATAAATATATATATATATATATATAGAGAGAGAGAGAGAGGCCATTAGGTGAATAGATGGTCCCCCTCCTCTCCCTGTCTTGGGGCTTTCTGCTTCTTCATGGTCCTATCAAGTATCATCTATCTCCCTAAAAACAACCTCCCTTTTACTTGGATTTGGGTACCCACATTTCTTTTTACCTTAGTGCCCACTCATCACTCTATTTTAAATTATTATCTTACTTTTATTAAGATTATCAAATCGTAATTTAATAAATATAAGATTATGTTAATATGTGTCATAAATATTTAATCTCTAATATATCCAATTAATCAGGTTTCATAATCAAGAACATGAATTACAAAAAGGAAAATAATTTCTTTAATGATATTTAAATATCTTACATAGCCTTTAATTTGATTCGGTGGTGTATGATAGGGGTGAATGTAAAGGGGGGTCCATAGGGGCGATGGCCCGCCAACCAATAAAAAAAAATTCTATTATAGATCAAATTAAAATATAAACCAATCAAAAAAAAAAAAAAAGGAAACTATTACAAATAAAATGTGATATATATATATGTAAAAAGTAGGTGCTAATATTCTCTTGTCCTTTTATTATTTTAATAATATAAATTAACATATAATTTTTGTTTTTATAGTTCTAATGACTATGAAAATAGGAGATAAAATCAATCCAATGTAATATTTTAATTTCCTGTTATTTCATACATTATTATCTAATCTAGTATGTATTATATATGAGTAATGCAGGCTTCTCAATTTTTTATTTTACAAATTATTTCCCAAATATATATAGCGTGTGAGGTGTCAACATCTTGTAAATCATAAGATTATGTGGTGAATGTTGTGATATTGACATCTCATGTTCAACAAACATTTGAGAAATAATTTGAAAAAAAAAAATTGGGAAGCCTAACATTACTCCTTATATAATATATATATATATATATATATATATATATTAGATTTTACTAGAACAAACTATGTGAATATTGAACTCTTATAGTGACTACCTTTATTATTTATTTTGTTAGATTAAATATTAATCTGATTTTGATAAATTTACTTTATTAGTTTATTATTTAAATTTTCTTCAAAATTATTATAAGTTAATTTGGTTTGACATGAATATTATAAAATTAAGTTACAAGTATATAAATAATTGTGATTTAAATATATCAATGGTATAATGATATTTTAATTAAGCTATTAAAATTTATATTTTATAAACTGTGAACTATTAAAATATATATATTTTTCAGTTATGCATACCGTTAAGAACATGCATAAATTTTACAACAAAATAAAATATGTTTTCTCATACACCCCTTGATTATGTAATTGAAATGAAAATTAAGAAGAAAATTAGATTGATTTGGTTATAGATAATTTTCTAGATATAAAATAGACATGTTACATTTTTATTAGTTAATGTCTATTTTATTTATTTATTTGTATTATTACTTTTAATATTAAACGGTATCACATTTTGTTGAAAAGTAGCAAGTGCGGGATTCAGCACTTTTTTTGTATAGGATTCCTACTGACCTACAATATTAGTTTTTGTCTTGACCCACACAAAGACAAAATCCTGGCTTCGCCCCTATGTATGACTCTCGTTCAATCAACTAAAACCTCCTCCAATAATATCCATTGTGATTTTTTTTTTTTTTTCGATTTTAAAACTTTATAATTGGATGCAAACAACCCAATGTCTTTTTTATTTTTATTTTTATATATGGCATTCAACAAAACTAATAAACTTTGTAAAATTAACTTCCATCATCAACAAAATAAACTTTCAAAAAACAATAAAAAAAAAAAAAATCGCATTATATATATTTTTTTATAAAAAAAACATTAAATAGAAAGGTAATTATCTCACAACAAAATAGTTAGTATATATCCTCGTCCAATATGATTTAATGAAAAGAACGCTCATTCAACTCAATAAAATCATCCCAACTTCGAGTGTAGAAAAAAAAGAGGAAGAAGTTAATACATTATATATAACCTTACGCCCGTACATAAAAATAAATAAATGATAAGAAATGCAATAATTTTGTATTTGACTTGTAAAGTTGTAATAAAAACATTTAAAATTAAGGTCAATGTCAACGGGATGACAAAATTGACATACCCAAAATTTGATAACATATGAGAAGATGCGAGTTAGCTCAGTCCATATCTACGTGACAATAACAAGGCACCATTTTTATTCATTTATAAAATTTACCTTTTTTTTCTTATTAAACAAAAACACCTATGTATGCATATCCTTTAATATTCTAAATTTTTGTAAAATAACCACTCTTGTTTTAGATGTCATTTTCATGGTTGATGAGAAAAAGCCCACCAACAAATTACAAATGTTATATATATATATATATATATATTGGATTACCTAGACAGAAGCCCGACACAAGCCATACAAATAGTGTGATAACATCCCACTAGTGGACCAAGGAAAATTGCATATATAAATGCACGCCATGGAACCGTAGTGGTAGAAGGCTTCAACAGAGGATCCAACCATCTTGGCAATAAGCCTTAACCTAATGTTATCTCTATATATGTATATATATATATTTAATATACGGAAATTTTCATATGAGGATGACTTGATAGAATTATATAAGAATATTGAATATGAGTCACTCGTTTTACATACTTTGACTTGGTATGTATGTATTTGTCAAATCACTTTTATAAATGAGTGACTCATATTCAATATCCTGATAAAGTTATATAAAGATGCTCTTATAGGAACGAGACCATATATATATGTTTAATTGTACCAAAGATTTAGGACCCTATTATAATTTAATTAATTAATTACACAAATTAGATTCTTGTGATAACTTTGCGCGTAGTTTTAATTTATTATATTTTTTTTAATAGAAAAAAATCTTTTTATTAGAACAAGCACGTCAGAAAGGTGTTCATCAATGTATCGATTCAAGTCACACACTCACTACAGTATATAAAAAAATGGTTTTGTTATTAGCAAAGTTTTATTTTTTGCAAAATTATCTAATAACATGTGCTTTTTTTTTTTTTTGGTTGAAAATATATATTAACATGTTTTTAAAAAATAACTTTTAACTGTTTTTATTTTATAAGAATATTATCTTAGAGTTTATCATTGGCTGATTGAGATCTTTTACTGATCATTTGATTGGTTATTGATAAAGTTGTTGTGAAAACTAATAACATATTAGCTACCCATTTATTGCAATGTTTATATATTATAAGATTAGTTGTGGTCAGGAAAAAAATCAGATCAGCAGAGAATCCAAATTAATTATTGACATCTTTCATAATTTTAATATTTATGCTTTTATAGTTTTACATATACACACATATGATCTCTCCAAGAAATTTATATTAGTTAGTGTTACTTAATAAAAAAAACAGAAAACTTTTCTTACAAAAAAAAAACATGAAAATGTTTCTCGGACGATCAACATAAAAAAATGCTGGAAAAATAAAAATAAGGAGGTTGGACCTAATATATATGTTGAGTATGCAGTTGCAACGAATCATATTATGATAATAATTAAAATAAATAAATAAACATTAACATAAAGATGTACATGAATACGTCGAACCTGCCACTATAGCTATTTAATTTAAGAGATACGCTTATAGTTTGAGATCAATTAATCCATTATATTATTATTAATTGCATATACAAATTAGGTCTTTGATAGTTATTGATGATGGACAAATCATGCAAATCCAAAAGTTACGTCAAAATTAATAATTTATTATTCTCTAAAGCTCATCAATCTCATTTACCAAGTAATAATATATACATCCATTTTGTGGGAAACAATGTAAGCTTGAAAGCTTTCTTGGATATATAATTTGTTTTTGTTTATATTACTGTGTCATTAAATCTGTTTATATATATACGGAAATTTTCCTATGAGGATGCCCTTATATAATTATATAAGGACATTGAATGTGAGCCACTCGTTTTACATACTTTGACTTGGTATGTATGCACTTGTCAAATCACTTTTATAAATGAGTAACTCACATTCAATATCCTGATAAAGTTATAAGGATGCTCTGATAGCAACGGGATCGTATATATATATATATATATATATATATAGGTGTTCTCTTATAAAGATGTCCTGATATAATAAGGTAAGGATGTCCAACCATAATCACACATTTATATTGAGTGTGAGTATTTATTAATATGAGTCTATGGGTCCACTGAGAATGTGTAGCTGTGTTGGAAGTCTTGATATTGTTATATCAGGACGTCCTAATAGAATTATTATTATTATTATTATTATTATTATTATTATTATATATAGTCATTAAATCAGTTTTAAACTAATAAGGTTGACATTTCATATCAAGAGTGTTTCGAATTCAAGAGGTTCGAGTCATTGCATAACAAGTGGTATTTAATCGTGTGACTCGTTGTTATTATTATTTTTTCACATTTTTAATTATATACTCACTGATCATATCATAAATCGTCACACCCTAGAACAAATATTTTTTATTTTTTATGTTGAGAGCTGACACTGGATAGGTCGATCAAGCAACACTACAACACGATATGGATGTCTACTTCCAAAATTGGAAGAAGTTGACTCTCAATACCAGGAGAGGTCTCCCCACATTTATTGCGATTTTATGTGTAATGGTTGGACAATATTTACAATGTGTTAAGGTTTTAACCGTGGTAGGTTGGTGAAAATTGTGAAGTCTCCGACCACCAAAGGCAAAGGGACACCAAATACAAAAGTTATCTTAAGTAACTCACCAGCAACTCGAACCTGAGACATTAAGAGATTATTTATTTTTTGTCTAAAAACTGAACGGTCCTGAATTTTAGAATAGCAACGGAAACATGAAATTGAATGATATGTTTGTTTTTATTTTTATTTTTATAACATCTGAATAGAGTGTCAACTTGTCTGTTTTTTTTTTTTTTTTAAAGATAAAATGGTCTAACAATAAGAATTTAACATTTATACCCTTGTTACTGTTAATTATTATGTATTTTCATTTTATAAAATACAAACAACTAAATAAAAATAAATATTATTTATGATTAAGATATGATAAATATATATATATATATTTTAAATATGATAACTAATGATTTAGAAATGATTTTGATTTAAAAAAAAAAAAGAAATAGAATTGAAGGTAAAGTGATAATGTGATTAATATTTTTTTTAAGCTGTTTATCATAAATAATAGGTTAAAAGAAATAAATTTGTATAACATAAAATTATGATAAAATTGTAAATATGTGATCTTTGAGAAGATAATCTTAGAAAACAATATATTAAATATAATTCAGTGATCTTGAATTAAATTAAAAGTCAATTTTTTTTTCACTTTTTTATTTTAAGTTGTTTTTTGGTATTTTTAATTTGTTTGACCATTTATAAAAATAAACAAAACAAATTAATAATTTTAATTCAAACCCATTAGGTTTTAAATGAAAAAAATAAACGACCCTTAATTTTCAAACTGAATGGTCATCCTTCACCACTGATCTACATTTGGTGGTTACTTTAGACATATTTTAATATAATCGAAGTTTATTTCATTTTTCACTATTCGGAAGAGAAGTTCCTTGCGGTTGAAATTTGATTATAAAAGAACAGTACAAAATCATAAACAACCAAAAAAAAAAATAATAATAAATAAATAAATTGAAAATTGAAATCCAAGTTAGTTCAAAACTATGGGCTATTTTTAAATGAATTGAAATGAAATTATTCATAATTCTTACCTACCAAACAAGATAAGAATAAAAGGAATCATGCATTTATAAGTCAACCTTTAAAGAAATGATACAATAGATTTTCTTAGATCTTCTTAGGCAAATGAGCAGATACGGTGGGCCTTTTCCTTAATTAATATTTGATTATATTTCACTAATTTGAAGTTGACATCCCCTACCAAGCCAAAGTAGAATTTTTTTTTTTTGGACTTTTTCAATCTCTCTCTACATCTATGAAAGAAAATTAACAATATAGTTGAATATGTTAAATTGTTAATTCATAATAACGTGTACAATGGTACGTCATGTAGTGGTCAAATTTGGTCACATAAACCCGGACCGTCTTTCAGGCCCAATCTAGCTAAAGTGAAGGCATGTAGATCGGAGTCATTGTCTACAACGATGTGACCCAGTCAATGCAATCAACTAACAAGATATTCAAATATCTCTCAAATCTTGCGAGTATCTCCATGGATCTCGCGGCAACTAATCGTGTCTTGTTGCTTCACTTGAGACCTATAAATACCCGGCCCTTCATTCTTAAAAGAGGTGGGCTTTTCTCTACTGAAACCCTACTCAATTTCTCTCTCTCTCTCTAAGCTTTTACTTTCTCTCTCTAGCTCTTACGCTGTCAGTCACCTGTTCCATAACGAGTTGATTAATATTGCCCCATCTCATTTCAAGCTTAAGGACTCTCAGTCACCTTGGCTCAGTCGACCCAACACAAACGTATAACACCAACACATTGGTTTGCTTTATTGTATCTTTGTTTTACTTCGTTGCTTTTTCGACTTGCTCTGACTGATGCATTGAAAAGTATTTCTAATGAACATCCATTGATTTGACTTGACCACTACTTCTCCATTTTTTTTTTTTTTGGTGTATTTCGCTTTACAAGTTGTTAGTGCCTATCGACGACAAGTACAAATTAAATTGTAGAATTCGACCGTTTACAATTTGGCACCCTGCCAATCTTTTCAATTTTCAATCCTTTTTATTTTTGCTTTTAATCCTTCATTGTAAAAATGGTGAACTCGAACATTCATATGGATTTTGAGACCTAGGTTGCCTTTCTCACGTCTCAAATGAATGAGAATGCTAAGAAGTTGAAGTTGCTTGAGAAGGAGAACGCTGTTGTGAAGGCACATAACTAAAAATTGCAAACTCAGTTGCAATCCCTGTTGACTGAAGTGGCCCAACCGATGGACACGGCACCAGTAGTCGATACAACACCTGTGTTGAATCCGTCTGGTGCCCAGCATCAGACGGAGTAAACTTACCTCCAAAGGCTTCACATGAACTAATGTGAGTGACAAATTCAAACGCTAATCAAGCCGGTCTATTGACCTCGCTTGGAGCAAAGATCCAACAGGATGTGCAAACCCAAAACTGGTAAGGTTTGATTTGATTTTTCGTAATTTTGAACTTGCTCACAGGTTTACAGAGATGGAAGTCATGATCCAAAGGATTCCAGGGATGTCGACTCCAATCAAGCAAAATGTATCCTATAGTTTTGCCAATTCTTCTTTTGTGGACGAGATTGCTATGGTAGAACTACCTAGATAGTTTTCCTTCCCAAACATGAAGAACTTTGACGAAACCTTAGATCTAGATGACCATATCACCCAATACAGGCAGCAGATGTTCATCGCCGTAATTCCCAGAGACCTCAGGGAAGCTTGTATGTGTAAGGGTTTTGGGTCAAGTTTGATTGGACCAGCACTGTAGTGGTATACCAACCTTCCTAACCACTCTATCGGCTTGTTAGCATAGCTAAACAACACGTTTGTGAAGCAATTTCTAGTAGTAAGAAGTTGGAAAAATAGTCAGACAACACGTACACTATCACCCAAAGGCGCAACAAAAACCTCTATGACTACGTGGGTCGATTCATCAAGGAAAAGGTCTCCATTCCTCATTGCAACATGGCTACTGCCATCTTAGCCTTTAGAAAGGGCCTCTTACATGACTCAGATCTATATAAGGAACTTACCAAATATTTGTGTCGAACCATGGAAGATTTCCTAGTTAGGGCATGGGAAGGTGATGAGGTTAACTACATTTATTCGACCATTAATAAGAAAGATAACAAGAACCACGGTCGTGTCAACAGGAGATCAAACGACAAGAGAAACAATAACTGGAATAATCAACGGGACAGGAACGACTAAGGTCGACCTTACGATAGACCTATAGGATTGAACTATCGTCGAAGAACCCTATTGCTCGAGTACAACCTTAACATTGAACCTATCAAGGCCGTGGAAGTGTTGAAAGGAATGAGGGATGCAGTAAGATGGCCACCGAAGATCTCAAGCCTACCCAACCAACTAAGGCGACTTTAAGAGGTGTTACGGCTTCCATAGTGACCATGGTCATCGAACCAGGGATTTCTTAACTCTTTGACTTGAAGTGATCGAGCTTCTAAAGCAAGGTCGACTTAAGCAGTACCTAACTGAAAATGGGAAAAACACCCTAACAAAGTGAGAAGAAAGGCAAGACGATAAGCATTAAGATAGTCCTCTTGAATCGCTATGACAGGACCGAGCAATAAATTTTATTTTATATAGATCAAAAGTCAGCGGCATAACTCATTCAGCAGCAAAGAAGCACACTCGGCAGCTATCGAATGCCGAAGTACACCTTTGAAAACCATCTGATTCGACGTCCAAAGTTACCATTAGTTTGACAACACAAAACAAATAGATTTGTTTACTCCACACCATGATGCTTTAGTCATTTCAATTTCAATTACAAATTATTTGATAATATGTTGTCTAGTCAACAACGGTAGTTATGCTAACATCATTTTTCTAGATGCTTTCAAGGAAATACATATTAACCAGTTGAGCCTCACTTGTAGGTCGACAACCTTTATAGGATTCAATGGGGAATTTAATAGCACTGTCGGCGACATCATACTACCAATCTACGCTAAAGGAGTCAACTTGTAAATCGAGTTCTTAGTGATCGATAGTCATTCATCCTTCAATGTCATCTTGGGAAGGCCTTCAATCAATAAGATGAAGGCAGTCCCCTCGACGTACTATAATGTCATCAGATTCCTAACCCGTTGGGGAGTCTACGAAATTCGTGGCGAACAAAAGACATAAAGAGATTGCTACTAGAACACCTTGAAAGGGAAGAAATCAGAGTTATAGCAATTACAACCACTTTCACCAAGCTTGACCTCTAGGGTCCCAAGATGGAAGAACTTAATGAAGTACAGATTCATCCCGATTACCCGGAACACAATGTGAAAATTGGGTCTCGGCTTTGACCCAAAATCAAAGAAAAATTGGCTACTTTCTTAAAGGAGCGACACGACAGTTTTGTCTTCACCCATGCATACATGATTATCATTGATCCTGAGGTTCATGGTGCATCGACTACAAGTCAACCTAGAGCATTGACTCGTCAAGCATAGGCAAAGAAAGTTCACACCCGAAAGAAATTGAGTTATCAATGAAGAGATTCAAAAGTTAATCTACATTGGGTATATTATAGAAGTACAGTACCCTGATAGGCTGACCAACGTTGTTGTGGTTAAAAAGAAGAATGGGAAATTAAGGGTGTGTATCAACTTCACAGACCTGAATAAGGACTTTCCAAAAGACTTTTTTCCTCTCCCTTATATCGACATGCTAATCGACGCAACGGCTGGTCATGAGCTTTTAAGCTTCATGGATGCCTTTTCAGACTACAACCAAATCTTAATGCACCTTGATGACCAACACAAGATAACTTGTATCACTTAACGAGGCAACTTCTGCTACAAAGTCATGTTTTTTTGGTTGAAGAATGCAGGTGCAACCTATCAACGTCTGGTGATTCTATCCCCCAAATGAATAAAAGATGTATAGAAATTGACTGGTCGAATCGTGGCCCTGAGCCGATTCATATAAAAGTCATCTAAATGTTGCCACATGTTATTCAACATGCTTCAAAAGAAAAAATAATTCAAATGGAATGAAGATTGTGAGAAGGCTTTTCAAGAGCTCAAACAAGTTCTTCCATCTTGTCAACACTCCCACTATTATAAAAACCAAAAGACAACGAGAAACTCTATGTATACTTGGTTGTATCCGACACGGCAGTAAGTGCAGTTTTAGTCAAAAAAAGATAAAGTGTATCAACTCCCCGTGTACTATGTGAACAAGTCTCTACTTGACACAAAAACTTGATATAGCCAGTTAGAAAAGCTTGCCCTAGCACTTGTCGTGGCAACAAGGAAATTAAGACCATACTTCCAATATCACACAACAGTGATGCTTACCACCTTCCCATTAAAGAATATTCTGCACAAACCATAACTGTCGGGTAAACTCACCAAGTGGGCAATGGAACTAAGTGCATAACATCACATTCTAACCATGAACTACCATCAAATCTCAAGTACTTGCTGATTTTATTGTTGATTGTCATCCTAACTTTCAATTGCAGGCTAAAAAAGAACTACTAAGCATCAGTAGAGGTTCAACACCTGGCACCTAGACATTTTCAGTTAATGATCAAACCAAAATGTATATGTTTTTGGCCCTCATTTTCTGCCCTTTGTGTTTATTCTCAAGAAATATCCCGTGATTTAATTGTGTGAATTAATGTTTTCAGGTATTTATGAGTTCAGAGGCATTAGTGTAATTTTGGTCAATTAGAGGTAAAAGTGTAATTATTGAATGAAGATTAAAGTTATTGTGATTTTATAAGAGATTAGGGGTTGTTTCGTAATTTGCCATGCAAATCAACCAGACACGCCACTTCATTAGTGATGTTGTGCGTTTTGAGTGTTGAGAAATTAGGCACAAGCTCAATACAAACCCAAGTCAAGCGTGGCCCAAATGAACCCAAGGCAAAAAGACCCAAAGAGGTGGCAGTTGATCTAGTGTGGTGAGCTCACCATCTCTAAACCCAACTGCAACCTGGCCTAATGCTAAATGCACCATATCACTCATCTTCAACCTTCAGCTCTAGCAACCTTAAGAACCAGCCAAACCTAGTTTTTACAATCGTCGAATAACGACCATTTCACACCTTATTTCAGTTGATTTTCGGTCTAGATGATCGTAGAACTCCAATGCGACCGTAATGAGGTCTTTTTTCGGTCTCCGAACACCGCTGTGCTCCAGCCACTATCTCTTCATCTCACCGGTGTCACTCCTCTTTTCGCCATTAGTCAAACCATGAATCCACCGTAAATAAGTGTCAGGTGAATGTTGCGGTTCAACTTTCACTATTCCCCACTGCGAACTCCACAGCAAAAACGACCATTGATTCGCCTCCAGTGATTTCGCCTCCAAATGTTGCCATTGAAGACAGCGAATATAGAGCAACAACCTTGATCTGATTTTCTAGAAAATTACTGAACTCGTGCCCTAATTCTAAAACCATATAAATACACCATAACTTTCCATTTGAAAAAGAATCCCTTCTTCCACCATTCCGAATCCCACCATTTCTCCTCTCCAATATCATTAACAACACATAGATTACTTCACCCAAATCACTCCTCTCTTCCCATCTTCTACACGCATCTCCTTCGTCACTATCCATTTGACATCCACATATCTAGACATATTCTCATCCACCAATCTTTGTACAAGGATCAACAAAGAAGCTTAAGGAAGGATCAAGCTCACAAGAGAGACTCATGAGTTATTTCTCTACATTTTACTTCCTTTCTTTGTTTGTGATTGTGTGTAATTAAATCCCCATTCTAAGGGGATGATTTGAGAAACTCTTGGACAATGAGTATTTGTTAAAGCTTTGAATATTATGTTTACACAATTATAGTTCTATTTACTTTTTAATTAGATCTTGGTCTTATGTGATTGATTATGTTAATTGCAATATGCTGTAGGATTTACTTGTGATAAATTTGGTTGAGTTATTGACACACTTAATTGATTGTAGCACATGGTGAATATGATAGGTTGTTGGAAGGTATATCAACCCCAATTGCCTAGGCCTTTGATCGTCACTAACTGATCCAACCTTGACACCATCTCCTTAATTGATTAGCATTTTGGTGGGAAGTTGTTTGGTTTAGTACCCATGGCCAAACACACTTCTGAATGAGATCAGTCTTTGATTGTGTGGATTGTACATTAATGAAACCATGTATGAATTGCTTAAAGTCCATTAGCTACTCTATCATTTCCTTAGCTTCCACTTAATTGTTTAAATCCATTTTCTTATCTAGGTTGTTGGTATTGGATTCCTATCTTCATTCATATTCTCTTTAATTTCTTGTCATTTACTTTTCTAGTTTATTAACTCAAAATCTATCCAACCAAAACATGGATTTATTTTCTTGCACATTAGTTAGACTAACTTAGATTAGATCACAAATCGATTAATCTAACCTAATCCCTGTGTACGATACCTTAGCTTGTCGCTTTACTTGTTTTCAAACTTTACAGCATATTGTGTAGGAATTTCTTTATAAACATCTTTTGAATTTGCAATTTGGTAACGACATAAAAAACGAGTATCAGTTGACGGGTCGAGTAACGCCAAATGTGCCTATGAGTGATACTGCAATCACCTGAAGAAGATCTGTTTGAACAATCGATCTGATGTGGCTTTAAGACAACAGACAATGAAGCAGAATATAAAGCCTTGATTGCTAGTTTAACATTATGCCAATCAATGTCGATAAAAAACATCAGAGTCTGTTGCAACTTGCAACTTGTGCTTCAACATATATGGGGTACCTACGAAATCGAATATCAAAAAATGAAAGCTTACTTAGAATTGGAAAAAAAGCTTCAGTCGACATTCCAGCATTTCGAAATTGAACAGGTGCCTAGGGTCGACAATGCACACACAGATGCATTAGACAACTTGGGCTCAAACTTGCAAACTAAGCAAGACAAGATGATCTGAAACATCTACCTTTTAATGATTAGCAATATGTGATCAAGCCAAAATTGGTATGATTTTGGCCTCCATTCCTAACTTTCTTTGCTTGATTCTCAGGCACTTCCTGATATTTAATGTCGTTAAATCAAGTGTTCCATGTTTACTTAGGCCTTAGGGGCATTTGTGAGGAAGGTGGGGACTTTGGTGCAAAAGGACCTCAAGTTGGCAAAATAGGGCATTGTCGCCACTTTACAAAGTGGCGACAGAATGCATTTCTCAGAAGTAAAACATCAAGTGTTGTCGCCACTTTGTTGTAGGAACCTATAGTTACAGATTGTGCAACGGAAGGTTTTAAATTTTTTTTTTTTTTTTGCAATCATAAACTAACCCATTTGTACAGAAATAATCAAATACAATAAGGAGTTGAAATTAATTCATACCAACGTTTGGATGCTCCTTCTCTTTAATACAATCTGCTTCTTAATTTGAACCATAAGATCTTCCTCGCTATGACCCGGAATTGATAACGGCGTGTGGGCGCGTCATGATACTCAGGAACAAGAGGGATGAATGGAGGTTGAAGAAGAACACACAAAAAAACAACTCTTGTTGTTTGTATATAGATGAATTTCGGCCACACTATTTGTGAAGAACACGAAGCAAAATAAAACCCCTTTTTTGTTGGTTCAAGTGGCCACACACCTGTTGTGTTTCTCTCCTTTTTAATTTGCGTGAACCGTGTGTTGATTTTAAAATCAATTACACTGATCCTATATCAGTATTTTTTTTAAAAGAAACATATATCATATATATATATATATATATATATATTAGGGTTAATATTAACAACCTCCCCTGACCTTTTAACTATTGTGGGATGTATAGGTAAAGATGTGTTTATTTTAACAAACTCCACTGAGTTCTAACGGAGTTAATTGTTCTGTTAAGTAATAAGGGCAAATTTGTAAATCCAAAAACAAAATAAAAAGTAAGAATTTAAAATTTTTTTTAAAAAAAAATCTATCCATTTTATCTCTCTTTCACACCAATTCACGGCCTCCCTCATCAGTCATCACTGGAAATTGAATTTCTTTCCTTCCCAAACCAGAATCATCAACCTCATCGTTCATCACCAAACCTTAATCATCCACCATCATCGTTCATCACCAAACCCAGATCATCATTATCTCCCTCAATCTCATTTCTCTCGATCCATCATTCACCATCACTCATCCACCATCCCAATGACTACCAAATTAAATTCCACATACAAGAAAAACGAAAAACAAATAGAATCAACCAAAAAAACAAAATAAATCGAATCAATAATCCATACTTTTCAATCCAAACAAAAAAAAATCTGGAAAAATCTCAAAAATCTAGAAATAAAATCTTGAAAAACCCAGTTTAGGTCTTTGAAGAGAAATGGTGGAATTTAATTTCACCAACCAGGCATAAATCTCCAAATCAACAAAAATCCTTAACAAAGATAAAAATCACACAACCGAACCAATAAAAATCCAAATAAAACTCACCTACATAAACACAAAACCAACAACATTAAACATAACAAAACAAACACCTCAGAAAATTAAAGCATGATTGTAATAGGTTCTATTTCCTCATCAAAAATGAAAATCTCAACACAAAATCCACCCACATCAATACTACCCATCACCATTTACACAACAAAAACCCAAATCCTTCAAAAATAAAAAAAGAAAAGAAAAAAAAATCAAAAACAAAAACGCTCGGCGGCCGGCGATCAAGCACCACCATCGACCGCATCCAATTTCTCTGTGTTAGCTGACGGAGGTCTAGCTCGCCACGAGCGTGAAGGAACTAGATCTCCTTCACGTTGGTGGAGGAGATCCGTGCTCCTTCAGACTACCACTGGCATGGAGAAGATCCACTTCTCTTCCAACGGCTTTTCCTCTCGGTCGGCGTACACTTCCACCACCGGTTGAGGTGGCAGAGGGGAGAGAGAAAGGAGAGGGACATATTAGATTAGAGAGGAAGAGAGGGAGAGAGGGTTACCTGGTGAGAGAGAGATTGACGGGAAAGAGATAGCATTTTTGTTTTTTGTATTTTGTTTTTACATTTTTTATTTCATGGACATGAGAATGTACAACTTTACCCTTCCTACACTAACAAAATCCTAAACGCCATCACAGTCAGGGGAGGTTTTTGAAATAAATGCATTTTGACCTACACATCCAATAATAGTTGAAAGGTCAGGGGAGGTTCTTAATATTAATCCTATATTTTAAAATAAACTAATTAATTAAATCTATTAAGATATCTTATATCTTTAAAGATATTAATTATTATTAATTTATTTGATTTGATTTGAATTCAAAACTCTTTTAAATTCAAATTTAAATATTTAATTTAATGAAAATAAAATAATCAAATTATCTTTTCTTCATTCAAAATTAAATATCAATCAACACCCTCCATCTAATGATTAATTATACAATTAAATAATCTAATTATTTAATTAACATAATCATTAATATTCATTAATTAAATAATCACATTATTCAATTTATTCCTGAATTGACATGTGTCACTTTCGTAACACAATTAATTGGACAATCCAATTAATTAACCGTGACCCTTGTTACCTAAATCGATCGGGCTAGCAATGGGACTTAATGGATGCACAGTATTTTGAGCTCCAATATTCCTTAGAAATATTTAATTAAAGAACTCTTTAATTAATATTTCATGATTATTAACTTCGGTGTTATTCCGCTAAAAACCCGAAGCTGCACTCTCTCAACTGTAGACGTTTTTACACAGACCAATAACTTTCGGTGTCCATCGATATAGCTATTACATATGGTATAATCTTCCACAAGCAGTTCATAATTAGAGCTGGGTCATAATGTTCGTTATACCCCTCTAATTATATCTTTCCATTAAGTACCATTGATTCTCTAATGAACAATAAATCCTACATTCCTTACGGAATCAGGAGAGCGCTTATATTATTCAAGCTCTGAATCAACCCTTAAGGGAACTACCATCTACTTCTTGCAAGAAGGAGTGGATTCCACTATTGTGTACAAACCTTCCCAGCCACAAGTTAAACCGCGACCCTAACATACAGAGCATATTGATCGGGAATGTAACTCTGACCTCACCCATGGTTTATCAAAGATCACGATCTAACCTGAAGGAGTCGATAAGACACTTAGGATTAAGATCACCCACATATAGCCATCATTAGTTGATATATATGAATCTCATCGTTAAATGGATCTTAGTGAGAGATTCATATAGATCATGGCCCAGTCCTATATAATCACATCATACAAGGTATCTCTATTCTTATATCTCTATATGAATGATCTAGGATAGAAACACCGTACACTACGAAATAGACCGCAGCTGTAGATTAACCACAAATAAAGTACTCAACTTTATTTGCTATCTACGGACTCTTTAGATTGCTCGTTTCAAACTGAATCCATCTATATATGACACTCATATACTTAGTTCGAAATTACATCCGGCAATCTTGGATGTTAAGTACACATGTTATAAATAAATATATGAGACTATTTGAATGAATAAACTACTTTTTTTATTTATGTTCAATTCACATTTACAAATTATAAGCTTTAGGGCAAAAACCCCAACATTTGTGTCGCCATATCACAAAGTGGTGACAGAATGCTCATTTCAAAATTAAAAGCATCAGGTCTTATCGCCACTTTATGTTGCCATATTGACAAAGTGGCGACAATTGGAATTGCTTCAATGTCGCCACTTGCAAAGTGGCGAAAAAGATGAGAAAAGTGGCGACATGTGAATCTCAAAATGAGTAACCGTTTTTCGCCATTATGTCACCATTGGCCACATAAGTGGCGACATCACTCCACATTGGATTTTCAAGTAGTTATCAGTACATTTTCGAGTGTGACTATATATATTTCTATCTTCCAACTTGAGAAGGATCCAAGCATTCCAAGAGCAAGAAATTTACAGAGTTTTAGACCTAGTTTCTCCTCTATACATCACTCTTTCAACTTCCTCCATTCTCTAAACTTGAACTATCTTTTCCATCCAAAACCTCAACACCAATGTCTTGATTACTTCACCCAACCATTCCTTCCTTTCCATTATCTACATTTCAATACCTTTATCACTTACCATTAGACACCCACCTATCTAGACACATCTTCTTCTACCACTCTTGACATTATGAGCAACAAAGGAAAGGAAGGAGCAAGCTCTAAAGAAGGAGGCCTAAGGGTGATTTCTTTAACTATTACTTCCCATTGATTGTAACTATGTGTAACTAAACCCCTAATCTAGGGGATAGATATGAGGAACATTTGTTATGGGTTTTGCTTATGCTATGTGTAATTAAATCTCTACTTGTTTTTTACTCACTTAATATTGAGATTCTATACATTATTTTGATTTGTATTGTATATCATTAATAGATCATTTTATTGTGTGGGATAATTTGTTGTGAAACCAATCTTGGAGTGACACCCTTTATTGGTTAAGGAACTTAATGAATAGGATTGATTTATGGTGGATATACCAACCCTATTAATCTAAACCTTGATTTGTATCAAATTGATCCCACCTTGACTCCCTCTCCTTAATCGGTTAGGCATTGGGGTGGGAAGATATTTAGTGTTCATTAAAATGACCTAAACACACTATTGGAAACAAATGGTTAGCCTTTAAGAGATTTGGCCATTAATGAAGCTTTAAAGAGCATTACCCATATCACTTGTGAATCCATCAATTCCCTAGCATATATTCTATTTGTTTACATCATTCCTCTTATCAAGATTGTTGAGTCTTCTGTTTTTCCTATCACTTTTGTATGTTTATATTACTTGTATGTTTGGTGGTTTGTCAAACTACACAACTATCCACTCATTATGATTTATCTTATTGCAAAATAGATCAGTCAATCAATCTAACGGTTTACTCAATTTCCTTGTGGAACGAATCTTGCTTACTACTTGATAAAATTAACATATCAAAGGATTTTTAAGTGGCTAAAACATGATTTTCAAAAGAACATAAAAGAGTATTTTGTTGAGCACACAAACGATCTCATCAATATGGAAGGAAGAGTTCAAGGCAATCGAACTCGATTCTACATGGATGAGTTCTCTAATCGACTAATTTCGACACGACATACTTTCGACTGATCGAAATGAAGCACGAAGACTTCGAGCCAAAGCCGCCAAATTTAGTTTGGTTGAAAACTTACTCTACAAAAGGTCTTTCACAGAGCCATAACTACGACGTGTCGACCAGATCAAAGCAAAATTGGTGTTGCAAGAATTACACGAAGAGACTTATAGAAACCATGTTATGGCTCAAAGTCTAGCCAACCGAGAACTAATTACTGGATACTATTTGCCCACGATGAGAACCAACTTAATTGATTATATCATATGATACGATAAGTGCCAACGATTCAGCCAAATTATTCACCAGCCACTTGGTCGACTTAACTTAATCATTTCCCTCATGAAATAAGGAATGGATACCATGGGAAAATTTCCCACGTGGACATGTGGGAAAGTCAACATGCTAGTAATGTCAAACTACTTTATAAAATGGGTTGAAGCATAGTCGTATCAAATTATCAAGGACACCAAGGTGATCGGTTTCTTATGGAAAAATATCATAAGTCAGTTTAGGATTCCAAAGGAAATCGTTACGAACAATGGCTCCCAATTCATCTCCTACGACTTTCAAGATTATGGAAAATGGTTCCGAATAAAATTTAGCTTCTTGACTCCTCGATACCCTTAACCAAACGGTCAAGCTGAGCCGACCAGCAAAACGGTCGCTGGAATGCTTAAGAAGGGACTTGAACATGCAAAAGGGTGGTGGGTTGACTTGCTACCATACGTATTTTGGTCGTATCGAATGACTCTAACAACGTCAATTGGGGAAACTCCTTTCTCGCTCACTTATAGGGTTAAGGTGGTTTTACCAATCGAAACTTGAATCCCCACCACAAGATATGAGTTCCTGACTGAAGAGAAAAGTCAGCAATCTCTAACCCAAGAACTCAACCTACTCGATGAAAAATGAGATAGAGCCTACAACCGAATTGCAGCCTATCAACAACAGATAGCTTGACTTACAACAAACACATTCGAGTTCAAACCTTCCAAGAAGGAGATTGGGTGTTGCGATGAGTCTTCCAAAATACAAAGGAATTGAGTACTGAGAAGTTAGGACCGACTTGGGAAGGTCCCTACCGGATCATAAAAGTCATAGGCCAAAGACCATACAAGCTTCGAGCTAGAGATGGTCACAAGATCAGAAACTGTTGGAATGCTATTCACCTAAAATTGCATCATTTCTAACTTTATTTTATTTACTCAGCAATTGTTTCATTATTATTTTTCCTCTAACCGGACTATAATCACACAATTCAGAAAGCAACGACCAACCCTAACCATTTTTGTACAGGTCGAGTCCTGAATTAACATCCGACTTTCATAGATTACATGCCTCGACCAAATCCAACAATAAGTTTGAAAAAGGGACTAAGTCTCACACATTTATGAAAATTTTAGATTGAATTTGATTCGAAATATTTCTACTTAGTGATTTGGCTGTCACGACCATTTGATTGAACCTTATTACAAGTCGAGTCCAAAACACATATGGATCTCAAGGATATGGATTTGACATGACATCAGTTGAAATAGAGCTAACATTGCAACTCAACTTCAATTGGGGGAATAAGACTACAAGATAAGCACGAGTGATTAGATTCGACCAAACTACTCAACCGATCTACATCGATCAAATATCAATTTGACTCGACCTCTATAAAGTCCAGTCAACCAAAAATAAAATTAAGCGGTCCACGTCTACCCGCACATCACATTGTAATTCTCTTTTAGGCATGAATTTATCAATAGAGTTAATAGAATTAATATGGTTCACGTCAACCCACCTTTCAGTATAAATTTTGCTTACTGTAATTTTAGTCTCCATTCGACACAAGTTTGTCAATGGATTGTGAAAGGATCCATGTTGATCCAAACTTTTGTAAATTTTCCGAAACGAAATAAAAGTTGTCAATAAGATTATTCGAATATTTTCTATCTTTTTCTATCTTTCGTTCGAATGTGTTCTATTAGTTGCATCTACCATAGTTCTATTCGAAACCACTAATATATAGTCGACAAATCCGCCGCAAATTATACTTATACTACTATTCTAGAAGGTCGATACAATCACATGTGATTCGACCATGAGTCCATCAGGTAACATAAAGGTAACTGTTAAGTGTAAGACATCTCAAAATGTTGGTGGGTGATTTTGGTTTAAATTACAACTCGATTCTTTTTAGGACAAATTACCAAAAGAACTTAGACAATAATATAAAGGTAACATGTTCAAACATTAAATTCGAAACGACAATAATGAATGCTCGACATGAAATTCAGGAAACATTAAAAAAAAAAATGAAAATAAGCTGGTCATGCATTGCCTATATTCTTGACAACAGTTGGTTCTTTAAGTTCCTTATTTTTTATTGGCTTATTTCGTTGACAAACCACAATTGGAGTTTAATTATGTAAGGGTAGATTATGGCTTCATTGCTTGTGATCAAGCTTAAGTGCTCATTAAATGTATATCACTTGTGCTTAACCCATTTGAAGAGACTAGTTAAACACACACACTTTCGCTTTGCATTTCTTTGATTTCATTTTCATATATTGATTTCTCTTGTGTGTGTGTGTTACATGCTTGGCGTTTTTTCATGTTTATATCTTCCCATGCATGTTCTTTACTCACATAACACTTGCACAACATTCATATAGGATAGGTGTGTCTTGTTGGGTTGAAAAAGAGAATTTTTTTATTTACCGCGGTGGGTACCACTACCGGTTCCCTTGCCTATACCATCGTTCATCTCAGGTGCAGCCTTTGATGTTTTTCGCCATGCATGCCGCGGTTCGTGCACCTTGCCTCTGGAGCAGTCTCAACTGTGTAACTTTCTAGAGCCCACACATTATGTGTACCGCGGTTTGGACACCTTGTCCGTACCGTGGCACGCATCGCGATTTTAACAGGATTTAGATTTCCAAGTTCAAAATGATGTCTCTTTGGCTAGGGCTTCATATATATATATATATATATATATGTTATGTACTCTTGTTGGCCGAATTAGAGCTTAGAAATTCATATCTTTAAGAAGCTTAATAGTGTCTTGTAAGAAAATCCACCAAGATTCAATCTTTATTGGAAAAAAAAAAACCCAAATACCCATCATTCATTCATGAATCCAACATCATTTAGCATCATCTAGGTTGTTTTCACTCATGGGTTTTCATCAACACGTTTGACTTAGTAAGCAAAACATCATTTTCATCTATTCTAGTGTTATTACTTAGCAAGATAGCTCATTTATGACTTGTTAGCACAAAGACTAAGTTTTTATCTACATATTGAGCTTTTGTGTTATTGATTGGGTTGTTGTATTGTGATAGCTATTGCATCTAGGATTGCATTTATTCTATATAGCTAAGTTTTTATATGACATGTAGGAACATGATTTCTAGGACTATTTGACATGTTCATTCATGATCAGTTGAGCTTAAATGTGTTGACCTAGAATTTATGCATTTTATATTCACTTAGGTTGTGTTCTCTTCTTTAAGTGTTAAGCCTTGTGACTAAGTGGTTTAGTGCACAAGCAAGTAGGTCTAGAATCACTATTAAAGGCTCGTTGGATAGAGTGGAAGGGTTAGTGAGCAAGAATGGTTTGACTTGAGGTCAACCTAGGTAGTAAACTTTTATTCAAGTAATGGATTTGAGAAAAATGTGTGGCTAGCATAATAGCCAGTAAGTTTTTCCCAGTTGTGGGTTTCTCATGTAAATCAATCAACGTGCAATTTATTGTTTTTCCGCACTTAAATTTCGTTGATTGTATGTGTTTAACTTAGGTGATTTTTGAATATTGACTAATCAAGAAAAATTGGTAATTAACTTGATTAAAACCTATTCACCTTCTCTCTTGGTAATTTAGACACACATACTATATAGTCTCAGTTGGTATCAGAGCGGGTTCCCAGACATATTTAAGAGATCCTTGCTTTTGGTGTGTCTCACATTTGTGTGTTTTGATTGATTACATACATTTGCATTCATCTTATTCATACACCTAAACACTATGAGTGAGAACGGTGGTGGAAATGAGAGAACTTCAAGCATAAGACCTCATTTGCTTACCGGGGTGAACTATGCCTCATATAAAGGCAAGATGGAGTCCTATGAGTGCCAAACACATGACCGAGCTTAGATGGCAATAGAAAATGGCTACACTCCACCAACTATGACTCCTATGAGAAGTGGAGAGAATGTTCCCAAGCCTAAGTCTCAATGGAGCACTCAAGAGTTCGAGGCCTCCAAGTGGAACAATAAGGCAATGCATGCCATTCTTTGTGCTATGAACAAAAACCAATACAAGTTGATAAAAACCACTAAAATTACAAAGGAGGCGTGTGTGAGTTTCGTTAGACGGCACATGCAGGAACCAAAGAGGTCAAGGACTCCAAATTCTAAGTCCCCCATACTCAATTTGAGACCATTATAATGGAAGAGCATGACTGCTTTAACGACTTCCAAGTGAAGTTGATGAACATAGTGAACCAAAGTCATCAAGTTGGTGACCTTTACTCGGATATATGGATTAAGCAAAAGATTATGAGGTCTTTTCCCGAGAGATTCGAGACGAAGGTGAGGGCCTTAGAAGAAAATAGTGACTACAAGAATATAAAGTCGGGTGAAGTAATCAGAAGGCTTCTAACCTATGAGTCTAAGAAGGGTCCTACCTCCATACCTCCTAAAAAGCAAAAAGGAATAGTTATGAAGGCCACCAAGATTGAGAATGAGGATGATGATGACTCGGATGAAGACATGGTCTTGATGGTGAGAAGGTTCATAAAGTTTGTCAAGTTCGAGAAGAAGTGTTTTGGATCCAAAGGCCAAGACTTAAAGAAAAAGGCTCCCTCTAAGAAGTTTGAACCAAGTCAAGAGAAGAACAATAGAAAGAGCATTCAATACTTTGAATATGGTGGCATAGGACATATCTTTCTCGATTGTGGGAACTTGAAGAACAAGAAGAAGGGAAAGGTAATAGCCGTCACTTGGAGTGATGGTGATGACTTGGAAGAGGAAGAAGAATCCTCCGATGATGAAGATCATATGGTGAACTTCATAGCCTTTGTATCATCTCACAAGAGCAAAGAAGAAATTGATGATAAAGAGGAAGAGAGTCAAGAGGAAGATGACTCAAGTAATGATGACTCCTAATCTCACTCCACAAATGGAAATATAGATAGCATGGATCTTGATGACTACATTAAGAGATTTGAAAGCTCAAGGATGAAGAACAAAAAAGAGATTCGAAGAATAATGGAAAAAAAACCTTGAGCTATCAACCAAAAGGACCTACTTGAGTGATGAAGTAGTGAGATCTAAGAAGATTGAAGACATGCTAAGAGATGAGATAGCTATAGATAAGAGGAATGAAGAAAGAATGGACAGGGAGCTTGAAGAAGCTAAAAAGTCAATGACTAAGATGGCTTCAAGCACCGAGAAGCTTGACCACATGTTGGGAGTTGGAAAAAGACCAAGTGATAATTGACAAGAGAGGTCTTGGGCACATTGATGACAATATGGTATCCTCCTCAAGCAAGATTGTGTTTGTCAAGAGCACGAACATAAATGATCCTCCACCTCCATCTTCACAACACCTTAGGAAGAAAATTGATTTATGAGAGTGTTTAAGAAGTACCCAAGTAAAGGTGGCACCAAAAGGTTAAGCTCAAGCTCAACCAATGAAGTCTCCTCAAGCTAGCTTTCCTCAACCTAAAGTCCATCAAGTCAATAAACCAATCTTGCAAGCTCAACCAAAGAAGTAACCTAGTCTTGGTTAACAACAAAGATGGAAATAACCATCCCAACACCCAAGACAACCACAACGACATGTGAAGCACCAATTTATTCACAAGGACATGGTATGACTCGTTACTTTACCCCTACTTGTCACTTTTGTGGTATTGATGGTCACATTAAAGCAAATTGCTTTTAATACATTAAAATGTGTAGAGTTGAAAGCATAATTGAAAAGAAAAGGATTAGAGCCAAAATGCATGTCCCTAGGAAATCTAGAATAAATTTGTATGATTTTAAGACATCTAGAGCCAATGTACCAAAGACTACTAGGAAGGAAAATGTATCACTTAGGTGAATTAGAAGAAATGAATATTTTTGCTATGTTGCCCAAATTGCCTTGAAGGCAAATACATCTAATCTTTGGTACTTAGATAGTAGGTGCTCTAGGCACATGACAGGAAACAAAAGTTTCTTTGAAACTCTTGTCATGAAGGAGGGTGGATTTGTCACCTTTGGTGATGCGTCCAAAAAGAGAGTGATAAGGAAATGAAGCATCTCCATTCCCGGTTTACCTTCCTTCTTAAATGCTTTATTTGTTGATGGCTTGCAAGCCAATCTCATAAGCATTTCTCATCTTAGTGATGAGGGTCTTTCTGTCTTGTTTGGCAAGAATGATTTCTCCATTCTAAAGCCAAATGGACAAACCTTATTAAAAGGAATTAGATCTAGTGACAATCGTTATTGTCTTGAGACTAGTGTCATCTCTTGTAATATGTCCAAGAGTGAGCAAGTTGAGTTGTGGCATTAAAGACTTAGCAATATGAACAATCGTGATCTAAGGATCTTAGATAAGTTCATAGTTGTGCGTGGCCTTCCCAAGCTTGGGAAGAAAGTTGATGGTGTTTGTTGACATTGTCAATAAGGGAAACAAACCAAAAGCATGCACAAAAAGAGCAAGTATCTCACCACCAAGGAGCCCTTAGAGCTTCTTCACACAGACCTTATGGGTTCTATGCAAACCAAGAGTCTCGGTGTTAAGAGATACATTTTTGTTTGTATTGATGATTTCTATAGGTTTACATGGACATACTTCCTTAGAGAAAAATACGAAACCTTTGAAAAATTTAAAATGTTTTGCACTAAAATTCAAAATGAAAAAAACTCTAACATTAAAAGCATTAAAAGGATTATGAATGACCATGGAATGGAATTTGAAAATGCTTGCTTAGAAAGTTATTGTAATAGCTTAGGTATTTTCCATGAGTTTTCGGCTCCTAGGACACCTCAATAAAATGGAGTTGTTAAAAGGAAAAATAAGGTCCTTCAAAAGATGGCCCGAATGATGTTGCTTAGCAATAATGTCCCTAGGAACCTTTGGGCCGAAGTCATCAATACGACTTGCTATATAGGAAATAGAGTCTTCCTAAGACCTGGTACTAAGCAAACCTCCTATGAGTTATGGAAGGGTAGAGAGCCAAATGTTAGATACTTCGACTTTTTTAGAAGCAAATGCTACATTCTTAATAACCGAGATCAACTTGGCAAGTTTGATGCCAAGAGTGATGAGGGAATTTTTATTTGCTATGCCCTAAATAGTAAAGCCTATAGAGTATTCAATTTGAAGACTCGAAGTGTCATGGAATCATCTAATGTTGTCATAGATGATTATAGGCTTAAGACTATTAACAATGAAGATGAGGTTGTTGTGATTGATGATTCTCCTTTGGAGATGATTGGTGAGACTCATATTGATGTGAAGTCAACCCTTGATGAAAAGGACATTTAACCTCTTGATAGAGTCCCTTCCTTGGACTTTAAAGAACCCGCACATTGGGTTAGACATCTTCATAAAAAAAAAAATGATGTTATTAGAGATGTCAATAAGGGTGTTAAGACTAGGCATCAAATAGCTAATCAAATTAGCTATACTTGTTACACCTCTCAAGTTGAGCCCAAAAAGGTTGATGAAGCTTTGAATAATGAGTTTTGGGTTCTTGCCATGTAAGAAGTTCTAAACCAATTTGAAAGAAATGAGGTTTGGACTCTAGTTTCTAGATCGAAAAGTACCAATGTCATAGGCACCAAATGGGTGTTTAGGAACAAATCCGATGAAGATGGCAACTTTGTGCGCAACAAGGCTAGACTTGTAGCACAAGGATACTCTTAAATTGAGGGTATTGACTTTGAAGAGACTTTTGCTTCGGTTGCCCATCTTGAGTCCATAAGGCTTCTCCTATCCATATCTTATGTGCATAAGTTCAAATTGTACCAAATGTATGTGAAGAGTGCCTTCCTCAATGACATATTACAAGAGGAAGTGTTTGTTGAGCAACCCAAGAGGTATGTTGATGCACACCACCCCAACCATATCTATCGCCTCAAGAAAGCTTTATATGGGTTGAAACAAACATCGAGGGCTTAGTATGAATGCCTCACTCAATTCCTTGTCGATAATGACTACTCTAGGGGTAGTGTTGACAAGACTTTGTTCATCAAGAGAAATAATGATGAGCTATTTATAGCTCAAATCTATGTTGATGACATTGTGTTTGGCTCCACCAACAAATCCAAAGTCCAACAATTTGTTGTCGTCATGTCTCGTAAATTTGAGATGAGTTTGGTTGGTGAGCTTAATTATTTTCTAGGTTTGCAAATTGAGCAATTACATTATGGGATTTTCATAACCCAAGCTAAATATGCAAAGAATCTAGTGAAGAAGTTTGACATTGAAAATGTCAAACATTGTCAGACCTATAAGTACCACTTTGAAACTAAGCAAGGATGCTAGTAGCAAAAGTGTGGAACAAAGCATCTATCATGGCATGATTGGTAACTTGTTTTTTCTTAACCGTAAGTAGGCCCGATATTACTTTTAGTATGGGTGTGTGTGCTAGGTACCAAGCGGATCCTAAGGAGTCTCATCTCTCTTCCGTGAAGAGAATCATTCGTTATATGAATGAGACATCCAACTATGGAATATGGTACTATTTTGCCACTAATCCAATTCTTGTTGGATTTAGTGATGCCGATTATGCGGGAAATTGTGACGATAGGAATAGTATATCGGGCGGTTGCTTCTTCTTAGAAAACAATTTGGTCTCTTAGTTTTGCAAGAAGCAAAACTCAATTTCCTTGTCCACGATCGAAGTCGAATACATTGTCGACGGGAGTCAATGCACACAACTTTTTTGGATGAAGCAAATGCTTATGGACTACGGCTTCGATCAAAGTACTCTAACCCTTTATTGTGATAATTTGAGTGCTATTAGTATTTCTAAGAATCCGATTCAACATTCTAGAACTAAGCACATTGACATTAGATATTACTTTATTAGAGGTAATTGAAAACAAATGCATTGCACTTGAGCATGTAGGTACGAATGATCAACTAGAAGATTTATTTACCAAGCCCTTAGATGTAACTAGGTTTAAAGCACTTAGTAGGTTTATTGGGACTTGCCTCATGCATTGATGTGGTTTGGAAATTGACCTCATGAGGGGAGCTCAAGCAAAGAGAGCGGAATTGCATTCTTGTCATACAAAAATTTGATCAACTTTATGCCTCTTCTTTAATTGCTTGAGTATCTTGGTTGCACATATATGCTTTTTTGATATTTTCATTCAATAAGTGTGAACCATTGCTTTGTTTGTAATTAATGTCATCTTAACGATCAATAATGCATTTTTGGACTAGGGGAATTGATTAGGAAGTACACTTGAATGACCTATAATTTATGTCCATGACATGTGAACTTGTTTTTCACATGCTTAAATTGATATGCATGGTATCTTTGAATTACTTATCTTGAATGTAAATTTGTGTGAATGCAATTGACAAGACTAAACTGAATAAGGATCTAGTATCCATTCAATCAATAAGGATGTTTCATCCAAATTTAGTCTTGTCTCTCTTCTTAATGGTTTGAATAAGATAATAACCAATAAGAATTTCATATCCATTCAATCAATAAGGATTCTATATCCATGTCTTGTTTGGCCTTTAAGGTTTGATATAGTTGCTCATGCTTTATAAAATCTTTAGAAACTATATCTTGTTGCTTGACAAAATGGTACAAATTGGTTTGAATTTGTAAATGCTTCACTCATTGATTGGCTTATCTTGTTGGCAAAATCACAATAGTGTTTAAATATGTAAGGGTAGCTTAGGATTGAAGAAATTCTCCCTAAACGCTAGTGGACCTCATTATGAACTTCAAGAGCTTTAAGGAAGGTAATTTAATTGTTTTGACTCTTAATTGAAGAGATTTAGATTTCACACACACATATCACATGCATTTACATGTCTTATACAATGTTGTGTGTTTAGTTGGTGCATGGCCTTGATCTATCTCTCTTTATGCATGTCTCTTTTTTGTTGTTTGATATTGCTTATGACGGCTCCCATTACCGCTGTGAATTTCCACAGCGGTAGGCATAGTGCTCTCATGGACAGAGTGCACCACCTTTATGACCATTGTGAATTTCCACAGCAGTAGGGACAACACTCTCTTGGACAGAGCTTACCGCTCTCGTGACCGTTGTGGCTTTCACAGCGGTATCGAGAGCGGTCGACAGCCGATGCGTTTTTTAAACGGTGACCTTTCACATTCTCACATATTCCTTTATAAATACATCCTATTCTCTAGCTCTTTTTAGGTTTTGAGTTTCAAATCAACTAGAGAGAGAGCTTAAGAGTGTCTTCAAAGAAAAGCAACCAAGATTTGATCTTTTTCTAAACAAAACCTAAAAACCCATCTTCCTTCATGGTTCATTCATCATCTAGCATCTTCTAGGTATGATTCTACATGGGTTTTCATTATTGCTCATATGACTTGTAGTTAGAATATTATATTCATCTTTTCACATGTTCTTGTTTTACAAGATAGCTCATTTATGACTTGACTAGTTTCAAGATTGCATCTTTATTGTGTGTTGTGAGTTGTTTGTGATAGTTATTGCATATAGCATTTGATTTGCACATATAGCTAAGTTGTATGCATGTCATATAACCATATGATATCTAGAAATGTCTTTGACATATTCATCCATGCCTAGATAAGCTTAAATGTTTGACCTTGCATTTATGCACTTTGAATATTGCTCATATTCACATTAGGTTGTTAATCTATTCTCTTTGAGAGTTAAGACTTGTGACTACCTTTGTGTAGTGCTCAAGCACTTTTGATCTAGGTTCACTTTTAAAGGTCTGCAGATAGTAGTGATGGGTTAGTGACCGTGTAGGATTTGACGTGATCAACCTATTTTGTAAACACAATTACAATTAGTGGATTCAAGGATCGTGTATGGCACACATAACAACTCATGATTTTTCCTTGTTAAAGGTTTCTATGTAAAAATCAAGTGTCATTTCATTTATGCACTATTCACTTGATTTTGTTTTATACTAGATTGGGGTTATTTTCGTAAAATTGACTAATCTCGAAAATTTGGTAATAACCGGATTAAAATATATTCACCCCCATCTAGCTATTATTAGACACGTTTTATATATATTTTCAATTGGCATCAGAGCGGGTTCCTTAACATAATTAGGAGATCCCTTGCTCTTGTAAGAGTGTCTTGCATTTGTTTGCATTTTTTTTTTTTTTTTGTCTTTCTTGTTTGCTTGTATTCATTTTATTCTCACCCAAACACAATGAGTGGAAATGGAATTAGAGGTGAGGGTGCTTCTAGCACAAGACCCCTCTTGCTCACCGGTGTGAACTATGCCTTATGGAAAAGCAAAATGGAAGTATATGTGTGCCAAATTCATGATCGTGCATGGATGGCAATTTAAGATGGTTACACCCTACCTATGATGACCCCGACAGGAGGTGGACAGGAAGTCCTCAAGCGGAAGGCACAATGGACTCCTCAAGAGTTCGAGGCCTCCAAGTGGGACGACAAAGCCATGCACGCAATCATTTGTGCCATGGATGATAATCAATCCAAATTAATTCAAACCACAATGATTGCAAAGGAATCATGGGACATCCTAGAGATGGCTCATAAAGAAACGAAGGTGGTCAAGGACTCCAAGCTCCAAGTCCTCCAAACGCAATTTGAGACCATTAAGATAGAGGAGGATGAGTGCTTTAATGACTTCCAAGTGAAGCTTATGGATATAGTGATTCAAAGTCACCAAGTTGGTGACCCTTGCTCGAATAGGAGAATTAAGCAAAAGATCATGAGGTTGCTTCCCGAGAGATTCGAATCCAAAATGACGGCCTTGGAGGAAAATAGTGACTACACTAAGATGAAGCCAAGTGAAGTGATTGGAAGACTTTTGGCTTATGAATCTAGGAAGGCTCCTACACCTCCACCTCCACCTCCACATCTACCTCTAAAGAAACAAAAGAGTCTTGCCTTGAAGATCATCAATGTGGAAAAGAAGGAAGAACCGGATGAAGAAATTGCTTTGATTACAAAGAAATCCAAGCAATTTATGAGATTTGAGAACAATGGTCTTAGCTTCAAAGGAAAGTTTGTGAAGAAAAAGACTCATTTCAAGAAGGTGGAGCAAATTCAAGAGAAATACCACAAGAAAGGTGTCCAATGCTTTGAGTATAATGGCTTTGGACATATTGCTCAAGAATGTGCAAATTTGAAGAAAAAGAGAGGTAAGGCCATGGCGATTACTTGGAATGATAGTGATGACCTAGAAAAGGAAGATAAGTCTTCGGATGATGATGAAGACCAAGTTGCAAATTTCATTACTTTCTCATACTCTCACAATAGAAATGAAGTTATGAGTGACAAAGAAAAGGAAGAGAACAAGCTTGATTTCTAAGATGACTTCTAGAATGCTCATGGAGGCCAAATGGTTGATTTCTAAGATGACTTCTAGAATCGAGAAGCTTGACGAGATTCTATCTCATGGGAAAAGTCCAAGTGACAAGGAAAAAATGGAGACCATATCCTTAAAGTAAACAACTTTTGTCAAGAGCAAAGATGTTGAAAATGCTTAAACCCCTCAACAATCAACCAAATGGGTTGAAGTTGGTGAATTCTCAAAACAAGCTCAAACAATGATTCCAACAAGAGCTCTATTACAACTAAGACAACCAAATCAAGAGCTCTACCACAATTAAGACTTCCTCAACCAAGGATCCCACATGCTCAACCAAGGAGACATACCATTTTAGCTTAATCACAAAGGAGAGAGTTGCCTTAACATCCAAAAGCAACTCAAAATAAAAGAAGACCACAAATGCTTATACAAGGTTATGATATGAACTCCTATTTTACTCATACTTGTCATTATTATGGAATTGAATGCCACATTAGGCTTAATTGCTTTAAGTATATTAAATTGTGTATAAGAGAAAGCATGATTGAGAAAAATATGCTTAGAAGCGCTATAATGCATGCACCTAGGAAATTTAGAGCTAATGGACTCATGGCTCATAGGAATGACCATGTTGCTCTTAGGATGAATAGAGATGATGAATATTATTGCTATATGGCTCAAGTAGCCTTGAAAGCAAATGCCTCAAACACTTGGTACCTTGATAGTGGGTGTTCTAGGCACATGACCGGAAACAAGAGTTTCTTTAAAACTCTTGTGATGGAGGATGGTGGATTGTCACCTTTAGTGATGGATCTAAGAAAAAGGTCATAAGGAAAGGTAATATATCTATTCTCGGTTTACCCTCCTTGCCCAATGCTCTTTATATAGATGGCTTGCAAACCAATTTCATTAGCATATCACATTTAAGTGATGAAGAGCTTTCAGTTATGTTTGGGAAAGCTAATTGCTCTATTCTTAAGGAAAATAGGCAAGTTTTGTTGAAAGGCAAGAGATAAAGTAACAATTACTATTGTCTTGAGTCTAATCTCATCTCTTGCAACTTGTCTACTTATAAGCAAGTTAAGTTGTGGCACCAAAGATTTGGCCACATGAACTATATGGACTTGAAAGTCTTTGATAGGTTGAATGTAGTGAGAGGCCTTCCCAAGTTTAGGAAAAAGGTTGACGAAGTTTGTGGACCTTGTCAACAAGGGAAGCAAACCAAGAGTGTGCATAAGATAGACAAATATCTTTCCACCAAAGGGCCTTTGGAATTTCTCCATATGGACCTTAAGGGTCTCATCCAAACCAAAAGCTTAGGTGGTAGAAGATACATTCTTGTGGTAGTTTATGACTTCTCTAGGTTCATATGGACTTACTTTCTTATAGAGAAGTCCGAAGCCTTTGAGAAATTCAAAATGCTTTGTGTCAAAATTCAAAATGAGAAAACTTCTCACATTAAAATCATTAAGAAAATTATGAGTGATCATGGGAAAGAATTTGAAAATGTTAGATTTGAAAGCTTTTGTAATAGCTTAGACATTTCCCATGAATTTTCGGCCCTTAGCACTCCTCAACAAAATGGTGTTGTTGAAAGAAAGAATAGAGTCCTCCAAGAGATGGCTTGAAATGTTGCTTAGCAACAAAGTCCCTAGAAACCTTTGGGCTAAAGCCATCAATACGGCTTGTTATATATGGAATAGATTGTTCCTTAGGACCGTGACTAAACAAACATCCTATGAGTTATGGAAAGGTAGAAAACCGAATGTGAGCTATTTCCACATCTTTGGAAGCAAGTGCTATATACTAAATGACCCAGATCAACTTGGCAAGTTTGATGCCAAGAGTGATGAGGGTATTTTCATTAGGTTTGCACTTAGTAGCAAGGCCTATAGAGTTTTTAATTTAAAGACTCGAAATGTCATGGAATCATCAAATGTTGTCTTTGATGATTGTAGGCCCAAACATGATGACCACTTGAATGATGTTTGTGAGATAGATGACCTTCCTTTGAAGCAGTGTGGTGAGACTTCAAGTGGTGTGAAGTCAAACTAAAATGAAGAGGATGACCTACCTCTTAATAAAGTTCCTCTTTTGGACTCTAGTGAACCCGTTCCTTGGATTAGAAAACTCTATGATAAAGATGATATCATTGGAGATGCTAATGAGGGTATTAGGACGCCAGCTTATCAAATTAGCTATACTTGTTACACCTCTCAAATAGAACCCAAGAAGGTTGATGAAGCCTTAAAGGATGAGTTTTGGGTTCTTACCATGCAAGAAAAGCTAAATAAATTCGAAAGAAATGAGGTTTGGACTCTTGTTCCTAGACCTAGAAACACCAATGTCATAGGCACCAAATGTGTGTTTAGGAACGAATCCGATGAGGATGACAACATTGTGCGAAATAAAGCTAGGCTTGTTGCACAAGGATACTCTCAAATTGAGGGTATTGACTTTGAGGAGACTTTTGCTCTCATTGCCCACCTTGAGTCTATAAGACTTCTCTTGTCCATTTATTGTGTATACAAGTTCAAATTACACCAAATGGATGTCAAGAGTGCCTTCATCAATGACTTATTGCAGGAAAAAGTGTTTGTTGAGCAACCCGAGGGGTTTATGGATCCACACCACCCCTCTCATGTCTATCACCTCAGGAAAGCTTTATATAGGTTGAAACAAGCACCGAGAGCTTGGTATGAGTGCCTTACTCTTTATCTTGTTGATAATTGATACTCTAGAGGTAGTACTGACAAGACATTGTTCATCAAGTACACTAAAGATAAGCTATTCATAGCTCAAATTTATGTTGATGACTAGTTTTTTTGGTTCCACCAACAACTTAAAAGTGCAACAATTTGTTAATGTCAAGTCTCACGAGTTTGAAATGAGCATGATTGGTGAACTTAATTACTTCCTAGACTTGCAAATTAAGTAAATGCATGATGGGATCTTCATATCCCAAGCTAAATATGCAAAGAGCCTAGTGAAGAAGTTTGGCCTTGAGAATGCCAAACATTGTGACACACCCATGAGCACCATTTTGAAGCTAAACAAAGATGCTAGTGGAAAAGATGTTGATCAAAGCTTATATTGGGGAATGATATGTAGCTTGTTTTACTTAACCGAAAGTAGACCCGATATATCATTTAGTGTGAGTGTTTGTGCTAGGTACCAAGCTAGTCCTAAAGAGTCTCACCTTGTTACGATGAAGAGGATCATTCGATTTGTGAATGGTACCTCAAATCATGGGATTTGGTACTTTTTTGACACTAATCCAAGCCTTATTGGAATTAGTGATGCCGATTAGGAGGGGGGAATTATGATGACAGAAAGAGTACATCGGGCGGTTGTTTCTTTCTAGGAAACAATTTGATTTCTTGGTTTGCAAGAAACAAAACTCTATTTCCCTATCACGGCCGAGGCGGAATACATTGTCGCCGGTAGTACTTATACTCAATTGATATGGTTGAAACAAATGCTAGCCGATTATGGCATAGAGTAAGGTACTCTCACATTGTTTTGTGACAACATAAGTGCCATTAACATTTCAAAGAATCCCGTCCAACATTCCAGGACAAAGCACATTGGCATTAGACAATATTTCATAAAGAGCTAGTTGAGAGCAAAACCATTGCATTGGAACATTTGAGAACAAATAACCAACTAGCAAACTTGTTCACAAAGCCCTTAAACACCCTTAGATTTGGGAACCTTAGCAAGTCTATTAGGATTTGTCACTTGGGTTGAAATGGTATGTCTTGACCCCATATGAGGAGCTCAAGCAAAAAGCGCAAAGTTGCATGATCATGCATTGTGTTACATTTATATATTTTATGCCTCTTATTTAATTGGTTAAGATGATTGGTTATGCATGCTTATATCTATTTTTCTTAATAAGTGTGCTACATTGCCTTACTTGCAATCCATGTCATATTTATGCTCAAACATGAATTTTTGGACTAGGAGATGTACTTTAAGAGTACTTTTTGAGTGACCTATATTTGTTTTCCATAACATAATGATTCTTGTTAATGACATGCTTAAGATGAAAATTGTGAGTTGAAAAGTGTGAAATATTTGATTGCTAAATCTTGAATGCAAATATGTGTGCAAAGGCAATATTGAGACTTAAATAAATAATGATCTTAAAATCTATAGTCTCTATTTCTTTATTGGTATAACAAGGCTACTATCATACATGTATCTCACCCGGAAAAATCAAATAAGGTACAATGTCGCTCATGTCTTGTTTCACTTATAAAGTTGGATATAGTTGCTCTTTAAATTGAAATGCTTAATCTCTATATTCTTGCTTTTTCCATGACAAATGGTGAAATTGATTTGAATTCTTTTGGAAACCTTTGTTGTTTGTTTTGCCAAATATCATTGCTTTTGAACTTGAATGCAACATGTCATACATGCAAAGCATCTTTGTCACACATTTTTCTTGAAATAAAACTCCTTGAATCTCTTTTACTTAATTGAGTTGCATAAAATTGTTTACATGATTATCCATATGTATTTATGCTACAAGCTCTCCTTGCTAATGCTTACCAATTAAGAGAGACTCCCTTTGCTTATCTCATGACAAAAAGGGGAGTAAGGTTTGGGGGAGAAATTGTGCCAATCTTGGCATTGCATTAAAGGGGAGTTGAGAGAGAGTAACTCATGTTGGGATGTTGGCTATTGCATTTAAAGGGGAGTTGCATTGCATTGCATGATTATAATATTTAATTGTATTGGTTTATTCTTGGCAATTGCAATTACTCTTGTTATAAGCACCTCTTACACACTTGCTCTTAGAAGGTATATTTCTTGTTAATTGTGTGTAGGTTTGATTTTTCTACAAGCCTTGGATTGACTTGAAGATGTTCAAGACTTAGACTAGGAGCTTTATTATAATGTAGAAAAACTTGTTGACCAACAATTTTTTGTTTTTGTGAGGATGTAAATGAGTGTTGGTTTTGTCACAAAATAGTCAAATGGGGAGATTGTAAGTGCCTCAATTTTTGATTGGCTTATTTCGTTGACAAAATCACAATGGGGTTCAAATATGTAAAGGTAGCTTAGGATTGAAGAAATTCTCCTCAAACGCTAATGAACCTCATTGTGGACTTCAAGAGCTTCAAGAAAGGTAGTTTACTTGTCTTGACTCTTAATTGAAGAGATTTAGATTGCACACACACACACACGCATCTCATGCATTTACATTTCTTATACAATGTTGTGTGTTTAGTTGGTGCATGGCCTTGATTTATCTCTCTTTATGCATGCCTCTTCTTTGTTGTTTGATATTGCTTGTGACCAATCCCATTGCTGCTGTGAATTTCCATAACGGTAGGCATAACGCTCTCATAGACAGAGTGCACTGCCTTCATGACCGTTGTGAATTTCCACAGCGGTAGGGACATCGTTCTCTTGGACAAAGACTACCGCTATCGTGACCGTTATGGCTTTCACAGCGGTATCGGGAGTGGTCGACAGCTGGTGCATTTTTTAAACGGTGACCTTTCACATTCTCACACACTCCTTTATAAATACATCTTATCCTTTAGCTCTTTTTAGGTTTTGAGTTTCAAATCAATTAGAGAGAGAGAGAAAGAGAAAGAGAGATAGAGAGCTTAAGTGTGTCTTCAAAGAAAAGAAACCAAGATTTGATCTTTTTCTAATCAAAACCTAAATACCCATCTTCCTTCATGGTTCATTCATCATCTAGCATCTTCTAGGTATGATTATTCATGGGTTTTCTCTATTACTCATATGACTTGTAGTTACAACATTATATTCATCTTTTCACATGTTCTTGCTTTACAAGATAGCTCATTTATGACTTGACTAGTTTCAAGATTGTATCTTTATTGTGTTTTGTGAGTTGTTTGTGATAGCTATTGCATATATGATTTGATTTGCACATATAGCTAAGTTGTATGTATGTCATATAGCCACATGATATCTAGGAATGTCTTTGACATATTCATCCATGCCTGGATAAACTTAAATGTTTGACCTTGCATTTATACATATTGAATATTGCTCATATTCACATTTGATTGTTAGTTTCTTCTTTTTGAGAGTTAAGTCCTGTGACTATCATTGTGTAATGCTCAAACACTTTTGATTTAGGTTCACTTTTAAAGACATGCGGGTAGTAGTGGTGGGTATTGTGACCGTGTAGGGTTTGACGTGGTCAACCTAGGTTGTAAACACCATTACAATTAGTGGATTCGAGGATCGTGTATGGCGCACATAACAGCCCGTGGTTTTTCCTTGTTGAAGGTTTCTACGTAAAAATCAAGTGTCATTTAATTTCCGCACTATTCACTTGATTTTGTTTTAGACAGCCCGTGGTTTTTCCTTGTTGAAGGTTTCTACGTAAAAATCAAGTGTCATTTAATTTCCGCACTATTCACTTGATTTTGTTTTAGACTAGATTGGGGTTATTTTCATAAAATTGAATAATCGCAAAAATTTGACAATAACTGGATTAAAATATGTTAGTAGGACAATGTTAATGGGGTCAAATTCCCTATTAAGACGATATATCTATTGAGATGGAGAAATAACACTATATTTTTTTTATAAATGATATACAATTTTGAACGATACAATGATACAATACAAGTGGCAATTTCTGGGAGGTCTAGGTATGGAGTTTCTGACACAGTTGGTGATGACGATCTCATGCTTGTCGATAAATGAAAAAATCTGTATGGTGTAAGTCGAAAGTCTTGCTTTTTCCTCCCCTTCAGTCCTGAGTCTTCAATCATTTTATAGGACCCGTTCCTTGCTCATTACTCAGGTAATCAGTCAGTTAATTTAGGCCATAAATTAAGCAATCAACAAGACGTTAATGGTGGCCTTGTTTCAGGCATGGGAATGATTCCCATAATTGCGCGATTTTGTTTCCTTTTTTGGTGATATCCAACAGAGTTGACCAATCCTATTCAAAGTTGAGCTTTAAGGTGGTGGGAGAAGTCAACCTTCCTTATTAAAATATCGACGTGCATTGTCTTATATGTATCATGATTCTAATTCTTTGGAGCGTTGGTTCTTTTCTTCCTTGATAGTCTTCTTGTTATCTTGATCCTTTATTGCTTGATGGACTAGTTCTAGGAGTTGTCGAGGTATCCGGGTACCCTGCATATTTACCGAAAAGTGGTGCCAACATTCTTTGAGCATCGGAGTATCGGGGTGTCGGGGTACCGGGATACCAAACAGTAACGGGGTACCAGGTAGTGCAATAGCAGGGTCTTCAGGACTTTGCCTTCACTGTTTCCTAATACTTAGAGATCTAGATGGCCCTGATCCTTATTTGTAGAAAGCACACCCGGATATGTTGGTCTGGCTCCTTCTCGGGGTAGCTGGGTATCCCCTGTAGCGTCCTACCACTTCAAACAAAGGAAGGAAAATTCTTCTTTTAACCCCTACCATTTTTGGCTGTTAACATAAGTCCCCCATATCTTGAACAACCGGTACCTAGCTGGCGTTGGAGTTAGCATACCTGGAACACATGAAAGATTTTTCCCATCCGACTTAGCTGGCTTTAACTGGCTATGATGAAGTTTTCCCTTGGCACGTCTGTATTTAATGCGCGATCAATATGTCGGGCAAGGATTGGTGGGTTATTTGAATGGGCCATTTTTTGGCATGATTTTCTCGAAACCGCCTCTTGCATGTCTCCAGTCATTATTACTGTTTCCTTTTCTATTCCGGTAACCACCTACCTCCTTCTATAAATATACTCTTCCTTCTTCGCTCATCCACACTGATTTAAAATTTCAAAAAGCAGAAAACCCTAACTCTCTTTCTGAACCTTCCTTCTCTCAACAAAAACCAGCAAACCTTCGTGAAATTCCCTTAAGCAAGGGGGGAGGGGGAATAGGCCCAATTTCTTCCAAATTTAAATTTTGCGGAATACAATAATGAAATGCGCACTTGATGTGTCTTAATCAAATGATTTGCTATAATCAACACATGCGAAAATCAATATACAAGTGATGCAATCATTACAATATATAGACGATAATGGAAACATAATAACGAAACTTAACACATTTGTTTTTACGTGGTAAAACCTCCTAAGAGGAAACGTTCACGGGTTGATACCACAACCACCAGTAAAGCAATCCACAATATTAAAAGGACTTACACACTCAAGGCTATCAACACATGATATCCACCCTAAGTTATCAACTCCTAGTCTACCATCGGGCCTAGCGAACCACCTAGCCTTCTCTCTATCAAAGGTGTGTCCTACACCTCTAGAGAGCAACTCCCTATCCAAGACTCTCAAGCCTCTAGAAAGATTTCCTTGTTTAGCTATCTAGATCACAAGGATCCTAGTCAAACTTCCCTAGCTCAATCATCCGGAGTATCACACTCCTAGCTAAGACTTGTACTTGGCTATCCGGAACACTTTCCTAGCCAAGTCTTCTTGCTCAAATTAAAGCTTCACTCACGTTAACAAGAGACTTCAACCTTTCCACAAGGCAATGATCTAAATGATTCAAATGATGCAAACACAATCAAATAAAGCAAGATGATCAATCAAGCTCTAAGTACATGCTTAGTGATGATCTAAAATATACTATCAACACACAATCACAAATCTATCTGGAAATCAAAGCATGTGAATCAATAAGAACAAGATTTAGAATATTCAATATTCACACAAAAATCTTAATTCTTAGATCATAAAATTAAACCTAGAAAATATCATGAGGCACATCATATATAATATTTCTAGAATCAATTTTAAGATCAATCAAGTTTAGCTAATATATGTTCACGAGAAATCACAAAGCTAAAAATTAATTAACAATTGATCAAACAACCCTAGAGTATGAACTAACATCATTCTTATCACATTTCATCTATCAATCAGAAAGATTAAAAGAGATTATCAAAAAGAAAGTGAGAAGAAGAAGTTTCAAATACAAAAGTTGAGACTTTGACTGAAATCTGCATGCTGCAAAAACTTACAGACTCAAATGACTCTGAAAATTCTTGGGGTTTGTATCTCTCTTCAAGACCAACATTTTTGACTCTTATATCACTCGATTTCGAATTCGTATGAGAGAGTTATGATCAAAATAAGAAAACCAAAATCATGAAGAAAGTTTGCACATTCTTTCTTTTTCAATTTTTCTTCTTAGAATGAATAAGAGGGAATGGAGAGCATTTAAAAGAATTCAAGAGAGGGAAAAAGCAACCAATCAAAAGAGGACATATCACCAGCCATTTGTGGACTGTGTGTGGCACACGTAGGCAGAGAGGTGTGTTGGACGTGTGGCACACGTGTGGCACACGTGGACTCTAAGCTTGGCCGTTGACCACGCTTGCTTCTCTCGAGCTTCGCTCGCGTTCTTCGACCGTATCAAGGCCTCCGAACTTCGATTTTGAATCCGTCTTTCGATTACGAATTGTGACTCCCTTACACACAACAAAGACTACAAAACTTTGACAAAATGTTGAGAATTCATCTCAGAAAACGATGACGAAGACAACTCAATGAATGAGAAAGCAAAGTAGTATATCTACATCGTTTGGACTCGAAACCTAATGAATGAGTAACCGAAATGACTGAAACTCAATAAAGAATCCAATAAGATCATGTTTAAGTCCAAAATACAAGAAACACAAACAAATAAACATAATGTCACACAAGTATGACATATCTAAGCGATAGTCATAAAACATACAAATCTACAATGTTTGTCAATACGAGACCAATACATGTGCATATTTAAATGAGTGTGAATGTGTTATACCAAATTTTTGTACAACGATACAGGGACACACATGAATGAATTTTGTGTGTGTACACTTACGCCTCGCAAGAGGAAGAAGTAACTTGATACATTAGCATTCATATAAGCGTTTTTCCTCTTGAAAACGATATTCGCATGAGAAGTTGCTTTTCTCCTTTGAAGCTTCTTTTCACCAAGAATCACCTGAGCAACTAACCATTACAAATAAAAAGTGTTATGCAATGGAATCAAGCCAATACAAATCTAAGACCTTACACTTCGTCTTCTTCTTCTTCTTTTTCTTCAATGGCAAATCAACTAACTCCCACTAATAGCATCGACGAAATTCTTAATTTGGAGAAGGTCGATTCCGCTAAGAATTCTCAATCGACTAAGAAGAAGAGGGAAAGAGGTGAAGATGTTATTATGGGAAGTACCATCCCGGCCCAGCGTCATCATTGTTTTAGCAAGAACCCCCGTGTCAAGTTGGGTTTTAAGAATAGACCCGATGACCAGGTCCTTATTTTAGATGAGGAGGAGAAGGAAAAGGATGATGGATATGATAAGAATGATACTCCCATTGTTGACCAGTCGGGGGTGCTAAGTGGCCTTTTTTCTTCCTTTCATGATTCCAGGGTCATTCCTGATTCTATCTGTAACCCTGTTACAATAGCGTGCTTGAGAAGGGAATACCAGATTCCTGATACCATCACCCTCTCTCTTCCTCATCAGGGTTATAACGTGTATACCCCTCCTCTTGGCCTCCTCTTTCTTCATGTAGCCGCCTTCGAGTGCAGGGTTAGGCTACCTCTTCATCCCACTCTTTGCATAACGCTCCATGCTCTTGAGCTTGCCCCTTTACAAATTTCACCCGGGTTCTGGAAACATCTGACCGGGTTCCTGATACTCTGGAAGGAACAGTGTGAGATGGACAACAAAGTGAGAGAACCGGGTTTTAACAAGATCCAGTACATCTTCCAGGTGGCAAACCTAGGGACAAGTCCTAGGGGCCAGTTTTACTTAAGGGCGTATAAACCCCTGAAGCTCATCGTACCTGGAGCAAACATAAAATTCTACATGCCTTGGAAGGACGAGTGCATCATGGTCGGAGGAGATTGGGGTCATTCAGTGCACATCGGTGAGACTGAGTATCCAGTCTCTACTCAATTCACCAAAAAGGATAAGTAGGAAAAGGGGGACATCTCTACCGAGTCCTTGAGTATCTTAAAGAAGATCCGGGATCGGTCCTTCTAGAATATGGAGTATCATGATGTTGATCCCTAAGAGGGTGCCAGGTTGGACCGGTACCTTAAGATTTCTATTGCACATTTGGGTATGAAGCTCCCATCTTCTTATTCTTTCTTGCTTAATTAATCTTTTCGCCTAATACTAACTTCTTCTTTTTGTGACAGTCTCTATAATGCCATTTCTTCCTTCTTCTCTTACTTATCAAAGACCGGAACTCCATGGCCCTTCTCCAGTCAATTCTCTTATTCTACCGTCTGCTGTTGATGTAGGCGCTCTATCTAGGTCCAATATGTCTGCAACAACTCTGCCTATAGCTCCAGCGTGGTCGTCTCCTCTAAATTAATAGTTTAATTAAAAGTAGGGCAAAGTATATGAACATCCCTGAGTTTATGCCTAATTGCAGCCAGATAAACACTCAAAATTACACAAACCTCCTTTGACATCAATGATTCTCCGTTAACTTTTAACTGTAAAGGGGTAAAATCATTATTTTCCACTCTTATAAGATATTCCATTGAATATTTTATAACTTGTTTATTTTGAAATCCTAAGAGCATCTCCAATAAAAGAGTGGTTAGTGAAAAAAAAAATTGACACATAGGATAAATAGATAGTTTATTAAAAAAAAAAAATGTATCTCCAATGCAACTGTATATTCAATCTCATGCTGATTTGGAAATATATATATATATATATATATATATATATTAGCAATTGTCAACATTATTGTCTATTTTCAGACGGCCTGTTACATATCTATTTTTTCATTGACTCAGTAAGTATTTAAAATTAACATTAATTTTTCATCTATTTTTGGTAAGAAAAAAATAAAATTGGACACGTCATTAAAAATAAATGTGTTTTAAACAAAAGTATGGAAGACTAAATTTTGAATTGATTGTCTATCAAATATATCGTTATGCTACATAAGAAACAAGTCTCTTGATATGTCAACAATTTTTAGTATGCAAGTCACTTTTACATCGAATACGTTGTAAATGCTTTGTTTCAACTTAAAATAAAATTATATATATATAAATATATAAAATCCTTGTTTCTTAAATTAATGTCAAAGGAGAAGATGCATGAGTACAATTTCATTTAATTTATTTATTTGTTGCCGATATATATGGAGGAATACAATGCACCGAGGTATACAATGTACCGAGGACATGAGTGGGTGTTTTAAGAGATTCTTTTACTTGTTGAGATCTTTTTTGATATGATCTTATACAATTCAAGTAAAAGCCCTTTTTTTTTTTCTTTTCTCTTTTTTTTTTAGCTTTAACAACCCAAATCCAGTTGTTATTACTTACTATAATATATATATATATATATATATATATATATATATAAAAATCGACAAATCATGCAAAACGGAATTCTTATTATTTATTATTATTTTTTTAAAAGTGAAATGAAGAATAATATTTTATAGGGTGCCGCTATTTCCACCCATAAAAGTACACCCATATTTTATTAAAAAATTTAATTACAAAAATATTCCAATAGAAATTTATCAACCATAACAAGTTACTTTAATTAAAATTAAACCAAATACTTATTAATTACACATATATCTTTAAATATATATCTTTAATAAATAAAAATAAATAAATAAATAAACTTGTAATAAACTTTAACTTATGATAAACTCGAATTAAATTCTAATTTTCTTTGAATATGAGAACTATGTATCATTTTACTTTCTTTTTTTTTTCTTTTATGTTTAGTTATGAATTCTATTGACAAAGAATTTTTTTTTTTTTTTTAAGATAATCGTAGTTATCAATGGTTTTTTTTTTTTAAAAGATATATGTATATAAAGAGAATTCTAGATTGAAAATATCTTAACCCCATATTCAATCAAGTTCTACATCTTCCCTTTCATAAGCTTCTACATTCGAGACATTTCCAAAAGTAAATTGAACAATTATTATAGGGATGATTTGATTCAAAAAAATAATATGACTTTTTTTATATATAAAAATTGGGTGTGTTTATAATTTAAGTTTTAAGAGGGTTTATAAATAAAATGTATTAAAACTAATATATTCAATTCAATAAGATACTATTGGTATTATGACGAATGTTTATAGCAATATTTATTTTTTAAATTTTAGATATAAATGTACTTATAAAAATAGTGTATTAATTAGTTTTATGGGTAACGATATCCGTACCCTATTTTATGACTTAACCCACTTGCCAATGTTGGAATTTTGTTAAAACTGTATACTAATGTTGGTAATAAAAATGCATGTAAAGAACACATGGCATATTGCCAATGTGGTGGGACTCTCCCAAGGGAACCCCCACCACCACCACGGTTCAACGTCCGGTGTGTACATATACTTACTTATATATTACTTGTCCCTCATTGGCCTTATTTCCAAGTGAGGGTACCCTCTCTCCGATTATGGAAGTTGTATTCCGGACCGTGCTAACAGAGACTTATCTCGTAAGGTCCCAGCAGTTGTTGTAAAATATAAAAAATAAAAAATAAAATAAAATAAAATAAAATACACGGCCTTTAAAGAAAAACTTTTTTTTTTTTTTTATGGAAACCTGAAACAAAAAGAAAAAGAAAAAGAAAAACTTTTATACACTTCTTTTATGTTTAAATTAAAAGAAAAGCATGTATATACCCATTTCATCTTTAAATTATTTGTGGTAATAGGGAGAAATAGCATCAAATTGGATTGGTTTTGTGGTAATATCACCAACTTAATAAGTTTTGTAGAAATAGCACCAAAGTATGTGATCTGCCCAAATTGCCCCTCACTTACTCTCTCTCTCTCTCTCTCTCTCTCTCTCTCTCTCTCTCTCTCTCTCTCCTTTGTTTTTTTTCCAAAGAACTCCATTGATCCATCAATGCAGATCGGATAGACCTTCAATGGAGGTCGAAATGACCTCGACCTCCATTGGTGGTCGATGAAGAAGAAGATTAATTTTTTTTTTTCTAGAAATAAGTCTCGGGTATTTGGAAATAAATCTCGGGTAGGTCACCCAAGACTTATTTCAGCTACCCGAGACCTATTTCAAAATACCCGAGACTTATTTTCATAATTTTTTTTTATGACAAAGGTCGTTTTCAACGACCTCTAATGAAGTCGACCGTTTCAACGGAGGTCGTTTCGACAGTTGTCATTTTGATCTCCATTGATGGATCAATGGAGGTTTTTGAAAAAATAAAAGAGGAGAGAGGAAGAAAGAGAGAGGTAAAGAGAGATTAAGGACAACTTTGGCAAATCACCTTAATTAGTGCTATTTTCATAAAACTTATTAAGTAGGTGACTTTTCCATAAATGGCTTTGAAAAGAGTGATAAAAATTTTAATGACCCAAATTATTATATATTCGCATTTCCTCGTTTAAGATTTTTGTTGATGATTTATTTAATTGAGGGGTGCAGATATTGACACCCATAAAAATGATAAGCACACCCATATTTATAAGTACACACATATCTAAAATTTAAAATTAAAACATTATTAGAAACACTCATCTTAATGCCAATAGTATCCTTATTTAAATGAATGTTTTCATTTTAATACAATTTATTTATAAACCCTCATAAGTTATTAAAACACTCAATTTTACAAATGATAAATTTTTAAGTTCTCCAGATTTGAAAACAAAGGTTTATTTACAAATTATTTACAAATGAAAGAATATGTTTCCAGGTTTCCCTAAGTAGCGCTGCTCAACAAGAGGTTCGCGATATGGTGTATGCATCTATATGTCAACTATGAGACACTTAACTAGAAGAAAAATATGCATTCGAAATTTCGAATATAATTGGAGAGATAAATGCAATTTGTTGCATCATATGACTTCCGGTATTGGAGCCATGGAAAAATTGCACATCAGCTGGATGAAGGTATCCCAAGATCGAAGGTATCCCAAGATCAAAGTTGCATGCCATGAAACTTGTATTGCTGTTATATCTGATTCCCAATAATTTCATCTAACTCTTTTTTGGAACTATTACAATATTTTCATGTATCTTTTTATTTTTATGTGAAGAGAGTTATACCTGCAAACAAAAAACAAAAATGTTGAATTAGGTTTTGTTTTGTTTTTTTTTTTTTAAAAAAAAAAAAAATTAAGTGATATAGTTAAAGATATGGATGTAATTAATGGGTGTAAATAGTAATTTGTTTATTTTTAACTAAACTAATTTGTCCTTATTTGTAAATTCTTATTGGAATATTTTTGTAATTAAATGTTTTTATTAAAATATGAGTGTGTTTATCATATTTTTGGGTGTCAATATCGGCTTCCTTAATTGAGATATGACTTGAGCTCATAATCTCAATGTGTAAATGTAAACAGTGGTGGAGGGAGGGGGGCCATAAGAGCCATAGACCGCTTCCTTTAAACACTTTGAAAAATTATAAATTTGCCATTCATCCCTTCTCGACTTAACTTGAAATTTTTAAAATTTGATTTATAAGTAAAATCGATTGAATTTACCGTTTGAAAAAAAAAAAAAAAAAAGATTTCATTAAAGTTCTTAATTATATATATATACTCTTTCTATTATCAGTTCGAACTGACAAAAGTTATATCAGTTCCTTGTATGTGAATCACTGGATTTAAATACTTTGATTGACAAGTGCATACAGTAAAGTCAAAGTATTTAAATCTAATGGTTCATATATAAGGAACTGATATAACTTTTGTTAGTTCGAACTGATAATAGAATATATATATATATATATGAAGTAGAAAAACTTACAACTCTTTGGAACAAATAAAAAAGGATATGCATTGAAATAAATAGAATAATAATGAAAATTGAAATGTAGAGACAAAAATGAAAGAAAGAGCATTGACAAATGAATTAAGTTTAGAATGGGAGATTAATCAATTAAATAATTAAGGAGGTGGTCCCAATACGATTCCAAGACAAGATATTGGTAATGAAAACAAAGGATGCTTTTTATAAATTTGGAGTTTTGAAATCATCATTTTTTGGGGGATTTGGTGTTGGATTGGTGGGTCACAACTCATCACTCATCTCTTGCTTTTCTTTTGTTAAACAACATTGAAAAGCCTTGCTGGGTTAAGCTGTTCAATCTCATGTCTACATGTATATCCATATTATACAGTACTTGTCTACCACTACTTCCTATATTATTATACTTATCATTGATTCATTGTATTTCCTTTTGATTTTGATATAGATTCGATTTGATTCGATTCGATCCATCTTTCAATACGTATACAGTAATTCCTTAGTGATAGAATCTTTACATAAACATTTGTGAATCCAATCAATTTCAATAAAAATACCATTCTTATTATTTTTAAAGGATGATAAGAACGATTTAATATATTAATTTGTGAAAAAGTTTGAAGGTTTTTTTCGGTTTTTTCTATTTTATCCCCCATTTTAAAAACGGAAACATAGTTTTAAAAAGTGATAAATTCAAATCATTCAAGGACCAAAATGATTTTTGCCCAAAAGAGAAACAAAATGTGACCTTCGGAAGAGCTAAAGGGCCATGTGATCGTGAGGTCTGTCCCTAGAAATCCCATTGGGGCACCCTTTTAAGTTTGATCACATGCTTGGATTATTAGAATATTAACTACAATATTATTTTTTTTTTATAATTGTCTTTACAAATAATAATGGAGGACATCAAACTTTGTTAACTAAAGACAACCTACCGTTAACAACCGCCCGAGTTCATGTATAATAGGGTCTCTTTAGATTCTTAAAACAAGCATGATGTGTCACAAGTCACAACACACCTATTTCACCAAATTAAAAACATGGTTTCATTTTTTTTTTTTTTTTTTGTATAATTATTTATGAATTTCCTTTTTGTGTCATTTCATGTGATATGGATGTCAGGCACGACAATAATTTGAAGATCACATGTCTAATTGTTTAGGTTATTCGTGATCTCTAAATTGGTGATGTGTAACATCAAAGCCAGTAACGTTACACAATATTTAGGTTATTTACAATGGTCAGCTGTGAAAAATTATAACAAACATAGCTTGAACTACTCGATCTATAATTTTTCGAAGTGTGGTGGGTTATTTTGGGATTCATTTTATTTTTAATTGCTGGCAATTGATTCAAAGATGATGCAAGTTTATATATGCTAATAAAACCCAAAAACAAAGAAATTATTAGTCATTGCGAGACCCATAAATGTGGGCTTGTTTGGTCAACGAGATAAAGCTATTCTTTGGGCTACTATTGACGACACCTAAGAGTGTTAGCCCAAACAAACTAGATAAAGCCCATCGATATTTCTAAAAAAAATTATATACTCGCGTTTTATTATTAAAATGAATTAGAATGGAAATGAGTTTTAGCACAGGAGGTCCATGGAACTTCGATAAGGCATTACGGTCCCATTTGGTATGTGGGATTGGATTGGATTGAATTGAACTGGACTTGACTAAATTAATATTATACTGTGTTTAGGGAAACATGAGATTGGATTGAATTAATATTATGTTTTGTTTGGTTAAATATAAGATTTGACTAAATACAACAATATTTTTAATTTGATAAAATTTTAAAATTGAATAATAAATTATTTAAATATTTATTTGAAGAATAAATGTTTTAATTTATATAAGATTAAATTATTGAATTAATAAAATGTTTTAACATAGAGACTCATAATAGTCATATATATCCCATTAATAATTCTGGCAACTAATTGTATCAACATTGACATTATTGCTTATAAGAGAGATGATAAGGGAGACATAATTAGGTGATTAAGCATGAATTAGACACTTCAATTTAGTTAAAATTTGAAATTTGAAAGCAAGATAGCTAATAATCTCATTTCAGGGACTAGCCATTGACACCTAATAAATCCAATTTCAATTAAGACATAGATTAGCTTAATATAATCTTTATGTTTCCAAAAACCGAGGCAACACAATTCATGATTTGAGACAATAGAAGATATCAAGGTGACATGGTGACCACCACAAAAAATTAGTTGTCCATTTCTGATTTCCTGAGATTAATAAGTACGTCAATCCTTGCGTAATAACCAATAATACATATTATCAAAGTGTCTAAATTCCAATTAACGCTCTAATCTCACACTCAAATGCATGCAAAGGTACACTAACAATCACCATCATAAACATCATCATCATTCACATATAAACAAAAGTGAAGAAAAATACAAAAATACATGCCCATTAAATACACATTAATTTCCTTCTCAAACCAATAACCATAAGAATCAATTTGGTCATCGAAAATAACTAAATTTCCTTTTCTGTACACACTCCCAAAGTACACATTAATTTCCATGTCCAAACCCATACACATATGATTCAATCCAGTCATCGAAAATAACGCAAAAGAGGGAAAACAAAGAATTCTTAATTCTGGTTGCTTTTTATTCAATAAGCTATTACTTTGTCTATCTTAATAAATTTAAGCAACAAACATCATCAATCAACTGCATAATATTTGATACCAGATTCATCTTCATCATAACAAAATCAAAAACGGATCAAAGAAATAGTTTTTCTAAAACAAAGTAGCTATCTTTACACAACTAAGTGAGCTAATAAACAGATTTGAGACGGAAACAAAAAGCAAAAAAAAAAATAATAAATAAATAAATAAAAACACACACACAGAACTGAGATCCAATAAATCAAATTAGTCAAGCATTCAGTGACTACAAAATCAACGGAATCTGAATTTAATTGAAAGCAAGTGTATTTTAGAGAGAGAGACTTTTATTCTCAATATATTTTTTTTTTTTTAAGAATTCCCATTTTTTAAAAATAAAATTGTTAGACACAATAAAAGAAATAGTTTTCATACCTCGATTGAGAGTTTGAAATGAATATTTACCTAGGCTACACAACAAAGAAAGAGGGATTTACTGAGATTTTATAATATAAAAAAAAGTGATGAGAGATGAGACTTTTTAAGATGTGATGAAAGATACAGATGAATTAAAAGGGAGGGGTCCACATGTAAGAAAATCCTAAGATAAATAAAAATAAGGTTGGAGATAGGTTTATTTTATCCTACTAACATATGACTATTTTGCTTAGGGACTAATAATCTCATGTTCCAAAACATCACCAAACATGGGATAAGGACTAAAATAGTCCAATCCCAAACCAATCCTAAGTGCCAAATAGGGTCGGGTAGTTCACGTTTAGCTTAGAAAAAGGATTAGGATACCTTTTTCCAATAGTGCAAAATAATCTCATCAGCACAGGACTAAATAAACCCACTCCCTTTTCATGGTTTTAGTTGTCCTAGGACTAATAATTGTAAGGGTGGCTCTATTACCACCCATAAAATATCTTCATATACCCATTTTTATTCCTACACTCTTATTATAAAATTAAAATTATTAATTTTACTCTCTACACCTTTTAAAATACCAAAACTATCATTGAAGTATATATACGAAAATTTTCCTATGAGGATGCTCTGATAGAATTATATAAGGACATTGAATGTGAGCCACTCGTTTTACATACTTTGACTTGGTATGTATGTATTTGTCAAATCACTTTTATAAATGAGTGGCTCACATTCAATATCCTGATAAAATTATATAAGGATGCTCTGATAGAAACATGACCGAGTATATATATATATATATAAATTTTAAACATATCCATTGTGTGCGCACATTAAGGCCTCCAACGTGTCTGGATTCTACGACGTGAACTCTATAATCTATAGTTGGCACTAAAAGCGGATTCAGAAGCCACCATAGAGACATGAATAATCAAGATGTCTTTGGCAATCTTAGCCAAAATTGGATATTTCCTCATGTTAACCTTCCACCAAAACAATATATCAAAGTTAGAAGTGTTATTTTCAACTTGTTCACCCAAATATCTCTCTAACTTAGACTTATTCATACTACTAACAGTCTGAGTCTTATATAATTCAAATTCTTCATAACCCCCAACAACTTCAATATAATAATCAAATGATGAAGATTCCTCAACATGTTCAACTAAGGTCGATCCCATTATTAAAGCTTCTAACTCATATTTTGTAATTAACTCTTTCAGAAGTCCATGCATTTTATCTCATTGACGAGATGCATCAAAGCCATATATATAATTTACTAAAATGAAACTCAGCCCGCAACATTTTATACATTGGATTTAAAATCGATGTCACATCCATGATACTAGGAATATCATTCCAATATTTTTTCATACTTGACAATCATACTTTTTGCCATTGTTTGTATCTCAATGTAAAGAGAACTAACCCACTCATCCATTGTCTCTCTCATTTTGCAAATCATTGGAAAAACCAAATTCGTTATGGGGCATTTGGTACTTAAAAAGTTGAAAAAACTAAATCATTTATCCATATAAAAAAAATAAAAATATATAAATTTAAACACTTAGAGAAAAAAAAAATACCTGAAAAAGACTTTGTTAATTTATAAAAATGTATTAAATGCTTTACCATAATTGTTGCCAATTGCCAATCTAATTTCTCAGGCAAACATCTATAATGTGGCTCATGTTGTTGGGCACGAACAAGAACATCATTTTATATCAATGCAATTGAAAGTATAAAATATATGGAATACCATCTTGTTGGACAATTAAGCACAAGCTTCTTAGCCTATTTTTATTTTCAATTGATTTGCCGAATTAAAAGCTTCAATTCTCTTACTTGATGTTGTCCAAAAACAAACACCATCCCTAATTTTCTCAATACCATCCACAATCACTTTCAACCTGTCTCGTATTACCAAATTCAAGATGTGGACACAAATCTCATATGGAACAACTTCTCACCTAACAACAATGCATCTGAAAATTTGTTCTTGATTTTATCGAGCATTGAATCATCAGTAGAAAAATTATCTACCGTAATAGCATTCAACTTTCTATCAACATTATAATCAAACAAACATTTCACCAAATGTATAAACCTCATTATACGACTATGGTCCCATGATTTGTCAATGAAATGCAATGTAAAAATTGTATATCCCATTTTTGTACTATAAGTCTACATATCTGTAGCAATTGCAAGTCCACTCTCAATGATGTCCAAAAACTAATTTTTTATCATTCTCCTGAGATTTTCTTGAAAGACTTAATATTCAACTAATTATCTTAATTGCAGCAGAGCCCTCTGTCAACTATTCACTTCCATATAATTAAACGGTTGACTGAGGTTTATAAAAAGTTAAAAATGCCCCTATAATTTATTTATAAAATTCTTAATTGCCATTGCTCTTAAAATAAAACTATTAAATAATAGATAAATTTATAATAAAATCTTTAAAAAAATTAAAATAAATTTAAGAAATAAAAATCTTTTAAAAAATTGATACAAATATATCTCAACAAAATTTGATAAACAACTTTAAAATGAAAAAAAAAAAAAAAAAAAAAAAAAAGATAAAAATAGACTAGATGTTTTCCATAAGTAAAACAAAAAAAAATCAAAATTTAAAAAGTAAAAACAAGATAACCTTTTCTCCTAAAAGCCTTGATTTGATCCCAGAAAAGTTAACAGAATCTTGAAGAATCCAATCACAAAACTTTTCTCTCCTAAATCTCCATTTTATTTTTGTTTCCAATATATGAACACTTTGAAATCCTAATAAACATTATTCACAACATATTTGAGTCTTCTTTGCTCTTGTTTTTCCATCTTCTCGGTCAAAACCCTCCTTGGAACCCATCAAAACCCATATAAAAGAAAATATATAAAAAATTCATAACTTTCTTACATCATCAAAAATCAACCTAATCAATAATCACAAGTTCACAAACCAAATCATTCAACTTCAAGCCAATATGGAGATCCAATACTCCATTTTTGGAGAAGGAGATCTGATTCTACATTTAGAGAAGAACCAGAGCTTCAACAATCTACATTTTTTGAAGAGAACTAGAGCTCCGAAAATCTCCAAAAATGGAGGTTGCCTCCAGATCTCATCCAAAATTAGAGATCTGGACTGAATATTCTCAATTAATGACAATCTCCTTCATCGTTTTATCATTTTCTATCCAAAATATTTGATGTATTAAATGACGATTTTATCCCATATTATTCAAGTCAACCATTATCTCTAACGAAAGTTGACTAATAGCAAGGGGAGCTGCAACAATTAACATTATTAGTTGAATATTAAGCCTTTTTGAAAAAACACAAGATATGTTATTGCAATTGACCCTTCTCAATATTATATAACTTAAAAATATGCTTTTCAGAGTGTTTCTACTCATTGATTCGAACATAGGTTGACAATATTCAATCATCTCTCGAAACCCATATATTAAACAAATGTAATGGAAGCTCATGCATTATGGTCATTTTTGCTATTTTGATCAACAAAGTATATGTTTCATCTATGGGCGTTTGATGTTGGTTAAAATATTTTTCTACATGTCTACTCAAATTTGATATCTTTACAATTTGAGTTGCAAGCAACACTTTTATCTTGAAAGCATAGTTTTGGTTTTTTCAAGACAAAAAACTCTTTTAAATTTTGTTACATCTATTATCTGTAAAACATAACATGTCCTGAAATTGTTAATCAAAGTATCATTAAATTACCACTCAATAGAAAAGTATCAAACCGTCTATACTTCTAAAAGCACAACTTCATGGTCAATAGTGATTATATAGTAAAAAAAAACCGACGAAGAATATACAAAGTCGACTTCAGACCTCTCTGTTCAAAGTTAGGTCTCTTTATGGTAGTCTTGTCACTTATGATCCCACTAGTGGGTTATGGTCCAACAACTACAAATAATGTTTAAGTTGTGCTGAGGCTTCTAGATATGTAATTGTACAATTACCTCATCTTCAATGTTTGTTATTTCTCGAAGTTTAAAGCAGAACTCATCAATTGTTTCAGTGGTATGTTAGTCTTTTTCCAAGAGACTATCAAAGAATAGAAAACATGCTCCAATATCATTTATATTCCCATAGAAGGAAACCATATATTATTTGAATTTCTTTCGTACTCCCAGCTCTTTTAGTTTTGTATTCCGCAACTAAATTCCCTATAAGGTTTAACTTTTTACAGCCCAATGTGCTTCACATACTCTCTTGTACATTGCGTATTTTGAAACATCACTCCTCTGATATGCATAGAGTATCCCTTCGACCATCCTCCAATCAACAATTATGTTGTCATCCGTCATGCCTTTAAATATAAAAGAAAAAAATAATTAAAAATAACACACACAACCAAATAGTCTTTCTAATTTAGAAAATAATATTCTTGTGTACTATGTAGAGCGCAAATGGGTGTAATCGTTTTGGCCGAGGAAGATTAATGCATACATGTTAATCTTTTTTTCTTTATAGAAAAGAAAAACAAAAAAATCAGAAGTGATAAGTTTAAATTTTAATGTCCCACCTATAATATTAAATTAAATCATGCATTTAATGAAAGCATGTCTATCTTTTGACATTTCCTTCCTCACTTCTCCAATCAAAAGGCCAAAACCAAAACTAGGGTTAATTGCACAAACATTCCCTCTATTTATCTAATAAAGCAAATTTTCAAACAAATGCCTTATGCAAACACAAACATACCAATTGACGAATGTGGTTATAGGTTAAAGTTAACAAAAGACAATTGATGACAGGGTATATTTGTGTAGTTATTAACAAAAGTTGAATATTTATACAATTACATATAAATTCAGGGTATGTTTGTGCAATTTACACACCAAAATAACCTCTCCCTTTTACCCACAAGCATATTACAATTGAGATGTTTGTGTTTGAATAGGGCATTTGTTTGAAAATTTGCTTTATTAGATAAATAAAGAGTATGTTTGTGCAGTTAACCCTCAAAACTATTCCAACTTACACAACCAAGTTGCTATGTTTATTCTCTGATCAATATTGAAAAGTAATTAACTACATATTTCAAATTATCACCCAATCAATAATGTGTATGTTTATTCTTCGAAGAGAAAAACATATAAGGGACACGTAATGGACCCGTCAGATTAAATACAACCATTTTACATGTGTTATCTCTAAAAATTTTAGAGAAGAATTAGAATTGAGAAAAAATGGCTTAACCAATTTTTTCGTTGATGAAATGAATTACAATACATACAGTTAACATGATCAGGTCACTAAAGGAAATAAATAAATCTCTTGTGACTAATTTCTAAAATATAGGAACTACCCAATAATTGAATATTTACAACAAAAAATAATTGATATATAACTCATCAATGGTTGACTACATATTTTCCTTAGTATGACCCATCAAGATGGTGTCCCTAGGGAGGACACCGATCTTGACTCGAAGTGTGTCTATTCATTGACAAGAAAATGGCTTGGTGAGTTCATCGGTTAACTGATCATCGAATGAAACATGAGAAACTTGGATGTCGCCGTTTTACACTTTCTCCTGGACATAATGAAAATCTATGATAATAGATATGTAGCACCAATATTGTCACAGTAAACAATTGGTGTGGTAAACAATTGAATTTATATTTCACGCAACATGGTTGTAGCCACGTAGTTTTAGCAGTGATAGAGGCAATTATTCTGTATTCGGCTTCGGTGGAAGATCAAGCAACAATACATTGTTTCTTTGAACTCCATAAAATTGTATTGATTCTAAAAGACACGATATAGGCACTTGTGAAAGTGTGATCGTAGTGTTACTGTCCCAACCTACATTTGATAACCCATGTAGTAATAAAAGTGATTTTTTGTAAAGAAACAAACAATGATGGATGGTACCTCAAAGATAATAGAGTAGTCTTTTAATGGCAACCCAGTGTTAGGTGGTAAGACTATACATAAATTGAGACAATTTGTTGACGTCAAAAAAGAGAGATATTAGAGAACACCAACAATTAAACGATATCCTATAGCATCCATGAAGAAGTTACCATCGTGAAGACTTGGCATGTTATTGGGAGACATAGGCGTATAAACATCATTGACATTTAGCATATGGGTCTTCTTTGGGATAGGAGAATACCTTTGGTGAATGGGAAGACTTCATCGCTAAGAAAATAAGAGAGAGTGCCCAAGATCTTTGATCAAAAATTTATCCACAAGGTTGTTGGTGAAGTGGCCAAGGAGTAAGGATGGCAATGGATTGGATTGGGTATGGATACCCCAATATCCATCCCTGTATCTATTTGAGATATATAGCTTCATCCCCACATCCATTCTCATTTCTAATTGAGCGGGGCGGATTCAGATAATCCACTAATGAAGATAGAGATATCCATCTCCGCTCCGTTTATATCGGTATCCGATGAAAAAACTTTAATTTTTGTATAATTTATAAGAGAAAAATATAACTAACATATCTAGTGGTACATTTTATCTAATTTAAAGAGAAACAAATACATCCAATAAAATTCAAATATAAAAATTAATAATAACTTATATAATTAGAATTAATAATTACAAAATAAATTTTTATATTTTTAAAATATTAAAATCTATAATGGATCCGGATGGGGATAGATATCCATAGACGATATCCATCCCCATCCCCGAAAATAAAATGGATATTAGGATGACATTCATCTCCGTTCCGTCCTCGAAATAATAGTATCTATCCCCATTTTAAATGGAGCGGATTCTTATGGATATCCGTATCCGTGGATAATTTTGCCATCCCTACCAAGGAGATAGTCGTCGCTACCTGTGAGGATCAAATCATCCATATAAACTAAAAGATACATCGTTAAATGCATTTGTGTATATATAAATAAAGAGGTATCTGATTTTGAATTAACAAACCCTATGGATAACAAGAACTGACGGAGTTCATTGTACCATGCTCAAAGGGATTGTTTTTGTCCATAAATAGCTTTCTTTAGGTGACACACATGTGTGAGATTATTCTTGTCAATGAAGTTCAGAGGTTGACTTATATAAACATTTGCATTTACACGCCCATGAAGAAATGCATTATTGACATTGAGTTGTTTGAGCAACCAACCTTTGGATAGTGAGAGACAGATAACAAGACGAACTATGGTTGGTTTGATAACATGACTAAACATCTCATGGTAGTCAATGCTTAGGCGTTGATGGAAGCTTTTGGCAATGCGGCGTGCTTTGTAATGTTCAACAGATCCATTTGGGTTGCGTTTAATGTGAAACACCCACTTATAACCGACCAAATTGTATGATGAGTTTGGAGAAACAAAAGTCCAAGTCCTATTACGTAGAAGCGCATTAAATTCATCAGACATTAACACACACCATTGAGGATGTTTTAGGGCTTTGGTCACCGAGGTAGGTTCAATATGTTAGGTGGTGAAGTGAAGGGTGTTGAAACTAAGTTTGGTGAGGGGTTTATGGATGTGATTTTTTGCTCAAGTTTGCATGAGATGAATATTTTGGGGAGTGATTAATTTCAAAATTGGGAAGGGAATTTTGGGGGTGGACATTTCTGGTGAGAAAAGAGAGGGAGAAAAATGGCTTAACCATAAAGATTTTAGAGAAGAATTAGATATGAGAAAAATGGCTATTTGTACAATACACTACACAAGAATATAATATTTACAACCAAAAATAATTAGGTGGCTCTATTGCCACCTAAAAAAGTTCTCCCCGCACCCATATTTTTATAAAAAAATGATTATGACTAAAATATCCATATTTAAAATTACTTAAAAGACACAAATATTTAATTATAAAAAATTACTCATCACCCACCCATTTTACCCATCACAAACCCTAACACTATGTTTGGTAGGAGTAAGGGAATGCATGAGGGAGAGATGGATGAAGTAAGAGGGAGAGAGAGTAGGAGAGATGGAGAAAATAATATCTATCCCTCATGTTGTTTGGTATTAAAAAGAGAGTTGAATTGATGTATTTGTATTAAATTTATAAAATTACTATATTACCCATAAAAAATTAGAGAGCAATGCAAAATTGGAGGGCATTATGGTCATTTTCCTCCCATTTTGCTCTCCCTCCTCTCATCCCCCATATTTGGGATGATGCAAAATTGTGGGCCCGGATGGATCCCACCTCCCTCCTCTCAACCTCTCCATCCTTTCGTCCCTCCAACCAAACAAAGGAGGGATTTGATCTCTCCCTCCAACCCTCTCCCTCCCTCCATTTCTCCATCCAACCAAACGAAGCCTAAATTATATTCAAACTCAAAATTAATATTTCAATGATTAAAAAATAAAAATGATTAAACTGAAGATGAAGATGCCAGCATCAGTGGCAAAATTAGGCATGGCTAGGGTGGGCTACAACCCACCCTAGCTTTTTGAAAAGAAAAAAAAAGCTTTCTTTTTATTTTATTTTATTTTATTTATTTTATTTAGTTTTAAATACACCACATTTAATTCTAAGTATATTCCAGTACAATTTCGATTCTGACTTAATTTACCGTATTTTTCTTTAGAGTTATGATATTTGAACCCTTGGAAAACTGTATGTGTACCCTTTTTTGTATAAACATCCTATTAAATTTTTTAAAATCTTATATCTTGTAAGCACACCCCACACATTACCAAATATGTCATTTTTTTTAATTTTTTTAAAATTATATTACAATATAAGTAAATAAATCATAAATAATTAAAATGAAAAAACAAAAAAAAAATTAAGAGAAGCCACACCCAGATTTGGGAGGAGGCAGTGGCTTTCTCCTCTCTTGAAAAAGAGAGAAGGCTATAGCCTTCTCCATCTCTTTCAATCTGCAATGGTGGAAGGGAGGAGGCAGTTGCTTTCTTCTTCCTTTCATTCAAGATTGGGAGAAGGCAAGTATAAGATATTGGTTTTTATTTTTTTATTATTAATTTTTTTATTCCTTTATTAATAAAACAAAATATTTTTTACTATTCCTCTCTAAATTTAGTTTAGTTAGTCATTTTTTTTTTCAATATCTTTTGTTTAAAATATTAATAATTTAATTTAAGGGTAATGTTGGAATTTTGAAAATTTATAAATTTTGGGTATACATATAGTTTTAGAGAGGTGTAAATATCTCCACTATTTTCTTTATCTTAATAATAGCTCAATAACTTAAAAACATGTATCAAACTCATTAAAGCCTATTGTATTTCCTTAACCAAGTGAAAGATCAAATTGAGAATTTTTAACCCTTTACTGATTCAAAAATCAAATTGAGAAATTTTAACCCCTTTAACAACAAACCAAAAACGTAAGTTTTATTTTTATTTTAAAGTTTATGTTGTAAAATTAATTGTAAAATTAAGTTTTATTTTGGGCTATGAAACTTATCAAAACGTCTTTGCGCAACAAGATGGATGGCGAGTTTCTTGAAAATTGTATGGTTGTTTATATTGAAAGAGAACTTGTTTTTATAATTTATTCGGATTCGGTAATAGATGCTTTTGCTTTTTTGAAATCTCAGAAGTCAAATTTTAAGTAGGATCTTATTGTATTTACATTGCATGTATATTTTGTTTTTATTTTCTTATGTTTTTCTTGGTTAGAATATGTATTTGAGGATACGATTCATTATGTTTCCTGACTAGGTATACTTTTTTATTTTAACTAATAAAAATTCTCTCGTACCGTCGAAATTTACCATCAAAATGATTTTTTTTTTTATCATATAGTATAAATTTGTATTTATATGAAATTGTTCACAGCCCACTTAGAAAAAAATTTATGGTTTTGCCCCTGGCCTTCATGCCTGGTTTGGAGGAAGATGGTGGTATAGGGGAGAGAAAGATGAAAAGGTTGACTAAACGTCCTTAGGTTTAGGATTCTTTGTGTTTAATAACATTATTCATTTTGTTAATGGCTTCATGTAAATAATTTTTCACTAGACAAAAGAGATTAAAAAATTCATGATTAAACCAATTAAATATGTTCTTTTAAGCAAGGATCAAATAGGTTTCAAGAGAAAAAAAAATGATTAGAGTTGTTAATACTTAATAGCATTCAAAGGATAATTTTGGTATTTTAAATGGTTAAAGAGTAAATTGAAAATTTTAAAATTTAAAATATGAGAGCTTCTCCCTAAAATCCACAAATTATCTATTCACACTCCAATTTAATTTTTTTATTAATAACAATTTTAACCTGAATTAAAATGATTAAACAAGACAAAAAAATTCTAAAGGCATTCCAAACTAATTAAATTATTAAAAAAAAAAAAAAATCTCTCTCCCAAATCATTAAATTAAATATTACATATTAAACCCTCTCTCCTAAATATGTTATTACCATATTAAACAATAAATTTTCTCTGGTGAGCACAACTTATAACATACTTATAGCACAAGTGTCACATCATCAAATTTTTTAAATTATCAATTAATTATCAACCATAACTGGTTGTATGCGTATGGCAAAAGTGATGATGTGACACTTATGCTATAAATATGCTATAAGTTGTGTACCTACTTGAGAAAAACTGTATTAAACATTCTCTCTTAATTACTCTCTCCATTTTTCAAAAAAAAAAAAAAAATCTTATCTCCATACTTTCTCGATTAATAGTTAAATTTGGTTTTCTATTAACAGTAATATATATATATATATAAATATATATATATATATATATATAATAAAAAGTCAATACAAATACCTTATTTTTATTTTTTTTAAAGATATATAAAAACTTGATTTGTTGTAACTAGATTCGATTAAATTCAGAATTTTTAAGACTAATGAAAGAATTAAAGTTTTCTAGGTAATCACATACCTACAAAAGTAACAAAAATCATTTTTATATTTCGATATTTTTTATAAAAAAAACAGTACTTGTTTTTTGAGTTTTTTTTATTTTTATTTTTATTTTTAATATATACATATATACGGTTTCTAAAAATCAACTCATTTGTAAGTCTTTTTTTTTAACCATTAGTATTGCTTGAAAAAGAATGAAGATATAAAATTAGAGATATGTATTAGAGGAAAAAGAGTGTAATATGGTAATTAAAAATTTAGAAGAGAGTGTTTAATATTTACTATTTAATCTAATGATTTAGGATAGATAATTTCTTCTTTTAATAATTTAATTTAAAAAAAATTAGTCATTAGATGAATCAAAAGGTTATGATAGTTCGTTCTAACTTTTATTAAAATAAAATGGAGTGTCTTTAGAAATATATTTTTTAAAATTGAGTGTCTTTAGAATAGAAGTGTCAAACGATAAAAAGGATAATCTTCGAATAAAAGGAAGTGTCTTTAGATTTTTTTATTTTTATTTTTAAATTTAAATTTTGAGAATGAAGTGTCTCTAGAGAAAAAGTGTATAAAGAAAAAAATTGGATTGTTAAAAGAAGCTTTCTTAAAATAGGTGCGGTGAGAACCTTTTTTAGATGGCAATAGAGCCACCCAAATAATTAATGGGACAGTACTTGGGTACTGATCGATCAATACCCAAGTATTTTCCTAATTAATATACAACCCATCAATAGTTGGCTAAATATTTTCCTTCCTAATTAATATACAACCAATCAATAGTTGACTAAGTGTGTGTTTAGTATGACTTTTGTAGGGGTTAAAAACGCATTTTTAATGTTAAAAGTTGTTTTGTTGGTTTTTTTAATTGTTTGGCAAAATTGAAGAAGTGTTTTTTTTAATATTAAAAAGACTATTTTATGTCTTTTGGGAGATGCACAAATTTTGGACTTCTCCCAAGAAGCGCTTTTTGAGCTTTTTAAAAAAAGATAGATAGTCTCAACTACCTTCTATAAACTTTAAATATTTCCCCCTATACTTTTATATTACAAAAACTTTGTTAATGTCTAATTTTGTAATTTTAAACAATAAAAGCTCTTTTAAAGATATTTTGACCAACAATCTATTAAATTAAAAGTGTTTTTTTTTAAGTGAATACCAAACAATACAGTGCTTCTTGTTAAAAGTTCTACTTGTAAAAAATATACTCTAGAAGCTTTAGTTGAAAAGTCATCCCAAACAGACCCTAAATATTTTCCTTAACAATGTGATCACATGTAATGAAAAAGAAGGGAAAATAACTAAACGAAGTACTAAGAGCATCTCCAACGTATGGCTCCAATTTTACTCCATATAATATCAATTAATTTCTATTAGTTACCTTTTACAATATTCAATAATTTTATTGACATCAAATATATATCAAAGTGAGTGTCATATTAAAGATATCAAGATCTTTCCAAAAGTATATTTTCTAGGAATACATATTGTTGGAATTAAGTATAAAAGAGTTAAGAATGATGTGACATTAAAAATAAAAAATAAAAAGTTTTGTGTTATGGAACGGTGCGCGCCAAGCCTAGTGTGCTACTGTTCCTTAACACAAAAGTTTTTTTTGGAACTGAATTTTGAAGCAACGTTGGAGATGGTTTTTGTGTACGGTATGCTTTAACTTGAAGTTGGTGGGCTTTTTAAAGCAACGTTGGAGATGCTCTAATCAAATAAAAACAAAGTCAACAATTTGAGGTTTGGGCAAATGATTCCTAAGTTAGCGGCTCAAATCCTATTGATAGTAAATTTTTTTTTTTGAACAACTGTTTTATACTATCAAAATAAAAATAAATAAAATAAAAATAAAGTCTACTTGAGAGTCGCCATTAACATAGCTAACAAGTAGCCGACAGCCCGGAGACATCTTCGCTAAGCCATAAAGCATGGAAGTTAATGAAGTCCAAAACGCTCGTTTTCATCAACACAATCGTGCCTTTGATCTTCTTTGATTGGGACCCACACTCACCCATCTTCAGCCTTAATGCTTCCGTTTTCTCAACTGATGTTATTTATAACTTGTCAAACATATTAATTTCTAGCGTTAAGAGGGAGGAAAATTAAAACAATTATACAGAAGGTTTGTAAAATAAAATGAAAAGTTGAATGTAAGTGCAATATCATATAAATTGAGGGTATTTATGGAAGTGGCCTAAAAAATTAAAAATCAAAGAAGCTAACCCGTACGGTACCACCCTACCATTTCAACAATATAGAGTAGTATAGGAGAGAAGTGTGAAGACAGTCGAAAGTCGAAACTATCTGTTGGTTGGAGGACGTCGTTTTTATCGGAGAAGAAAGAAGCCATGAACACGAAGCTCGTATTAACAACGACAGCATTTGTAGCGATCGTCTCTGTAATTTTATCACAAACAAACACTCTGCACAATCTCTTCGCTCCTCCTTCCATTGACGGCTCCAAGGACCAGCTACACAGTTGTAAGATAGTCCATGTCACCGGAGCTTTCGGGCCGGAGAGTCTTGCTTTCGATCCCAATGGAGATGGTCCATACACCGGCGTCGCCGACGGTCGTGTTCTTAAGTGGAGAGGAGATGATCTTGGTTGGACCGATTTCGCCGTCACTACTTCTCAGAGGTATAAAAAAATTTCATTGCTATGAGAATTTACAGAGCAGATTTTATGTTTACTTGTTATGATCAATCGCTCACTCAATTGTGTTGAAAACATGTTGGTATTAAAAAAGTTGTAATCGTTTGTTCTGGTGTAATTTGAAATTTGATGGACTCGGTTTCAATCTGTGTGAATTGACGTGAAATCTTTGTGTTTTTAGGTCTTCATTAGTATACAAAATTTAGTTCAATTCCATTTGATCATCAATTAGTCAATCATAATAATACCTGAGTGAGTCTTAGTAGATGGTGGGAGATTGAATTGAAACTGTTAAACTAAAAGATTTTTAATTAAGTCTGGGAAAATTCAGTTCATTTTCTATTATATCATCTGTTGTTAAACTTCTTTAAGGTCTCACACTCTCAACTAGACTGTTATACACATATTTTGTACTGAATAATATAGACAAGATTAATCAATGTTTAGAATCACTGTCTTCATTGAGCTGAGAGAGATTTTTTTGGTTTTTGCATTTTTCGACTTTCCTTGTATTTGGAGATGGAGTGAAAATGGCAGAAATAGAAGTCATTTACTGATTTGTTATGCATTAATTGTCAAATTGTTCCACTAAAATACTCTTTTAACTTAAACCAACTACAGGCTTATCGATTTATGTCTAAAAGAAATGTCAACCTCACCTCTTTTCTTTCCATTTTTTTTTTTAAAAAAAAAATTTCTGTGATTGACAATAGTACATTAGTATTTATTTATGTTAATAAGACCTTTGCATATTACTAATCTTACCCAATCTCCTGATGTGAGCTTGAGGATGTTTTCTTTATTATATTCAGTTTAATTTGGAATTAGTTAACATACCAATTTAGCATGCAACAGTTGAATTTGTTGGAGTACTTGGGGAGTTGGGGTTGATCCTTTGCTATCTAGAAGTTGTCCCCCATGAAGCTAAGATTTAACTAAACAATCTACCAATATCAGCCAACTTAGCTATATATCATATCTGTTCCTAGTTATGTAACATGCAGTCAAGCACTTGAATTTCCATGTGCCATTTTTATTACTTTTTTTTTATTGCTTGATAGATATGAGCCTGAAATGATTGCATCTCCTTGCTACTTTACTGATTATCTCATTGGGATATGGCCAATCACATAAGAAAGAAGAGTTTTCAACTGCTCATTCCCCCTGTAAAAACTCCCACACACCACAATATAGAAGAGGAAAAAAAAATAGATATAGTGATGGGTGGATAATTGGGTATGTTTAAAATTTTAATTTATTTGCATTACTTGTTAAACAGTTTCTAATTGAACAAGGTTGATATAATTTATGATTAACAAAGTAAAATGATTTAATGGCAACCTTGTAAATCGTTGACATAGCTCCCACGTAATCAAATTTATTTAAAGTGATGGTTATAATTTGTTTTTTTAGGAAGGATGCTGATATATATATTTTCATTGCTTTGATTAATTTCAAACTTTAATTTCAGGAAGGAGTGTGTTCGCCCATTTGCGCCAGAAATGGAGCACTTATGTGGAAGGCCGTTAGGACTACGATTTGATAAGAAAACAGGAGATCTGTACATTGCTGATGCCTACTTTGGCCTTTTAGTCGTAGGACCGGAAGGAGGTTTGGCCACTCAACTTGTCACAGAAGCTGAAGGCCAGCCACTCCGCTTCACTAACGATATGGACATTGATGATCATGAAGATGTGATTTACTTCACAGATTCAAGCACAGTTTTCCAGAGAAGGTAACTGAGCAGAAAATTACTCATCTTTTTGTTATGGGAGTGTGGGTATAACATGTGTGTTGGAACTTGGTTCTGTCCCTTTATAGTGTTTTGTTTTAGTTTTAATGCAAATAATGGAGGTGGAAATATATATTAGGATATGTCAACAAGATTCTTTGGCTTATCTTCTCCTACTAACAGTGAATTTGGAAGCAATTCAATAGGAATTCTGCAAATAAAGAAAAACAGAAAAAAGAATCTTGAACCAAAGGTCATATATTTAAAGTTTTGAATGATTATGGCCTCTTAGTTGGATCACTCAAAAATCGTCGATAACTTGTTGCTGTTGATAAAATAAAGAATGTAAAACCAATATTATGACTTATCAAACTTTGTATGGTTGATCAAATATATATAAATATTATACAGTTTTTAATCTCTCGGGAACACTCCATTGAACTTTTGTAGCAAAGTTCATAAATGAAAGGAAAAAAAAAAAAAATCTGCCTCTTGATGCATTTAGTAGGTTCATGTAATTTTCTCAAAAGTGACTATTAATCGAAGCAGATACTGAACAATTTCCAGTGAGGTTGAAAAGTCCTGTGCTGAGTGGAAATAGGATATTTTCTTATTTTGTTTTTTGTTTTTTGGGCGATCAAAAAGGGAACTAATAATTCATGTTCACCTACCAATCACTATTTTATTTGTCACTCTTCCCCTTGTAAAAATGAAGGTTTCATCATGTTAGATTTCAATCTAATTTTCATGTTTGATTTTTGAACTTGACTAGAGTTTTTAATTTTTGTTTGCAGGCAATTCATGGGTTCAATATTAAGTGGAGACAAGACAGGCCGATTACTGAAATACAATAAATCAACAAAAGAAGTAAAAGTCTTACTACGAGACCTTGCCTTTGCTAACGGTGTAGCATTAAGCAAAGACCGCACCTTTGTACTTGTAGCTGAAACTGCCACCACTCGGATTTTAAGATATTGGCTTCATGGTCCTAACACTGGAAAGGTTGATGTTTTTGCCGAACTTCCAGGGTACCCAGACAATATCAGAAGAAATTCAAATGGGGAGTTTTGGGTTGCATTGCATTCAAAGACTACACTTTTGGGAAAGGTTGTTAATTTTAATTCATGGGTTGGGAAGGCACTGTTGAAACTTCCACTTAGCTTCAAGCAAGTGCACTCGATTTTGATAGGAGGGAAGGTCCATGCAACAGCTATCAAGCTTAGTGAAAAGGGAGAAGTTTTGCAAGTTTTAGAAGATAGTGAAGGAAAGACAATGAGGTTTATCAGTGAAATTGAAGAGAAGGATGGCAAATTGTGGATGGGATCGGTGATGATGCCGTTTATCGGCGTACACAATTTGTAACATTAATGTGCTTACCACATGTAAGAGCTTCTTTATCATTTGCATTTTATTTATGTATGTTGTAAAGATGGACACGATTCGAACCCACAGTTTCATGATGTTGGTGTGAGGGTCATACCAACGGGTCAGTCTCATATCGTCGTTGGTGAGTCATTTTATTACCTACATATTTCCTCTAAATGTTATTTGGTATCCAGATTAGTTCAACTTTTCCAGATTATGGCTGGTTTTTGCAAGTTCAGGATCAACATGAATTTGGAGAAAGATTTTACCTTTTTACTGACTTAAATTTTCAAATAATTGAAGAGGATTGAATTGAGGTGAACCAATAACCTCTTTTAAGCTGTGCCAAGAGGCTAAAGATTCAATCTCCACAGTTAGTGAATTTTGGAGGGTCATCTAGATCACGGATAGGACCATAGTCCATAGATTTGGCCCAATGACCATATTCTTTTGGCTTTTTAAGACCGTCAATATTTGAACCTAAAAAAAAAAAAAAAAAAAAATCGTATATACATCTCTTTTTTATACACATTCTATTAAAAGATTTTAAAATGTGAAATCTTGTAAGTACATCCTATATATTAAAATATGTCATTTCTTTTAATTTTTAAAATACTATAAATAACAAAATTATAAATATAAATGTATATATCTCTCTCTTTTTTTCTATATTTTACATAAAACATAATAAAAAGGAAAAAAATATATATATATATATGGAGACACCTCCTTCTTCTTGACCTTTCTCCTTTCTTCATTTTCCTGGCACTTTTATTATTAATTATTTTTAGCAGATATTATTGTAGTTTTTGTGTAGTTTTCACATTTTTTTTTTTTTTAATGTTAAAAAACAAAATTAAAAGAGGCATGAAGCCGCACTCCTCCCAAATTTTAGATGCTGCTGCCTCCTCCATCTTTTCTAGTCTAGGATCTCCATCTTTTTATGTGGAGAATGATATTGAATTTTCCACTTCTTGATTTGGGTTTTTGTTTTTATTTATTATTTTTAATTTAATTTATTAGAGCAACTCTAACCCTATGGCATAAAGCCAATTTGCCGCAAACCTTGCACAATCTTTGCTCTAATGAACAGTGTCACGCAATAAATTGCACGACACTGTTCACTAGGCATAACTGTTGTGCTAGGTTTTTTATTTTATTTTTAAAATTTTTTTTTATTGCAAAGTGGGTTTTGATTGGTTGGAAAGAGTATTTGTTGATAAATAATAACAAAAAAAAAAAAAAAAAAAAGGAATAGAGTAAGATTTGGTGCAATGGGTTGGAGATAGAATAGTGAAATAGTGTGAAAGTTATGCTATCTTAATATAAAAGTTGCACCAAAAACACTATTTGGGTTGGAGTTGGTCTTAATAAAAAAAATTGAATAAGTAAATAGTTACAAGAAATTATTATATTTTTGAATTTAATTTAAGGGTAATATCGTAATTTTAAAAATATATAAATTTGAGATGTGGATACCATTTTAGAAGGGTGTAAATATCACCACTCCTTTTTAATTTAAAAATAAGTATACGTATCATATGAGGTTATTCTTGAAATTGAAGATTTTAATGTGGAGATATTTAAAAAAAAGGGATAAAACCAAAAATTTTACACACATGTCTTAATACGATACGAATGTTTTAACCGTTAATAACCATGTTTCTAAGAAATTCCATATATCCCTATATAAAAACACTTTTCAAACTCTCTCGCCGCTCCTGTCTTGGAAGTGCATGTCCAAACACAGTTGGGGCATGCCCTTACAGGAGGGAACTGTTTGATCTTTAGAAGGAAAAAAAGAAGGAAGTAAAAAGTAAAATGTTGAAACGTTTATGTTTTACCAAAATACTCCTTTTAGAGGGGATGTTTTGGTAATTTTCGTTTTTTGAAATTCCTGTTTTTCATTTTTTTTTTTTTTTGAATTTTTAGTACAATTTACTATTATAATAGTACTGAACTTTCATTTTTTTTTTTTCCTGAAGTTTTTACATTTTTTTTAATAAAAAGATGTTGCCGGATATTTACGTAACATATGATTATGAACTGAAATGAATTGAAAAAAGAAGCAAACATGTCGTGCAGCTGGATCACAACACTCGTCGATGAAGACGATAACTTACGATCGCCGCTGTCGATCATCTCCGGCGAATCTTCAGCTCCCACTGAGGCCTTTGCTTTCTCCTCTGGAAACCCTAGAATCGAAGAGACGCGTGGCGTGATGCACCTCTTCACCAACAGCCAACAACACGACGGCGTTTCCTCTTCCTCTCCTCCCAATCACAATCTACCCGTAAGCTCTCTCAATCTCTCATTTGCTTCTCTTGATATTTTTCAAAAAATGTAAAATTTGATTGATCTTTCAATTGTCTGATAGGTTGGAAGGAAACCTCTTGTATGCGTGCTTGGAGTGCCAAACCACATGACATATGCAGATTTTTGTCAATTTTGTGCTTCCTTTATTCAACATATATTGGAGATGCGAATTGTTAGGTAATTTTAATTTATTTACAACTACTTCAAAAACTATACCTGTTCGTGGTTGCTATATAGTCTATATTTGTGATTTCTTTGGTTGTCTGGGTAGAGGGAATAGGAAGATCGTTGAGAATTCTAGCAGAGAGAATTTTTGATTTGGGTGTCTTTGTTTGCGTCGGTTTTAATTGATTTCAAGGAGGTACCATCTTTCTCTACTTACTCGAATTGGGATGCTGTTGTTTCATAATCATGAGTCTATTCTTTATAATCTAATTGAGATTCTTTTTATTTTCGAGGGTTACTTCGTTGGTTGTTTACCCCTTTTAAAACATTATTACCTTCTTATTCATTTTTTCTACCTACATATATAAGAACTATTTACTTAAAAGTGCTGGTTGAAGTAAGGAATGAATAATAAATGCTTTATTTTACTCTTAAAAGAGATTTGAGCAGGTGTTTGATTTCAAAGATAAGAACAAAATTACTTCATGGATTTAAGTTATTGAAGGTTTGAGACTTGAGAGTGATATATAAAATCTGTAAAAGTAGTTAAGTACCAATACTTCCCTTGCCTTTTTGTTATAATGTAAAAAGTAGACCATTCATTTTTTTCAAGTCGATTTTTCAGTTTATTTGAATCAAACACAACATTTTAGACAAATTGAATGAGAAAACTCATTACAAGGGATGATAGTGATATTTTCTTTTTGCCTTTCTTGGCGGTTCAGGAATGATGCTGTGGAGGATCAATATAGTATTTTGATTAGATTTGATAGCCAAGATTCTACAGATAAATTTTATCAGCATTTCAATGGTAGACAATTTAATTCTTTGGAGGTATGTAGTATGTTTCCTCTTAGTTCTAATGTTACTGTTGACTAGTGGAAATTTTTTAAAAGAATTGATATTTTAACTAAGAAGATTTATAAGTATTGGTGATATTATATTTGTTTATCGATTTTGTAGATTGGCTGTGTCATTTTAGGCATAATTTATTTCCTTTCGAATATTTTTTATACAGGTAGAGGTTTGCCATGTCCGTTTTACAGTTGATGTACAGTTCACTGGTTATAGTGGTTCTCTTGAACATACACAGCCTTCTCCTGCAAGCTCAACTGAGCTGCCTTCATGTCCAGTTTGTCTTGGTATGTCACTATGTCCTTAATTTGTAGTTTCAGAAATTGATTTTCTTTTTACTTCTTTTATCAAATATTGATTTTCTATTTACTTCATGTAAAATTTATAGCACCTTTTGGTGCTTTTATTTTATTTTATTTATGTAACTATCACCAACCTAATAATCTTAGTTTTATTTATTTTTTTATAAAATCTGAGTTTTTATAGCACCTAAAAATGACTTTGGACGAAATTAACTTTCTCTTCCTAAGACAAACGACTTTCAATTCAATTAAAAAAAAAACATCAAAAGAGAGAGAAAGTAGATCCAAATACGAACACAAGAAGAAGAGAGAAAAAATAGATTTTGAAACCAAAACAAAAAGAAGAGAGATAACGGAGGTTTAGAAATAAAAAATAATAAACAAGAAAACATATCTGAAAGTAAAAAAAAAAAGTTCAGAAAACAGATCTGGACTATTGAGACTTAAGTCTCCACTTGGTTGAGACTTGATATCACATGTATTTTTTTTAGAAAAAAATACTTTGTTAAAGCAAACAAAACTAACACACACAAAGAATGTGCAAAATCATGGGTTGCGAGATGGAAAACATGGGTTGTATCAACTAAAGTTAAAGTTTAATAGATGTTTAATTTGCAAAATATGTTGCTTTTAGTGTTTTATTTTTTAATACCTACACAAAGATTTCATATTTGTCTTGTTGAAATATATAATAAAAGGGGTTTTGTAGAGAGAACACAAGAAAAAGTGAACAATAATAGAGAGAGAGAGAGAGAGAGAGAGAGAGAGAGAAGGTGAACTAGGACATTTTTGTCACTTCATTTACTTTGGTGCTAAAAAAACTTATTAAAATAGTGACAATGACAAAAAAAAAAAACTAGGCCCATATGGTGCTAGTTAGACTCATTTTCTCTTTTTCAAAATCGAACGATTAGAAATCGTACTTTAAACACCAAACAACATTGATTGTACTAATATTTATTCATTAAAACAAGAATACTTGATTAAGAAGGGTAATTAGAGAGGACCATACAAGGAAAATTAGTTTTACTATTGCCGCTAGTTTCAGATAACGGTGAAGGTTTCGAGTCTAGGAAAAAGTAATGAAGAAAAGCTTGAAATACTTTGCCTTAGAAAAGAAAACCTTCAAAGAAAAAACAAAGAAAAAATAATAATTCCATCCTCACTGCCTCATCCTTTTTTCCCCTGTATTGGGTTATTGGCATATCCAATAAGCAAGGCATGCTTCCCTCTAATTTGTATTTTGGCATTTCTGTGAATCAATAATGATATTTTTGATACCCAATGCATATGAAAATTTTCCCTATAATGTTAATAGGTAACACCAACATTATTGGCTTGATTACTAACTAGTTTTGAAGTCGATTGGTCTTGGGTTGCCCCTGCTAACATAAAGAAGTCTCTCTTAGGTTGATAGTCTCTGTCTCAACTATCTTTTTTATTAGGACCCTCTTATTTTATTATCTCTTGTGCTCACTACCTCCATAAGTATTTTGATAGATGGTTGTCTTAATTATAATGTCTTTTCTCTTTGTTACTTCTTGTTGTCCTAACATTTATTCTTCGTATGTTTTTGTATGATCTGTATGATCTGCTATATTTTTTTGGCACAACTTTAAGATAAGCACATGTAGAGACCGACTATGTTAAAGTAAAATATTCTTGTCTGATTTTGTAAACTATGTTTTATCTGTTATTTCTCCTACTTTTGGTTGATACAGAGAGATTAGACCAAGGCACAAGTGGAATTCTCACAACTATCTGCAATCATTCTTTTCATTGCTCTTGTATTTCAAAATGGACAGATTCTTCATGTCCGGTAAGTCATTCTAATATTTCTTGGCACTTGAATTCTAATATTTCTTGGCTCTTGAACTTTTCTTTGTGTGTTTGGTGGTCATATAATGTAGAGATAGGCTTTTCTGATCCACTGATGTAGATGCCACTCTTAAACTCTTTCAGCTTTGAGAGTTTTTAGTGGTGACCTAGCATTTACATTATTAGTTGGAAGAACCCAAATTAACTAGCCAAGTATATTAGCAATGAAAATTAAATTGCAAAGGGCATCTGTTTGACGTAATATAATTTGTTTTCTGTGCCTATTCATATAGTCTCCATGACATTTTAAGAGTATTTTATCTAAATGTTAATTGTGAGGTAGTATCCTTTGTGTCTTTTCTTTCTTGTAGTAAAGTTATTTTGGAGTGACTAGTGAGAGTGCCTGAGTGGTTTCCTTGCAGTCTTGATTTTTGTAACAGAAATTTGGCATGTTCATTCAGAGTATTGATATTTTGATTTATCAACAAAGGAGATGCATATAGGAAATTGACTTGTAGTAGTTGATAAGTCAGTCCGCATTATTATATGCTGTTTTTATTCTTCAATGAAAGAAAATTTTGTTTGAGTGATTAAGCCAGCATAACCTATTATTTTTTAGTAATCATTAGACCTAAAAGCTTAAACGGATTGGAAAGGGCTCAACAATAATATTTAAGTACTCTTAACACCCCCTCACGTGTAAGGCCAACGGGCTTGGCACGTGGCCCAAGCCCAACACACTCAAACTTAAAAAAATTTAGAAACAAATACAAATTCAATTACGTGGGGGACTCGAACCCATGACCCTTGGGACAACAAGGCTCTGATACCATGTAACAATATTAAATACAGTGTTGTAGAAATTGGCCTAGGCGGCCGCCGGCCGTTCGGATTATGGCCCAATCAGTGAGCTAGGCAGCCGGGCGGCATGACAGTCTAAGGTTGGAAGCCGAAGAAGAAGAAGAAGAAAGGTTGGAGGCTAGACAAGAAGAGGAAAAAAAGAAGAAGAAGATAGTGTTGATTTAAAAAAAAAAACCCAAAACAACATCGTTTTGGGGATTGGTTTATAAAACCCTTGACTACTTTTTCTTCTTCTCTTCTTCTCTTCTTCTCCGGCCTACGCCAAGGCCACTGCCCGACTAGCACCTAGTTCCTTTTTAAAGAGAATATTTTGTAAGCTTCAAGTTGATTGAGGTTTGTATGTATTCATGTATATATAGAGATTAACTGATTACAACTTGGAACACAAGAAAATTTGAGTACAAACAAAGGTATTACAAGTTCTTGGAGTGCAAGCAAAGAAACTTAAAGTAAAAGACTTTCCTATAAATATCAGTCTTATTTGCAGTGAGTGGTCGTCGTCTTAGTATCTTTGATGGTGATCTACTTCCCAATCCTACGGAGTATCGAAGTGTTGCAAGCGCGTTGAAGTGTTGCAAGTGTGTTATAGTATCTTACGCTTACATAGCGTGGCATCTCTTTTGTTGTTAATCAAGTTTGTCAACACATGCATCAACCTACATCTACCCATTGGATTGCAGTTAAAAGGATCTTGCACTATTTGAAGAGGACTTCCACACATGGCCTTCTTTATTCTCCAGGTTCTATGACTTTACAGTCTTATTGTGATACTGATTATGTCGGTGATCCTCATGATTGTCGCTCTACAGGTGGTTCAACTTGCTTATACAGCTGCCACTATTACTTGGTTTTGTTCTATTTTTAAAGATTTCATTCTTCACCTCACTTAGGCTGTGTTTTGTCAATTTGCTTATATGGCTGCTAGTCTGCCACTATTTCTTGGTTTCGTTCTATTTTTAAAGATTTAATTCTTCATCTCACTTGTCCTCGCATTCGGTGTGATAACATTCGTGCAATCTCATTGGCTTCTAATCCTGTTATTCATGCACGCACTCGCCATGTAGAAATTGATCATTGGCTTCTAATCCCGTTTTTCATGCACACACTCTCTATGTAGAAATTGATTATCATTATGTTCGTGAAAAGGTGGTTCGAAAAGAGCTCGAAGTTTGTTATGTGTTTACTCAAGATCAGTTTGCCAATTTCCTTACTAAAGGATTCTCCACTTCTCGCTTCCGTTACTTGATTTCCAAGCTTCCAATTCCCCCTCGTCATCTCAACTTGCGGGGGTGTGATGATATCTATAGGAAAGTTTTTTACTTTAAGTTTCTTTGCATGCACTCCAAGAACTTGTAATCCAAGTTGTCTTACTTTGCTTGTACTCCAATTTTCTTGCGTACCAAGTTGTAATCACTATATATACATGAATACATATAAACCTCAATCAATTTGAGGCTTACAAAATATTCTCTTTTATTTAATATTGTTTCATTATTTAGTATGTTTCAATCTTAGCTTTCTACTTTTTCAGTCCTATTCTTAGCTACTAATTTATTTTTTTTAAAATTTATTTTATTTGAACAGGTAATAAATTGGCAATAATTTTAGAAGGTAAATCTCAAGGGAAACACCGATGTGATATATTTAAACAGTCAAAGTCCAAGCAATACTTGATTTGCTAATTAATTCAGTCTTAGGAGTTTAATACGTGTCCCAACAAGTTGCTCTATTGTAGGCTAGGTGACACCCAGGAAATTCTTGGGGATTGAGGGAGTTAAAGTGAAAAATTGTACTTTTGTTTATTGACTGTAGAATTGTTTTTTGTTGAGGAATGCATTAATTGTTAATAATTAGCCTAATTTTAAGCATGACTCAAAATTCTTAATACTTTGTTTTGCAACATGGCTGCGGTTTTTTTTAGCAAACCTTTGTTTTTCTTGCAAAACTTTAGTTAATGGTTTTTGCTTCTCTAAACCCTTGTGTTTTGGTTCTTTTGCATCCTTATATTCTTGTTTGTCTAATATCAACTTCTTTTTCATTTACCTGTCTAAAAATCTTATAAGCCTAATCATTATGTGATTTTTGAAATAACATAATTAAGTATAATTTTTTTTTTCTCCATAGAAATGGGTTATTTGAGGTATGCTCGGACATTCAAAGTTTTGTTGTCTGAGTGAGAAGATGTTCCATAGGGCGCTGATTTGGGGTCCCCCCATGATGTGGTGAGTCATCTACTTACAAATTGACACATGGGCTTTGGCAAAATTTGCGAGATCTGATTCACATGGCAACTGAGTAATTGATTGGCAGGATCTGCTCTCCTATTTTTGTTTTCTCAACCATTTTTAGTTTGGCCTACCTATTTTCTTTCCTGAAACCTTTTAGTTGCTTTTTCGCAATGCTTTTCTTCTCCCACTTTTACATAATTAGGGTTCAAACCGAAAAAGTAGAGTGGTGATACTAGTCCGAAGAAGAAGAGAGGTGGTTGGTGCTTGATGAATAAGGAAGATCTGATTGACGATTGCTTTTGGTAACTTGGATATTCATTTGGGGTTTTTGTTGAATGTTGACTTTGGAGTGATTTGGATTTTGTTTAATTTTTGAATCCCCATCAGATCCCAAGCTTTTGGTGCAAAAAGATGAGTTGAAGAACGAATCAAATGGTGTAGAAGTGGGTGAGAGCAACGACTATAAAGTAAAAGAAAAATAAATATATAAACATAGGTTACCTTGGCCTGATTTTTGACATAGATGGTGTTCAATTTCACTGGCACTCCAATGTTTATTTATATATATTTATGAAGTTAACATTGAGAAAGAACTTGTCATGTTTGACAGTTTGAGTGGAAAATAGATATGAGACAAGAGATTGGAAGAAAGGGATTAGAATGGGGAGAGAAGGAAATGTGGATTTATGATGAGAATGCCCGAAGGGTCAAAAGTAAAAGTGAAAAAATGAGTTGGAATTATATAATATAGAAGTTCTAAAATTTTGACAATGGCCATGTGTCCACATCATGCGGGCACACCAAATCCAGCCTGCATGGAAGATTTTCTCATTGTTTCGATGGCCTTAGGTTACTTCCTTGCCATCTTCAATGCTAATATTAGTTTTGGAGGGTGGACATAATTAAACCGTATAGAGATTTGGCTATAGATGGGCCTTTGCCTTCATATTTTGCTATTTATTTAGGCTGCTGCGGTAATTAATGTATAATAAGTAGGCTGTAAAGGTTGTGTCCCAGATAACATTTGATACAGAAAACATTTGGCACTGCTTGACTAGTTTTCTGCATTTTATTTAGGTCTGCCGATATTGCCAGCAGCAGCCTGAAAAATCAATATGCTTTGTATGTCAAACATCTGAGAACCTCTGGATGTGCGTTATATGTGGTTTTGTGGGCTGTGGGAGGTAATGGTTCTATTCCTTTTCTTACAATTTGAGTCGCTATCTTCTTCTTCTTCTTCTACTTGCTTTGGATTTGGATTTTCTGATTTCCATTTTCTTAAAATATTGATATAGGTATAAAGGAGGTCATGCTATAATACATTGGAAAGAAACACAACATTGCTATTCTCTTGAATTGGAAACGCAGCGGGTTTGGGATTATGTTGGTGACAATTATGTTCACCGACTAATTCAATCCAAAACGGATGGGAATCTAGTTGAGTTGAATTCCTATTGTTCACACGCTAAGGATAATTGTGGAAGTTGTGACTGTGTAGATTCTGGAATTAGCGAGACTCTTTTAAACAGCAAAGTTGAAGCGGTAGTGTTTTCTATAGTCTTGACTCATAATTCAGTGATAATATTTTCTTTCATGTTGCAATATTCTCATTTTAAATGTAATTCACAGATCGTTAATGAGTACAATGAACTCCTTGCCACCCAGCTTGAGAACCAAAAATTAGTAAGTGCACTATTCTAGTTTCCATGATTATATTTTATCTTATGATTTACTTTGAGCTTGAATTTGGAAGCCACTGCTGCTTGGTGAACTAATGGTTTCGGTTTGACTGTAGTACTATGAGACCTTGCTAGAAGAAGTCAAAGAAGAAATTAAAAAAGAAACTTCTGAAGCTATTAAGAAGGCTATCTCTCAAAAACTGCAGAAGTTACAATCCAAGCTGGATAGATGTATCACAGAGAAGAAATTTCTTGATGATGTAAGTAATAGATATTAGTAAGTACTAAGTTAACCCTGTTGTTTTGTTAATAATCGTTATTGTTTTCCAATGCAGCTCAATGAGAATCTTTTGAAAAATCAGGAGATATGGAAAGCAAAGATATTGGATATTGAAGAGAGGTATTGTCATTTTGTAACGGTATCTTTAACTCATGTTTGAATGTATGTTAGAAAGCATTTTGTGGTAAGAACTTCTCGTTGGTTTATTAGGTCTTTTGCTTCAGAACTTGCTGTGAAGTTAATTTTAGTACCAATATAAAGTTCAATACTTTACCATCATTTGTGAAATTGCTGGATATTCTGCAATGCCCCATTAGTGGTGATGGGTGTATTCTATGAAGGCAGTAGAAATTTTAAGCAAAAGTTGAGAAATGAAATTGATTATTGTGATGATCAGGAGGTTGATGTAATATCGTTTTGTTCCCCCGGCATTTCTCTATTGTATTTGCAATTTGTGTTTCTTAACAATCAGCATTGTAGTAGTGTATTTCATTTGACATAATCATTTTTGGAACCAGGATGTTTAGACTTTTCATGTAACAATGACTTTATTCCTTATGATATATGCCAGCACTTGAATCATAATCAAGCCCTCATATCTGAATTCATATTAAAAATAAACTCGGTATTTTGTAGATTGTCACTAAATTTGTACATCACCTTATAGTTTTATTTCTTTGATGTTTAACTTTTCCGGTACCCCTAGAAATATAAAAGCATTCTTCCACCCCTCTAATCTCCTGTATTATTGTTTTGTTCCCTCAGCTTTTTTCTATTGTATTTGCAATTTGTGTTTCTTAGCAATCAGCATTGGAGATTTGGAGTAGTGTATTCAATTGACTTAACCTTTTTGGAACCAGGAAGATTAGACTTTTTATGTAACATTGACTTATTCCTTATGATACATGCAAGCATTTGAATCATACTCAAGCCCTCATATCTGAATTCATTATTCATATTCAAAATAAACTCGGCATTTTGTAGATTGTCACTAAATTTGCACATCGCCTCATAGTTTTATTTCCTTGATAATTGATATTTAACTTTTCCAGGGAGAAAAAGACTTTGAGGGTGAAGGATGATAAAATAAACGGGTTGGAAAAGCAGGTGAGACATAACTTTAAAATCTTAACATACTGGTGTCAACGAATAAAATCATGCATTTTTGTTTATTACAGGACTGTTTTAATGGCTTCGTTTCTTTCTACTTGCAGCTTACAGATCTGATGGCATGTCTTGAAATAGAGAAGACTGTCAAACAATTATCAATATCAAATGAAAGTAAGAATGATACTGACTTGCCAGTAATAGAGTCTTGTACAAGTAATGGCACCAAAGCTGGGAAGGGGAAGGAGTGAGATGGAGAGTCGATGGTAACACTTCTCTTCGGTTGAGGGGGACGAAGGCCAAGTTGTCAATCCGTAATAGAAAAGGTATCTGTCCGTCTCCAACTTGTATTAGCTCTTTTGCCTTCGCCGTAAAGATAATTTGATTGTGTAAATTAATTGTAAGGTACAGTATTATTTAGCACAATATAGATATATGTCCTGCTAAATACTTGGGTTAATAATTTTTTTCTTGAAGATAAGGGTAAAGTGATCAAGTTTAAACCATATGAAGCCAAATAAAAAAAGAGCATAAGATGTATGAAATGGATAACTAGTTTATCATTTCCCTATTTCCCCATTTCCCCATTTCCTTTCTATTGATATTTTACCAAGTTCAATCAAAAACATATCATCTTACTTTTTTCTTTTTGGTATATCATCCGTGGGTATGACGATTCGAACCTGGGATATTATCGGACTAAATGAACACTCGTTACCATCATATCATATTGGGTGGTGGTAAAAACTAAAAACTATCTTATCTGATATAAGTTGACTTAATCATTTCTTGTATGTAATTGTCGACGATACAAATAAAAACAATTTGAACAAATCAGGAGTCCGATTTACAATTTCTTTGATTGATTGTATTGTTATCTATCATCTATATCTTACTTTGGATAAAAATGATTGATTTATTCAATATAACAGTTTAAAGTGATTTTAAAATTAGAAAATAAAAACGATTCTTTTAAACTTCAAAATTTATCATCAACTACTCGGGGCGGCTACTATGCAGTGATTTTATTTCACCTGTAAAAAAAAAAAAAAAAAACAGAAGAGAGAAGTGAATAGTGCATGTTTCAAACCAAGAAAAAAAAATAATAATAAATTATTTAATATTAAAAAACAATATAAAAAAATAATTTTTTATTAGAATAAATTCAATTATTTTATTATTATTTTTTTTTCATGGTAACTACTTTTAGGGTTTTGGTAACTATTTTACGTCTGTGGTAACTACTTAAGGGTTTCCTTCAGAAAATTAGCTTGTAACTACTTTTACGGTTTTGGTAACTACTTTTACGGTTTTGGTAACTACTTTTACGACCGCGGTAATTATCTTTACGGTTGTGGTAACTACTTAAAGGTTTCTTTAAGAAATTAGTTTGTAACTATTTTTATGGCTTTGGTAACTACTTTTATGACTTCAATTACCACTTTTACGGATGTGGTAACAACTTAAGGGTTTCTTCAAAAAATTAGCTTGTAACTATTTTTAGGACTTTGGTAACTACTTTTACGGCAACAGTAACTATTTTTACGTTTGTGGTAACTACTTAAGGGTTTTCTTCATAAAATTAGCTTATAACTACTTTACGGTTTTTGTAACTACTTTTATAGTTTGGTAACTACTTTTACGGGTGTCGTAACTACTTAAAGGTTTCTTCAAGAAATTAGCTTGTAACTACTTTTACGGCTTTGGTAATTATTTTTACGGCTTCGGTAACTATTTTCATGGGTGTGGTAACTACTTAAGGGTTTCTTCAAAAAATTAGCTTGTAACTACTTTTACGGCTGTGGTAACTACTTTTACAGTAGCGGTAACTACTTTGACATTTGTTGTAACTACTTAAGGGTTTCCTTCAGAAAATTAGCTTATAACTACTTTTGCGACTTTGATAACTACTTTTGCGGCTTTTATAACTACCTTTACGACTGTGGTAACTACCTTTACGGCTGTGGTAACTACTTAAGAGTTTCTTTAAGAAATTAGCTTGTAACTACTTTTACAGCTTTGGTAACTACTTTTATGGTTTTGATAACCACTTTTACGGGTGTGGTAACTACTTAAGGGTTTCTTCAAAAAATTAGCTTGTAACTACTTTACGGCTTTGGTAACTACTTTTACGTCTATGGTAACTACTTTTACGTTTGTGGTAACTACTTAAGAGTTTCCTTTAGAAAATTAGCTTGTAACTACTTTTACAGCTTTAGTAACTACTTTTACAGGTGTTGTAACTACTTAAGGGTTTCTTTAAGAAATTAGCTTGTAACTACTTTTATGGCTTTGGTAACTACTTTTACGGGTGTCGTAACTACTTAAGGGTTTCTTCAAGAAATTAACTTGTAACTACTTTTACGGCTTTGGTAATAACTTTTACGGCAGCGGTAACTACTTTAACGTCTGTGGTAACTACTTAAGGGTTTCCTTAATAAAATTAGCATGTAACTACTTTTACGGCTGCAGTAACTACTTTTACAGTTGTGGTAACTACTTAAGGGCTTCCTTCAAAAAATTAGCTTATAACTACTTTTACGGCTTTGATAACTACTTTTACGGCTACGGTAACTACCTTTACGGCTGTGGTAACTACTTAAGAGTTTCTTCAAGAAATTAGCTTGTAACTACTTTTACAGTTTTGGTAACTACTTTTATGGCTTTGGTAACCACTTTTACGGGTGTGGTAACTACTTAAGGGTTTCTTTAAAAAAATTAGCTTATAACTACTTTACGGCTTTGGTAACTACTTTTACGGTAGAGGTAACTACTTTTACGTCTGTGGTAACTACTTAATGGTTTTCTTTAAAAAATTAGCTTGTAACTACTTTTATGACTTTGGTAACTAATTTTACGGTTTCGGTAACTACTTTTACGGGTGTCGTAACTACTTAATGGTTTCTTTAAGAAATTAGCTTGTAACTACTTTTATGGCTTTGATAACTACTTTTACGGCTGCAGTAACTACTTCACGGCTGTAGTAACTACTTAAATGTTTCCTTTAGAAAATTAGCCTATAACTACTTTTACGGCTTTGGTTTTACATCTGTTGTAACTACTTAAGGGTTTCCTTTAGAAAATTAGCTTTTAACTACTTTTACAGCTTTGGTAACTACTTTTATGGCAGTGGTAACTACTTTGACGTCTATGGTAACTACTTAAGGGTTTCTTTCAGAAAATTAGCTTAGAACTACTTTTACTGCTTTGGTAACTACTTTTACGGCTGCAGTAACTATTTTCACGACTGTTGTAACTACTTAAGGGTTTCCTTCAAAAAATTAGCTTGTAACTACTTCAGAAAATTCCTTCAGTAAAAGTAGTTACTAGAGCCGTAAAAGTAGTTACTAGCTAATTTTGTGAAAGAAACCTTTAAGTAGTTACCAGAACCGTAAAAGTGGTTACCATATCCGTAACAGTAGTTACCACACCCGTAAAAGTAGTTACAAGCTAATTTTATGGAAGAAACCCTTAAGTAGTTACCATACCTGTAAAAGTGGTTACTGAAGCCGTAAAAGTGGTTACCAAAGCTGTAAAAATAGTTACTGAAGCCGTAAAATTGGTTACCAAAGCCGTAAAAGTGGTTACAAGCTAATTTTCTGAATGAAACCCTTAAGTAGTTACCACAGCCGTGAAAGTAGTTACTGCAGCCGTAAAAGTAGTTCCAAGCTAATTTTCTGAAAGAAACCCTTAAGTAGTTACCACAGACGTAAAAGTAGTTACCGTTGCCGTAAAAGTAGTTACAAACTAATTTTCTAAAGGAAACCCTTAAGTATTTACAACAGCTGTGAAAGTAGTTACTGCAGCCGTAAAAGTAGTTATCAAAGTTGTAAAAGTAGTTACAAGCTAATTTTTTGAAGGAAACCCTTAAGTAGTTACCACAGAAGTCAAAGTAGTTACTGCTGCCGTAAAAGTAGTTACCAAAACCGTAAAAGTAGTTACAAGCTAATTTCTTGAAGAAACCCTTAAGTAGTTACGACACCCGTAAAAGTAGTTACCAAAGCCGTAAAAATAGTTACAAGCTAATTTCTTGAAGAAACCCTTAAGTAGTTATGACACCCGTAAAAGTAGTTACTGAAACCGTAAAAGTAGTTACAAGCTAATTTTCTAAAGGAAACCCTTAAGTAGTTACCACAGACGTAAAAGTAGTTACCGCTACCGTAAAAGTAGTTACAAAAGCAGTAAAGTAGTTACAAGCTAATTTTTTGAACAAACCTTTAAGTAGTTACTAAACCCCGTAAATGTGGTTACCGAAGCCATAAAAGTAGTTAACAAAGCTGTAAAAGTAGTTACAAACTAATTTCTTGAAGAAAATCTTAAGTAGTTACCACAGCCGTAAAGGTAGTTACTGCAGCCATAAAAGTAGTTATCAAAGCCGTAAAAGTAGTTATAAGTTAATTTTCTAAAGGAAACCCTTAAGTAGTTACCACTACCGTAAAAGTAGTTACCAAAGCCGTAAAAGTAGTTACAAGCTAATTTTTTTTGAAGAAACCCTTAAGTAGTTACCACACCCATGAAAGTGGTTACCGAAGTCGTAAAAGTAGTTACCGAAACCGTAAAAGTAGTTACCGAAGCCGTAAAAGTAGTTACAAGCTAATTTTCTAAAGGAAACCCTTGAGTAGTTACCACAAACGTAAAAATAGTTGCCGATGTCGTAAAAGTAGTTACCAAAGTCCTAAAAGTAGTTACAAGCTAATTTTTTGAAGAAACCCTTAAGTAGTTACTACACCCGTAAAAGTGGTTATCGAAGCCATAAAAGTAGTTACCAAAGCCGTAAAAGTAGTTACAAGCTAATTTCTTAAAGAAACCCTTAAGTAGTTACCACAACCGTAAAAATAGTTACCGCAGCCGTAAAGATAGTTACTGCAGCCGTAAAAGTAATTACAAGCTAATTTTCTGAAGGAAACCCTTAAGTAGTTACCACAGACGTAAAATAGTTACCGAAGCCCTAAAAGTAGTTACCATGAAGAAAAAAAAAATTGAATTTATTCTAATAACAAATTATTTTTTTATATTGTTTTTTAAAATTAAATAATTTTTTATTATTATTTATTTTTTTATTAATAAAAGTAAAATCAATGAATATATATTATTATTTTAATAAGATAAGGGTAATAGCAGGTTTGAAACCTGCACTATTCACTTCTATCTACTGTTTTTTTTTTTTTTTTGCTGCATCATGTAGTGAAATAAAATCACTACATAGTAGCCGGCCCCCAACTACTCACTTCACCTTTTATCAATTTCTATCGAAAACTTACCTACATGGCTTGACGGATGTTTTCTGTTGGTCAGTTAATCAAAATTAACGGGAATGAGCATTTACATCTTTGCACATGGTAAATATGTAGATGTGACACATGTACTAATTAAAAAAATCATTAAAAAAAAAAAAACTAATTTCAAGAAAATAGAAATGAAAAATCTTTCAAGGAAAACCAAAGGCCACCTCCACTGTCGGGGGAGGTTGTCAGATCAATGGTCGCCCAAAGCTTTCAATCTCTTCTATGTAGGGAAGTAATGGATCTTACATCAAAGTTACGATAAGAGATTTAAGGTTGGTATAGTGTTAGGACAAAATAAATTGATGAATTTCTAATATATTTAATAACAAGGGCAAATTGCACAAATTTCTTCAATTTTAGGCCTAATTGCATTTGGAATGACCTTTTGTTCGAAATTACACAAACCTTCTATATCATTAGTTAACTACGGTTTAATATGACTAGCATGCCATTAGTGTAAAAGGATTAAAATAACCCTAAAGGTAGAAAGTGAATAACGTGTTTGACGTGACTTGACATGAAAGGTATTTTGTCTTGGTTAATTAACAAATTTGAAAATAATTTATGCTTGGAAGTTTATGATATAGCAAATTGTAGCTAAGTTTTATGAGGTTTGCTCTTTAACGATCAGAAACAACTTTATCATTAATTGATATTGACCTTCCTTACCGCTAGTCAAATTTAATCGTTGACTGACTTTAATTGTTAAAAAGACCAAAATACCTTTAACATTTTTAATTTAAAAATCATTAACAAATTAAAAAAATTATAATTTTTTTATAAAATAAATCTCCACCAAGAGAGCTATTTTAAAATAATAATAATAATAATAACTGACAAAAAAAGAATATGGTGGAGATCCATCCATCAACCCATTAGTTCTCTAAGCATCGAGGGAGGCTCGCAAGCCAACAAGGGGAGTTGAGCCACCCTCATCGTGGGATCTCCATTGGTGATGTAAGTCGACCTTGTGTATATTCTTCATCGGTGCTTTCTAACAATATAATCACTTTGACCATGATGTTATACTTTTAAAAGTTTAGGCTGTTTGATACACTCTGTTGTCTTCATAAATCCTTCTCAATCAAAACAATTGCACCCATTTGCCCTCTACATAGTACATAAGAGTATTATTTTCTAAGTTATAAAGACTATTTGGATGTGTGTGTTATTTTTTTAATTATTTTTTTTCTTCTGTGAGCTGAGGATGTAAGCTTGGTTGTAAGTTTGTGCTCGGTAAGGCTCGGTCATAGTTGGGGTTCGAGGTTAGATAAAGAATATTGAAATTGTGTAGTTATAACAATTTTCTACATAGACAATGTATGAAACCTAACTCAAAATTGCTGGCTAGTCACTCAAAATTGCTCTAAAAAACCTAACTCACTCAGATTTATCAATCACCACCACGCGGAGGAGGGAAAGCGACTCCGACCACATTCAGGAAACCCTTAGCCCCGGCTGCTTGAGCTTCGATGGCTAAGGTGGCGGTGGCGGCACGTGTGTCAATTGTTTGAGCGGCGACGGTCACAGTAGCTACAACCAGTGCTACAACTGAGAGAATCGAAACTGTGAGGAGGATCACCGCAAGGATTATCACGACAACGGCAATGAAGAGCTATTGGTCGTTTGAACAAGCTGTGGCGGACAAGGTGGCGGTGGCAGAGACAGGCTCAGCGTCGAGCTCAGCAGAGACTGTTTCAGCGGCGGGGGCAATGGGTTCGACCCGGTTTGAGGGTGACTTCTACGATTGTGATCAAGTAAACGATGTGAACGGACTGGGATCGTGAATTTCCACCATTCACAGAGGACGCGGATGGCAATCCGCGTCACTCCTAAAATTTTTCTCTGAATCCTCTAATCGATCTATCATTTATCATGTTATGCAAGCTAGTGTGGGTTTTTTTTCCCTGTTTTTGTTCGTCTTGCTGCTGTGGTGGTTGAAGTTTCTGCTCTTTGCAGTAGACTATGGTTATATAATTTGTTCACTGCCTAGAAAACTTGATTATAAAAAATAAAAATAAAAACAATTTTCTACATAGTGATATTTTTCTCTTGACGGTCGTGGTTTTTTCCTGGATTGGGTTTTCAACGTAAATTTCTTGTGTTGTGTGATTAGAATCTCTCATCTTATTTTTCTAATAGTAGACGTTATTTGCGTTGTGGTGAATATTAAACATGCACTTCCGCGTCACTTTTTCTAACAACTAGTATTAGAGTCATGGTTGGTCATGGTGGTTTCAAGTCTGTACGGGATATTGTATGAGGACTTAGTAGTATAGGGATGTTGATTTCATGTTTGTCTAGCGTTGGTTTAGCAAAGAAGATACGTTTTGGTGACGGTATAAAAGAATTTGATAGAGGAGGAATTTTGGCTTGTGGCAAGTATAAGTCATGGATGTTTTTTCCAATCTAGGTTATATAAGGTGTTGAAGAACAAGTGAACCCTTAAAAGCTTTGTAGACTATGGTGAGTAGTGTTTGAAAAAACGGTCCAAGCGGCCACCTGGATGCTATGTGGTGCCTGGCCGTTTCGAAACAGCCAGGATTGGTCTAGCTAGGCGGGTTGAGAAAAATCGTTGACTTTGACCCAATTTTTTGGAAGTATGCAGGTCAAATACGTTAACTCTGGCCTAGTCGATTTTTTTTTTTTGTTTAAAAAATTGGTCCTAAACGGCACCGTATTTCATTGATATATTTTCATTATTTTGATATTTTTTGATTCTTTCCCAAATTCCCAATTCACAAATCACAACAACCCTAGACCAAAACCAACAGCCTCTCTCGTCGTCGACCACCACCTCTTGTCACCGCCGGAACTCAGAACTCAGAAGCAAGCGCTGTTGCCGGTCGTCACTCGTTGTCACCACTCGCCAGATCGAAGCACAAAGCTCGTTGTGCAGCTGAATCTCCATTTTTTTTGGTAGAGTGTATGGTTTGAATATTTGTGTTATGCTCTGCATTTTAATTTGTATTTTAATGGTGTTTGTTTGTAAATTTGATAAGAATCGATTTGGAAATATTAGAAGATAGAAGATAGAATTCAAAGGAAGAGTTAGAGAGATAATAGGATTGTTGAAATATCTGTTAATTTCCCCCAACACAAATCGATTATAGATCATATAGTTGAAAAGGAAATAGATAAGTGGCAAGGTAGGGATCTCTTACAATAGGCTCACCAATAGAACACTATAAATTAACCAAGATTTGAATTTGACTTATTGGACAACAAAACTTAAAATGAAACGACTGCGTTTTATAGGTAGGTAAAATAAAAATAATAATCAGCCGCCTAGAAATCCGTCTAGGCGCTAGGCGTTGGTCTACCACCCTACTAGCGTCTAGCGGTTACTAGAACACCGATGGTGAGGTGTACAGTTGGTGCCGCAAGGAGCTCCAAGTTTTGCTAGCAATAAGTATTTCACCGGATTGGGTGATACAATGACATGTTTATCTTTTCTTTTTTTTTTGTTAGTAGATGTTATTTACATTGTGGTGAATATTAGGCATGCGTTTCCGCATCACTTTTCGCGCCGATTTTGCCACTTAAAAATATGATTCACATACATTATATTTATTTACAAAATTTCCCAACACAGAATGACCAATAAGAATAAATTATTTAAATTAAAGAGTAAATCAAAAGTATTATGTATATCCATTGTATCTTTAACTATATTAAAATCTTTAATTTTAACGAGGTGGGACACTTGAACAAAATAACAATTATATAAAAAAAATAATGAAATTTGTTTTTGGTAAGAAAAATAATGAAAATTTAAAATTATCATAAAATAAGTTTTTTTATATAAAAAAAATGATGGTATAATGAATTTTAAATAAATAAAAAATAGAATACCTACTCAAGATGAACTAAATAATCTTACATTTCAAAGAACTAAAAAACAAGAAAGACAATATTTTAAAAACAAATAATAACAAGAAAAACAACATGAACAATGAGAAATTATAATATTTATTTATAAAAAAAATTTAAAATATAGTTTTAGAATAATAAATTTTTTTTGTATTTATAATGAATTCAATTTAAATTTATACTTTAATAATTGATTAATAAATATTACTAGAAATTTTTTTGAATTTTCTTCTAATTATTGATTCTAAATAAATTAGAATAATAAAATAAAGAAAAATATAAAGGATAAAGTAAAATGAATCATAATAATAGGTGAACTGTTTTAATACAATAAATTAAAATTTGTGATTTTAAAGTTTAGATGTGTTAGATATATCAAACTAAAAATATTAGAAATAAAACAAATTAAAAAAAATAATAGATAATTTACTATATAATAAAATTGAATTAAGTAAACCACAAATTAAGGGTAGTTAATAATTTAATAATGACCGAGAAAAAAAATGGATTATTTTGTTGTAGAAGAAAACAGAAATATGAGAAAGGAATTGGAAAAGAGTGTAAAATAAAAATAGATATTAAAAAGAATATTTATTTTGCTTGCAGTAAGAATTGAACCATTGACTATCATTAGTGAAATTCAGAAACTATACAATTGTACTGAGTAATGATAGGTGTTATTTGTGATATATATATATATATATATATATATAAAATCATTTTTTTATAAAAAGTTTGAGACACGGGTCCCACCTGGTCTCCACGTGGGTCCACCCCGCATAAGTATTCTCCCTCCAAAGTGGACTAACCTCTAATCTATCTTTCTTATTTTTCCTATCAAAAATAACAAAAAAAGGATAGTGGGTTTACTGTTCATTTAATTATGGGTGGTGGGTTAGTGAATTGTTTAAGTTTATGACAGAGTGAGCATTGATATTTTGTATAAATAGTTTCAATTCATTAATGAAAAGTATTTAGAGAATTATTATCAGCAACTTTTGTGTTGTAATTGAGAGGTTATTGGTTCCTCGAAATACCAATATTTGGGAGGTTTAAGGTTTTCTCGAATTAACCTGTTTAATTTCTCAATTTTCTTTCTATTTTTTTGTAACTTTTCATTGCAGACTTTTGGGTCTGTAACAATTGGTATCAAAGCCTAGCAATGGGTAGAGAGGTTGGAGAAAAAAGTAAAGTTTCTTTCAACTCCACAAAAGGAGATCATCAATCACATAACTGAGTTGTTTAACAAACTCACTGCTCGTATTGATCTATCTTTTAGTCCGTCTATTCAACCTTCTCAAGTTACTGCAATTGAAGATACTGGAAAGACAATTCAACATTCTCAAGTTACTGCAATTGATGTGATAGGAAATATTGGCCGATTGTAACGAAGAATCAAAATCTATTTTTTTAAAAAGAAAATTATTGATTGATAGATCAAATTATTTTCCATGGTGCCGTTATAAAGAATACTCATTTAACTTGATAATATCTCAGATAAATACTAATTATATACGTATATGGATCAGGCTAAACCAACTTAAATTTGTGACTTCAAATTTTGACTTCAACATCTCAACCATCCATATGCTTTTAATCTAAGAGTTGTAAATGCATTCACATCTCAACCATTAGATTAAGAGCACATGAGTGGTTGAGATATTGGAGTCAAAATTTTAATTTACAAATTTAAATTGATTTAGTTGGACCCTACGTGTGTGTATATATATATATATTCTTCTTTTTTCAGTGAAAAAGAAACTAGAACGAAAATTTATTCGGTTCCTACCAAATATTAATATACATCGGGTTCTTTTGTCTCTAAAGAGCTCGCAAACAATATACGAGGCAATTATGAACTTATGGGTAAGTTCATGCCAACTAGGGATAGCAACTGGGCGGGTCGGGGTCGGGGAATGCTTTACCATCCCCATTCCCGCCTCCCAAAACCATCACCATCCACATCCCCATTCCCGTCCCCGTATTTAAAAAAGCGGGGGCGGGGGCGGGGGCGGGGGCGGGGGCGGGGATTCTCTGTTGGAGGGGTCTTCCCCATACCCGCCCTATTCCCCATTTAATATAATTATATATTTAAAAATTACAACTTAACAACAACAAAAAAAAAAAAAAAAAAAAGTCATAAATTCAGTTATATATTATAAATATATATAATATATATATTGACAAACGTGGTGTCAATATATATATATATATATATATATTCAGTTATAAATATAATATATACATATATATATTCAGTTATATATTCTAACAAATCACAACCTGATCAAAAGTGGTGTCAATATATATAAAAGATTAAAAAAAATCTGAATATATATATATATATATATATTTAATATATATATATATCGGGGCGGGGATGGGGCGGGGAGTGCTTCCTCCGTCCCCGCCCCGCTTCAACTTTGGGAACAAGACTTTGTCCCCATCCCCATCCCCGTCCCCAAATACTATCCTCCATCCCCGTCCCGTTTGGAGCGGAGCCCCACGAGGCCCTAGCCCCACGGGGAATATTGTCATCTCTAATGCCAACTGATTTATGATTTTTTTTTTTTAAAGCGATTATCCCTCTGTGTGTTTGTTTGTTTTTTTCTATTATTATTTATGAATTTTTGCTTTGCATTAATAAGTTTTGTAAATATATTATCGTACTCACTCCTTTGCGAACCATCCATTATAATTTTGCCACTCTCGTTGTTGATAGGTGTAAATTTATAGTTCTCTCTCTCTCTCTCTCTCTCTCTCTCTCTCTCTCTCTCTCTCTCTCTCTCTCTTTATAATTTATTTTTATTTTTAAAATTCAGTACCAGCGTTATATTTTAATTGAGTTACAATTTACAAATCAAGAAAGAAAGAAGAAAGGGAAAGAAAAAAAAAAGATAAAAAAAAGAGAAAAAAAGATAAATAAGAATTACAAATCAAGTTAAATTGTAAAATTTTAAATGGAAGAGGGTAAATTATACTTTCAAACATTTCAATAAAAGTGAAGGGTAAAACTGTCAATTTACATATCATGTATCCTTTGATTAGGGATGGTAATGGATCGGATTAGAGATGAATACCCCAATATCTATCCTCGTATCCGTTTGAGATATATATCTACATCCATGTATCTAAGTGAATGAGACAGATTCGAATAATATCTGAATTCAGGTGAAGATATCCATCTCTACTCCGTCTATATCCGTATCCGATAAAAAAATGTAAATTTTTAAATTTTACAAGAGAAAATTATATTTAACATGTGTAATGGTACATCCAATAAAGTTCAAATAGCATAAATTCAACAAACGAAAAAATCAAATCACATAAAACTTCACAATTTAATTTTCTCCGATAGCTTAATAAAAAAAAATCATAAATATTCTCATTCTTCCATCACCATGATCCATGCGACAATGAGACTATCATGCTTATTTTAGAAATCTAGCATTTAGAGTTTAAAATATTAAAATTTATAATGGATCCAGATGGGGATGGATATCCACAAACGATATACATCCCCATTCTCGAAAATAAAATGGATATTAGGATAATATCCATCACAACTCCATCCCTTTTTTAAAAGGAACAGATTCTTATGGATATCTGTATCCGTGGATCAGTGGTGGCCACGGTTCGGTTTCGGTTCGGTTTCAGTTTGAAACCGGCGGTTTCCGTTCTGTGGCCACCCAAAACCGAAACTGTAACCGGAAAACCGGTTTGGTACACGGTTTCTAACTGGCGGTTTTACAGTTTCGGTTTCTGTTTCGGTTTAAAAACCGACAGTTTTGGGTTCGGTTTCGGTTTTTCAAAAAAAAAATTCAAAAAAAATACCACTTGTCAACTTCTGATTAGTCGATTTTTTAAAAAAAAAAATTTTAAAAAAAAACTGACGGTTAAAACCGCCGGTTTTTGGCGGTTTTTGGAAGTACCCAAACAGAAACCGTAACCGTAACCGGTTCAACCGGTTTCTGACCGGTTTTGAAACCGCCGGTTCCGGTTTCGGTTTCGGTTTTGGTTTTGGGGCCGTTTTTGGAAGTACGGTTTTGGTTAAACCGCGGGCAAAACCGTCGTTTTAACCGAAACCATAAATTTTTGGTTAAAGAAACCAATTTGATGTATTTTCTAAAAGTTATTTAAAAAGCTAATATTTCGACAAACGTTAAGGACTATATTGTAAATCCTCCTAAATTAATTTGATGAGTGATTGCGTCCACCAGTCAAGATGACAACAACTTTATATATCAAGGACTGAAGGTCAAGAATGTAATTTTATTGAATATTTGGGAAATCTTCCCTCAGACCTTTCTCTCCGCGCTCACTTGCAGACACTGAATACAAAACAAAACAAAGCAAAAAGGACCTCAAATGAAGTTCAAGAATGGTTCTAATGGCAACAAGAACTAGATTCTCTCAACTTTTTCAGGCCACCCTGAAGCAGAAAACCCTCAAAACTCCTGGAAGATCCAGCCATGAATCAATCTCCCAACGCCATTTCTCGTCGGCTTCTGCTGCTGCGAAAGAAGCAGAAGCAGTGGTTGGATCAAGAGGGGTGGGGTTGGAGATATTTGGACTGAAAGATTATATAGATTACAGGAGGGCTCTTTATGGTGAAATCACCCATAAAGCTTTGCTTGTTGACGCTGTTGGCACCCTCCTTGTTCCCTCTCAACCCATGGCCCAGGTATATTCCCATATTTTCATGAAATGTAGTGTTTGTTGCTTGAAATTTGCTGTTCTCTGTGTGTGTTTACTGTTAAATTAGTTATAATATTTTGTAGATATATAGAGAGATTGGGGAGAAGTATGGGGTGGAGTACTCAGAAGTTGAGATATTGACCAGATTCAGAAGAGCTTATGAGCAGCCATGGGGAAGATCTCGTCTCAGGTTTTTTTTTTTTTTTTTGTTTTTTTCTATTTTTTGTTTTTTTTTGTATAAATTAATTTTGATTTTCCCATGAAACCCATCTTCACTACTGGTGTCTTTTTCGCTAATATTATAATCATTCATTACATTGGTGGATGTTGAATCTACAGTGCATTTTACTTTTAGTTTAATGATTTTTGTTGCTTGTAAAGATTGATATGAGTTATATATTATATACTATTTCTTCCATTGAACTTGACTTTAGACTAAAGGTCACATAACCAATTCCAATTTCTTTTCCTAACAACTGACTTAGAGAGTTAGAGGACTTAAGATAGGACTTGGTTATTATACCCACATGGGTACGGTAGCAACTATTTTTGGGTACAACTCAAGGTTAGTTTTGAGTTAATTTTGGGAACAACTTTAATATTTGGAAACCGCTTTCATGTTGGAGTGAACCATGGAGTTGTTCCCAAAAAGTGGTTGGTATCATACCAACACATTTTCTTGCGTACTGTAGCCAATCCCAGATAGATATGAATGTCTCAATTAATGAGTGAGTTCTTACTTTTTAGTAAATTTTATACCCTTTTTTCAATATCTGATACCAAAATCATTGAAATCTCATACCGGATTTGATGTGCAATCAATGTAATGGGATTCTTGAAATACAACTCAGAAGTAAATTCAGGGACAGTAAGTGAGAGTTCTGTTTCAATTTTGGTTTGAATCATTGCTAACCCTGCTTTATGTGACACATTGCAATCTTGTTTTTGATCCAGTTCTTTTTTTTTTTTTTGAAAGGATTGATCCAGTTCATTTAATCTTTGTTAATTGTCAGTTAAATTTTGGTAAAACCTTGCATAGGGGTATTATTCAAGCATGCGCATTACTGAAAAGGTAATGGCTGCAGTAGCGTCTTAGTGCCTTTTTGTGTGGTTGCTGTAATAATATACTCTGGTTGTTGTGACAAGCTAGGGTTGAGTATGTTGCTCTGGAAAGCCAGGCCACATTTATGGGCCACAAGGTGTTTACCTATGCTATAACACTACATGCTATGTATCAATTATTTAATTGACTGTCTGCCATATTGGTACTTAAGCATCTTCAGAAAAGTTGTTGACTATATAAGAGAACATGCTGACTAGGTTGATAATAACTTCATGAATTACTCTGATATGCCAGAAAGTTTTCTTATTGAAGTGATCATGGGGTCATGTTTCCCTAAAGAAATTTCACTTCTGATTTCTAAATACGCCAGGAATGGATTAATTTCTTTATCTGACTGTCAAGCTTGTTGTAGGTCTTATGCTTGCTATAAACTATTAAGTTATTTAATTAAATATGTGATGTAGGGGAATTTATAAGTATTTGTGTTTTTTTTCTTATTTGTAGTGTTGTATACTTGTATTAGGTTTGTAAGAGGACTATATATACCCTCTTTTCTTTAGGGATTGTAGAGACAGCTGATATTTTTGATAAATTGTTATCGGACTTTGTGTTCACCGGTGGATTCCAATTAGCCATGGATTTGGCTTGAACTTTCCATATCTGCAGCATCAATATGGTTTCATAATTTCTTGCTTAATCTCTTTTAACATTCTAAATATAGTGGTCTGAAGTTATTTTATTTATCTTGTTATAGACAATGTTATCATGTCATGCTTTTGAAGTCTTATATGATTTTCATGCTTTTGTACTCATGGCCTTCATATCTATAATTCTATATGCTGTATTGGACCATTTTCCTCGAGAATCAGTAGGCACTAACTGATACATGGTAGAATAAATAAATTAATGCATGGATAATAAATACAATCTTTTTTATTCAATTGCTTCAACTACAAAAAAATTACAATTCCTTTTTGTAAGGTTCTGAAGGTTATTATCTGATTTATCCCAGCCTGATCAGTGATAAGAACATTTTCCTTGAATTTATTGCAGATATGTCAATGATGGGAGGCCTTTCTGGCAATTTATAGTCAGTTCTTCTACTGGCTGTTCTGATTCTCAGTACTTTGAAGAACTTTATAACTATTATACCACAGAAAAGGTAGGGCGGTCAACGTTTTCTTTCTATTTTGTGAATTGTGCACATGAAAGCATAATTCTTGGCGTTTCCCTTTTTTTCTTTTTTTCTTTTCTTTGAAAGGCTTGGCACCTCTGTGATCCCGAAGCTGAGAAAGTATTTAAGGCTCTCAGAAAATCAGGCGTAAAATTGGCTGTTGTGTCAAATTTTGATACTCGTTTAAGATCTGTCTTGCGAGCTTTAAATTGTGATCATTGGTTTGATGCTGTGGCAGTGTCTGCTGAAGTAAGTGATTTCTTCAGGCCTCTTTCTTTATATTATAATTAAAGAATCAGACATGATAGGAATGAAACCATTTTTCTTTCTTTTGTGAGTCAATTGTTCTTGCTTCTGTTTTCATTTAGAAGTAGAGAACCTAAGTGTGTTGTATGTTGATATATTTATTTATTTATTTATTTCTTCTTTTTACCTCATATGCCAACAGGTTTGCATGAGAATCTTGTAAATTATCTGCTTAGTTATTGGGATGGAATTATATTTTCAACTATGGCATTTAAAATGAGGAATGTTAAACTATATTTGGTGAATAATTAATTTATAAATCAACTGTTGTATTGAATCCAGTCCCACTTAACCATTGAAAATAGCATGCAATGATATCCAACTTATAATTGTGCGCATGCCGAAGTTGATTGTGTGTCCACGCTCGCATGTGTATGCGTTTAAAATGCTTAACATTTTTCTGCTCTTCTAAACAGGTTGAAGCGGAGAAACCAAACCCAACTATATTTCTAAAAGCATGCGAGTTGTTGGGAGTAAAACCTGAGGATGCTGTACATGTAGGGGATGATCGTAGAAATGATGTATGGGGTGCCAGAGATGCTGGTTGTGATGCTTGGCTTTGGGGAAGCGATGTGCACTCCTTCAAGGAGGTATGTTGTCATCTTTAACGAGAAATAAAAGAGAATAGAGAGGATTAGAGTATGTCATTCATAATATTATTCATCTGCTACCTTAATCTGCTTGTAATTTTTTGTTATATGTCATCAATTCATCATCATTCATGCTGTTCCTGACGAATTCAACGTATTCCATTGCTACATTTGATAGTTCAATTGGATAGAGTTTTCTTTGAGTTTGATAATAAGACTTCAATTTTGTTTTTATGAATTCTAATCTAGTTTGCATATTCAATGTGTATTCGGCCTAAAGAGAATTTATGCTGATGCAGGTTGCTCAACGGATTGGGGTTCAGGTTTAAGAGATGGTCGGTCCTGCATGACAACACGAAAAATGGTTGTGCTTCCTTCATGTATATACAGGTTTCTTTGTGGTTTTTGGTGAGAGTTTGTGTATATTTTATCAGAGAGATGTGAGACAAACTGACGTAAGAGATAACCGTATAAAGATTGATTGCAGGAATAAACTTTAATTTCAATAATCCATGAGTGTGACCGTGTAATAAACAACGTCTACACAATTTTTTCTTATAATTATCCATGACACTCAAGTCAAAAGTGGTTATTTAAAAAGTCAAAACTCAAAACCAATATGATCCAGTGAAGAGAACCTATCCATAGGAAAATTATGTATTGCCCCCTGCTGTTTCAAAATAGTGCATTCTGGCTATTATAAATTTCATTATAGTATTATACCTATATTCTTTCAAACAATTTTATTTATACCCTTATGACAATTACTATTTAATTCCTACAACAGTACAACTTCCAATTTGAAATATATGACCGTATACTAGTCAGTGAGACCTATGAAAATTTATATTTTGGTCCCACTGGTCATAAGATAATTCAATTTGGCCTTGTAAAAATTACCGTTTAGTTCATATAAATCTAGAAACTGTTGGTTACACCCCTAGTCGACTCTTTTGCATTCTATGTTGGCTTTTTTAATGTCTAAATAACAATTCTAAGTTTCAACCAATCTAGATGAAGAATGAATTTGCTCACCCACGCTTTTTGTGGGTAAGCATTACCTCCTTCCTTAGCACTTGACATGTGTCCAGAGAGGGGGTGCTTTTGTTAATATGTTTTAACAAAAGTACCCCCTCCCTAGACACATGTCAAGTGTTGGGGAGGGAGGTAATGCTTACCCACAAAAATGTGGGTGAACAAAAATTATGTATTGCCCCCTGCTGTTTCAAAATAGTGCATTCTGGCTATTATAAATTTCATTATAGTATTATACCTATATTCTTTCAAACAATTTTATTTATACCCTTATGACAATTACTATTTAATTCCTACAACAGTACAACTTCCAATTTGAAATATATGACCGTATACTAGTCAGTGAGACCTATGAAAATTTATATTTTGGTCCCACTGGTCATAAGATAATTCAATTTGGCCTTGTAAAAATTACCGTTTAGTTCATATAAATCTAGAAACTGTTGGTTACACCCCTAGTCGACTCTTTTGCATTCTATGTTGGCTTTTTTAATGTCTAAATAACAATTCTAAGTTTCAACCAATCTAGATGAAGAATGAATTTGCTCACCCACGCTTTTTGTGGGTAAGCATTACCTCCTTCCTTAGCACTTGACATGTGTCCAGAGAGGGGGTGCTTTTGTTAATATGTTTTAACAAAAGTACCCCCTCCCTAGACACATGTCAAGTGTTGGGGAGGGAGGTAATACTTACCCACAAAAATGTGGGTGAACAAAAATGCACTCATCTAGATGGGGTCCAAAAGCACTTAGAATAATAAGATAAACATGATTAATGGGTCTTAAGGTCCGATCTATATCAATTAAGCCACACCATTTACATCATATTCAAACATAGACTAATTTATAATATATCAAAATAATAAGTCTAAAACTAGGTTTCGTGCTTGTTTGGTTGAACTTTTTTCTGTCTCAAAAGCTGCAAATTTACGATATTTGCACTTATTAAAAAATGTATGTATACTCCAAAGTAGTATTTTATTGAAAATCCAATATTACCCTTAAGCAAAATTACTTAAAGGACTAAATAATTTGTAAATACACCCACCAATAGTTATTAATTGGTTTTATATTAATCCTTTTTTAAAAAGAAAAAAAAAAAAAAGGAAGTTTCCTATTTGATATTCACATGCAAGGGCAGACCCATTAAATATTTGTTACCCGTGCTAAATTATATATAAATATTTTTTTTTTCCTCACTACGTAATAATATTGTAAAATCAGTTTCTTAGCTATCAATTGTTAAATTTTTCTGCTTTTGTTAAGTGAATATATTATAAATTTATAATGCTAAATTAATGGCTTACAAACACTCATATTAAATATAATAAAATTCGTACAAGACATGTGAGTCATTTATTATTAATAAAAAACTTTTTACATGAATATTCTTGATGAAAATATTTGTTTAATTCTTTAAAAATAAGATAACATCGATTCAATATTGGTCTATTCAAGAATATAAAATACATTGTAAAATTTATACATAAACAATAAATTAAACTTACAAGTAATTAACTTAATTCTATAATGTTAAAAACGATATTAATAAGTGAAAATTTCCAAAAATGACCACATATATTTAGAGGTGGCCATGGTTTCGGGGTCCTTTCAAAAACCGCCCCAAAACTGGAACCGGAACCGGTGGTTTCAAAACCGGTCAGAAACCGGTTGAACCAGTTACGATTTCGGTTTGAGACTTCCAAAAACCGTCAAAAACCGACGGTTAAATCTGCGGTTTTTAAAAAAAAAAAAATTTTAAATCAACTAATTAGAAGCTGCCATGTGTCACTTTTTTTGAATTTTTTTTTGAAAAACCGAAACCGAACCCAAAACCATCGGTTTTTAACCGAAACCTTAAAACATCCGGTTAGAAACCATGTACCAAACCGGTTTTCTGGTTACAGTTTCGGTTTTTAGTGGTCACGGAACCGAAACCGCCAGTTTCAAACCGAAACCGAACCGTGGTCACCACTATATATATTATGGAAAATTCGTTTTTAAACACATACAAAATTTTAATCGTTAATAACTATGTTTTTTAGAATTACTGGAAAGCCCTTATATAAATAACCATCCCCAAAACACACTCTCTCCTTTTTCTCTCTTTTCTTTCCCTCTCCTCTTCTCTCTCTCCCCGATCTCTCTCTCTCAACGATCTCTCTCTCACCCTCAAAGTCATTGCCGGCGGCGTCGACTGAGTGCACCGCTGACGAGGGTTTGCCCGCCGAGCGCCGGCGAGTTTCTTGGCTTCGCGACAACCACAACACCGTCGTGATTAACCGCTGTGCGCTGCGTGGCTTCGCGAACCAAGCACAGCCGCCGCGCTTCACGCCCAGCCGTCGCCGTCGTCGTGCTTTGCTGTTGCTTCGTGCGTCGGTCATTTGCATTGATCGTCGTCGTGCTTCACGTTTTGGTCGTCGTCATCGAAGCCCCCTTTGCCGGCGATTTGATCTGAAAAAAAGGGAAACAAAAACCTAATTTTTGAATTTTGGGAATTTGGGGAAGAAGGGAAATTGGGCATGATTTCAAGTTTCATATATTTCATTTTAAGCATGATTTCAAATTTCGCATTTCATTTTAGCCATGATTTCAAGTTTTATTTTTTATTTTTTTTAAACTAATTTTAGAGGTACTCTTGTAATTTACGGATATACACTAAATTTTTTTTTAAAAGTGGTTATTAACAATTAAAGTTACAAAAGTTGTTACTAACAAAAGTTTAATATATCCAACGGTTAGTTTTGGTTTTCTCTCATAATATAATGTGTATTTTTATAACTTATTTTGAACAAATATATATATATATATATATATATTTACATTTCACAACATTTTGATAAAAAATAATTAAAATGCTAATAGACATATATCATGTTATAAATGAATTTTACAAGTTATTCAAATTTACTTTTAATGACTAGGTTAAATTGTTTAGTCTAGTGATTGGAACAAAATGAAGTGAATATAAATTATGTAATTAAACAATTGGATCAAAATAAAGTGAATCTAAAATATGTCATCAAACAATGAAATAAAATCAAAGGAGTATTATATGTAAAACAAGCATAAAATTACATATTTTAAATAGTGTAACTTCTAAATCTTTTGATTTTAAGTTAGAAAGTGAAGGGTAAATGAAATAAGTTAAATTATTGGAAACCATTTTCAGATTTTTATCATGTAATTATTTATAATTTTGTAAATAAGCAAAAAAAAAAAAAAAAAACCAATTTCATATAAAGTTTATTGAAGATATAAACTTGTTGAAAATGTTTTGCACATTACCCCATGTCCTTATTGTCGCTGTATCCAATACTTTTCTAACATTTCGTAAATTATTAAACTATTAATATATACAATTATTATTATTTTTTGGATAAATTACCCTGGTGGCCATCACTTGCAGATATAAATATCAGTTTAGTAACCAACTTTACCCAATGCATTAAAATGGCCACTTTTGGGTGACATGTCATTAACGGTAGCCATTCCGTCCATTTTCTAACGGAATTGTTAATGGCAGGCTGATGTGGTAAACAGAAATCACTATTTGTAAATGAAAACCCAATTTTGCCCTTACCATTTAATTAAAACCCATATCAGATATCACGGTTTCAAATTAGGGCTCAATTTTGGTTCAATTTTGGGGATTATTTGGCGCGTTTCTTCAAAGCTCAAATTTGGGATTAGTTTTGGTGCGCTTCTTGTCGGTTTCTTCCTGTTATAGCTTCAAGAAGCGTTAGGATTCCTCCAAGCTCACAAATTTCTGCCATGAATGCAAGTTTTACGAACGGTGATGGTGAGGACGTGAGCTCTTCTGGTTCGAGGAAATGTGATTGTGGGTTAGATGCTAAGTTAAGGACTTCAACAACTGTTCGAAATCTAGGAAGAAGGTTTTATGGTTGCCCCAATTTTATGGTAAATTTAAACTCATTTTTGAAATTTTGCTTCAGTTTATTCATTTCAATTTATGTTCAATTTCTTTGTTTAACTTTGCAGAATGGAAATGTTAAGGGGTGTGGTTATTTCGAGTGGGTTGACAGTAGTAGTTTCGAGGTTGTAAGGGAGGAATTACAATGGAGTTGCATTGTTCAAGACTTGGTGAAGGCATTGGAGAAGAAGGAAGATGATATTTGTTATCTAAGATACATTTTGGGTGTTGCTATTATTTTCTGTGTAATTTTTGGATTTGGTTTAGGATGTTGTTGTTGTGTAAAAGACAAGAACTATTAAAGGTGTGATTGAATGTAAGAAATTATGTATGAAGAAAATGTCGTTTTGTAAAATGTGGTTGAATGAAAGAGGTTGTAACATGATTTTCTGTTGAATGAAAAAAGTTGTTGAATGCCAATTGTTTGTAAGAGCTTCCATTTATTCCATAATGACATGTTTGCAACAAATTTGAGATTACAAAAAATAGCTTTGATAGAGAACTAAGAAAAATGGAGACATTTCAAGCATAACCAATAAAAATGGAGACATTTCAAGCATAACCAAACAACTTCAATTCCATAATTTGATTGCAAATATTACTGTTCATTAGCAAAACATATTCCAAACATACCAACCAGATAATCTTGTTCATTTTGTACATCAATAAGACACAATTTTAACAAAACACCATAAAAACAATTGGCATTGTTCCAGTTTAATTAAGGAAACATCTTCAAAAAATCCTAAGTTGACAGTAATTAACATGTTCAAAAACATCATTGGCACTTCACTGGGTCTTCTTCTTGTTCTTCACTGCGGTTTCTTTGTAGGTCTTCAAGATTGACAATATGGCCTCATTTTATGTAGCAGTTTGAGGAATCATTTCAGTGAGGAAATCTTGATTCCGAACCTGCAGTTGGACCACATACTTTAGCTCAACCAGATTCATTTTCATTTGAAACTATTTATGATGTAGTCTTAGAAATTTACCTCAACATCATCTTCGCCATGCTCTTTTTCAGGGGCATTACTACCTTAATTTGGAGATAAATGGCTCCTGCTACTCTGGGTTGTTTTGGTTGTTTTCTGTGAAATAGAAATTGGTTAGAAAAAAAATGAGTTTGGAATAGCAATAATCCCACAATTTAGGACTTCACCTTTTTGTTGATTGTTGCTGCAAGCTCAACACGCTTGGAACAACTCTTGTAGTTGTAACCTTCTTTCTTACAAGAACTGCATGTGTATGACTTGTGCACTAGCTTGAACTTTCTCTGACTTGGTGGTATTTCACCAATCTCCCTAATCCTCAACTTCTTCGGATGACCAGGTTGTTTGATAATCCTGGGTGGTACTAATGGTGGCCTTCATGTTTTAGTCCAATACTTCTCCATGTTGATCCCATACATGACATCATTATAATTTGGCTCTCTTTGTGGTAACAGATGTCCACATACTTCATTGGATCTTCATGTGCATTATAGATAGCTGCAATTGCAAGTTGACAGGGTATCCCAGTGAGATTCCACTTCCTACAGGTGCAATATTTTCCCTTCAAGTTCACCATAGCAATAGGTGTTTGGTTAATGCTCACTTGGTAATGTCCCTGGCCTCCCTAATGAGCCACAAAATTCCCAGATTTCTTTGCTTCCAAGTCCAATACTTCTGAAATTTTAGGGCCAATGTCTTGATACCACCTCTTCAAGGCTGCTTTTCTACTTGCCCTTCGATTCATGATCTTGATACGAAACATCTCCAATAGTGAGTATATTGGAGAACTCCTAGCTTCAAGCACCTCCTTGTATCCATTTATAAGCTCACAAAGATTGTTAAGTGTCATGTCACACTTAGAGTGAATCGAGAAAAAGCTCTTTAACCACTAACTTAGAGAAATTCCATTCAACCACTTCTATGCATTCTCATTCAATTCCTTGATTTCTGCCATACAGGTTTGGAAGTCTTCAACTTTCGTTAATCTTGCTTTCTTCCACAGTTTACCCCTGATTATGTCATCCTCGAACTTCTTCTTGAAATTAGCATACATATGCCTAACACAAAATCTGTGTTCACAAGTAGGCCATATGTCACCAATTGATTCAACAAGAGCCTTTTGTCTGTCAGTCATGAATGTGATGCCTAAAGAATCTTCCAAATTCAGATCCTCCTTCAATAGTTTCAAAAACCAACTCCAACTCTCATGCCATTCTTTCTCAACTACAACATAAGCAATAGGATAGTAACTATTATCAGCATCAATACCTATAGCCCACAGTAGTTGTGCCTTGTGATAAGATTTCACATGACAAGCATCCAATCCAATGATATTCTTGCACTCATGCAACCAACCTTGTTTATAAGCATTGAAGCAAATGTAAATTCTCTTGAACTTAGTCTTGTCATCAGGCACCAATTATGTGTCGATCACAACAGTCGATCCGGGATTTGTTTTCTTCAGTTCTTCAGCATAATCCCACAATTTTAAGTACCGAGTAGATAAGCTACCTTCAATAATCTCATCTGCCTTCAACTTAGCCTTGTACACTTGAGTTCTAGAGGGCTACACAACAAAATCTTTCCTCACTTAGCCTAAAAAATCACTCATTTTGAAGTTTCCTCCAAGCCTTAATTCTTTAGTGTACCTTTTAGACAGCCAAGCTAAATTGGCATGCCTGTTTTTGTTAATCCGTGGGCATGTATGCTTGTTATTCAGGGTCTTGATCATGATGCATCTGAATTCTTCTCATACTTTGAAGTCCAAATAGACCATAGGCAGTTATTTTTCTTCCCCTTACAAGACCCTTTCACCCTCATATTCTCATTGCATGGAAACCAGATCACTCTTCCACACTAATTGCATACTTCTTGGCAGCTTCCTTGAATGCTTTTGTTTCAAGAACCTGACCCACCTCCAATTGAAATTCTTTCAACTCAGAAACACCATCATACAAATCATAGTTAGGCCTCAATTTTGTCCTCTGACTCTTCCTCTTTCTATTAAGTCTTCTCAGCTCTCTGAAAGCTTGCTTCTGCTCATCATCCAAATCTGCATCATTAACTTCTAGCTCTTCATTTTGTTCTTCGACATCAGCATTTGGCTCATCAAAAATAACACCACCCTCAACTTCCACTTCTTCGTCTTCAAATCTCTCCATGAACTTAGGTTCCTCAAAATCATCATCAAATTCTATGGAACTATCACTATCAGAACTTCATGCATCTTCATCAACTACATCTTCAGTATGAATAGTATCTTCTGTTTCTTCCACCCCTTCATGTTCACCAAAACCCTCAGAACCAACAACTACCACTAAAAAGCATGTTCTTCATAACCAAGCTTCTCACACATCTTATCCAAATCCATAATGGACATGACTTCAGCTTCCTTGAAAATATCACATAAGCCATCTGTGTAGCCCACTATGTTGTAATCAGCATAAACAAACACATCACCATTGTACACAACCATGGTATAAGGATCAAAGAATCCACTGGTTGCATTTCCAAACACGGTGATATAATTATTCCAAAGTTTCATACAACACAAACATGGTTCAATATTCCAAAACAAGAACTTAAAAATTAGCATTTCCAAATCAAACAATAACTTTACAAACTCATATATAACACATTCGAAAAGTGAATTAATTTGAACCCAAATCAGACAGCCAAACCCCACCAATCTTACCTCTTAAACCCTCGTGCCTGGGGTCCCACTTCTTTGGGACCATCTCTCCAACCAGCCATCCCCATCCATTCGATAGCCCTACCCACCGTGTCTTCAATTTTTTAGACAAGAAGAAATTGAGATAAATAAATCGACAAGAAGAAATCGATAGGAAGGAATCGAGAACAAGAAACCAACAAGAAGCGCACCAAAACTAATCCCAAATTTGTGCTTTGAAGAAACGCATCAAATAATCCCCAAAATTGAGCCAAAATTGAGCCCTAATTTGAAACCGTGATATCTGCTATGGGTTTTAATTAAATGGTAAGGGCAAAAATGGGTTTTCATTTACAAATAGTGATTTTTGTTTGCCACATCAGCCTGACATCAGCAATTCCATTATAAAATGGACGGAATGGCCACCGTTAACGACATGTGGCACAAAAGTGGTCATTTTGGTGCATTGGGTAAAGTTGGTTACTAAACTGGTATTTACACGTGAAAGTGATGACCATCAGGGTAATTTACCCTTTTTTTTTTTTTTCTAGAGGGCTGCCGGGCTATAGCCCGAGGCAACCCTCCAATTGATCCGCCTCTGTTGACATATATAATAAAAACCATTCTATTTTCTCAAACCCTAACTTCTATTTTTTAGAGTTGTTTGGTTGGACTTTTAAGATTGTCTATTTTAAATTCAATTGATGCTAGTAGAGTTTAAACTTCTACTAGGTAAAGGTTCATGGGAATGAGCTTCTCCATATAAACTTTTGTTTTAAAAAAATGTCGACCAACCAAACAACTATAATTTTATTTTTCAAAAACTCTATTTCTAATAGATCTACTATAAGTATATCTTTTACAAATAAAGGTTTTTTAAAAGCCCAACTAAATAAGCTCTTCTTTACTTTAATCTTCAATAAAATCAACCATTTGATATTCAAAAGAAATTTTTTTATCATTTGCATGAAATATTATAAATATCCAAGCTGCTTAATTAAAAATGTTCACAAAAAAGAAGTTAAACCCATAAGTTGAGGTTTTCGCCTTTATTCTAATTCATGCATATAGTCGTTATGGGCATGGCCGACAACCCACTTACTCATTAGGTTTCTACTCCACTAATTTGAAATCCTCCTCATCATGATCGTCTCTATTCAAAGGTAGGGTGTCCAAGAAGTTTTGGGCCTCAAATGATGATGCAGCTGGCTGTGGTGGAGGTGGAGGTGGTGGTGGTTGCGGGGCCGGTGATGATGGTGGCGCAGGTGTTGTATCCTCTTGGAGTGAAATATTCAAAGCTATCATTTTTAAAAATATGCATTATATTTTGAATGATGCTCGATATCTTTTTGAATAATTCTATATTGCCCAAAAAGTTTGTATTAATGGTATGACTTATGAAGCGTTATTAATACATCATTAACCATATCATCTCATGTATTATATAATATTGACAACACACATGACATATTATTTGGATAAATTGTTTGGGCAATTTATTGTTACTTTTTTTTTTAATTTTTTTTAAATTTTTTTTTAAATTTTTTTTTTTGGCACCTCTTAAACATTTATTATATGAAAAATTCTACTATGTGTTTCTTAAAACAAATCTATATATTAGAGAACGTAGATTTTGACATAATTAATTAAACAAGTCATATTATGATTGACAAAAATATGATAAAATGACCAAACAAATTTAGTAGAAATTCTCACCGCCATTTTGAAATTGACCATATTGCCCCCGTCCTTGCAGCATAAATCTAAGATAATTGTTTTCACCCATGATTACATTCCGCTCAGCTTATCATATAAGTAAATAGGTTATCTTGAATAGCAATACAAGTAGAATACAAGTGTATTGAAAAGTTCTTCGACATGAGCACTTAAATATAAAAACCTTTTCCATTACAATAATTAAAAACATATTTTCAAAAAGCCGAAATTTCATTTTTATTATTTTTTTACTTAAAAAATGTTTTCATTAAAGTATTTATTAATAAGTACTATTAATTTAAAAAAAAAAAAAAAGAAGGTACTATTAATTACAATCATTTAAAATGCTTTTATCTTTTTTCACTAAACAATTTAAAATAGATATAAAATGTACTTTAATCTACACACAATTTAATTTACCCTTTATAAAAAGACATTTAATATACCAAAAGCATATACACCGTATAGTTTAGCTCATTAATTTTAGCTTCCATATGCTGAATCTCCGTGATAAGCTGATTTGTATAGCGCATCATCCATTCATTAGATCTGAAAAATCAATTTATAGAAATGCTTCTACCATTAATATAACATTGAAATAATTTTCTACACTAATTGTTTTTGAATAATAGTATATCATGTAAAATAGTTAAATAAAATTCTTAAAAAGTACTTTATAATTTCTTTTTAGAAAGCATTTCAAATATTTTTTTTTTTTTTTTTTTTTTTTTTTTTTTTTTTTTTTTGTCAAAAGGTTGATAAAGAAAATGGTAATGAATAATTAACAAAAAAACAAAAATATTGTGATATGCTGGAAACTATTTGAAAAAAAATAAAAAATAAAAAACACACACTTTGACAGTTTACTTCTAATTAACATTATTATAAAGCAAGTAATCAATTATTTAGATGCATAACAATATTATAAAGTAAGCAATCAATCATTTCGTGATTATAAAAATGCATCTATACAGAAGTAGTGACGAAAGATCAACTAACCTTCTTCGGCTCATCATAAAACAATAACTTCATAGAACAAAACTCTAAACAAGGAGATGGAATTGTTTCAAACTAGTGTGCACACTTATACACTACTTTATAAATGGAATTCTCTCTAAGGGTTGGAATTTCCTTTTTTGTATTTCTCGATTTTTAGTATGTACAAGTATATACTATATACTGTATACTACTATATAAATAAAATTTACTTTTAAGTCATCTCAATTGAAACGTTTTTTTTTTCCCCGTTTCTTCCTAATATTCTAGTTTATTATAATAGTATTATAGTAAAGGATATTATTTTTATTTCCCATCCTCCGAGGTTTCAAAAAATGACATTTTTTTCCCTACTCTATCATAATTTTCTATTTTCCCCTTTTGTTAACTTTTTGTTAGTATTCTGTTGGTAGTTTGATATAATGAAAGATAAATAGGTAAATTGCTCTAAAATAAACTATCTATATAATAAAATATAACAATTAAAATTAATTTGATAGAATTTTTTTTTCCAATAAAAAAAAAAAAAAAAGATGCACACATGTTCTCTCATTTTTTTTTTCTTCTGGATTCATCTTCATCATCCCCACTATCCATCTTTGACACATATACAAACTACCGCCACTAAACACCAAATCCTAACCCACCACTCCCCCAATTTTTGTTTTTCAATTTTTTATTCATTAATTTTATCTTCATCATCTTCATAATCATCATCCATCTCTAACACATTCAACTTCATCGTCGTTACCATCCGTCTCCAACACATATTCAGGTTGAGTTGGGTTAGATTGAAAATTTTCTAACATAATCCAACCCAATGTAAATTACAACCCATCCTAATTTTGGTTGGGTTGGATTAGGTTCATCAAGTTGGGCTTTTAAAGCCAATTTTAATTTATATATTATTTCAAATATTTGAATTCAAATTCAAAATGTTTTTTTTACCCTAACATCATATCAATTATAGTTTCAATTTCTTAAAAGCATCAAAATCAAAACAAAAGACAACATATGATACATATTGTTTAACTATTTGTTGCATAAATTTTTTTTTTTTTTTTAAAATAACAATTTATTTAATTTGGAAAGTCTTCATTAAGCCTCTTATCAAATTACAATTATAATCATTTCGTCGAATATCTTATGCTTAGACAATCTATTAATTAATTCAATCAATATAATAGTTAGAGTTTATATACAATTTTTAGATTTTTTTCTATCAAATTTTTAATCAAATCCTAATAACTTACTAAGAAAATATTTTTAAAGTATAGTCAATGACATTACAATTAATACAAAAAGAAGAAGACAATATAATTGTATATTTTAAATAAATGTCTTTATATATTTTAGGCAGAATTTCACATAAGTCTTATCTTTTTGGTGATTTGTCATCTTTATAAATGTCTTATAAATTCATCACTTTAGTCCATTTAACCAAATATGTGAAAGTCAACTATTTTAAAACCTATGAAAGTGCATTTTTATCCTTATTACCGTTTAATTTAGTTAAAATAATTATCTTAACTTTAAATTAAAATGAAAAATAATAAAATTCTCAATAATAAAATCTTAAATAAATATATTTAAAAAAGCTTAAATAAATAATTAAAAAAATCCATTAATTTTTTCTTATTTTGTATTTTTTTTTTTCATAATAGATTTTTATTTAGCTAAAATGATTATCTTAGCTTTAAATTAAAATGAAAAACAATAAATTCTCAATAATAAAATAAAAAATAAATAGATTACAAAAAAAAAAAAATTATGAAAAAAAATCATTTGAAGCTAAGATAATCATTTTAGCTAAATAAATATCCATTATGATAAAAAAAAAAAAAAAAAAAAATAAAAAATTTAATGTATTTTATTATTATTATTATTTATTTAAGATTTTATTATTGAGAATTTTATTATTTTTAATTTTAATTTAAAGCTAATATAATTATTTAAACTAAATTAAATAGTAATAAGGGCAAAAATGAACTTTCACAAGTTTCAAAATGGTTGACTTTCAAATATTTGGTCAAATGGACTAAAGTGATGAATTTTGGAAAAAGAAAGAACTAAAGTGATGAATTTTGGAAGACATTTATAAAGGTGACAAATCACCAAAAAAATAGAACTTACGTGAAATTCTATCTATATTTTATATTTATGGTATAAAAAAAAAATATTAAAAATTACGTATGTATATTCTTCATTTAAAATGTAATTTTTTTTTATATATATAAATAATTGTAAATGTGTGAGCATAATTTTAGATCAGGAAAGTGCACTCACACCCTTAAGGTTTGACATGAAAACACTCATATGGAATTGTTTGGCTATTTTACACTTACACCTCTAAATTTAACTGATGTTATAACTTCAATTAAGCTGGACATGTTTGAATTATAAAAAGTCCAAATTACCCTTGTATATAAATAAAAAAATGAAAAAAAAAAATGTATCTTATATGTTAAAGATGGAGACCATAGGAAAGAGGGAGGCTACCTTCTAGTGAACACCAAGGTGGATGTCGGCGGCCCGGCGTTGCTAGTCGCAGTCGGCGACCTCATCTCCATGGATCAAGCATGCATATCCTCTGTGCCTCCTCCATGCAGATCTAACAAATGTGAGTCAAACATGCATTTATTGTACAATTTTGTTTAGACCACAAATTTCCATATTTCCAACATAACATTTCATATTTTTCATATCTGCTCACAAATTTCCAACCGTATCAATGGAGGTCCTCCATTGATTCCTCCTAATCCATTTCAAATCTACACCCTAACCACGCAGATGTACCTCAAAATCCAAACCAATTTTCAAATAGTTGTATTTATTCACAAGAGTGGTAAATGATGTGGTAAATCATAACCGAGTAACATGGGGTGATGGCTGAATAATAAGGTAAGGACAAATCATTTACCACATAATTTGAATTGATTTTTTATCTAAATTTTTAGGTTGACTAGCATTAGTATATTTACAAACTCCACCAAATCAAACCCAAAACACCACACAATTGAAATCACAAACATGGAGACATCCACCAAAGTAATTAACAAGTAAAAGATAAAATTAAAAATGAAGCTTCAACATTAACCCCATTTGTTTTGTTTTGTTTTGTTTTTTTTTTCTTTAATTTATATTTGCTAAATATAATGTAGTGGAAAGACTATTATACCCTTACTTTGTTCACAATTGATGAATGACTGTTAAGTCTAGAGGGTGTGAGTGTTGGTTAACCAAACTCTTCTATCTGAGTGTCTCCAAACTAAACCTCAAGGGTGTGAATGCAATTTTCCCTTTAAAACTAATGAAAATCAATAAACACAATTATTTAATTTATTTTATATTATATTATTTTAGTCGGTTGGTCGGGTAATTGGGCTGTCGGGTTGGTGCTCAGTTGCTCACCTCTAATCATCACCATCCATCTCCAAAGCATATTCTCTATCTCCATTTTTTTTCTTTTCAATTTTGCTTCATTAAAAGCACTCAAACACAAACCAAATTCCATCAAAAATCCAAACTAAAGAAAGACAAAGAACGATAGAGAGAGAGAGAGAATCAAACCAAAAAGATAGATAGAAAGAAAGAGAGGGCTTTGTATATGCATGAGAGATGCTAAAGAGATCACACAGTAAGAGTGGATGAGATCGGTTTTTTTTATTTTCATTTATAATTTTAATAAATTATTATTATTTTGTAAATATCTTAGGGTACAATGGTAATGGTAAATTACACTTTTTACTTATAATTATGAATGGAAGTAAGAGAAGGGGGGGTGGGGGAGGGGGAGGGGGCGGGGTTGGGGAATGGAGAATTCTGATAGGTCAGAGGAAAAAATGTTGTTTTTTGAAACCTCAGGGGGGTGGAAAATAATAATAATATATTTTATCATTATAATGTAATAAATTAAAATATTAGGAAGAAACGTTAAGGAAAAAACACGTTTCAATTGAGATGACTTAAAAGTACATTTTTTTTTTTATATAGATATACATGTACATACTAAAATGAAATACACAAAAAAAAGGTAATTCCAGCTCCTTAAAAGAATTAACCGCGGCCAATGGTACAAAAATGAAAAAAAAAAAACACATGGGTCACATGTATTTATTACGCCGATCTTATATATATTTTTATTTTTTTTACACTACGGGACCGCGGCGGTATCGTGATCCTGGTTGTACGTAGCATTCCTCTTATTCAATATGGAATTACAAAATTAGCATCACTTATTGTCATTAAAAAAAATTACTTTTACACTAAATATATATATAGGGTATAGTTATATTAACTGAAGTGTTGTTTTTTTATTTTTGTTTTGTTTTGTTAGGGTAGACATTGGATTAAGGTTAAAGTTTTGTTCGGACTTGTCATTATAAGCATAACCAAGAGAACTACTATTACATCATGAGAGAGGTCTTCCATACATTAGCGTATTTTTTTTTTCATGAGCAAGATAAGATTCTAACATACTCACAAAAATGTAGAAAAATGTAAGTCGGCTTGACAAACGCTTGAACACCTTGTTGAATATGTGTATTTTTATATGTTATGGGTAAACTTTCTGTCATATTTATTTATGAGTAATGCTAGGTTTTCTAAAAAATTTTACAATTTTTTTTTTTTAAAATCATGTTAGTATATGAGTTGTCAACATCTTGTAAATCATAAGTTTATGTAATGAGAGATGTAATGTTGACAACTCACGTGCCAATATGATTTGAGATGTTTTTAGGAAAAAATTAGGAAAGCCTAGCATTACTATTTATTTATATTCTATATATTGTTAAAAATGATTCTATATTTGGATAAATTTACTACCATATTTATTTATATTTCTATATACAGTTAAAAATTATTCCATATTTAGTTCTATTTACTTCCATATTTATTTATATCTCTATATATAGAAAAATGGTTCTGTATTTGGTTAAATTTAATTCCATATTTATTTATATTTTATATATGGTTAAATATAATTCTATATTTGGATAAATTTATTTCTATACTTCTTAATACTTTTATGTAAATATATAAATGTATATATAAGTAATAAGTATAGAAATAAATGATTATATATTTGGCAAAATTGATTTCCATATTTATTTATACTTCTAAATACGGATAAAAATGATTCTATATTTGGTTAAATTTACTTTCATACTTATTTATAATTCTATACATGTTTAAAAGTGATTCTATATTTAGTTAAATTTACTTCAATACTTATTTATAATTATATATATATATAATTGATTCCATAATTTGTTAAATATACTTCCATACTTATTTATATATCTTTATAAGGTAAAAAAAAAAAAAAAAACATTTCTTTATTTCCATATTTGTATTTTTAGCAATACTACAGGCATGTTTGTTAATATTCAACAAATGCATATTTAATTTTCCAAAGTGAAAATGGGTTAAATAACACATCTTTCATATTAATTGACGAGTGAATACAATGAGTAAGTGAGATAAATCACAATTAATGTGTATCCACTCATCAAATGATACATCATCTGTCACATGGGCTAGGATAAAATAGTTTGGATTTTAGATGAGACTCCTAGCATTAACGTTTTAAATTTTATATTTTAAAACCATAAAAACAATTAATTTTAAAATGAAAATAATTTAAAATATATATAAAAAACAGTTTTATTATTTTGCTTTAAAATTGGTTAAAAAATTAAATTTAAAAATTTAAAATTAGTTTTATTATCTTCAATTGATTTAATTTAAATGTTTTTTTTTTTATATAAAAAGACAATCTTCATTTTAATTTATATTCCATCGACAATATGAGGTTCGTTCGGTGATAAACCCCATCACACTTGCACTATGAGATTGCGGGTTCGAGTCCTCCGTCCTTCTAAAAAAACATTGATTTATGTAAAAGAGTAATTTTTTTAATAAAAAAAAAAAAAATTCAATAACTAAGGTTAATTTGGCCTTTTTATTAGTTAAATTTTAAGAGATTTTCTCCTTACAATCAAAAATTTTCTTTTAACACTCCTTTTCTTAAAAAAATCTCCATCTTAAAAACTTAAATTTTAAAAAAATTATAAAGACACATTATTTTATGAGAGCTTCTTCTTACAATCCACAAATTATCTATTCACATTCTAATTTAATTTTTTTTTAATTAATGACAATTATAACCTAAATTAAAATTAATAAACAAAACAAAAAAAAAAAAATTTAAAGACACTCAAAACTAATTAAATTATTAAAAAAAAAATTCTCTCTCCTAAATCATTAGATTAAATATTACGTATTAAATCCTCTTTCCTAAATCTATTATTACCATATTAAACACTCTCTCATAATTAATCTTTCTCCATTTTTTGAAAAAAAAAAGTCATATTTCTATATTTTCTCAATCAATCTCTGATTAATAGTTAAAGAAAAAAAAAAACTTATGAATATTTTAGTTTTTTATTAACAGTAATATTAATATATATATATATATATATATATTAAAAAATCAATTTTCAAAAAAATATATATATATATATATATATATATTTATATATATATATATATATATATATGAAAGCTTGAATTGTTTCAACTAGATTCGACTAAACTTAGAATTTCTAAGACTAATGAAAAAATTAAAGTTATCTAGGCAATCATATACTTACAAAAAGCATTTTCATATTTTGATTTAAACAAAAACAAAAAAAACAAAAAACAAAAAACAAAAAAACAAGGTACTTGTTTTTTGAGTTTTCTTTTAGTATATACATACATATGGTTCCTAAAAATCAAGTTTATTAGTAAGTCTTTTTTTCTCTCAACTGTTAGTCTTGCTTGAGAAAAAATAGATATAGAAAATTAGAGATATGTATTGGAGGAGAGAGAGTTTAATATGGTAATTAAAAATTTAAGAGATGATATTTAATATGTAATAATTAATCTAATGATTTAAGAGAGATAATTTATTTTTTTTAATAATTTATTTCAAAAAAGATAAAAAGGATAATCTTATAACAAAATGAAGTGTCTTTAGAATTTTTTAAAATTTAAAATTTGAGAAGGAAGTGTTTTTAGAAAAGAAGTGTAAAAAGAAAAAATTGGATTGTCAAAAGAAGCTCTCTTATTTTATTCCAAAATTATCTTTTTTTATCTTTTGACGCTTCTATACTTCGTTTAAAAAAATTAAATTAAATTAAATTTCTAAAAATATTTTCTTTTTGTTTTAAAATTTAAATTAACCAAAACACAGCTACATAAAGAAGCATCATCTGGAAACAGAGATGCAAATATGCAATACATCTAGGCGACTTTTTAAATAGGATTATGTTAAATATATGACTAATTTCTTATTAATTATTAAAGAAAATCTGTCTCTATGCAAAAAATAATAATATTAATAACAACAGATATAAATAATCCAGACTTTTTATCTATGCTTTACATGCTGAATTACTAGGTTTTTTTTTTAAGCTACTGAATTACTATGTTAAAAAAAATCTGCCAATTACAACTTGAAAAAACAAAAAAAAATTCTGCCAGTTACGATTTCAATTCACCATCCTTGATGATTTGAAAAGTTGGATGATAGTCAGATTTTGACTTCCAACCTATTTACAATGATTAGCATCATGTTTATGATAATCGGATGAGAACTCTTGTATGTGTTAAACGAAAGAGATGAGAAACCTGCTGCTAACTTTGTTAATTGTGAGTTTGAGAGTTTATTGTAGTTAATCTAATTAATCTCTGTTTTGTACTTTCAATTTTCCATAGAAGAGTGTGATATTCCGTTTAACCACAAGTTTTCTTTCAATTCTAGTTGTATATCATTCTCCGTCGCTTCCCAATCCAACAAAACTTTAAATATTGGATATTGGAAAAAATAAAATTAGGGTTTGTAAATAGGAAGAAAAATAATGTTAGATTCTAAAAAATTGGTTTAGGGGTGTCAAAAGAACTTTTTTTGTCTTTGGTAGTAATTTTAATTAAGGTTAAAATTGTTATTAAAAAAAATCAAAATAGAGTGTAAAAATATATTTATTGGATTGTAAATAGCATCTTATAAATACAAACTTACTGTCTAGTGTGGTAGCCAAAAACAGCTTGTAGGCCCAACGATTAAAGCCCAAACCGCTTTGTGTTGAATCAATTCTAAACCCATCTGATACTTGTCGACCCGAGAGACCTTGTTAGGATCACCACTTGACCCAGTCATTCTTTTACTTTAACTCAATCACCCAAACTAATTGATAACAGACGTATTAGTTTGAATTTGTCAAAAGATGGCGTAATCCCATAAAATTCGATTGGGATTCTAGGGATATCCTCCAAACAACCTTTAACGTTCAACTCACTTGGAAAGGCTATAAATAGAACCTCTCACTCACAGAGAGAGGATGTTGATTTCTCTTCATTAAAAAAGATTATTTGCATGCCCAAACAAACTCCGGCAAACAGAACTCATTAGTCATTCTTTTTGCAATCATTTCTCATATACACGCTCAGCCCAAGCGTACCTAAGGTCTACAAGATCGTCCCTCCATCTTTTTCTTTCTTTATGCATCTGTTTTCATCTTTTTTGTAGGTTTCAGGTGTAGGCAACACCTTCAGTTCGACAGGTTAGAGTGTTAGACCAAGTTGTTTGGGTCTAACTCGAATTCGACTCAATCTACATCAACCGTTGATCGACCATCTATAGTTTGGCGCCTACTATGAGGCCCATCACAACTTCACAAACCAATTGAATCAAGTGAACTACTCTTCCAAGATGTCAGGAGATGGAAGCACATCGACCATCGAAGAGCAAATCGCCGCATTGACTACTCAAATGGCCGTAAACGTTAATAAGCTATGAGTGCTCGAAGCGAAAAATGTTGTAGTTCGAACCCACAACGCAGAGTTACGAGCAATAATCGAGGGTGCACCTAACAACGTAACACCAGAACCCCTAATCCTGGTGCTAGGTAACGAGCAAAATATCGACATGACAACACCGGTCACTCCAACAGATCCACATAGGCCAAAGATGAACTCTAGCATAGGGATGAATCAAGACATGACCCAGACAGTTTGAACTGAAGCAGATCCATCCAACATGCTAATCTAGTAAGAAACGCTGTAAGAACCAAACCCAACTGTTGATCCACAACCTATGAATGCCTTCAGGACCCCCTGATAGGATTTTGAATCTAGTTGGGATTATTCTACATCAAAACGACACTTCCTTTGTATTGATAAGTTGTCTAGGTTGTACGGTTTATCAAGTTTCAAAGAAGATGGCTAACTATTCAAGCAAAGTGAAGCCTTTAAGTGAAAACAACATTATTGGCTACAAAGGTATAATAAGACCTCTTTCCTCTTACAAAGCTTGAGCGCACACACACACATTACATACATTTGTGTCCTTGCATCATAGTGCTAAATTGGTATAACATTCACACACATGTTGTATTATGCTCATACATTAGTCTTAATTTGACAAACATTGTGGAAATGCATGTACTAGAACTATCTCTAGGAAATTGCATACTTGTGTGATCTTGTGTTTATTTGTTTGTATTTTAATGTTTTTGGACTTGAATATGTTCTCATATTATTTCTCTTTGAGTTTCAATTGTTTCAGTTACTCATTCATTAGTTTTCAAGTTCAAAGTAGGAAGTTACGAAATTTCACATTTTCTTACAATGTATTGTCTTCGTCTTCGTGTATCGAATCGAATTCATAACCTTTGGCCAAAGTTTCATAGTCTTCCTCATGTGTTAGTGAGTTATGGTTTGTAATTCGAAAGTGGATTCGAATTCGGAGTCGGAAGCCGAAGAACGGTCAAAGAACGCGAGGGATGCGCAAGGAGAGAAATGAAGAGGAGAAAGACCAACAAGAGGTCCTTCCCATGGAGACGCGTGGCCACCACGGGAAAGAAGTCTCACTGCCCCCGTGGTGGCCACGCATCGCCACAAAAAGGCAAAGGGATGCCCCCTATTGTGGTCCTTACTTCCCTTTTTACTTTCCCTTCAATTCTCTTTTAAATATTCTCTCTCTCTCTCTCTCTCACTTGTTCATAACAACCATTTTTGAAGAGAGAAAGTGCAGAATTTTTCTTTGTGATTTTTTCAACTTCCAAACACCATAACTCTCTCATCTCTTATTCGATTTGAGTGATTCAAGTTGGAGAATCTGTGTATTGAAGTCCTCTACAAACCCCAAGCAACCTTGAGGTCATTTGATCTAGTTTTCTTTTGGTTCTACACCAATTTCGTGGCTGCACATCTTGCTCTAGGTAATTGTCAAATCCTTTGTGTTTTGACCTTAATGAATTTCAATTACCTTGGGCTTTCTTCATCTCTATGTGTATGTTACTTGATCAAATTTTATTAGGTTTGAGAGCTTCAATTAAAAGCTAATTGTGCTTAATTAGAATCTTGAATGTGAGTTAGGTTTTTCTAAAACCTATGTGTTCACATGCTTGTGAGTTATATTATGATTAAATTTGTATCTAGGATTATTTGAGCTTTGATTATGAATATTCTAATGATTAATAGTTCTTAGTTGTGCTATGTGTCTTTGATTGAACATATTTGGGAATAGCACAAGTTGTTATATGTTTGGAGCATTGTTAAGATTCAATTGATTGATTTATGAATATATGCTCTGATTGATTTCTAGAGGAGTTTGTAGATATAATCTTATTTCTCTAGCATTTTAGTTTTTGTTCTAAAGTCTTGAATATGTGTTTCATGAACATGTTTAATTTCAAGCTTTAGTTGCATGAATCAAATCTAGGATTAAAATATGTTTGGTGATTTGACATATACTAGATTTCAGTTTTCATGTATTAAGACCTAGACTATTTTTGTTGTGAACTTTGTTGCCTATGTTTAGTTCTTTATGAAGTGTACATAATCCATACATTTCATATGGTCATGCATCATTTTGTGTGATTGCATATTTTAGATTAAAAACTAGAAAATCATACATTGTGTGCTCATTGTCTATTTCTAGTTTCCATAGTTAATGTTAATAATATGTTCTATGTTGCTTATGTTTGCATCATTTGCATCACTTAGATCAATTGTCTTGAAAAAGGTTGAAGTCTCATTTTGGAGTGGATTCTTCGATTTGAGCAAGGAAGTCTTAGTTAGAAGTGTGAGGCTCCGAATAGTCAAGCAATAAAGTCTTAACTATGAGTGTAAGGCTCTGGATAGCTAAGCAAGGAAGTCTTGTCTAGGAGTATAAGGCTCCGGTTAGACAAGCAAGAAAGTCTTGGCTAGAAATGTAAGGCTTTGGTTAGTCAAGCAAAGATACTTTCTAGAGGCATGCGATATGTCTCGGTTAGAAAGTAGGCAAGTCTCACTCTAGTAGGATTAGATAGGATGGACATCCAATAGAGAGTGTCAAAAGTGATTTGGTCACTTTTGAAAGTGTACTCTTATTTAACTAGTGAAAAATAGTTTACCGGTGGTTGTGGATTCAACCCATGGATGTTTCCTCTTCGAAGGTTTACCATGTAAAAAAAATCACGTGTCAAGTATCTATATCCTTATTTCTTTGATTTTTGTTTATTTGTATCAAATTGATCTTGTATGAATTCTTACTGATAATATCCTTGTTAGGCAATATCTTTGATTAACATTGTTTCCTTTACATGTACTTAACCATATGTGTCATTTATAAAAGAATACAAATACTTGTTGATTTATGTTTTTAGTATAAATCTCTTCATGCAAATCATAGACTATGTTTAATCTTTGAAATTGAATATGCTTATCAATAGTCTATATGTATTTTTTTGTGCTTATTGAAGTGTGATACAAGCTATCTAGAGAGACAAAACCTATTCACCCCCCCTCCTGTAGGTTAGCTTTAGGCAATTTAACCGTTATTATATTTACACCCCCGTGTCACTCCAATCGACCCCAGAACTCGTAAAATCTAATTTGGGTCTCCATATGTTTGTTGACCTAGAACTCTTTCGTAGGTTTGCAGAAATGGAGGCCCTCATACAAAGGATTCTAGGAGTCCCAATCGCCATCAATAAAAGCACGGCGAACAGCTTTGTAGATTCCCCGTTTGTCGATGCAATCGCCCTAGTCCAGATGCCCAAGAAATTCAGCTTCCCAAATATGAAGCAATTCGAGGGAATAACAGATTTAGATGACCATATAGCGCAATACAAGCAGCGCATGTTCACTGTATCATTACCACACTATCTCAAAGAAGCATGTATATGCAAAACATTTGGATCCAGCCTCAGCGGCCTCGCTCTACAATGGTATGCTAATTCACCTAACCATTCTATTACCCATTTTGCATAGCTTACAGATACGTTCATAGAGCAATTCGCGAGCAATCGAAAGCTCGAGAAACAGTCGGACAACCTTTATACGATAACCCAAAGGCGTGGCGAAAACCAAAAAACATATGTCATATGCTTCAACATGGAGAAAGTACAAATTCCACAATGCAATTAGTTGACTACAATCTCTACCTTCAGGAAAGGACTCAAGGTCGACTCAAACCTTTATAAGGAGCTCACCAAATACCCCTACAGGACTATGGAAGATATATTGTCTAAAGCATGGGCCTAGATCAAATGGGAGGAAGATGAGGTGAACTATGTTGAAAGGCCACCAAATACAACAACAGTCGGAGTGATCGTGTTAATCGAAGGTTGACCGACGGGAGGATTGAACCTTATCCAACTGGAGATCGACGTAACAACCATCCTCGCTACAACGGGCCAAATAACAGGCAGTCGTACCAAAAAAATACACAAAGAACAGGTTGATCACAAATCTCAATACCACAGTACAACCTTAGCAATAAACTTATTGATCTAGTGGAAGCCATGAAAGACATAGAGAGATCAGTCAAATGGCTAAGAAAGATGAACGTTCCCCTAGAATATCAAGATGTCAAATTTCAATGCGAGTTCCATAAAGATCACGACCATCGAACAGAAGATTGTATCACCCTCAAATTGAAGGTGGTTAAACTCTTGAAGTGAGGACATTTGTAGGAATTCCTAACCTACAAGGGAAAAGATACTATTGCTCGACGCGAAGAGAAGGAATAAGTTAATCCAGACGACAGTCCAACAGAGCCACCTCGACAAGAAAAAAGTTATTAATTTTATTTCAACCGGATCAAAAGACAGCGGTTCAAAAGACAACGATGTGAGCTACTCAGTTATAAAAAGACACAATCGACAGGTGTCGAACTCGGAGATCCAACCTAACAGAGAACACAAGTCGAAGATTGATGAGACCGTCACATTCAAATCCATCGACAAATCATATTTGTTTTCTTTTCATCATGATGCTTTAGTTATTTCTTTGCATATAGCAAATTGTTTAACAAAAAGAATTTTAATCGACAATGGTAGATCTTGTAACATTTTGTTTTCTAGTGCATTTAAAGAATGCAAGTTGAAGAATCTAAGATAAGTCGTCGAACGACAGTGCTAACTGGATTCAGTGGGGAGCAGAAGAGCACATTAGCTGAGATCGTACTACCAGTTTATGTCGAAAGGGTAAACTTGTATATCAACTTCCTAGTGCTCGATTGTTAATCTCTATACAACGTTATCCTAGGAAGACCTTGGATACACGAAATGAAGGCGATCGATTCGACCTACCACTAGATGATCAAGTTCCCTACTAAGAGGGGAGTACAATAGATCAAAGGTGAACAGAGAGCCGCCAGAGAGTGCTACATGAATGTCATGAAGAAGAAGAAATAGCAAGTTATAGCAATTATAGGAGTTTACAATCGAGTTGACTCTGAACAAGCCAAAAATGGAAGATATTAGTGAAGTATCAATCGACCCAAAACAACCATAGCATAAGGTCCTAATCGGATCCAGACTACCTGAAGAGATCTAAAGTCAGCTAATCGAATTCCTGAAAGGACGTCGTGATAGTTTGCCTGGTCACACTAAGACATTGTAGGGATCGACCTAGAGGTAATTGTCCATCATTTGTAGGTAGACTACGACCACCCACCAATGAAGCAAAAAAGGAGGAAATTCGCACCAAAAAGGAATAAATTAATCAACAAAGAGGTGACTAATCCGATGCCGTGAAGAAAACGAATGGAAAATGACACATCTGTATCGACTTCACAGATCTCAACAAGGGATGCCTAAAGAATCCATTTCTCCTTCCTCATATCGACATGTTGGTCGAAGCAACAGCAGGACACGAACTACTTAGCTTCATGGATGCTTTCTCTGGGTACAACCAAATTTTGATACATATGAACGATTAGAAGAAAACTGCCTTCATCACTGAATGAGGTATTTTATGTTATAAAGTTATGTCATTTTGGTTGAAAAATGTAGGTGCAATCTACCAAAAGCTAGTTAACAAAATATTTGCCGAAATGCTCGGGTCGATAATGGAGGTATACATTGATGATATGCTGGTCAAATCCTTGATTGCCCAACAACACATTGACCATCTAAAGCAGTCGTTCGACATGCTCGACAAATATGGTATGAAACTAACCCCACTACATGCCCCTTCGGTGTATCTTTTGGAAAGATTTTAGGTTATCTGGTGACCAAAAGAGGGGTCGAAACCAATCCTGACAAGATTCGATCGATCTAAGGAATCAAATTACCAAAATGCATCAAAGACCTTCAAAAACTCATAGGACGTGTAGCGGCTCTGAACAGGTTCATCTCTAAGCCGTTCGAACGATGCTTGCCTTTTTTCGACACCTTGAGGAAGAATAAGGCGTTCGAGTGGAATGAACAATGCGAGAAGGCTTTACAAGATCTGAAAGAGTACTTAGCTTCGCCCCCACTATTGTTGAAGACAAAAGACAATGAAACACTATACCTATATTTGGCAGTGTCAGACACAACGGTGAGTGCCATATTGGTTAGAGAAGACAAAGGCTTATAATACCCAGTATATTATGTTAGCAAAGCTTTACTCGACATTGAAACTAGGTACAATCAACTTGAAAAGTTAGCCTTAACACTTGTTGTAGCCGCACGGAAACTGAGACTGTATTTCCAATGCCACCCGATCAAGGTACTAACTACTTTCTCAATTAAAAATGTATTGCATAAACCTGAACTTTCAAAGCGATTGACGAAATGGGCGGTCGAGCTTAGCAAGCACAACATCACCTTCCAACCGCGAACAGCAATGAAATCTCATGTATTCACTGACTTCAATATAGATTTTACTCCAATTGAAAATTTACAGGCTGAGCAGAAACTAATGGCTCTTACTGAGAGTCCTACAAGGGAACATGGGTCCAATCCATCAATGGCTCAGCAATATAAAAGGGAGCGGGCTTGGACTCGTACTCAAATCTCCACAAGGAGAAATGCTAGAACAATCAGTCCATTGCAATTTCTGTACGACAAACTACGAATCCAAATATGAGGCATTAGCTAGGCTCGACTTAGCAAAAAGCTTAGGGATAAAAAGTATACAGGTGAAAACAACTCTCAATTAGTCGTTCAACAAAAGAATGAGTTGTACGAAGCAAAGGGTAAGAGGATGATAGCATATTTGGCCAATGTCAAACAGCTATAATCGACCTTCGACTAGTTTTCTATTTTGCAGGTAACAAGATCCAAAAACACTCTAGTAGAAGTACTGTCAAGCCTAAGATCGACAACTCAAACTCATGGTCCAAAATCAATCCCAATTGTACATCTTTTACTGTCAGCAATACACAAGGAAAAAGTTGCACAGGTCGACCATAGCCAAACTTGGATGGACCTCCTAACAAACTACTTGTAGGTCAATATCCTACCCGATAATAGAGCCGAAGCGAGGAAAATTAAAGCTAAAGCAGCAAAATTCTGTATCCTCTATGGTAAGCTTTACAAAAAGTCGTTTACAACTCCACACTTAAGGTGTCTAAACCCACGTGAAGCGTACGACGTTCTCAAATGCCTACACTAGGAAGAATGTGAGAACCATTCTGATGCAAGAAGTTTGTCTAATTAAGATATTACAATTGGGTACTACTGATCGACGATGCGGTTCGACTCCCAAAAACATGTACAAGCATGCGACAAGTGCATAAGATTTGCACAAGTATCACACCTTCCTCCAAATATGTTGAATTATATTTCGGCCCCTTGGCCTATTATAAAATGAGGAATGGACATTGTAGGTAAACTCCCAGCAGCTCCTGGCGGAGTAGTCTACATGCTAGTCTTAATGGATTACTTCACTAAATGGGTCGAAACGGCAGTATTTCAACACTTGCGCGACATAGAGGTACACAATTTGTATGAAAAAAACATAATTCGCAGGTTTGGAATACCCAAAGAGATAGTGACTGACAATGGTGTTCAGTTCATTTCGTTCGACTTCAAAATTTTATACGACAAATACCAAATAAAACTAAGTTTTTCAACTCCTCACTATCCTCAAGCTAACGGGCAAGCCAAGTTGACAAATAAAACAATTATCAATACATTAAAAAAGCGACTCAAAAGCGAGAAGAGCAAATAGGCCAACAAACTGCCTAAAATTCTCTAGTTGTACAAAACTACCTATCGTCTATCAATAGGGGAAACACCTTTTTCACTTGCCTACGGCTCAGAAGCAGTAATTCCCATCGAGACAAGGATAGCAACTGCACAAAGCGAAAACCCATCTGAAGAATAAAATAACCAAGAACTTGCATTTGAGCTTGATCACCTCGACGAACATCGAGAGCGGGCTGTCTTAAGAGTGCAAGCATACCAACAATAGGTAGCTCAACACTATAACAAAAAAGTGAAGATTAGAACTTTCGAAATCGATGATTGGTTACCACGAAGGGTCTTCCAAAACACCAGGGAACAAGGAGCAGAAAAATTAGGTCTGACATGGGAAGGGCCCTACCAAATAAGAGATGTAAAGGTTGAGGAGCATACAAATTACTAGACCTCGATGGTCGAGAGATACACAACAGCTGGAACGCCCTACACTTAAAACAATATCATTTATAACCCTTGTCTATTTTAGTCTTTACAAATTTTACTATCTATACATTCGATACTAACAAGTTGGCAAACAAGAGCAATGATGATACGTTAGTTGTAACTAAGTGCAAAACTAAGCTCATATAAAACATTTTTCTCAAAGCTCCAAATACTTACAGTCAAGGGCCGTCGACATCGACAAGCCATAAAACATTCTTTCAAATAATAAATTCCTACGACAAAGCTCGACACGCCAAGATAAACTCAACCCTGCTCTTAAAGGTACACAACGACACAACATCTTGCATTCAAGGATTCACATGTACAAGACGTGCATCAAGAGATCAACTTCAACTCCCAACATCCCTATTCAACCTCGCACATTAGGAGTTAGGGGAGTGATACTAGGGACAAACGACCATTCAATAGTCTTATTATGCATGCACGTAATAACCTTTGTAATCGAAACAGTCAAGTCGACCTCATAATCTTATTACTCATGTAAGCGATAATATTTGTAATCGAAATGGTCGAGTTGACCTCATATGAATTTAAATTCTAAATGTAAATACAGCAGATTGGTCGAACAACCCCTACACTATCAATAAAGTTGAATAACTATTTATTGCAAGTTCATTGGTTTATCAAATTGTCCTTAACTTACTATTCGAATGTCTATTGACTTCAAATTATAATTATGTACTAGTAGGTAGCGTTGACCCTTACTTCATTCAAAAGGTCTGCATCAACCTCTAAATTACGATTATTTACAACAGGTCAAGTCGACCTATACTTTACATCAAAAGATCCTTAGCAATTAAGATAAACGATCAAAATAAAACTATGTTATACCATATCGAAAGCAGAATAAACGATCGCTACGACCTTCATCCATCAACTTCAAAATTCAATTAATTACGAGTAGTAGGCCTTGTCGATCTCTACTTCATTCAAAAAAGTTTACGTCGACTTCAAAAAGTTATTATCACAATTAGTAGGCCATATCGACCTCTACTATATTGAAAGATCTTTGTCGAACTTATAAGATGTACAAAAATAATATCAAAATGAAACTACGCAATTGAAAACAAAGTAAGTTAAATAGTTAAACCACTTCAATTCATCCAACAGAGTACTTAATTACATACCATATCAACACGGAAATCAACTGTATTCCTATTTAACACAAATATATATATAAAAATATAGAAACTTAACAAATCTTGATTGGAAAAGCTAATCTTAATTCTACCCATCAACTTGGGTATTATGTTCGACAAAAACATCAAGGCCCTTGTCGGACTCCCTAACATCTTCAACGTTAACAACAAATGCAGTTAGAGAATCTTCAGCCTTGAGGTGCTCAACCTCATCCCACTCGTCAATCTCCTTATAAGGATCCCACACTATGTATGCTCACCAGCTAGATATTGCCTAAAGAGCGCGACCCTAGCAGTACACATCGTCTCGACTGAAATATTCGTAAGCTGCTCCTTCAAATCGGTGCATTATCTTTCACTCTTGTCTTTGGCCTTCTCTAACTCCTCATAATGTTACTCCTTTTAAACGAGAGTCTCCTTCAACTTCTTCAGCTCCTCCAGTCTCCTTCAACTTCTTCAGCTCCTCCTCCAAGGTCGATGCCTTTTCCTCTATCTCCTTGTTGGTCTTGTCGAGCCTATCACAGTCAGTCTTGAGAGAATCATTAGTTTTTTAAAGTTTCGAGCATCTCTCTCGACCGACTATGAGCCTTTTCTTCAAGTGCAAATGCACATGTAGTTACTGCAAAATAGAAGTCATGATATGAATATTGGACACTTAAAAAATCTTGAAATATTTTCGAAAAAAATAAAAGGGGAAGAATCACTTGATAGGCGAAGAGTAAACCCGCCTTGATTACATCCTCAATCTTCTTTTCCCTAAGATATTCTTCGTCGACAGGGAAAATGAGGTCGTCTGACTTTTTCTAAATACCACTTGGCGCTTTGAAAGCGAAAACCTTGACTGAGAACAAAACCAAGGTCGAGTCAAGTCCCATGGCTACGACTTCGACAGTTCTCCCCTTCGGGTCGGCATCATCAACCTTCCTCTTCTTCATCCTCCTTGGGGGACTCGCCTCCAGAGGAGAATTAAAAGCAGGCTTATCGATTACAACAATCGCGTTTTCTTTCGACGCCTCAGCTATCGCCTTCTTCTTCTTCTTTGCTACAGTTGCTCGTCTCTTAGTTATGGCCTCTTTTAGGAGCTTCAGTGTAAAGTCAAGATCGGGCAGGTTGAACTTAATATTTGACATCGACTTAATTGTGAAACAACATACCACAAATAATCTTTCATTCCCTTTTAATCCAAACGTATGACACCATATCTTTCAAAAGAGGATATAGTGTATGTGGCACGTTCCATGTCGAATGAAGCCATAAAAAGTTGGGTCTAATATTACCATCTGACAACACCACCTTCCAACTTCTGGACACTTGACATCGTCTGGACACGATATCCTACTCTCTTCATTTACTAGATCTACAAAGACAACAAGTTTGTCAAAACTAAGGTAGACTCAAACTATTTCCAAAAAACACTAGAAATTACACACTCACAAGCTCGACTTCAAAAGCGTCGATAGACGTACTTTTTCTTCCCAAAAGACCCGTTGATCAAAGGACCCTTTTACAAAAAAGAAAGTATCCTTCCATCTCCGATCATTAGTCGTAATGTTTGAAATGAGGTGACATATACCAGACCTCAAACACAGTGTGAATCGACCTTTCTCATGGGTATGCTGCTTCAGGAAATAGTTATGTAGAAGCAGGCCTAACCCAAACTTCAGTTCCTTCTTCTCACGAAGGACGGTTAAATCTAATAAAATCCTCCAACTGTTGGCATTAGTTAACCCGGCGCGATATCATAATACACCAATAGCCGTCGAGCTAAAGAGGGAACGGGGAACTGAAACCCCTATCGAAGATTGTATTCATAAAAACATGTCTATCCTGGGATAGCCCAGTCTGCTCGCTCATGCTCCTTCACAGCACGAAGCTCGATAAAGTTAGGGATTTTGTACAGCGTCCTCAATTGGTCCATGTCGTCATTAGCAAGCATGCACTCTAAGTTATCACCAGCAAGGATACCTAATGCCCTACCCGAGCAAGATGGCTCTTCGACTTCTACATACTCTAGGAACTTGACCGAATGCACCACAACTCGCAAGGTCCCCGTCTCTATCATGCCTACTCTATCTATATGAACGACATCTGACAGGTCGGCCACGGAGACCAATCGTTCAACATCCTTGTTATCGTGTTCAACTACTCTCTCGACTTTGTCTCCTAAGTTGCTAGGGGTCCAGGTAAAGACTAGATATGAGTCGTGCTCTCACTCGACATTACGTCTCCAAAAACTGACAAATGCAAAGATGCAAAAGTCAAGCAAAATACTAAAATCAAAACCTAAGGGTTTCTACAAATAATCAAAACCTAAAAGAGTCAACAAAATCAGATCAACCTAACAAAATCTCAGCTAAACTTAGTCAAGCGACTATCAACTCTAACATCCTACGATGATACGACAACCTCAAACAAGTCTTTATCAGACAGCATCGCCTAAACGAATTAAATCTAGTTGCAAACTGAATTTTCCAAATCCAAAATGAAGAACAACGACAACACAAACATCATTTTTGGGTAAATCCCTAAAAATAACTATGCTAGTTCTATATACATGAATGAAAATAAGTCCAACGAACAAAGATGAATAAGAAACAAAACTTTGCTTACCTTAAAGCTAGATTTGTTGATTTTGTCGAAAAAACAATCACTGGAAACAGATTGCAGAAGCTTCGAATTACTTTAAAATACCCAGAAAGTTTGAGTGACTATTTCAAGTCAACGTAAAAAAGAAGAAGAGTTTGATTTGTATAAGAAACTGAAGGGTCTAGTTTTTAAAACCTTATTTTAGGCAAGGTCGCCACGTGTCGTAACCACTACGGTTACCAATTAACCAAGGTTAATTTCAAATTTCAACTTGTTTCGAAAACTACTCCCAAAACAAGAGTGCGCCAAAAACAAAGTCTTACGTCAGCTTTAGGGAACTGAACCGCTTCAATCCCATCGATTGGACTTCCCATTCTTGGGGTATATAGAACGTTCAACACTATGTCGTTGTAAAGATAAGTCAGCTTCACCCAAATATCTACCTATTCAACCACTTGTCGAACCTGTGTTCGACTCGATAAAGGCACACCTTTAAGGATCAGTCCAGTAAAAACTCAAATTGACACCTTGTCGAACCCACACCCGAATCAACAAAGATTTACACTCTCTAACTTGGAGACTTCCTCTTTAGAAAGTGGGGGACAAACTGTGATAGCCAAAAATGACCTATATGCCCAACTCTTAAAGCCCAAACCACTTCGTGTTGAATCCAATCCAGGCCCATTTGATACAGGTCGACCCGAGAGACCTGGTTAGGATCACCACTTTACTCAGTCATTCTTTTACTTTAACTCAGTCACCCAAACTAACTGATAACAGACATATCAATTTGAATTTGTCAAAATATGGCATAATCCCATGAAGTTCGATCGAGATTCTAGGGATATCCTCCAAACAACATTCAACATTCAGCTCACTTGGAAAGGCTATAAATAGAACCTCTCACTCACAAAGAGAGGATGATAATTTCTTTTCGTTGAAAAAGCTTATTTGCGTGCCCAAACTCTGTCCAGACAAACTCTGGCAACTGGAACTCATTAATCATTCTTTTTGCAATCATTTCTCATTTACACGCTCAACCCAAGCGTACTTAAGGCCTAAGGCTTCGTTTGGTTGGATGGAGAAATGAATGGATGGAGGGAAAGGGTTGGAGGGAGAGATCAAATCCCTCATTTGTTTGGTTGGCAAGATGAGAGGAAGGAGAGGATGAGAGGTGGGAGAGCAAAATGGGAGGGAAATGACCATAATGCCCTCCAATTTTGCATTGCTCTCTAATTTTTTATGGGTAATATAGTAATTTTATAAATTTAATACAAATCAATCCATTCAACTCTCTTTTCAATATCAAACAATATGAGGGATAGATATTATCCTCTCCATCCCTCCTACTCTCTCTCCCTCTTATTTCATCCATCCCTCATACTTTCCCTCTCTCCTACCAAACATGGTGTAAAAGATGTTCCCACCATCTTTTTCTTCTTTTTGCATCTGTTTTCATCTTCTTCTTTTTTTTTGTAGGTTTCAGGTGTAGGCAACACTTTCGATTTGACAGGTTAAACAACGTTGTTTGGACCTAACTCGAATTCGACCCAATCCACAACAATCGTAGATCGACGGTCTAATGTTTACATTAAACTAGAGGAGGTCAACGTATTTCCTTTTTTTAAAATAATAATAATAATAATAATTCAAGTTGAGAAATTGAATCTTTCCAAAATTATATTGATTTCATGATATTTTGAATTTGAAGTGAATAATGGCTCTATTGTTATATTTACTTTTTTTTTTTAACTTGGCCGTGAAGACTGCTTATTTATTTGAGATATATTATTTGTTATTTTTTGAAATGTTTCTTGCTCGCCAAGATTTATTTATTTATTTAACATGACAATCGTATGCGTTACTAAGACGCCCTAATCACGTGATTGTTCCGCGTGGCAAACACCAAGTGGCTAGCTCGTCTTTGTAAGCGTGTTCCTTTCCGCATAGAATTCGGGAAAAGCGTACCTATAAATTCTCACTCTTTCTAAACTGACGAATACGCGGTTTTATCAAATATCCGGGAGCTCTATCACAACCTCTATTTTCTCAATCACTCTTTTTTTGATCGATTTTTTTGGTTCGTGAATCAATCAATCTCAGAAATCGAATTTCTCAGGTTTGCTGCGATCTCTCTCTATCAATTCCTACAGTTTCCATTTTAATGGTTGATAATCAAGACGCTACAATCACCAAATTCATGGTGATCAACTACGGTTGGACATATATTAGTGTTTTTTCTCTGTTTTTATTATTTATTTTAGTTTTTGGGTTTTTTGCAACATAGTAGTGTTACTATCGTTGTTTTCTCTGTGTTTAGATTTTAGGGAATTGGTTGTATTTTGGTTTTTTACCTGTAATCAAAGGATCGAGGGATCGAAAATTCGAGATCACCTCACACTCACTCACCGTTCAAGAATCTGATTTTTGTGGGTTTAAATTTTAGGGCTTTTTTAGGGTTATTATTATGTAACTGGTTGAATTCGGTTTATTGCTTAGAATTAGAAGACCTAGGGATCAAGATCTTCTTGCGATCAGTATTACAATGTGTAGTTAGATTTTAATGTTCTTGTTAGGTTCTATTTAAGGTTTGTTGGAAATCTGCTTGGAATCAGAGGATCAAAGGATCAAGAGATCAAGGGTATTTGGCTTGCGGTCACGCGTTCTCTGATGTTTTTTTAAGTAATGCACTATAGTTGTTCTTGTTCATCATTCCTTGAGCAATTCAAATTATGTTGGCTGCAACTGGTAGAACAGTACGCCAGAGATATTGTGGTTTTATCTTTTCTGAAATTTGGATCTTCTTCGAAGGAGCTGTTACTGATTTGGGCATTCCTCGAAGGACCAGTTTACATATGTTGCTATCATCGAGCTTGTTCATTGATTCCCTTTCTATATTTTTCTTTATTATAGTATGGATGTCAAGGCAGCCAGGAGATTTGAAGATAATAAATGGGACCGATCAGTTTTTAACAGACTTGGAGCAAGAGCAGGACAAGCAGTCAACGGAAATATATGTCATTTCTATTCTGTTGGAAGGTGCAACCGGAAACCCTGTAGGTTCGTGCATGCAGAACCATCATCCCCCTCTATTAACCATAAATTTTCAAAGCAATTACATAAAGAACAACCAAGGAAGAGCCCCAGCTATAATATTCGGAAGAATGTGTGGGTTTCTGCTGAGTCAGAAGATCAAATTAGAAAGACTCCCAAATGTAATGGGCCCAAGAACTCATTGGCTTCTTCTACTGGAAGTGGCGAATCAGGCGATAAAAGTTGTACTCTGAAGACAGAAAAGATTTGTGAAGACAAAAACACCCCCAAATATAATGGGACTCTGAACCCATTGGCTTCTTCTGCTGGAAATGGTGAATCGGGAGATAAAAGTAGTACTCAGAAGACAGAAAAGATTTGTGAGTACTGGGTATCTGGAGAGTGTGTAAAAGGTGATAACTGCCAGTTTTTACATTCATGGTTTCGCGGGGATGGATTCACATTGCTGGCAAAGCTTGATGGCCACAAAAAGGTATACTTGTGATCAGTTATCTGTTTTCATGTTTTTATATTTATATTTATCTTTTGCTTGCCTCGTTTTGTGGGGTGGAGAATTATTTTGATATTTACCACTTGCTAAGTTGGTTACAGGAACAGGTTTTTTAGTTTCATTTGTCTTCCAAATATTTATAATATAATATCTCTATAATTTTTTGTTATTTATAACATTTACTAGTTAGTTATAAAAGTTTTCTCTACATATTAAATTGCCTTGCAAACAAAGTTTTTATATTGTAAAGTGAAGGACCCAAAAGTGCAGTTCTATATTTTATACTATTTTTGGCAAGTAAACTAATTATGTGAGTTTTAATTTTTTGGTGAATTTGGAAAACATTTGACCTAATGCAATGTTTACAGCCTGTCAGCGGGATTGCCCTTCCTTTAGGTTCCAACAAGCTTTACTCGGGCAGCAGTGACGGAATAGCCAGACTTTGGAACTGTCATACTGGTCAGTGTACTAGTGTAATCAATCTTGGTGCTGAAGTTGGTTGTTTGATTTGCGAGGGCCCGTGGGTGTTCATAGGCATGCCTAATGTCATTAAGGTTAGCTTTTGTAGCTAAGTATTTTTGTCTCTTGTCACTGTAATCTGCTTTTGCCACAGTTCTCTTTTTTTTTTTCTTTTCTTTTTTTTAACTTTTGTGCACAAGCTAATTTTGCATCTGTTGCTGATATTACAGGCATGGAATATTGAATCATCAGCTGAATTTAGCATTGATGGACCAGCTGGTCAAGTTTATTGCATGGTTGTTTCTGATGAAATGCTTTTCGCTGGGGCTCAGGTAAATGGAGCAAGTTTGATTCTCTGTAACTGATATAGCTTTAATTTCATCCTTCACTATAGTGGTTTCGATATGTCTCTTGATTTTTCAGTATAAATCATCAGTATATATTGGTGGCCGAGTCTTACGTTTGTTGCTTTAAATCATCAATATATTTTCAAGTCAGATTTATGATGATGGTTAAGAGTTTTATTTATGACTTCAGCTTTTAATATGCATCATCTCTTGGTTTTTGATTCTAGAATTACACATTCATCTTGTTATAGGTCTGTCTCATCATTCTGCATCATCCTTTTGTTTGTTTTAGGTCTTTAATATTTATTTGTTTTATTGGGTTATCAAGGATGGGAATATTCTGGCATGGAAAGGCAGCTCTGAAACTCAGAATCCTTTTCAACTGACTGCATCTCTGAAAGGTCACATTCGTCCAGTGACTTGTATAGCTGTTGGAGGCAAGAGGCTCTACTCTGGCTCTATGGACAATACTATAAGGGTAAGTAGGTGTTGTGTACAGAATTTACTGGTTTTTATATCCATTGTGACTGGTTTTGATGGGCAGCTCAAACACCTTACACTTTATCTACAAGTAATGAATCTAGGCCTACATTTATTTTTAAATTCCTATTTTCCGTGTAGTCAATATCTCTTGCTGAACTTCTAACTTAATCAGCAACTCCTCTTGTTTTGCTTCTCAATGGACAATTTCAATGTTTTTGTATATCTTATTTCAGTTGCAACATTCTTATATATTTTTGACTAGTTGTTTAAATCCTAAAATATTATTGTTTTCAGGCTTTAAAGTTTTTCGTTGCCTGATGTTCTTCTAATCTCTGTATTTATCTCTCATTTAAACCAGGTTTGGGACATTGAAACCTTACAGTCTGTTATGACATTAGATGGACATACTGATGCAGTCATGTCGCTTCTTTGCTGGGATCAGTATCTATTATCTTGTTCATTGGACCGGACGATAAAAGTTTGGTTTGCTACTGATGAAGAAGGCAATTTGGATGTAGCTTATACGCATAACGAAGAACATGTATGTTGTTTTTCTTTTTCAATGGTTTCCAATTATATGTGTGTTCTATACACACTATAGAACCTGACTCTGATTATATAATACAAAATTATGATGTTGATTGTTAAGTGAATATTATATTAGTATGTCAGGAGCTTAACATGTTACATGAAAATTTAGGATATTGGTTGAATATTACTGCTACCAGGATCGTTCTGAACCAAAAGCTCAACCATCTGCACTTATTTTTAGGCCAGGCAGCAGTGTGTATATGATACCATTAAGTTTGTCCCTTGAATTATTTGCAACTTAAGTATGCTTTTTGTATTGAAATGGAAATTAGAAAATAAGAACAAATGAATTGAAAGGAAAAGGAGAATAATAAAGAAAGCGGATCATCATACATTTACTTCAGTCATTTTTATTACTTTTCTGTAGGAGGGAGAGATGCACCATCCTTGAAAAATATATTCTATTTCTGTTTTATTGTGCCATCTTTACACTTAAAAAGTTCTGGTTCTGTTTTGTTAAGGTTGCAGGCTGGAAAGTTCTGGTTTTGTTTTGTTAAGGTTTTCATAGGGTTAATTTCGAAGTAACTCAGCGATTTTTGTAATTTGCTTGTTACAGGGTGTTCTTCAACTTCATGGGTTGAATGATCCAGATGGTAAACCGGTTCTGCTATGTGCTTGCAATGACAGTTCAGTACACTTGTATGAGTTACCATCGTAAGTATCATCTTTTTTTTTTTTTTTTTTTTTGGTAATTTGTGTGACTTGTCTATTATAGCTGATATTCATCTTTCTTTTTGGGCTGTTTGTAATATTTTTGGCTTAGGTTCATTGAGAGGGGGAGGATATTTGCGAAATCTGAAGTTAGAGCAATTCAGATAGGTCCCGATAGTCTGTTTTTCACCGGTGATGGAACCGGGATGTTGAGTGTATGGAAGTTGCTGGCAAGGCCTAGCGAAGAGGCATCATGAACAATTTGTACAAGTTGTTGACATGAATCACGATGCTCGTTTCATTTTTTGTATATAAAGGTAGAAGAAGTGATGCTAAAATTGCTTTAGCAAATTCATTTTTGACCCAGATGATGAATTCATTTTCTACGAGCTGACAACTTTCAGTAGATAGTTCCACTTGTATATATGAATATTGAATTATTAATGAATTGTAATGTCATTCAATGGATGTCTGTTTTAAAGTCTTCCATTGCAATTCATCTTCTTTTTTGCATTTCTAGTTTTAGAGTGTTTATTTTCTGTTTATAATATTTTTGTTTTTAATTATTTAAATGACCATTGGTAAAAATCTTTAAACTATTGTTTTTATTACAAATCACTAAAAGATAAAAGCTCGTATATTAGTAAAATCATTTCATTGTCTATGATTCCCTATAAAATTGATGTGTGATCATTTCAAAACATTTTTGAGACTCCAAAGGTCCATATGTATCCACTAACCATTTGACCTTTCAAGTACCATATGAATTAGGATGAAAAAGGTGGGATTTGTTATAGTTACTCTGGTGGCCATCAATTTGATGACATACTATCAAAATTGTCACTAGATTGGGAATTGGTTTCAAAATAGCTATTTTCGGTGAAAAGTGTTACACTAATGGTCATTCCATCCAATTCTATTCAATGAGTGGCATTTTAATAAATAAAGAGATGATATTAATTTATTTTAGATATTTTTTGGAAATCAATTTTTTCTATTGTTTTTTTAAAAGAATAATTATATTTAATGTCCGGGTGTAAACATACTAAATATAATTATTCGTTCCAAAAAACAAAAGAAATGGTTTAGATCAATACATGTGTCTCTTCTTTGTCTTTTAGATTTTTTAGATTTTGTATCCTTAATCTTCTCAAATATATATATATGTGTGTGTGTATATGTTTGTGAGAGAGAGAGAGAGATATATATATATATATATATATATTTGAGGAGTGAGTTTCTCATAAGGGATTCTTTATTTTAATTTCGGTAAGAATCATAATGAAAACACATCGATTTTAATGAATTTTAATCTGAATTTTTTTGTGGATGATGAGTTCATTGAAATCTACCTATGAACAAAATTTAAGAATTTTCCGAGTACTAGAACTATTTTATCCAAATTTTGTTAAATATGAAGACATCGAAAAATAGGCGAAATATAGGAAAATTCAAGTAAAATAGTTATAGTATTCATAAAATTCTCAAATTTTGTTCATAGGTAGATTTCAATGAACTCATTATCCACAAAAAAAAATAGATTAAATTTCATTAAAATCGATGTATTTTCATCATGGTCCTTACCGAAATTAAAATAAATGATCCATCATGAGAGACATACTCTATATTTGAGAGATACTATACATATATATAAATATATATATATATATATATATACACACACTAAATATGATTATTCATTTCAAAAAACCAAAAGAAAAAATTGATTTCCAAAAAACATCTAAAATAAATTAATGGCATCCCCTTATTTACTAGAATATCACTCATTAGATGGAATTAGATGAAATTGAATTGAATGGTCATTAATGTCACACTTTTCACCAAAAATGACCATTTTGGAACTAATTCTCAATCTATTGGCCATTTTGATAGTGTGTCATAAAATTGATGGTCATCGAGGTAATTATCCCTAAATATTACTCAAAATCCATAATTAAGATAAACTATTTGAAGGCTTAATTTTTGGTACTTTTGACAATTCATCTTTTTGTTTTTGCATTTCTAGTTTTAGAGTGTTTAATTTCTGTTTTGTAATATTTTAGTTTTACTTTCAATTTATATATATATTTATATATATACATATAATTTTAAAAAATCGGGATAAATAGTTCTAGTACTTGAAAAAATTTCAAATTTTATTCATAGGTAGATTTTAATGAACTTATTATTCACAAAAAAAATTCAAATTAAAATTCATTCAAATCAATGTGATTTCATAAGAGCATCTCCAACATCCTACCTTGAAGACATCTCTTAGCTTAATTAAGGGAGTAGATGCATTTTTGCAACTTCAATAGCTCCCTAAATGGCTCCCTTAATTGTGTTCTGGTGGAGTTCACTCCCTTAATTAAGAGTTGTTTTCAGAACCCCTTAAAGTGGGCTCCACCTATTTAAGATTATTTTATTTTCTTGAAAAACTCCATATATTTAAAACTTATAATTAACAAACAATATCTAATATTTAAACACAATATCTAACATTTAAATAATAAAAAATATATATTAAAAGAGCAATTTAATGGTGTATTGTTGGAGTATATACTTCCTTAATGGTCTCTTGCAATAACGTACACCCTTAAATAGGGGAGTCTCCAAAGGAGACTATTGGAGATGTTCTAATAGTCCTTACCGTAATTAAAATAAATGATCCCTTATGAAAGACTCAATATATATATATATATATATATATTAGTTTTAAATGGCTTCAGTTAAAATCTTTAAAAAAAAATGGTTTTCATTACAAATGAATAATTGATAAAAATCTGTAAATTAATAAAATCGTTTCATTGTCGGTAGGATTCATTATCAAATTGATGTGTGATCAATTCAAAACATTTCCACTTTGTTAGCATCAAAAAATTTGATATGAACCAATTAATTACTATGTTATTTTTGGAAATTACTAATTATTTATCAAATCTTTAATTAGCTATCTTCTCAATCTCAATTCAACCAAATCAATTCCTCCTTAAATTTTTTGAAGAGATTAAAAATACTACTCAAAATCCATAATTAAGATAAGGAGTAAATACACCGACTTCCCTGAAGTTTTCTAGAGAGCAGGTAATGCATTTTATCCACTCAAAACTCCATAGCTCTTAGTATTGAACTAATAAAAAACCGTATCGCTCTTGTTATTAAAATTTAAAAGTAAATATAATATTTTTATTAAAAAACAATTAAATTAAATTAAATTAAAGGTGACTCTATTGCCACTAAAAATATTTATTGCTATACTCATGTTTTAATGAAACTTTTTTATTTATAAATTACCCTTGCATTCAATTATTTAAAGGCAAAATTCTCTCATTTGACCCGAAAATCTGAAAATTTAGGCAGTTTTCGAAACTGTCTCATCTCAATAAGTTTTGTTTTTTATCCAAAAGAAATAATTTTTGGACAAGTATGCCCTTACTGCAATTCCAACGTGGCACTTAATTACGGCTATTTTTGAAATTTGAAAACAATAATAATATTTAAAAACCTGTCAGAGAACTTTAATATTTTATTTCCCTCTCAGATTTTATTTCCCTCTCTCTCAGAGTCTCAGACACAAGTATCTCCCATCTCAGACACAAGTATTTCCCTGTCAGGATCTAGCAAGGTTTTCGTAAACCACCATATGAAACATCTCAAGGGCTTCTAATCTAAAGAAGGTATGTTATTTTATTTTGTTCATTTTTACTTTCCATAACATTAGTTCGTTTATGTTGTTGCACTAGTATGTCCCATCTTAGACACAAGTATTTCCCTCTCAGATTTTTCTTAAATCTCGCAAGGTTTTCATAAATCACCATATTAAACATCTCAAGGTTTTATAATCTACAAAAGGTATGTTATTTAATTTTTGTTCCTTTTTACTTTCCATAACTTTAGTTCGTTTATGTTGTTGCATTATATTTTTCTAGTAGTTAGTAGTTAGTAGTGGTTCTTCTAGGATTCTTGAAGTGACAGTAAATTTCCAAAATTAACAGAAGCATCAATAATTTACCAGAATGTTTACAGGGTAGAATGCTTGATTCCTATTCCTATTGCAGCATGTAATCATTCCCCCATTTTATCGTGTAAGCATGCATTTTAACATCGTGTAAGCATGTGGAGATATCATCATGTAAGCATGCATTGTAAAATCAAGTAAACATGCAGAGACATCAGCGTGTAAGCATTCATATTGTTAAGCATGTAAGCATGTAGATATCAGCATTTAAGCACTCATGTTGTTAAGCGTGTAAGCGTGTAAGCATGCAAAGATATCAGTGTGTAAACATTAAGTTTCAACTTGTAAGCATGTAAGCATGTATAGATACTAGCGTGTAAACATTTAGTTGCAGCGTGTAATGATCCACACTTTTAGTCGTGTAAGCAAGTCTTAGTCTTAGCGTGTAAACATCCATTCATCTTGTGAACATTGAACATTTCCTTTGATTAACCAGCATCAACTGTTTTATTAAATAATAAAAATTTTCTACTCCATTATACACATATTCATGGCAGATTTGTGATTACTTATATCGTACGGTGGGCAGTGGTGTGGTCAGAATTATGAGGGAGGGGATTCTGAAATGACTTCCGTACCTCGTTATTTAACCTACGATGGCTTGATAAAGACGGTAAAAGATATTGCTACGTTTGATTCGTCCAGTTTCAACATAGAAGTAAGAGCTATTTTGACTACGAGTGGGAGGCGTACTATTGTGCACATTAAAAACGACAAGGATGTGTCATTTTTGATGCAGGAAGGAAGTGTAATTCTTGAAGCATATGTTAGTATTATCTGAAGAGATCAAACTACTGGTTGCAATATGCCAACCCAAATGCCATTCCAAATGCCAACCCAAATTCCATTCCAAATCCCATTCCAAATCCCATCTCAAAAGCCATTCCAAATCCCATCTGAAATGCCATTCCAAATGCCAACCCAGATGACATCCCAAATGCCAACCCAAATACCTCATGAACTAATTTCCTTCCAAATGTACCCATACTTTCCCCAACAATTTGTGAATCCATATAATACGCATATACAACAACCATATTCCCAACCATACTGCTCAACATATGCCCAAACATCTCAACTAGTTACAGAACAACATAGTGCCCAACTTAAACTTCATCATCACCAACCTATATCACCAATTTCACTGGTGAATCAAAGCTTTTATGAACAACTGAAATCACAGTTTATATCCACGTGTGGGAGAAACACAATGGGCCGGTCAATGTCATTTGCACAAGGTGTCGAACCTAGCATAACAATACTCATAATTCTTGAAGAGACATCACAAGAATCAGACAAAAACGATAGAGATGGTGTTATAGGCAGTGACGATGAAGATGGTGGCAACCCAACTGAATTTAAAACCAATACTGATCATAGACTGGACAACTTGGATAAACAATACCCGTTTACAGAAGAGGAAGTTTATTGTGATTTTAATGGAGAATAAGACATTCAAGAGGGGTTGAGTTGTGGTAGTCCTAACATTGATGGTGAAGGTGATAGTAGCAGTGAATCTGATGCTTTTGATCATAGTCATGCAAGTGGTGATGATGATCTAGTCAGCAATACTGCTACACAAAGGGGTTCATCTACAGTCCCTCGTCTTTGGATAATTCTCAGATCAGAACAATACTCATTCCAAACCATCAACCATGAGTCTTTTACAACCGATGGTTGATTTTACAAAGGAAGGATATTTTCTTCCAAAAAAGAGCTGAAACGAGATTTGCATTTGCTAGCACTGAAGCAACATTTTGAAATCAGAATAAGGAGGTCCGGTAAGGGCAGATTTCAAAGATGGAAATGAGCAAGTATATCTACTTGCTTTTGGGCTTGGGCATAAGGAAAATAAAGAGTTGTGGACTTGGTTTTTGAGGCGTGTCAGTAAGTCCATTGATTGTCCGACCAATTGTATGTTCATATCTGACCAGCACAAGGGCATTAAGAAGGCGATGTGAATTGTGTACCCCCGATGCACAACACGGCCTGTGTGTATTCCACATGACTATGAACGTTAAGAATACGTTCAAAAGGGATGATGTCACCGGTATTTTCAAGCATGCATATAAGATTTACAGGGAATCTGAGTTTAATGAAGAAATGAGTGAACTGATGCGGGTGCACCCGAAGGCATATAATGATCTCATGACAATTGGGTCCAAAAGATAGCCCTATGCTTACTCTCTTGTAAGACGATACTTCATGATGATTTCAAACATCGCAGAATGCATCAACTCATGTCTTCGACATGCACGACAGTTCCCTGTTACTGTTCTTATCGAGTACATACGTGATATGATGCAGAAATGGTTCCATGATCGGTGGACTTTTACGGACTCGTTGCACACACAATTGACACCATAGGCAACAAAGTTTTTAACGGAACGTAATGAAGATTCTAATTTGTACACGGTGCGTTCAATTGATTGGAATGAATTTGAAGTTAAAGATGAGGGTAAGGATGGAATTGTTAATCTTTTGTATAGGACTTGTACATGTCGAGGATTTGAAATCGATTTATTGTCATGTGCTCATGCGTTGGCTGTTTTGCAAGCTTGTAAAAGACCGTTCATTGATTTCTGCTCACATTACTATAAGAAGCCGAGTTTAGTTGAAACATATGCAGGAGTTATCAGATAAGTTGGTCACATGAGCGAGTGGGAAATCCCTGATGAAATCAGCTCATTAGTTGTGCACCCTCCTTCATGGATCTCTCAAGCTGGCCGGCCATGTAAGATTAGGAAACCTTCGACAGGAGAGTTTCATTCACGAAAGGCAAAAACATATTCCCTTTGCAAACAAAGCGGCCATAATTAACAAAATTGTCCAAATCCTCTTGGTCTCCCAACCTCCAATAACAACAATCAACTTGAATCTGGTCCTTCACGGAGACAACGTAAGTGTAGGGTTTGCGGAGAACGAGGACATAACTAACAGACATGCCCACAAGGTCAGATGAGCAGCACAGAGCACTTTATTCCTACTATCATTCCATAAGTGTTGTGATTTTATTTCTTTGGATTCTAGACATTGTAATTTTCCAAAAGTGTTGTATTTGTGCTCCTAGGCGATGAAAATTTACATAATTTATGTAAATTTGGTATATGATGTGGTCGTTTATCAGGCATAGCTATTTAACAGGTATATATTTACATGATAACTGATTACACGTAAAATGGTCACAGTATGAATGATTACATGCCACTTTATAACCATGATTACACCACTTTATAACCATGATTACACGATACATTACTTTATAACCATGATTACACGATACATTTAATGTATCGTGTAATCATGCTTACTTTTCATCGTGTAATCATTGACCAATTGCATGTTGAATCATTCATAATACAATTGCACGATGAAAAGTAACCATGCTTACACTTTACATTTAATGTAGCGTGTAAGCATGGTTAGCTCTCATCATATAATTATTCACACTGTTGCATGTTCATTCATCAGAAATGTAAATTTGTTAATGATTACGAGATGAAAACTACAACAATATAAATAATTACACGCTAACAACTTGATTCAAATGAAACGGTGTCAAAGATTACACGATAGAAAGTAATCATCCTTACACGATACATTAAGTTAATGTATCGTGTAACCATGCTTACTTTTCAGCGTATAATCATTGACCAGTTGCATGTTCAAATAGCCATAATGCAATTACACTATGAAAAAGGATGTTTTGTTTTCATCATGTAATCTTTGACAGTGTTGCATGGCTGATTCAGTGATTCATATTTCATTATTTATATTAAATTAGGTTTAATTAAAAATATATTTCTGTATTTTTACGTTTCATTCTTTATGTTAATGCTTTTTTTTTTTTTTTTTACAAATAAAATCATATTTCAAACATGGAAGGAACTTCCAGCACAACAAGCAACATCAATGGTGGTCGGTGGAATGATTAAATCCAAAAACATATAATATACATAAAATCATCTTCTCAGTGCTTCCAGGACATAAAAGTAAGTCAAAATCTATACAGTTCCGTATATAAACCTAGTAATTACAAGGCATATAATTAAGATGATGGCAAGTTTGGGAAGATGATGAACGACAACTACTTAATAAAAAATGGAAGTATGAATTAGACGTCATTCTTTCACTTTGATAAGATGATGAATTGCTTGTTTGAAGGTTGTTTGTGCTCTCAAGTCTCACTCTGATAGTGATTCATCAATATATCAGTAGGTGGAGATGGTTGTCGGCCACGCCGGTTGAACTATCAGCCTCTAGAAGCCTTCAAGCCATGTCGCCTGGACTATCTAGTTGGAGGTGGTGCTACCTCTAGCTAGTTCTATCCTCTTCTTTGAGCGGGATCTTCATGACCTTTGATCATCGAGTCTCGGTCGTGTCTCAGTCTGATTCATTAGTACTGAGACTATTTGGAAGCTCAGCTAGCTATTATATTACCAAGGCATGTAATAATCTTCTCGGTTCTTCCATGGAGAAGGCTCATCTCTCTGATTATCAAGACGATGATGTCACCGCCACAACCTCCTCTACACATTTTCTTTTAATTAGACAAAACAATCAGGGTCAAGTCGACCGGTGCCAATGAGTTCTTCGTTAGTTGGCTAGAGATTTCTCTCCTGTCTCCACCTAAAAAATAAAAAATAAAAAATAAAAAAATTTGTTAATACCTACATAAAACAACACAGAAAATAAAGACAATTATTCAAGCAAAAACAAAATTCATTACCAAGACGCCATCAGATAGAGCAAATCGCCGGCTCTTATGGAAGAAATTTGATTTTCAAAGAGAACTAACAAGTACAAGAGAATAGATTAAAAGCAAAAAATTAAAAAATTAAAAAAATTTAAAAAAAAATTCAAAGGAAGAACTTTTTCATTTCTGAGAACAACATTTTGCCTACAACAAGCACCACAACCCAGTGTATATAAGAAGATCTCTTGGACGGTCCCACCCTCTCACTTAAAAAACAATATATTTTCACTTGATTGATACTTGCCCCCTCTTGTCCTATCAATGAAACAACCTTTCACTTATACAAAAAATAAAAGTTTCCCATACAAATCTCTATAAAATCTACATCCAGACTTGCTCCCTCTTGTCCCCTCAATCAAACAGTGAAACACTTATCGAAAGTAAAAAAGTTTCACGTGCGTATCTCTATACAATCTATATCCAGACTGGCAATATCTGGCAATAGTGGCACGACCTAACGTGTAATCATAACATGTTGCATGTTCATTCATTCAATATGCAACAGTGTCAAAGATTACACGATGGAAAGTAAGCACATTACACGATTAATTAAATGTATCATGTAAGGATGATTACTTGTCATCCTGTAATCTTTGACACTGTTCATTTTGGATCGACAATGTGCGCAATTACACGATGAAAACAAAGCATCCTTACATGATAGGATGATTACTTTTCATCGTGCAATCTTTGACACTGTTGATTTTGAATCAACAGTGTCAAAAATTACACGATGAAAACAAAATATCCTTACACGATACATTTAATTAAAACATGTGAGTACGATTAGTGGTATTGTACAAAATGTAAAATTACATGCTACACAAAGAACTTGTAAAAACACTTACAGCAACATGTTCATATCATTCATAAGGCGGTATATTTCCTGTTTACTTCCACCTTTTTTTGTGCTATAGAGGGATCTATGTATGGACTTCTTAACCACTTTGACAGTTGTCTGTCCCTAGCAATTTATGTTCGGGTCACGTGGTGGAAGACCAGCTCTGGGATTCCCTCGATTGGAAGTGGATTCATCGGGCAGTCCCGATTCAAAGCCATTAGGTTCATGTTTAGGTTGAGTTATTTTAGATGGTGGTGGAGGGGTATGTATGTCATGTGAGAGTGGTAGCGAGGTATGTCTGTCATCTGTCTCGGTGTGGGTAGGGGCTGTCTCACTTGAGGTACTGGATCTTTCTGGAACAGATGTTACATCTTTACCATTTCTTGAAAAACTTAGCAACCTTTGGGAGCTTTTGTTGAGTCGGTGGTCAAGCTTAGAAACTAGACAAATTGCCATCGTTGAAGGCTCTTATTCATTTGAAGGTTCTTGATTTATCAGGGACTGGAATTAAAGAATTTCCTTTTGAAATTTCAGAGTTGACTTGTTTAAAGCGCCTTAAATCTACCAATTGTACATTTATCGTTCTGTCAGCCTCTTTCTCCAACCATGTTTTAGACATAGTTGATCCCTATTTGATAAATTGCCATTTTTTAAAACAGGGGCGTCCAGGAGTAGCGAACCTATTGCCCATTTTTTTCAGCATCAAAGGGATGACCTCCATTGCCCAGAACTACCAAGAAAATAAAACGGTTTATTAGATGAATAAGATGATAACCTAAAAATTATAAGAATATGTTCGACATATTATCAACTTTGCACAATACCTGAAATCCCCAAATAAAACCGTATATGTTGTACCTTTTTGTAGGACCCAATGGCTCCAGCAACTTAAAACCGCTTCGGATGTAGTGCAATGTCATCTTGAATACGTAATGATCTCATGGGAACGAATTGAGTGCCTCTATGTCCTCAACCAACATCATTAGCCAATACGTAACTTGTCTTCTGTAATCCTAGCCGAATAGAATGTTGTTCGCAAACAACATAAATGTCATCTTCAAAGCATCACCCTCTCTCTTAAAACTCACACTCAAGAACATGTTTAGCACATCCTTCAATAATAAACCTCATTCTCCACCAAAATATCAGATGTGAATCCCATCCGACACTGGTACGTAATCTCTCAAAAAGATATTTGGGAAAACACCAAACTTCAACCCAGTGCACAAACAAAACTCTCTCTTTCCTAGGCTAACCTTTTTCTTCCCCAAAGCAAACCACATCTCATCCTCACTGGCACCTGGGAATCGAATTTGGCAGAGCAATAGGTTATGTATGTAATGCGCTTGAAATAAAGCCTGCATGTGTTCTGGTAGATCCAATTAATGCCCGAAACATCCTTTCTTGAAACTTGCCAACTCACCTTGGTCCTCCAACACCCTCTTGATGTCATCAATAAATTTTAGTTTGCAATGCACTGTTATGGTTATGTCATACGCCCACGTATTCCTCGGGTATACCAAATACTGATCTAGGTCTTCGTTCTCTGATGCATGTTCATTCTGTACTACGTTTTCAGTCTGTTGTATATACTCGTCGATCTGTGGTACGTACCTCACCACTGCTAGGTTTTCAGCCTCTGCTACGTTCATATTCTATAGTTAGTTCTCAGCTTCTGGTATGTTCACATTCTCTGTTACATTTTGGTTCTCTTTACGGTCTTGATTCTTTGCTATTGTTTGGCTCGTTCTCAGTCTCTTGTATGTTCTCATTATCTGGTTACAAATTGAAAATATTTCCAGGATTATTACAAACTATAACAAACTTCGTTACACGATGACACACATACAAATCACAAAAATGACTTATACAAGGTTTTACATAGGGATAGCCAACGGGGGAATAGGGGCAGATGTAGGTCCCTCAAACCCATTTTCCAAACACTTCCCCATCTCCCCCCCACACCCACCCCCCCATTTGGAAATAGGGATGGGGTAGTTTTGGGGGGAGGTCCCCCTATCCCCATCCCTATCCTCATTCCCCCATTTTCCCCATTTTAATTTGGGGTTTCCCCATTTCCCCGTGTCCCCCGTTTCCCCATTCCCTCATTTTCCCTGTATCAGTAAAAATTATATATTAAAAAAAACGCACAAATGCACAATATATTAAATTCAAATACAAAATAACATCTCATACAAATTTAAATGAAAGTTAAGTTGTTCTTTCATCATAATAACACAAAAAGTTTAGACTTCATAATTTAAAATAGACAACAGTCCTTATAATAGATAACAGGCAGCATCCAACTACTAATACTATGAAGCAAATAAGGAATATGGTGGCGAGAGAGTGAGAAACGTTTTAGGGAATGAAATAAAAATTACGATTTAGAGTTAGGTTTTAAATTATAAAGATGTACATATAATTAGTAAAATATAAATAATAAAAATATTGAAAATATAAAAATATATATTAATATATATTAATATATTATAATATTATATTATTTTGGGGAAATGGGGATAGGGGTACCTACCCCCAACCCCAACCCCATTTAAATTTGGGGTTAAAAAGCTACCCCATCCCCCAATTACCCCATTTCCCCCAAAAAAAATTCCCACAGATGGGGATAGGGGAGAGGGGTTTTGGGGCCCTAGGAAAAAATGGCCATCCCTAGTTTTACACGCTCAATTGCAACGTGATTTTAGGGTGTAACCATTCTTAATAATTTAAAACACAAAAATCAAACCCAGAATCCTTACACGCTGTATAAAAAACATAGCTATAAGATGACATATAAAAGGGTTTACACGCTAAATTCTAAAGTCATTTTAGCGTGTAACCATGATCGGAACAATTTATACACGTTTGAGGTCCCCATTTCTTATCGTTTGTTCTTGTTTTCGAGCGCTATGAATATAATATGTTTTGTGAGCCTTGTGTAGGTTCATTTTATTTTGCAAAGTCATTGTGTGGAAACGGGGTGTTTCCAGGCCAAAACGGAGCACGAAAAGACGAAAGAATTTTCATTGAAGATTTCCAGATTTCGTCATAGTGTACCGCGAGAGGTAAAATGTTGTACTACGTCCAACCGTGAAAATCAACATTGCAACACTGTCAATTCTCGCGGTTGGTGTCGTTAGAGTGTACCGCGAGATTAGAAGAAATCAACACACACTGCCAACTTTCGCGATTGGTGTCGTAAGACGTATCGCGAAAGGCAAAATGGTGTACTGCGAGATTTGACAGTGTGTCCAAATTGGTTTCGTCAAACAGTTTCGTTGAAGCATACTACGAGACGTATAGCGACCTGCACCTGACTTTCGTTTTTTAGGGTTTTTCTTGAGGGGTATTCATGTCTTTTTACCCCTATTGTTGTACCCTAACTCTCCCCACTATAAATACCCACATATCTCTTCAATCCCTAACATCTTTTTTTTCACCCATCATCCTTATTCTCTTCTCTCACACCCAAAACCGAATTTCTTCCATTTTCTTCAATCTTCTTCATCATCTTCACCCAATAAAGGAGAGACCTACTCTCCCATGAAGGTTCTTCCTCCATGGGAGCTCCCCATATACCTCCACAACACCATAATACACTTCATCCATCCATCTTAGGCTAGATTACAATGAATAGGAGCCAAATTCGAGCTAGGAGAGCTAGGAGCTTCTTTGGAGGGTTTGTCTTCAAAGGTTGTCTCATATCTACTCATTTCTTTGTATTTCTTATGTCTTTGATGTGTAACCCTAATTTGGAGAATATTGTAAACCCTCACATGTGCTTTATATATATATATATATATATGTATTTTGTTCATAAATTCGTTTGGGTTTTGTTTTGCTCTTTGATTTATGTATGTTTAATCTCTTATTGTGAAATTTATGTTTGTGAAGGTTAGAAATTGATATGTATACATGATTGGGATTAGGAGTAGAGTAATTTAATGTAGGAGTAATGTAATTTAACTTCCCATGATTGTTTGTATGTTAATGGATGACCAAAATATCATTTATTGAATGATTTGAGTGTTAGGGATTTTATCCCCAAAGAGTAGAAAATGCTAGTTTATGCATTTAGTTGCTAAGTTGGTTTTAGTTCATATCCTTGTACTTAATGGGTATTTTTAAGACACATCTGTCCATCCTTGGCTGGAATGAGTGATAAATTTATTTAGGAAAAATTCTCAAGTCAAGAGGAGATCCCTTGATTCATTTGAATGTTCTTAATGTTTAACAATTGCATTTATGCACATTAGTGTTAGGTGAACTTATTTCCCATTTTTAGCCATCCTATGGAGATTGATAAAACCGAATCTGTATCTAGAGTAAAGACAAATTGAATTCCTCATATGCTCGTGTAGTTATAAGGGTATTTCATTGCTTAATGCTTTCACTCGGTTAGCCATCTTGTAAATGATATTTAGGTTGTGTGTTATATATCGCGTGGTGTCGCATTGACATGCTCAACGTGATATCCTCTACATTTGACCAGAAAGATGAGAGATCACTAGGCTGGCGTGTAGATCTCGTGTGTGTGTCCCACAGTCCTTAATGAATCCAAGCATTTATGCATGGATATAATCTCTACGTCGCTCGAGAGAGGGTAGAGATTAATTAAGGGGACACGAGCATATAACATTCGTGTTATATGGGTATCTCACATTCTTAATGCTTTCACTTGGTTGCCATCCCGTACTTGGTTAGCCTCGTGGATGAATTATTGGTTATAGTATGGCCCACACGGTTATGCATTACATACCCAACGAAATGACCACTGTATTTGACCGAAAAGTTGAGAGATGACTAGGCCGGCATACAGGGCTCGTATGTGTATCCCACGGTACTTAATGAATCCATACGTATGTATGGATGTGATTTCTAAGACTCGAGAGAGATTAGATATCAATTAAGGGGACACAAGTCTATTATATACTTGCACATTGAGGGATTAAGTGAGTCTAGAGCTTAATTAGGAGGATCGTTACAGTTGAATTGTTTCCCTAGTGTAACCACATTTCATGTCATCTTTCCATTCCATCCTATCCATGTACATATTATAGTATGTATTTTATTTATTTATATTATTATGTACACATTTCCAAACCCGCAACACACGAGTTCTGTCGGCGTATTGTAATAATAGCTAGAACAGGTAACGGTCGACGAATTCCATCTCCCTACGGAACGATACCCTCACTTGCCGCTGTGCTAGTCTCTGCGACTCGCGCTCTAGCAAGATCGAACTTAATTGTTCATCTTTTGACCGACACTGCAACGACGTGTCGTCAAACCATTATGGGTAATACAACGTTCACATAAATCAAATCCAGAATCCTTGCATGCTGTATAACAAACTTCATTACACGATGAACTGTACAAGGGTTTACACACTCAATTTTCAAGTAGTGTGTAACCATTCTGGGTAATTTACAAGTTCCACAATAATACCTAGAATCATTACACGCTGAATAACAATCTTCATTACATGATGACTTGTACTAGGGTTTACAGGCTCAATCGTAAACTCATTTCAGAGTGTAACCATTCTGGGTAATTTGAAGCTTAAAATAAGAAATCAATCAATCAAAAAAAACACAGCATTGTTCACAACAAATAAATTAAATAAAACCCAAAGTTCAACAATCTTTAATCCAAAGTTCATACGTATAGTTTGTTGACGAACAACTCTTCGCCGATGTTGTTGATGAACAGTTCATCTGTGATGAACAGTTCATCGACGATGAACAAATCTTCTTTCTCTCACTTTCTGAAAACCACTTTCTCACTCAATTATACAACTTCCTGAAAACCTCTTTCTCACACATCCTTTTTGAAGTTTAAACGCCAAAAAGGTTTTTAATTTCATTTCAGTTTTATGTATTTATTGTTTTCAAATTTCAAATTAGCAATAATTAAGTGCCACGTTGGAATTGCAGTAAGGGTATACTTATCCAAGAAACATTTCTCTTGGATAAAAAAACAAAACTTATTAAGATATGACAGTTTTGCAAAGGCCCATAATTTTTGGGCTACTTATGAATTTTGCTCTTATTTAAAAGTACCAGACTTTATAAGTTGAAATTTAAATTTACTTCCTACACTCATAAGTTGAACACCCAATATATCATAACCCTAATAATATATAATTAATCAAAACCAACTTCAATATAAAAAAATTATTTTCACATAGAGTCAAAAATGGATGAACTAAAATTTGATTTCATAGATTCTGAATGCATTCAAGTATGTTTACTTCAATTTTTATTATGGTTTTGTGATTGAAAAAAAAATTGGGTTTTAAACATAAAGAAGATGCAATGGAAGATTCTGACAAAGAGGAATGTCTTAAAGCCATGAATCTCGAGATAGAGTCTATGTACTCCAACTCAGTATGGGAACTTGTAAACTTATCTGATGGGATAAAACTCATAGGGTGTAAATGGATCTACAAGAGAAAAAGATGAGTAGACAGGAAAGTAGAGACCTTCAAAGGAAGGCTAGTGGCAAAGGGTTATAACTAAAAGGAGGGGGTTGATTTTGAAGAGGTCTTCTCACCAGTGGCTATGTTTAAGTCTATTAGGATACTCTTATCTATTATAGCTTATTTCGACTATGAAATTTGGAAAATGGACATCAAGACTGCATTTTTAAATGGCAATCTTGATAAGAGCATCTACATGATGCAACCAGAGGGATTCATGTCACAAGATCAAGAGTAAAAAGTTTGCAAGTTGCAAAGATTCATTTATGGACTGAAGAAAGCATCTAGATCTTGGAACATCAGGTTTGATAATGCTATCAAAACCTATGGTTTCAAGCAAAATGTTAATAATAAAGTAGTTTTCCTGGTCCTTTACGTAAACGATATACTACTCATTTGGAATGACTTAGGAATATTATCGGAAGTAAAAGGCTGGTTTGCTAACCAATTCCAAATGAAAGATTGGGGAGAGGCAAGTTATGTTCTAGGGATCGCAAGAACAAACTATTAGCACTGTCTCAAGCATCGTATATCGACAAGATATTTGTGCGATTGTCGATAGAGAACTTCAATAAAGGTAATTTCCCTCCCAGGTATGGAGTCCACTTGTCTAAGAAACATGTTTAAATTAATTACTAATTTATTATTGGAAATTACTACTTGTTAACACTCTAAATTGTGTTAACCAGATTTGAAGAATCTCTCGGAGAGAGAGTTCTTGAGAAGGAGTTTTCTAGATTAAGTTTAGTTGAGTTTCATTTCTCCAAAAGAGAAGACGAAGTGATGGTGAGCTTTGAAAAAATCGAGCGGATTTTTCCTTTGTGTTTTGATTGGAAATGAGTGTCGGAATCAATGCTGACGATAGGTCACCAATCGTTTTGTCTGGGAAGAGGGAACATCTGGATTGGCACCATTTTGGTTGTATTTTAGGCGACGTGGCGAACCTCCTTCTTTCGATGCTGATATGGGCGACTAGGATTGGATCTAGGTTATTGGCCCATGTGACCATGATGACTTGTTATCTAGAAGGTTCTCCATTTCGTTTGTTGCAAGGCAATCTGGAATGGTCTCACCCCTTGATTCAAACTTTTGGCTCACGCCAATGTGAGGGTTGAGAATGTGGGATCTTTATCTTTTAAACAAAAGAAACTGTTATTATTATTATTAATTTTTTGGTGATTTTCCCTTACTGAAAACTGAAAAGTGAACTAAAGGCCTCCTGTTGTCGTCGAGGTGGAGAGCTTGCTTGGACTTATGATTATTTTATGTCATTAACACTACTTACCAATTTTTTATCAAATCTATAACTAGCTACCATCTCAATTCAACCAAATCAATTCCATTTAAAAAAAAATCATTTTCGTAGTCAATAATATTTTCTATTTATTCTTTTATTGTGGTTTGTTTATAAACAAACACAAAATTCATTTTGGTAGTCTTTTCAAAATATACATGTGTATTGAATTTTATCAAAATTCCCATTGTATTTACATTTTTTTTCCAAACCAAATAATATTTGTAACGTTCTTGTCAGATAAATCGAAAACGTCCCGCCTCAATCTTAAAAGCAACCTTTTCATTTACTTGTTTTTTTCAAAATTGGGTTCAATTTCTTTATCAACATAAAAAATTGGCCTTCAAATTATACAAGTTATGGTAAATTATATGAATTTGATTTTTTTATTATTATTTTAAAATTCTATCCCACTCTCACATTCAATCATGGTTATGTCCCTAGTTATGACATACAATTCATTAGTCCGATGCAGACCTGAAACGGTTTCGGTTCGGTTCCGGTTCCTATTTCGGTTTCGAACCGATGGTTCCGATTCCAAGGTTTGATGGAACCAGAATCAGCCTATGCCGATTCCGGTTCCAATTCCAGCCAAACCGACGGTTCTGAACTTTCTATCTTCTTTTTTTAATAATAAAACTCAGTCAAGAGACCAAGAGTCAGTCCAAGACCCCCCTTCCCAACGCCTAACCCAGATCAGTTCAACATTCCAACTGTCCAAGAAGAAGAAGAAAAAAGATAAACAAAATCAAAATCAGATGGTGGTGGATCGAAGGGATTTGGGGTGGATCGAAGAAGAGGAGGAGGAGATTGAAGTAAAAGAAGAAAAAGAAGAATCTGACGGCTGAGTAAAAAGAAGAATGATTTAGGCTTAGGTAATTAGGTTTAGTATTTATATATTTTTTTTATAAAAAAAAAAAAAAACCAAGAACCGCCAGTTCGAACCGGAACTTTGACAGATCTAGTCCGATGCACTTGTAGTAAATTCAAATGAAGTCCCCTCCTCTTTCTCAGGTCGGTTTGATTATTACTAACATTTTATTTTTGTTGAGATCTAGTCATTTTTTTGTGTGTATTTCTTGTGGTGGATGTAAAAAAGTCCATTCAATAAGGGCTTGGTTATAACATATTAAAATTTAAAAATGTAAATAATAGTAAAAACAATCGGGGGAGGGGATTTGAATTTAGAGGTCAACATTTATTGGGTTGTGTGGTTACTACATGGTTATACCTATGACACCAATACATTTAGAATAAGGGATAATTACTCCAATGGCCATCAATTTGATGACACGCTATTAAAATGACTACCAAATTGGAAATTGGTTTCAAAATGGCCATTTTTGAAGAAAAATGTGACATTAATGGCTATTCCATCAAATTCCATCCAATAAGTGGCATTTTGGTAAATAAGGGAATGTCATTAATTTATTTTAGATATTTTTTGGAAATCAAAATTTTCTTTTATTTTTTGAAACTAACAATTATATTTAGTGTGTGTATATACGTATAGCATATCTCAAACATATATATATATATATCATTTTGATACTAATTAATCAAATGGATGGTCGTTAAATTAGTTCTAATATTTGAAAATTTCTCAAATTTGTTCATAGGTAGATTTCAATGAACTCATCATCCACAAAAAAAATTCAAATCAAAATTCATTAAAATCGATTTATTTTCATCAAGGTCCTTACCAAAATTAAAATAAGGGGTCCCTCATGAGATATGATATACGTATGTAAACACATTAAATATAATTATTTGTTTCAAAAAAAAAAATTAATTTCTAAAAAACATCTAAAATAAATTAATGGTTTCCCCTTATTTACCAAAATACCACTCAATGGATAGAATGGTCATTAGTGTCACACTTTTCATCAAAAATGGTCATTTTAAAACTAATTCTCAATTTAGTGGCCATTTTGATAGAGGGTCATCAAATTGATGGTCACCTGGTTAATTATCTCTTAGAATAATGATTAGGTATTAGTACCCAAAATACTGACCCCACCAATAGGAGTGTAGCACATGGCCTTTTTTCTTTTATTTTTTTACATTTATCTTACAAGTTGGGCCACGTGCTACACTCTCATTGGTGGAGTCAGTATTTTAGGTACTAACCGGTAAGTATCCAAGCATTATTCAAACATTTATATCACAGGGGCACTTTAAAAAAAATACTATTATTGATAATAACAATTACCGTTATTATGATGTCTTTTGTTTGTGGGTTATCATTCATCTACTATTCATCTATTTGATAATGTGGTCAAAACGGACGAGATGAAGTTGATCCAGTAAAATCCCTCACATATGTAATAATGTAATATTTCAAAAAAAAAAAAAAAAAAAAAAAGATAATGTGGTCAAATCTGCTTTATTTTTTATAACTAAAAATTGATTATTAAACTAAGGGATGGTTTGTTTTTTTATCTGAAGACTAAACAATCCTAAATTTTTTTGAAAACTGAATAGAGACTAAAATCTGAACCTGAATGATATGTTTTTTTTTTTTTCTTACATCTAAATGTACCATTAACATGTTTGTTTTAAAAAATAAAATTATCTAAAAATAAGTAATTTTACATTTATGCACATACTAATTAAAAGAAATAATATAAAATGTATCATTATTTATAAGATTTTGCATGTTCTTCTATAAATAAAATTCAATTTAACAAAACAAAAAAATCCATCAAAGAATACAATTTTGCATGTTTTGCAACACAAAGTTCAAGTTCAATTTATCATCAAAAAAATTTCAAGTTATTTTACATGTTGTCCACGTTTGTATATATAATTGATGAAACTATTTTTGTTTTTTTTAGTTTCCTGGATCTTATGCACCAGAAACTAAATAAAATAAAAAGTTATTGATTCTTTTTTTTTTTTTTTTTTTTTTTAGAAATAGGTTCCTGAATTATATGCACCGGTCTTTAGAAAGAATGATTATGTTTTTTTTTTTTTCTTTTTAAAAGCGGTTTAAAATAAGAAAATTGTTAAAAGAAAGAATTCTACACTCTTTCAAATTAGAATAACTTTTGAAATATAGGAGGATAGACTTGGAAGAGAATATTTTAATTGTAATATAGATATTTAGAATTAAGTTAAAAATTATGATTTCTTAGGTTGCGTTTAATTTTTCATATGAAGACTGAATAATGCTGAAATACTGAGGACTGAATAGTGATTGAAAATTGAAACTGAAAAACATGTTTGTTTTTTTCACTGAAAACTGAATATAAGTGATAAGTTGTTTGTTTTTTTAAGTTGTTTGTTTTTTTAAGTTACAAGTATCTTAAAATAAATACTTTTACATCTATGCCCTTCAACTATTATTTGTTATATATTTATATTTTAATATATTAAAGACAACTAAAATAGTAATTTAATAATATAATAACAAATTTATAAAAAAATAAAAAATGTCATATAATAAATAGCCCTTAGAGTATAAAAATTGAATAAGTTAATTGAAGTTTGGTTTAAGAAATAACAATAGATTAGAGTCAACCACTAATAATCTATACAATATTTATATTATATATGTGGAATAATAATATAATAACAAATTTATAATGAAATCTATATGTTCTATCAATTTTATTTTTTTTTTAAGAAAAAAATTGAAAATGGCTGCTAAAGTTTTTAAATAGTGAGAAGAAAAAAAATATTAATATGGGTAAGGGGTGTGAGAGATGAGAAAAGTGGGAAAAAAAAAATTTGTAATGATAAATTAGGAAATAATAAATTGATATATATTTAAGTTATTTTTCATTAAGCGAAATGTGAAAAAAAAATTCACTTTTTATAAAAAGTGATTTTAAGAGTTCATTCAATGGTTTTATAACTTAAAAAATCAAACAAAACAACTCCACAACACACATTAAGTGTCATTTTATTTTAAGTTGTTTATATATATATATATATATATATGTGTGTGTGTGTGTTTAAGTTGTTTGACTACTTAAAAAGAAACAAACAACTTATTGAATTCAATTTAGACCCATTAAATTCTAAGGGGTCGTTTGTTTTTTTGTCTGAAAACTGAATAGTCCTGAATTTTATTGAAAACTGAATAGTGACTGAAACCTGAATCTGAATGACATGTTTGTTTTTTTTTTTTCTCACATCTGATTGTACTATCAACATTTTTTATTTTTAAAAATAAAATTAGTTGAAAAAAAGTAATTTTACATCTATACCCATACTAATTAAAAGAAGTAATTTAACATGCAACACTCTTTATAAGATTTTAGAATGATAATTTATTGCAATTGGATGACTACTAGCTTGAATGAAAAATTGAAAATTAAGGTAAACTTCATATCTCACTATCACGGGTCTTCTACTCTTCTTGAATATCTCATTATCATGTGTATTCTTGACCATTCATATGTGGTTTGTGGTTAGTTTCATAATAATGTAATTTATAAGACAATTGACCCAAATTCCACACTAAATGTAAACTAAAACTCCAAATTTAAAATATTATTTTTTTAATCACCCACAGCCATGGTGCAGCAACTCTTCATAATACCATAATAAAATAATGATAATAAACACCGTAATATGATAGACAAGTTTATTTACCACTACACATAGATAAAAATAAAAATAAAAAATAAAAAAAATTAAAGAGTTCTTACCAAGATTTGGTGGAGAGAAATCCAATTGTTCAATCCCAGAAAGATTTCAATATGAGAAGTGATTAGGGTTTTTTCTTTCTTTCTTTCTAAAAGCCGTTTAAAATAAGAAATACATTAAAAGAAAGAATTCTACATCATATCAAATTAGGGTAAATTTAGAAATATATATTTTTTTAGATGATAAACTTGGAAGAAAATATTTTAATTATAATTCAGTGATTTGGAATCAAGTTAAAAGTCAAGATTTCTTACTCTTTTTTTTTTTTAAGTTGTTTGACCACTTAAAAAAAAACAAACAAACAAACAAAACAACTTAATGATTTCAATTTAGACCCATTAAGTTTTAAATTGAAAAAACAAACGACCCCTAAGTGTAAAAACAAAAACAAAAACAAAAACGATCCCTAAGAATTGCTACGACGTTTAAAAAAAAAAAAAAAAAAAAAAAAACAAACATGTTACACATTTTTTTTTTTTAAACACACAAAATACATTTTTTTAGAAAATGATTATTTATTTCTAAAAGTTGCGTACTCTAGTCCTCTGGATAGCAAAAATAACTCAACATGATACCAATGTATTTGTTGTTACTTAAGTTTTGATGCAACAAATTGAACTGAGATCCTGTGATTAATTAATTAGACCTAAACCATACTAAAATATTGTAACTAACAAAAATTTTCAAATCAATGATGATGATTTAATATAGAAAAAGAATTATTTTTAGATAGATTTAATGTGCCTTATACTGTGTTATATATGGAGGGAGGGAGAGCAAATCAGTTGTTTGGTTGGAGGGAGAAGTAGAGGGAGAGGAGGGAGTGCTTCTCCCTCTGAGCCCACAAATTGAATCGAGATCCTGTGATTAATTAATTAGACCTAAACCATACTAAAATATTGTACCTAACAAAAATTTTCAAATCAATGATGATGATTTAATATAGAAAAAGAATTATTTTTAGATAGATTTAATGTGCCTTATACTGTGTTATATATGGAGGAAGGGAGAGCAAATCAGTTGTTTGGTTGGAGGGAGAAGTAGAGGGAGAGGAGGGAGTGGAAGGAAGGAGAGTGATGAGGGGGTAAAGCAAAAAAACCCTCCCTTTTTATATTACCCTCCCTCCAAATTTTTAAAGGTCAATATTGTCATTTAATAAATTAAATATCAATTCATCCATCCAACTCCCCTTTCAATACCAAACAACATGGAGGATTGATGTTATCCTCTCCATCCCTCCTACTCTCCCTCCCTCCCTCCTAATTCATCTATCTCTCATACTCTCCCTCCCTCCTACCAAACATAGCTTTAATCGACTCCGCATCCGTGTGTTTCATTCCTATATTTGCTAATATAGTAGCTCATTCTTTAGGTAACTTGGTAGTATTTTTAAATGTTGAATTAATCTTGTCAGATAAGTTACCTCTTTGTGTGAAACAGTTTGGTTCTGATTGATATGCAGGTTCTATTGTAATGTTCTTTTAGTTTTAAAGGATTTCTTTTATAAAAAAAAATGAAAAATCAATCGGTGTAGAATTTGAATCTTTCCAAAATGTAAAACTACATTGATTTCATGATATTTTGAATTTCAAGTGAATAAGGGATCTAAATATCAAATGTTTTATATGCTTGCTCGCCAAGATTTCACACCCACACTAACGGTATCATCATATGCTTGCTCGCCAAGATTTCAACCCACACTAACGGTAACATGACGTAACGTTTGCGTTACTAAGACGCCCTAATCACGTGATTGACCACGTGGCAAGCACCAAGTGGCTAACTCGTCATTGTAAGCGTGTTCCTTTCCGCATAGAATTCGGAAAAAGGGTACCTATAAATACTCACTCTTTCTAAACCGAAGAATACTCGGTTTTATCAAAAATCTGAGTAGTAACTCGTAGAGCTCTATCACAACCTCTATTGTCTCAATCACTTTTTTTTTTTTTTTTAATCGATTTTTGGGTCGTGAATCAATCAATTTCAGAGATCGAATTTCTCAGGTTTGCTGCGATCTCTCTCTATCAATTCCTACAGTTCCTTTTTAATGGGTGATATTCAAGACGCTACAATCACCAAATTCATGGTGATCAACTACGGTTGCACATATATTAGGGTTTTTTCTCTCTTTTTATTATTTATTTTAGTTTTTGGGTTTTTTGCAACATAGTAGTATTACTATCGTTGTTTTCTCTGTATTTAGATTTTAGGGAATTGATTGTATTTTGGTTTTTTACTTGTAATCAAAGGATCGAAGGATCAAAAATTCGAGATCACCTCACACTCACTCACTGCTCAAGAATCTGATTTTTGTGGGTTTAAATTTTAGGGCTTTTTTAGGGGTAACTGGTTGAATTCGGTTTATTACTTGGAATTAGAAGACCTAGGGATCAAGATCATCTCGCGATCATTATTACAATGTGTAGTTAGATTTTAATGTTCTTGTTAGGTTCTATATAAGGTTTGTTGGAAATCTGCTTGGAATCAGAGGATCAAAGGATCAAGAGATCAAGGGTATTTGGCTCGCGGTCACACGTTCTCTGATGTTTTTTTGAGTAATGCACTATAGTTGTTCTTGTTCATCGTTCCTTGAGGAATTCAAATTATGTTGGCTGCAACTGGTAGAACAGTACGCCAGAGATATTGTGGTTTTATCTTTTCTGAAATCTGGATCTTCTTCGAAGGAGCTCTTACTGATTTGGGCAGTTTACATATGTTGCTATCATCGAGCTTGTTCATTGATTCCCTTTCTATATTTTTCTTTATTATAGTATGGACGTCAAGGCAGCCAGGAGATTCGAAGATAATAAATGGGACCGATCAGTTTTTAACAGACTTGGAGCAAGAGCAGGACAAGCAATAAACGGAAATATATGTCATTTCTATTCTGTTGGAAGGTGCAACCGGAAACCCTGTAGGTTCGTGCATGCAGAACCATCATCCCCCTCTATTAACCATAAATTTTCAAAGCAATTACATAAAGAACAACCAAGGAAGAGCCCCAGCTGTAATACTCGGAAGAATGTGTGGGTTTCCACTGAGTCAGAAGATCGAATTAGAAAGACTCCCAAAAGTAATGGGCCCAAGAACTCGTTGGCTTCTTCTACTGGAAGTGACGAACCAGGAGATAAAAGTTGTACTCTGAAGACAGAAAAGATTTGTGAAGACAAAAACACCCCCAAATATAATGGGACTCAGAACCCATTGGCTTCTTCTGCTGGAAATGGTGAATCAGGAGATAAAAGTAGTACTCAGAAGACAGAAAAGATTTGTGAGTACTGGGTATCTGGAGATTGTGTAAAAGGTGATAACTGCCAGTTTTTACATTCATGGTTTCGCGGGGATGGATTCACATTGCTGGCAAAGCTTGATGGCCACAAAATGGTATACTTGTGATCAGTTATCTGTTTTTATGTTTATTTATTTATATTTATCTTTTGCTTGCCTTGTTTTTTGGGGTGGAGAATTATTTTGATATTTACCACTTGCTAATTTGGTTACAGGAACAGTTTTTTTAGTTTCATTTGTCTTCCAAATATTTATAATATAATATCTCTATAATTTTTATTATTTATTACATGTACTAATTAGTTATAAAAGTTTTCTCTACATATTAAATTGCCTTGCAAACAGAGTTTTTATATTGTAAAGTGAAGGACCCAAAAGTGCAGTTCTATATTTTATACTATTTTTGGCAAGTAAACTAATTATGTGAGTTTTAATTTTTTGGCGAATTTGGAAAACATATGACCTAATGCAATGTTTACAGCCTGTCAGCGGGATTGCCCTTCCTTTAGGTTCCAACAAGCTTTACTCGGGCAGCAGTGACGGAATAGCCAGACTTTGGGACTGTAATACTGGTCAGTGTACTAGTGTAATCAATCTTGGTGCTGAAGTTGGTTGTTTGATTTGCGAGGGCCCGTGGGTGTTCATAGGCATGCCTAATGTCATTAAGGTTAGCTTTTGTAGCTAAGTATTTTTGTCTCTTGTCACTGTTATCTGCTATTGCCATAGTTCTTTTTTTCTTTTTCTTTTTTACTTTTGTGCACAAGCTAAATTTGCATCTGTTGTTGATATTACAGGCATGGAATATTGAATCATCAGCTGAATTTAGCATTGATGGACCAGCTGGTCAAGTTTATTGCATGGTTGTTTCTGATGAAATGCTTTTCGCTGGGGCTCAGGTAAATGGAGCAAGTTTGATTCTCTGTAACTGATATAGCTTTAATTCCACCCTTCACTATAGTAGTTTCGATATGTCTCTTGAGTTTTCAGTATAAATCATCAGTATATATTGGTGGCCGAGTCTTACGTTTGTTGCTTAAATCATCAATATATTTTCAAGTCAGATTTATGATGATGATGATTAAGAGTTTTATTTATGACTTCAGCTTTTAATATACATCATCTCTTGGTTTTTGATTCTAGAATTACACATTCATCTTGTTATAGGACTTCTTCCTGCGATTTTACGATTGAAATTCATTTATAGTTGTCTGTCTCATCATTCTGCATCATCCTTTTGTTTGTTCATAACATTGGTCTTTAATATTTATTTGTTTTATTGGGTTTTCAAGGATGGGAATATTCTGGCATGGAAAGGCAGCTCTGAAACTGAGAATCCTTTTCAACTTACTGCATCTCTGAAAGGCCACATTCGTCCAGTGATGTGTATAGCTGTTGGAGGCAAGAGGCTCTACTCTGGTTCTATGGACAATACTATAAGGGTAAGTATATTTTGTACAGAATTTACTGGTTTTTTTATCCATTGTGATGTTAAGACTGGTTTTTAATGAGCAGCTCAAACACCTTAGACTGTATTCTACATGTAATGAATCTAGACCTACATTTATTTTTAAATTCCTATTTTTCAGGCAGTCAATATCTCTTATTGAACTTCTAACTTAGTCCGCAACTCCTCTTGTTTTTGCTTCTCAACGGACAATTTCAATGTTTTCGTATATCTTATTTCGGTTGCAACGTTCTTATATCTTTTTTTCTAGATGTTGAAATCCAAAAATATTATTGTTTTTGGTCTTTAAAGTTTTTGGTTCCCTGATGTTCTTCCATCTAATCTCTTTATTATCTCTCTTTTAAACTAGGTTTGGGACATCAAAACCTTACAATCTGTTATGACATTAGATGGTCATACTGATGCGGTCATGTCGCTTCTTTGCTGGGATCAGTATCTATTATCTTGTTCTTTGGACCGGACAATAAAAGTTTGGTTTGCTACTGATGAAGAAGGCAATTTGGATGTAGCTTATACACATAACGAAGAACATGTATGTTGCTTTACTTTTTCAATGGTTTTCAATTGTTTGAGTGCTATAGAACCTGACTCTGATTATATAATACAAAATTATGATGTTGATTGTTGAGCGAATATTATATTAGTAAGTCAGGAGCTCAACATGTTACCTGAAAATTTAGGATATTGGTTGAATATTACTGCTACCAGGATCATTCTGAACCAAAAGCTCAACCATCTGTACTTATTTTTAGGCCAGGCAGCAGTGTGTATATGATACCTTTAAGTTTGTCCCTTGAATTATTTGCACCTTAAGTATGCTTTTTGTTTGAAATGGAAATTAGAAAATAAGAACAAATGAAATGAAAGGTAAAGGAGAATAATAAAGAAAGCGGATCATCATACATTTACTTAAGTCAGTTTTATTACTTTTCTGTAGGAGGGAGAGATGCACCATCCTTGAAAAATATATTCTATTTCTGTTTTATTGTGCCATCTTTACACTTCCCAGTTGTGTTCTTTTGCTGTATTTGTGCATGAATAAATGTCACATGTTTGTGTTCCAAAATTGTTTGTTGCAGGCTGGAAAGTTCTGGTTTTGTTTTGTTAAGGTTTTCATACTGTTGGTTTAGGGTTAATTTCGAAGTAACTCAGCGGTTTTTTGTAATTTGCTTGTTACAGGGTGTTCTTCAACTTCATGGGTTGAATGATCCAGATGGTATACCGGTTCTGCTTTGTGCTTGCAATGACAGCTCAGTACACTTGTATGAGTTACCATCGTAAGTATCATCTTATTATTTTATTTTTTTTGGTAATTTGTATGACTTGTTCATTATAGTTGATATTCATCTTTCTTTTTGGGTTGTTTGCAATATTTTTGGCTTAGGTTCATTGAGAGGGGAAGGATATTTGCGAAATCTGAAGTTAGAGCAATTCAGATAGGTCCCAATAGTCTCTTTTTCACTGGTGATGGAACCGGGATGTTGAGTGTATGGAAGTTGCTGGCAAGGCCTAGCGGAGAGGCATCATGAACAATTTGTACAAGTTGTTGACATGAATCACGATGCTCTTTTAATTTTTTGTATATAGAAGTAGAAGAAGTGATGCTAAAATAGCTTTAGCAAATTCATTTTTGACCCAGATTATGAAATCATTTCTACGAGCTGACAACTTTTAGTAAACAGTTCCACTTGTATCTATGAATTGTAAAGTCATTCAATGAATGACTTTTTTGTTTCATGTTTTTGCATCTTTTTAAAGTCTCTTCCATTCGTAATTCATCTTCTTTTTGCATTTCTAGCTAGGTTTTTAGAGTGTTTATTTTCTGTTTTTAATATTTTAGTTTTTTAATTATTTAAAAAAATAGTTTTAAATGACCTTTGGTAAAAATCTTTAAACTATCGTTTTCATTATAAATCACTTTAGTAAAATCATTTCATTGTCTATAAAATTGATGTGTGAATGTGTGGTCAGTTCAAAACATTTTTGACACTCCAACAACTCTGTTAGCTTTTTGATATAAACCAATTAATTATTAATTACTAACTTATTTTTGGAAATTACTAATTACCAATTATTTATCTAATTTTTAACTAGCTGTCATCTCAAATAAACCAGATCAATTCCTTCTTAAAATTTTTGAAGAAATTATAAATATTTCTTAAAATCCATAATTAAGATAAACTATTTGAAGGCTTAATTTTTGGTACTTCTGACAAAAAAGGTATCAATCATAGATAATTTTCATTCGAATCTTGCATTATTTTTTAGTCAATATAATTATACTAGGGAGTATATTTGAAATGGTTTGATTCTGCTGAAATATAAAATTGAAACTTTTCAAATCTGCCTTACTTCATATATAAATATATATATATATATATATATATAAATGTTCAAGTCAATGGGCACTGATATGACTTTGTCAGTGCGCAATGATATAATTTCGTCAGTGCATTGAATGTGGACTATTAGATTTACATACTTTGACTTAAATGTATGTACTTGTCAAAGTTTCTCCATTATCAGTGGTCCACATTCATTGATACTGATGTATTTACATCAGTGCGCACTGATGTGAACGGGACCGTATATATATATATATATATACATATAAATTCAGGATTTTTGGAAAAGGGAAGACTCGAACGCGTAACCTCATGGTGCAGATGTGAGAGTTTACCACCGGACCAACCCTTATTCACTATATTAATTATTTTTAATGTAAAAATAAATGTTAAAAAATTTTAAATAACAAAAAACAGAAAAATATATAAACTTGATTGGTGGGTAAAAGAATATTGTCCGAAACTCATTAATATTTTAGTATTTATTCTTTTATTGGGCTTTGTTTATAAATTATAAACAGACACAAAATTCAATTTGTTTAGGAACCGAGACCACTAAATGAACCCGACCCGAATAAGACTCTATATAAATAAGTAGATAAATGGATTTGAAGATTAGAACCATTATCGAGTATTTAGGGTTTTAGTGTCTCTTTGAGTTTTTGTGTTGTCTGCCTCTCCAACCATGACTGCTCAGTCCCAAGAAGAACTCCTTGCTGCCCATCTCGAACAAGAGAAGCTTAACGTATGTCTCTACTACCCAAAGCTTCTCTTTTTTTCTTTTTCTAATTTATATGTTGCTTTTTTGTTAGAATTAAAAAAAAAAAAAAAAAAAAAAAAAAAAATTATAGGAGCTGTAAATTGATGATGTTTGATGAGGAATAGCAATCTAGATTTGAATATAGTTGATAACTTGATATGGGTATGTCTACTTAGAGCTCAGAAGCATGTGGGTCTGAGCTGAGCTCCATCATCCATGGAGGCTGATATTTCTCTCTCTGCCTACTCACCCATCAAGTCTGTTTAATTTTTTTGGATCCATAATATCTTGCTCTTTGTGTAAATTTTGTGACATTTTATGTATTAGGTCGGATAAATTGGATTACTTTTGCTTCAGATTCCTCGAAACTGGTTGATTTGATTTGCAGAATTCTTTATTTGATCTCTTCTGCACTAACATGCAAGGTTTATTTTATCTAACTAATTTGAGAATATTTATCATCGTGTAATTGAATTTTTGAGTATGGAATCTGTTGATATAATTCTATACTTGCAAATGTGGTGTGAGATTTGTTGATGTAAATGTAAGAATACTGAATACAATGATGGTTGCAATTTGCAAATATCGCATTAGGAGTCATTTGGGTGAGTTATTTCTGCTCCATTGACTCTTAAGTGGCATTGCACTGCCACTTTATGAGACAGCCTATTGGATCTGGAAGCAGCCAATCTTGTTTTTACATGTGTAATCAATCATGAGTAAGGAGTTATTGAAAAAATGGGTCATTGGCTTTCCCCTTAAAAGTTGTCTGCTTAGTTTTGATTGGTTTTTATGCGATTTATACAATATTACAATGGTTGTAATTGGATTTGTTGATAAGGCCTTGTTTGTCTTTCTATCTGGACTGTTGCAACTGTATTGAGCGTAGGATGTAACACAAGCCTAGCTGTAATAGCTGCTCGGTTATTGCTGTGTGTGGGAAGATTTGTTTAATCCCAAACACTATGGAAATATAGCTCATTTTTTAGTTAATGACACTTATGTATTACTTAATAATCATGATCCATCTTTGGTGTTTGAGCTTTTTATCATACACCAGTTACTCTGTAAGGGCAAAAACTAATTACCTATGTGTTTGACTAGGTCCGATTAGTTGTTGTAGCTAATGGCTATTGAAGATATATAATCTCTGGTCCCAGTATTTTGACCATCTTGCACGATTTTTTCTTACATAGTGGATGACTTGAAGTAATACTTGTTGCAGCCTGATGAGCCTGTAGTTGAGGATGAAGATGACGACGATGATGATGAAGATGACGATGATGACAAAGATGATGAGGATTTTGAAGGTAAGGGAAACCCCAAAATATGAATTTAGTACTAACATGTTCCCAGATTCATTATTGTATCTGTTATTTTCCAAGCACATGCTTTATCTGAACGTATGACGGTCATGAGAAGGTGTTGGTATAGTGAGTTAAGAAGGTTACAAAATATACTAGTTTAGTCTGCCAATGGATGAGGTACCTTTCCTAAAAAGAATTGGAGACATTGATGAAAGGGTTTGCAGAGTGTTAGTCAAATGCTAGTGTTTATCTTTAAGCTAGATACAATGTATTGGATATATAATATTGTTGTATGACATCCTGAACTCAGAATGAGTGATTATTTCGTTTAGTCGGAGGAGATTTTCTTAACAAATTACCAGAGAAAACATTTAATTTATATTGAAGAATTACTGGAATTATACAGGTTTTTATGTGTTGCCTTGGTATTCCAACCTGATTTATAATTAATCAAAAAAGTATCATAAAAGGATTCGAATGATTCATTAACTTACATCAGTCAGGAGTAATGTATTCATCTGATAAAAGGATTTATGCAAGGTCTAGAGTTTTTAGAATTGAAATTTCAAATTTATTCTAATTATTTAGAATAGTTGTGATTTGTGAATAATTCTTAATAGCTGGACAATAGTAGAAAGTTGGAAACAATGTCTTTGTGAGAGAATGTTTCAATATGACAGGGAAAGGAGATGGAAGTGGTCGTTCAAAGCAGAGCAGAAGTGAAAAGAAGAGTCGCAAGGCGATGTTGAAACTTGGAATGAAGCCACTCCCAGGAGTTAGTCGTGTGACCGTTAAGAAGAGCAAAAATGTCGGTGTTTGAGTTATTGTCCAACATTTTGTTTCTTATAGTTCATCCCCAGTCGTCTCATAAACCTTTAAACTCTTGACACTTTTTATCTTTCAGATTCTCTTTGTCATCTCAAAACCAGATGTTTTCAAGAGCCCCACATCAGACACATACATTGTTTTTGGGGAAGCAAAGATCGAGGATCTGAGTTCACAACTGCAGAGTCAGGCTGCTGAACAGTTCAGAGCTCCTCCATCCAATGTGACTAATGTGGCATCTAAGCCAGAGACATCGGCTGTTGCCCAAGATGACGAAGAAGTAGATGAGACTGGAGTGGAGCCTAAAGACATTGAGTTGGTGATGACACAAGCTGGGGTAACAAGACCAAGGGCTGTGCAAGCTCTCAAAGCTGCTGACGGTGACATTGTTTCTGCAATTATGGAACTAACAAACTGATGTTTCACTTTAACGATATGTTTTTGTTGCGCTGAATGGTGGTCTCTTAAGGACATTTTACTATCTTCTTCCGTCACCCGTGATGATTTGAGGTTGCAGATTTTGAATATTTCTCATTCCTTTGTGTTCTTCTTCTCTTGCTCTTAATACTTATAAGCCATGATCACCATCGATTGTATTGAATGATTGACATTTTCAGTGATCAGTATTGGTTCTACTTCAGTATTTACATTAATTGTTACCGAAACCCACCTACTCCAACTTCTAAGGTAATAATTGGAGCTTGATTATAAAAACTAAGAAGGGGTGTCAAGATACCTGGTTTACAAAGTTACCATATAATATGGACCTCTGAAAATAGGTTTACAAAACCAACAACTAATCTCATACTCAATTACACAAATAACAGCTTAAGCTACTTGTCAGGTTTAACGAAAATCGAATAACAACTCCATAAAAACCTCATATTGTTATCTACAAACCTAATACCTGATTCAGAAACTGTAAATATTTCTCAATCTCTAATATAGGAAAGTGACTGCACTTAAAAATATTCATGTGATGTGTGTATAACAGCAATCCTAGGAAACCATACAGAATTCTGGCAACAGATACAACTTAAAAACACAGTAATTCCACAAAAACAAAGAGAGTCATTTACATACAAGATTCAGAATAAAGCACACAAGACTGTAGAATTCCACTCCTAAATTATCATTTAGTATAGTTTTTGCACCACTAAGTTACGATCACAACGACGATGATTGCATATTTTGTTTATAAACACACTTGACTTAGTCAAAAGGCCATCCACTATACTCCATCTGGTGGTTATTCTCATGCATTGCTTGAGAGCTGCTTCCTGTGGTTCCATTGTGGTTAGAGCTAGAACTGGAAGATCGAAATGGCCAAAGATTTGAGAATATATTACGCCTTCCTTGACTCTCCCTTCCGTTGCTGCTTCGACTTTGACTACTTGAGCTTTGGTGACTGCTACTGCTACTGCCACTTGAGCCTTGAGGTGGTAATTCCTGGCGGCAGACAGGGCATGAGTTGTGCTGCACTAGCCATGGGACAATACAATCTGTATGATACATATGGTTACATGGCATTTGTTTCACTTCAGAACCCAACTCAAATTTATCTATGCAAACAGGACAGTGTGAATTAGATCGAAGATGCCTCTGTGTAATCTTAATTGTGGGCAAGGCATCAATTGAAGATCTGGCTGCTGGGGGAGGTCCCCGTCGTTCATTAGCTGAAAGCTGCTCAAACAGTTCTTCTAGTCCAGGACCTATAAAATAATCACCAGCATTACCTCGTGTGACGCCAATTCCTGGAGCCCCACCAAAAAATGCTTCAAATCCACCATTTCCAGACAGCCTAAAAGGAATTTGGCCACCAAAAATTAGCAAAGGTCTAAAACCCTGTCCTTGTTCAGGAATTGAATCAGACCTTCCTCTGATATCATAATTTTGTCTATCAGCATGTTGCTGCCTCATAAAGGCTGAGAAAGCTTCCATAATTCCAACTCTGGGCTCACGTTCTTCATCAGCATCCAGTCCAAAGAAATCCAGTGGGCTGACACGCACCATATCATCAAGCTCTTGAATAAATCCTCCACTACAGTAGACGCAGACAGCATCTCGCCCCTGCAGTCGAACTGGCCTCCTGCATCTGTAACACCAGTGTGTGTTTCTGCTACTTGACATTCTCTCCCCTCTTTCTCCCTTCACAAAGACTCCAAAATCAAAAACCAAAACTCGTCTCCAGAACTCCTTGGTCAGTCTCTTGACTGTTATCTCAGCATACTGCAAAAAATCAGCAAGACAGTATTTAAAAATGAACTTCAAATAACATCAAAAGCTTACATCCATTGCAAAAAATACCAAACAAAGTTTTTTAATAAGCATATGAATTTACATCTTGGTTTTCCTTTTATTTGAATAGCTTCAATCATACCACTCCAAGCTAATATTAATTGGTTATTCCTCTCTTTTTTTTATAGGACATACTCACATAATTAAACAACCCAGGAATCCTTACCAAAAATCTCAGGTCCAGGTGCTAAAATGAAATGAAATCTGTCTTCAATTGTTCAAAACTAAAAACATATTCTTGGCATTTAAGGACTTGGTTTTCAGAATGTTTAAAGCAACATGATGAAGTTTACTGCCAAACCCATGCTCAAAAAAGACGATACAATTTTCAAAAATTCCAAGGAAAATATATTGCACCGTATTCAAAATTTTATGATCTCCAGAAAGTGATAGCATATTTTTATGTGGTATTATGTGCTTACCAGAAAAACTTTGAGCTATGATACAAATGAATATAACATAGCATGAATATCCCTAGCAATAATAAAATACACTGCCCAAAATATCCATTTTTTAAAATAAAAAAAAACGAGGTGAAAATGTGCACAAGGATGAAAAGCAACAAGAAATTTGCAGATATGCATCTCAACGAGTCTGAGAAGGAAACTCTCCCCAACTCCACAAATCTTAGAAAATGTTTCCAGCAATCAAAGAAAATGCAGCAGACAAACTGAGAAAGCAAGATAATGTTGAGGCAATACAATTAAAACCAAAAAAAAAAAAAATCATTCAAATCAGCTTTAGGTTTCAAGATAAACAGTTGTTTAACTAGTTAAAGCACGGAATTTAACATATGAACTTAGACAGGAATACAAGAAAACTCACACAACAAGCTCTATGGAAATTTGATTGATTCAAGGGGAGCTTATCATTTTATTTTTCTTAATTTCCTTTACCACACGCCCTAGTTTCATGTTCAAAATCAAACCAAACCGATCAAACAAACCAATTTAATCCAAACTGATCCAATTTGGATTAGATTTGATGAACTGACCATTGGATTCTAATTTCACAATATGTGATTCGCAAAGTAAGAATAAAGTGAAATGAAAACACTTTGATTTACCATCAAAATCAAATCAAATAGTAGCCATCAAACAAATGGAATGTCATCAGCAAATGACAAAAAAACACTTTAAGATCCAAAGTCCAACTATACCATCGACCCGGTGAAACTTTATCTTTAAATTCTAGTTTATCCGATTTCGGCTGCTACATTCTGAGTCTAAGCTAAAACAACAGTCAAATTAAGAAAGTCCAAAAAATCGTACACTTTCAAATCACCATAACAAGCAAAAACAATAACAACTAATCACACAATTCAAAGCTATGATCAATTTATTATTACAACATGTGAAAATAACATCAGACCTGATCCATCACTGAAATCCTTAAAATCAAATATTTTCAAAAGTAAAAATAAATAAAATAAAATAAAATAAATAAAAAACAACTTACGAACAAGCCAATTCACTATATTAGGACAAGTAATTTTTTTCCAAAAAAAAAAAAAAAAAAATCCGTTAATTTCCTGCACTTTCTCAGCAACCAAACAGAATACAAACCGGAAATAACGATTTCGATAGGTCTTGAAAAATGAAATAAGAAACGAAACCCATCAACACGTCAATACCAAATCGCACGTACCTTAAAGAAGATCGAGAGAGGAAACGAGTGGAAATTTTTTATGAATTGAAAGAGACAGAGAAAGAAAGTGTGAGAGAGAGAGAGAGAGAGAGAGAGAGAGACCCTAACCTATGCCCAAAATTGGAAATTTTGATATTTATTTATTGTTCTTAAATTGCACTGGACCCCCGAAGGTTCGTTCTCATACATGTAGATTCTAAAGTTTCAATATTCTACAGATACACCCCTTGAACTTAAAGATGCAATGTTGACAATAAACAATGGAGGGGCATTTTGGTCTTTACAACATTTTATTTATGAAACTTTTACCAAATTCAATAAGAAATAATAAACTTTTTATAAAAAAAAATCAATAATAAATATATAAACCATTTTATTAATAATAATTACATACTCTTCCAAACCATATCTCTCTTGATTTTTTTTTTTTAAAGACACACACAAATGCCCCTCTCTCTCTCATCACAGATTTTCCAAAACTAGTACCAACCGCTTCTTTTCCAGAATCTCCAGAGTCTCCAAGTTTTCCAAGGTTGACTTGCCCTTTAACATCTTGTGTAATCCCATATGGATTAACTAATCCTTAACTTGAACTTGCCACAAGCCAAAGTTAATATTCCCATCAAACTTCTCTATATCGAATCTCATCGAACCCATCTTTCTAGACATAACAGTTTGTTAAGGCCACTATTAGGCAAACGGGGCTCTAATTTCAGTTGTTAGCAATAATGCCATAAACAAACACAATAATATCAACGAAAGAAAAAAAAAATAAGATAAGATAGAAGAAATAAACAAATCCAATCACACACACAACACACAAGGATTTTTACGTGGAAACCCAAGAACAGGGAAAAATCATAGCCATCGGGATGACAGAAAAAGTTTCACTATGTAGTAAATTGTTACAACCACACGCTCAATATTCTCTCTCTAAAACACCCCAAACCCAATTACATTCAATTCTCAATCTCTAAGATCTCTCTAGTATTTGCTATCTTACTTCACATAATAACCTAATCATTAGGATCTATTTATATTAGTTATAGGGAGTTTGAAACCTACAAGGAAACTACTTTCTTTTACACATAAGATTTCTTGTTTCGTGCAAAATCCTACTCCTCTACGTACAAGAACTTCTCATTCCATACAAAGTCTTTTTTCCTTTATACACAAGAACTTCACAAAAGAAAAACTTTTCTTTTTCCGTATAACTTTTCCAATCTGTGTAAAATACACTGTTACCGCGGTTTGGGCTGTGGCTTGCAACCCACGCCTGTACAGCAAAAAGTCTTTAGAAACAATCGCTTAGAATACCACGATCCGCATCTTTTGCCTTCGCCGTGGTCTACACTGCGTGTACTCACTAGAATTGTTCACGGTTTGTACCACTGTCTATGCACTACACCTATCCTGCAGTCCATGTTGTGGTTCCCTCCGGAATCTGATTCTTCAATTCTTCTTTGGTCTTCAAGTCTCTCTCAAGCACGATTTTCTACTTCCAAATGTTTCTCACATCTCTAGGAAGTTTTCGCATTTGTTGAATCTCGTTTGGTAACTATTGAGAATATCATACCCAACAAATATATAATTAACTTGCCCTCATAGGCGTAACTCAGCTGGTAGATGGATGAACTTGGGGCTTGGGAAAATGACTCCCAAGTTAATGGCTTGAATCTTACCAATGGCAAAAAGTTTCAAAAAAATACCTAGTCTAGATATGTGAATAGATAACATCAATATATATATATATATATAGTAATTTTCCAATTAGGACTTTTACAATGCACATTTTAAGCACCTTTGATGAAATTGCATGTAATCAAATGTTTTTCATTGAGACTTTTTGTATGCATTCTAAAAAAATTAAAATACACATTTGATAAGAATTTGGAAATTTTTTGGATTTTAGAATTAATTTTTCTTATATTTCCCTATTTTTAAATGTTTTGTCTTTAAAAAAAATGGAAAATTTTAGTTTTTGCACCCGGAATTTTTTTAGTTTTTTTCCATAAATGTATTTCAATATTTTCACCATCCATATAAAAAAATCAAATCAAAATTAAATATATTTCATACAATTTCATCAAAGATACTTAAAGTGTGCATCGTAAACGGTCATTGCTAGAAAATTACTCTCTCTCTATATATAATAATAATAATAATAATAAACTTACAAGTCACCAATTTAAATAAAACATTTGAATTAATATAGCCATTAGCCACCCTTTTGATAAACTTATATGAAAAAACTAATTAGTTAAGGATCTATCATAAGATTCCTTATTTACATCGGATAAAAATCTAATTTTCATATGCAAACATTTGAATTTAACAAAAAATAATAATAATAATAATAAATAAATAAATAAATCAAGGGTAATTGTGATACGTTATGAATGGTCTTGATTAAAAATGTAGCGTTCGTGAATAGTCTTATGATTAAAATCATTTATATTCGAACTTTTTGTGAAATGTGAATATCTATACCTAAAACAAAACTACTCTTGAAATCATGGACAAGAAATAAAACAATGAGAACTTGGATCTACCAATAAATACACACTTCACATGCCATCAAATTTATAACAAGAGATGGCGATGGCAAGATCTATAAAAAGGACAATAATAATGCGAATAACAATAATAATTAGGACCCCACAAGTAGGTGGATGGAGATCATGGAGTGGTGAAGTAGGTGATAAAAGAAAAATTGATAATGGGAAAGGCATTTTTTTTTTTTTTTAGCTTTTGCTGTCGGTAGAATTCGAGCCGCTAACCTCAGAGTCATTTACCTAAGTCTCAAGTCCGTCCATCTGCCAGCTGAGCTATGCCTTATTCGTTTTAACTCTTTTAGTTGATGCTTTTACACCCAATAATATTATAAGAAAAGCTTAAAAAATCATTATCACAGAGGTACATACATTGCTATATTTTAATGAGCTTGCTTTTTATCTGCATTTACTTTTGATAATGGGAAAGGCATTTTTTTTTTTTTACCCCAAAGTCATTTACTAAGTCTTAAGTCTGTCAATCTCCCAGCTGAGCTATACCCTCTTCATTTTTACTCTTTTAGTTGATGCTTTTACACCCAATAATATTATAAGAAAAGCTTAAAAAATCATTATCACAGAGGCACATACATTGCTATATTGTAATGAGCTTGCTTTTTATCCGCATTTACTTTTTTATATATATATATATAATTTTTCTATTGGCAGTTCATTCTGATATAAAATATATCAGAACGAAGAATGTGAACCATTAGATTTATATACTTTGACTCAAAGTGTGGCATTTGTCAAAATTTCTCCATAATCTATGGTCCACATTCTTCGTCCTGATATATTTTATATTATGACGAACTAACAATAGAAATACTATATATATAGTTTTTCTATTATCAATTCAAACTGATATAAAATATATCTGTTCATTACATGTAAATCATTGGATTTAAATGTTTTGACTTGGACGCATGCACTTATCAAAGTATCTTTTAAATCCAATGACTCACATGCAAGGTACTGATATATTTTATATCATTTCGAACTGACAATAGAAAGACTATATATATATACACACACAAAGGTATGATCCAAAACACACAAGGATTCCATATATTATTTTATATATTATAAAGTCATTATCATAATAAAAAAAAAATTAAGATTTTATTGTGTTTCTATTAATCAAGAATGAAAATATAAATCCTTTAATATATATATATATACGGAAATTTTTCTATTGAGGATGCCCTGATAGAATTATATAATGACATTAAATGTGAGCCACTCGTTTACATACATTGACTTGGTATGTATGCACTTATCAAATCACTTTACAAATGAGTGGCTCACATTTAATATCCCGATAAAGTTATATAAGGATATCCTGATAAGAACATGACCGTATATATATATATATAAAGAAATTGAGTTCTATACGAGGCAAAAGTGGAGTGTTTACTAATTTTGAATTAAAGATAAGATGAGATTGGTTAAGGTTGTGGGTTTAAGTCCCTCCATTTTTTTAAAAATATGAATTATTGCAATATTTAAAATAAAATAAAATAAAATAAACTTTTATGAATTAAAAATGAAAACAAGTAGATTACAAAGATACCTCTTTTTATATAACATTTGTAATTATTAATAATTAGTCCCAACGGTTATTGTGTAATAAAAATAAAAATAAATAAATAAATAAATAAATAAAGATAGATTTGGTGAAATTGGGGGAATTAAATTCTTTTAGAGCAACAACTTAATTCATGATTGATATTTAGGGTCCACGTAATTTAACTCTCAACTGTTTAATGTCTAAAAGTTAGAAATTGAAGGGAACTATGAACATTAGTCTAGAAGTGTGATTTTTTTTTTTTTCTTTTCTTGTATTAGTATTTTTTTTTTTTTATTGTTAAACGTTTTTTAATTAATAGAATAGTTTAAAAGTGAAGATGGTGTTAATAGCATATTTTTTATTCTCTAATTTTGGGGGATGATTTATGTAAAAGCATATTTAGACGTTTATGTGATGAAAGTTTTTTTGGACAACACTTGGGTATTGACTGATCAGTACCCAAAGTACTAACCAACCAGTTTTGCCATATAGCCAATTTGTGAAAAATGCAAGAAGATAAATGTAAAAAGTTAAGAGAAAAAAACAACGTGGTAACACCCGATTGATGGAGTCGGTACATTGATACTAACCGGTCAATACCCAAGCAACTTCTTCTTTTTTTTTTTTTTTTTTTTTACAAGAAAGTGTTGTTTTTAACAAAAGCATTTATAAATGGATCATTATTTGTGGTTGAAGTAAAGGCTGTGAAGGGATTGGGTTTATTTATTCTACTAAAATATATATATCCATTGCATTGGCCATTGGGTTGTTGAAAATCAAATGGATGTTGCATGTGGTGGGTACACAATACACTAGTAAGAGGGTTTGTTTGGTGGGAATTTTGCAAGTGAAACATAACTACTTTTAAAGAAAATCTTAATTATTAGTGAACAATATATTGGTCAATGGCTCCTGCTCAAAGGAGGTTTACCATTATACATGAAGTTACCCATTATCACTATGGTAGTGGAGAGAATTCTAAACCCCCCACTCTCATAAAATAAATAAATATATATTAAAAAAAAAAGCCTTTGCACAAACAAACCCTCTGAAATAAGGTTATATACAAATTCACTTTCCATACTTCGGATCAAAATCCAATAGATTTTATGTAAATGGTGGGTTAAGAGAGAAAATACATGTCGGTCCTTGGATTTTAATTTAAAGGATAAAAAGTGGGTTTATATATAGTCTTATATTAAAGGATTTGTATGTGGTTCTCTCTCCTAATCTTCTCGAAGAGGTGAGTACAAAACAAAACAAAAAGAGTTTGTATTTGAGAATCTTATTTATATATATATTATTACTATCATTATCATTATCATCATCATCATTATTATTAGTGTGGCTCCATTGCCACCCAACATCATTGAAGGAATTACTATTTCTCTTTACACCCATTCTAAATCTAATTCTTTTCTTCCAAAATCAATCCTAAAAGCTTATTTGAACATCATTTTGTCTAAACAATGAAACAAATTTCAAGAGAAAAATAAATATTACTGTAACATCATATTGTTAAATATCCAGACATTTCAGCATAAAGTGGATAAACCGGACAAAAAAAAAAGGATAATTTCAAAACCCTAGAGTTATTTTCCAATTTCATCAAACTTAGGGAGAATTTGGAATTGTCCCTTATCAATAAGACAACTTTACCAATGATTAGGATTATCTTAAGGTTTCCCTTGAACCACATGGTTTTGTGGAGGTATCCAAAGAGATAAGATGCTTGCATGTACAAGTTTATAATTTCATTTATTATCAATTTGACAAGTATCTTATGGACAACCTTTTTTACTAATAGTGAAAAATAATATTATGAGACTGAGAGGCAACACCAATTGACCAGCCCAAACAATTCATAGATATACTCTTCTTTAAGCACATATAAGTATATAACTATACACTCCACTATTGTAGTTTTGCCTCACAACTTCACAAGTAGTGTGGTACACTGGTGCACAATTTTTATATTTAGAAACAAAAAATATGCAAATTGAGGGAAATATTTTGTCATCGATATCATCTAAACTAAGCCCTACCATTTTACTAAGAAAACTTCATAAGTTACACTAAATCACTGAACTATAACACGGCAAACTAGCCGTATGGTATGCATGACTAATAAGTAGGATTGGTAAATTTGAGTGACAGAAAGTACAGTTCATAATATGTGCAATTCTCTGCTTTATCCTTTTTCTTGTTTCAAGGTTGTCTCAGGAGATGACACCGCCACTGATACAAATTCCTGGTTCTGACCATCTTTTGGCTAAGTAGCTTGAGGCAAGGCCAAGTTTGTATCACATTCCACGCATTCCTCAATCTGATGAAGCCAGAAAAGCTTAGAAACATCAAACACCTTACCACATTCAATACAACAAACTTCCTCGTCTATTATATTGCAATACAATGGCACAACGTTCTTGTCTAGGTAGTCAACATGTCGTGCAGCTGTAAGAAAAGCAACCTTGGCGGCTTGGCAAAGACAAAAATGAGAGCAAAATACCACACTCCACTCCACTGAATACAGATTTAAAGATGAAGTTTAGCCAATGAAATTAAAATCTCAGTCAGCATCACCAAGTCCATCACTCCCATCCCCTCTCTTGGATATAGGGGTAAAATTAGAACTTGTCTTCTTAGACTGTGAAGCAATTTCAGCATTCCTTCTTAAAACAGCTCCTGGTGATGGGTATGGGCGTTGTTGAAACAGAGGGCCCTGAAATTCACATGAACATTTACTTAAAGCGTCAGAAACTGTGGCAGCAGATCAGACTCAGACAATGAACTTCATAGAGTAAAACAAAGGCATGTGAGCATGCACGCAGAGAGAGAAAGTTGCAAATTCACAATAAATGTCACGCCGATGTAATTTGACCAATTTCAAGAATTATAGATAATCTATTACCAATTACCCATAAGACATGTGAACTTGTGTGGTTAGAAAACCTTCTAACAGAACTTGGTGTGGACGATAAAGATCCATTTGTGATATATTGTGATAACCAACTTTGCATCGTACATAACACGCAATCTGGTTTTCATGAGCGGGCCAAACATATAGAGGTGGGTCCTCACTTTATATGAGAGACAATCCACGTATCAAGTCAGAAGATCAAATTGTAGACATCTTTACTACAGTTGTGCACAAAGGAATCTTTCTACATCTTTGTTTATGCTGAGCATTAACCAATTAGAGAGGAAGTGTTAAACTTAGATTAGGAACTTATGGCTAGGCATCAACTATGTATGAGCGTTGCATCAATTGTATCATTTATTGTGTTTCTTTTTCTAGTCTTTTCTAGAGCAATACCTTGTTCTTTCATTAGTAATAGACACAACTTTTCTCTTTTTTCTAGTCTTTAATTTCTTCTTCATGGATATAATTCTCCCAATTAATAAGAGAAAATATGTTAACGATCTTTCCGCTCTGATACCATGTTCAGAGACAGGAATTGGAGATGTAGAAAGACAAATGATATTTTGTTTGTGGTGAAAATAGGGGTTAATAGCAATAAATAGGCTGACATTTTTGTGACTATTCAACTTATTAACTCGAGTTTTTTTGGCACTAAAGTGAACATAAAAATACCCTTCACTAATTTTATTCTAAATTTCAAAAGATAAATCTGAAATCCTAGTTTGAGCATTAAAAACACTACTTGGTTAGTAGAACACTCTCATTGTTGAAGAGTTTGACGAGCATTTAAAAACACTCAAATCAACAATTTTTGCACATTAACCATTCATTCCAACTTTAATTTTTTTAATGTAATGTCACATTATTGTTGAGACTTATTTGTTAAAAAGAATGAAATTATTAAGTCTCGGCCAAACCAAGACTTCCAGTAAGCCTCGGCCTTGTTCAAGACTCATTAAGTTTCGATCTCTCGATCAAGGCCAAGACATAAGTCTTGGCAAAGGCCAAGACCTAATAAGTCTTGACCAAAGCCGAGACTTATTTATAGTTTTTTTTTTTTTGGTTTTCAAATTTTTTTTCTCTCTTCTTTTGGTTTCCAATTCTACTTTTTCTCTCTTCATCTTTATTGGGTTTCCAGATCTACTTTCTCTCGTCTTTTTTTTTTTTTTTGTTTTGAATTGGAGAAAGTTTGCATTGTGGAGGGAAGCAATGGCATTTTTGTATAAAATCCACTTTAGATGCTAAAAAGCTCAAACTTGGTGATAGTTGCAAAACTCAAGCACCAATAGGTGCTATATGAAAAAAAAAAAAAAAAAAAAAAAAAAGAACCCTTGTTTGTATTACTAATGAGAAAGTACAAGAAATATACAGCCCTAGCAGTAGACTAAAAAAGGGAAACACAATAAGTGATACAACTAATGCCTAGCTAATACACAACTAATGCCTAGCTATAATATCCTAATCTAATTTTAACAGTATATAAGTAAAACTGTTAACCTATTTCTAATGAAATAAATAATGAATGAGCATTTCATTGCTATAAGAGTAGAATAGCTTCATATGCCTACTTCCTGGGACATTCAGCTCTACTAGAGCAATTTTTTTTGGATAGGAATCTCTAATAGAACACTATCAAATATTCCCAGCAGAGAAAGGAAAAAACAAATAAGAGAGAGATTAAGCATAAAAGCCATAAAGTAAAATAAAAGTAACTAAAGAAAAAAAAGGAGATTAAACATAAAAACCATCAAAAACAAAGTAATTATGATACCGTGGCAGTAGTATCGGCTGCTCGGGGCTGCACTCCTTTCAGGCCTACAACCCTGCAGAATCAGCATGAGATCAAATTAAAATGGACTATTACAAGTGCAGACCGGAACACTTAACATGAAATAAATATAGCATACCAGCCACCACGAGGTGCATCTGAGTAAGAACTTGGATCCATTGGATCCAATTCATCATCTTCACTGTGAGAACGCTTCCTGCTATCTCTTTGATTTCCTTTTCCAACTGGAGGTTTCCAACTAGTCCTGGAAACTCATATTGAGATTGTTCAGCAAAATGTGTGCAAACACAAACACATTTTTTTTATCATTTTGCAATCTTTCTCTGTCTCTTGCCAACATTAGACATTCTTAAGTTCAATATGTAAGACTTGACTTGGTTTTGACTATTAAATGTACAAAGTAAATCTGCAAAAGGATGCTGCTACAAGAATTTGCCGGTTTGTGTTACTGTCTGGCAAGTTATTTTAAGAAAGACCATGACCAACCTGTATTGTCAAGGTCAAACAACACTGGGTATATTGGTAAAAAATAAAATAAAACAAAGTTATTCATGAGGCTTAAGCTGTTTCAAATGGGACACGATGTGTTCCATATTGCGGAGGTTAGTTCAAAAACATAGGCCTCATTTTAGTAGAGGGAAGTTCATTAACAAAATCTGTGGTAACATTGGAAAGTTCTAGCAAGCTAGTTTGGTCAATGAGCCAAATCCGCAGGATATGTGACAGGTTTCACCTTATGGGATTTGTTCTCCTTTCTTGACAAACTTTAATGAAGGCTCAATGGTAGCCTCTTGTCATTCCTCTGCTATCATATTTTGATTGATCTTATTCCTAGTTTTTTATCCATCTTTTCTCAGAGGAAGTCTTGCACAGAGTTCCATACTTCCATTAAACATCAATGGAAGTTGGAATTTCTGACAAGTTGACAGGATCACATAAGTTGGGCCTGCATAATTCTGTTAACTAAAAATAAATCTTCTCAGAGCTCTCCACAACTGTACCCAATTCTTATAACAGAATAAATAGAGAGTGAATCACATTTTAGGTTTTATGAAAGCTATAATTAATCTGTGCAACATCAAACCTCAAATCATTTTACAGAATCTAATCATCACGAACAAGTACCTTTGCTTGGGGGCCTTTTTGTCAAAATTTTCTTTGGCATTTGCAGTGATGGCCTGCTGCTGGTTATTCATACTGGTCGACAAGTACTGGCATTGCGGAAGTTTGAGAACTCTACATCAGATATTGTACCAAAATTCAGTTTAATATAATTTCAAGGGGAAAAAAATTGAAACACAAATATTCGTGCAAACCCAATTGAAAATAGCATCATGTAAGAAGTATAAAATATACAACAAAGACTACTAATTAGGATGTCATTTGAAAGGCACAGTATGAAGTGCACACTGTGTACCTTGACCCTACCCAAGACAAGAAAAAATAAAAATGAGTAGAAAAGATACATGAAGACAGTTCGAGATAACCCAACAAAGATCAAGCAGCGGAATAAGATGCCAGAAACTTGTTGAAAGTATGAAAAATTCTTATTGTTTTCGAAAGTCCGGGCAACAAACACTTCAGCTTATAAGCTCAACAAACACACACTTCCAAAGACAATTTGTTGTTTTAGAAATTCGAGAAATGTCCACAAAAGTTTATAAATAATAGAAATACATATCCCATCCAATATTCCAAAAAGGACATTCAGAATTATGGGAATGACTTTTTGCTGCTGTTTCGGGCATATTTGCCTGTTGTATCAATTTTTAGAAAGTCTATTTCTTATCTAGTCACAATTTTTCATAATTTGGTATAAGTTTTATCCTATATAAGCAAGCTTCACATACGAAATCAACATATCGATTTATAAATGTAGTGCTGGGGTTCAATCAAATTCTTGCATTTTTATGTTGTCATGCCTACCTAAAAATAAAGCTTTATTCAGACCAACTAATCACATACCATAAATGACAAAATATATGGCAAAGTAAAGTATCACCCGTGTATATATTCTACATAAAAAATAAAAAACAATAAAAAGGCACATCCTACCGTGTGCAATGATTGCAGTAACCCCACATCTGCACTAGACCTACTCCCCAACCACCACATTCCATGCATTTCTCTAGCTCAGATAATTGGTTATCCCATATCCCATTAGCTGCGTTATTGGAAAGTGTGCTATCAGAGTGTTGTGAACTAACTAGCTGTGATGAACCAGGGTGTTCCCATTGTGATACATGGGTCTTTTTATTGTAATAGTACTTGTGACCTGTAAGCAAAGGATTTAAGGAGGCAAAGTAAGACATAGCATCATCTGGCTGGACTTGCACAGTGCACACAGTATTTGGAAATTACAATTACAGGATAGAGCATTACATAACTGTGCCTCTTAATATACTTTAGTTCTAATATATGTATATATAAAGCCATTTAACAACTTGAGAGTGAGAACAAAAGAATCCACAGCGCTATCACCATTTTTATACTGTACATCCAATATAAAGTCCCAGAACACCTTGCTAGATACTACCTGAGCATTTCTCATTCTCCAAAATGTTAAAAAGCATTATTAAGTGACAAGTAAGCATATTACAAAAATATGTGTTTCCAACTGACTTATTGTTAGCAACTCTAAGTTCATATATATTTCACAGGCAAGTGGCAACACTACCATACTAATACCCCATCTATTATAACATTTCTTGTTAACAACCCCATAAGAAGATGCCATGTGAGTCTTCATTATATCATCAATGGCTGACAAGTGATACCAGCAGAGATCCTACTTCTCTGATAAACCCCTTACACATTGGTTATCCCTAGCATAGCAGTTAAAAATACAATCAAAGAAGAGAAGGCGATTCATTGCAATAAAAAATGCAATCACCACAGTTTCTGTTTCTCCTTTTTGATTGATTTGCAAAATAAAATAGTGATTGCAAATTGATGGAGTTTGTACTAACTACTAAATGGGCAATACCAGTTGTTTCGTCTACTGACTCCACCCAATCTTCAAGAGGAGGTAAAAGTGGAGTTTGTGCACTAGTAGATGCTTCACCAGGTCTTTCCCATTGAGTCTTCCCAGTACTTTCATTGTAATAATATGAAGCACCACTTGCAGGGTCTTTTGCCTCCACCTAAATGGTAGTTATTGGAAGTTAACAGTGGCATGAAAGAAAGCCATAACGAGAAACTCTACGAGTCTTAAAACCACAATGATCCACAATGATTTCAATTATAAACTAAAACTGCATCCTCAGAAAAGATTATTTAGAAATGGATGTTAAATAAATCATGTTATTTTAGTCCTCTTTGACATGATACGCGTTCTTTTTGGGTACCAATTGCATGCTAATAAAAAGAGTTCTGCATAGATTCTAACAACTTGAGAGGAACAGTGACTTTGTTCAACCAGATATAAACAACAGGGAAAGCAATGAGTCAGGAAACTTCAAACAAAGAAGAAAACAAGATGTTTAAAGGAGAAAAATGAAATTAAAAATAATATGATTTAAACCTTCAAAATTCAAAGATCATGGATTCCAAAAAGGTAACATAGCTAGCAAAAAGAGAAATCAATCATGAATTGAGTGCTGCTCTCATAAATGCCATTTATTCTAAAAAGAAGAGGTCCACAGTCCACTCCCTCAAGAAGCTACCCCAAACCCCCACCCACCCACCCCATTTGCATTTCCCCTAAGTTCCACACTGTTTAGTTTCACTGATGCTTATAAAAGATAGGGTGAATTACATTTTGGTCCCTATCTTTTTTTGTTTTATCACTTTTTGACCGATCTTTGCAGTTTGCTCTCTATCGTGGAGGCAGCAGCCTCCACCAGAATATTCAGGGTACAAGCTACGGCCTCCCCCACAGAGATAAACAACAGGGAAAGCAATGAGTCAGGAAACTTCAAACAAAGAAGAAAACAAGATGTTTAAAGGAGAAAAATGAAATTAAAAATAATATGATTTAAACCTTCAAAATTCAAAGATCATGGATTCCAAAAAGGTAACATAGCTAGCAAAAAGAGAAATCAATCATGAATTGAGTGCTGCTCTCATAAATGCCATTTATTCTAAAAAGAAGAGGTCCACAGTCCACTCCCTCAAGAAGCTACCCCAAACCCCCACCCACCCACCCCATTTGCATTTCCCCTAAGTTCCACACTGTTTAGTTTCACTGATGCTTATAAAAGATAGGGTGAATTACATTTTGGTCCCTATCTTTTTTTGTTTTATCACTTTTTGACCGATCTTTGCAGTTTGCTCTCTATCGTGGAGGCAGCAGCCTCCACCAGAATATTCAGGGTACAAGCTACGGCCTCCCCCACAGAGATCAGCAAGGAGGAGGCGCGGCCTCTTCCCTTAACCTCCCCCATCGTGGAGGCAGTGCCTCCACCAAAATATTCTCCAATTTTATTTTATTTTATTATTTTTTTTTTTTCAGGTGAATATGTGGCACATTTTGTGTTCAAATACAAAAATGCTCCTAAAACCGTTAAATTTGACTAACGGTTGACTAACATATGAATCATATTGAAAATTGCAAAAATAGTCAAAAAATGATAAATCAAGAAAAGATAGCAACTTCTCATCAAAAAAAGAAAGAAAAAAAAAAAGATAGCACCAAAATAATATACACCCTAAAAGGTATACAAAATTAAAATTAATGGTTCAAGTTTAATTTACTATGTCCAAAAGGAATCCATGAATGTATTTTACATCAAAGATGTTGTAATTTTAAATCCTTTTTCTCGTTTCTCCCATGATTTTTGTATATACAATTCCCAAAAAAAAAATTATCTAAGGTTCCAGAAAACTATGTAATTCTCCATGATGTTCAAAAAACACTATCCTTGACAGATAAAAATCTGATCCCAACACTTGGCACGACCAAAAGCCTCATGCATTTACAGGAAAGATTGTCAACACATGAAGCCTTATTCCAATCACATAGTTTAAGATGCATATATAGTTCAACATGTATGTATTCTGTACACCCCTGCAGTCTAATACAAGCCAAATTAAATAAATATATAAATAGCAATTGGTACACACCCATCCAGGAGGCAACTGTCCTCTACCAACAAGTTGAGCTGAAGTAGTCATCTCTGACTTCTGAAATTAAAAGTTTTAAGTAAACTGTTAAGATTGCAGAAGATACAATGAAATAAATAAATTAATTAAGTGTGAACCAAGAGTCCACAAAAGTAAAGTACAAAGACAATTTCTCAACTAAACAACCTATGGCTGTGTGCCTGTGTTAAAAAAGGAAAAAATAGAACCCAAAACACCTAAACGTTTACATCATAACTGCTTCTCAACTATTAATAATAAAAAATAATGGAAAACCTTCATTCATACAAAGTTAACAGCCATTGCCAGATAAAGGACAGTGTTGTATCTGGTTGACAGTACGCATAAAACTACAGTCACATCTCACGAATTATAAATCCTAAAGAGAAAGAAATGGAACATTTCCTACCAGCAATACGTTGCATCGGACCATACAACAGGGTAAGGCTTAACTAGAGCAAGTCTTGGAAGTGACCCATCACATCAATGCCCAAATTTGAGTAGATAGAAGCTAAGATTCCCACACTCAATTGGATGGATATCACTAGAGAAATTAGTCTAAGAAAGTAGAATAACTTTAACTTGGGAGTATAGAGCTGTGATTGAAAATGCAATAATCATTGAAAAATGAAATAAAACTTAAAGACCCAGTAGGATCTTTTACAAGAACAAAACTTAATATAGCTTGTCCTCAAGAGAGAATAGGAAAAAATTCTAGAGACGATGAAAATACATGGAAAAACATTTGGCCTACAGCGAGGAACAATTATAAAAATAGGATGATAATAACAATAGTGTGTAAAGGATGAGGTCATAGATGTAAAGAGAACAAGTGATAGAATTATTTCAGCAAAACTTAATTTAGATAGAAAAACAGTCCATACTCATAGTGTGTATGCTTTGCAGGCAAGAGCAAATAAAGGAATAAAGAAGAAATATTAGGAAGACAGAAGACCTAGATGTCAGTTAAAGTCTTACCAAGCAAAGATAAGACTGTTATAGAAGGGGATTTGATAGACATCTCAGAAAGAATATGGAGGTTTTGGGTGAGTCAAAGGCAGTAATGGGGAATGCTACAAGTGAGGAAGGAGAGTCGACTTCAATGATAGGAATGAAAAGGGAGAAGAAAAAACTAAATATTACTAAACAGGAAATAATGAACAACTTCAAGGAGATACAGCCCAGATAAGCCAGAATGGAGAAAGAGAACTCATGTAGCTGAACCCAACTAGTTTAATATTAAGACCAAAGTCCTAAATGGGTCAGCTAATTAGGATGCAACTTCATCAGATGATCTGAATAAAACTCCAAGTCCCGTCTTCTGATTTCCCAAAAGCTTCCTAAATCCTAATACAGTTTAAAAGGATTGCAGGATAGATAAATCAGTAACAAAATAAGACAGGGAAACTTGCATTATCAATTCTTAACCGACTTTCTTTATCTGAGTCTTCTTTGAGAATACCCCTTGCTCTTAACTTCTGCTTCAGATACTCGGGCAATTCTGTTGTGACATGCTTCTGTTCTGTCTCTCTATCAAGCTTGAGATTTTTCTGGCCCGACTCATCAGTTCCAACTCCGAAATTTCCTGAAGCATCAAAAGACATCAAATACTAATTTACTTCGTAATCAAAAAATTGACCTGCATAATTGATAAGTCTTACCGGGTATAACAGTATTTAGCCTTGGAACACTGTAATAAGCACCTCCACCAGGTACACCATACCCATTTCCAATTTCCAGGTTACCTGAAACCAAAGGATCCTATCAGTAAATATGCAATCCTTCTAAGAACAGTTAAATATCAACTCCTCTACACATAAAGTTGCTGTAAACTTTTGATATATCACTTTGCAGACAAACAATCAACAGTTATTACAGCGAACCAGCCAAAGGTATCTCCAATAGAGGCCATTTCAATCTGAAACTTATTAAATGGTCGTTATTTCTCCTGCGCAAACTTTTCTATGTAGTTCTTTACTAAAATACTCTTGAGAAAATAAAGCTTATTTGAGACTAACACAAACCTAAGATCAACTTAACAAATCCATAAGGAATTTACTACCTACCAACCAGGATAAGCACTATAAATTTAGGTAAAGCATAGTTTATGTCACAGGAAAAACTCTCTTCCCCTAAGCTTTTACCACTAAAAATTGACTTAACAGTCATAATAATTTTGCTTGCACACCAGTGTTACCCCTGACCGTTTGTCTTTTTGTTCCCATGTCCCAGCTTCTGCACAGACAAGACCACTGATTGCCATATAATACAGCAGGTCTGCCATAAACAACTATCTTTCTCATTACTCTTAAGTCTTACCATTACATGCTGTTACTGATCCTTGATTCAAACATAAAGCTTCAAATTCAAGGATCAATGGGTAATTTTCACTTTGAGCCAAATATAAATATTCAATTGTGAAATCTAAACTCAACACAAGATAAGACAGACCGATCTATCATAATTTTTAATGCATTCAGCCTAATGCCAGGAATTTTTAAGAATTGCTATCCCGAAAAGCCAACAAGAGAGTGAGTTCTTAGTATCGAATTCTCACTCACACTAAAGTTGGGGGTTATTGGTTTATAACTAGTGATTATTAAGAAAAACAAAAAGAAATTATAATAAATAAAAAATGAATGAACCTTGTTCAGGAATGTTAGGCTTCCCACGCTTCACAGCCATTTCCGCACGATGTTCCGTGGCCATCTTCAGTAGATGCTCCTGCATAGAAACTCGCGGTGAACAGTAAAATCATCCAATATATAACAGGCAATTCAAAATGAGAAAGTCCAAAAACATAAAGCAATAACAATAAAGAAAAAATGTGTACAATTACGTACTTTCAGAGCATTAGAGTCGCGTCGTCCAGCCAAAATGTCCGTACCATCCTTAGGAGGCACACTCGCAAAATCTGCGACCCTGAAATTGCAAGCTCATAAGCAAATTAAAGAGCCGGAATCGTTATAATTTCGATTAAAAGACAACTTCGTTAGAAGAAAACTGATACGAACCTTTGATCTTGGATGATTTTCTGGGTCGCAATTTCCTACAAGACAAAAAATAACTAAATAAATAATCAAAGGAACTGAAAATAATGAAAGATACACATACTTGCTCGCGAAGCACGGCATCTCGAGTGGCGGCTTCGATGTCAGTGGCATTGTTGTAAATTGAAGAACTTCCATAAGCGTGAATTGCTGTTTGTTGGGGGTATTCTTCACCCATTAGAGCCTGCTCTGCACCAACTTCACCCAATAGAACAAAAAATAAACAAAATTGCTTGCTCCTTGTCGAATTTGACACCAAGTTTTTATTCAATAATTGTCTAATAATAAGAAACCCAATTGAATAAAAAAACTGATTTTTGGAAAAATGATTTGTGGGTTTGGATTTTGGAAGGGAATGAAGAGGAAGGAGAAGGGTTTGGTGAAAAAAACAAAGTGTGAACTGGACAGACTAAGCGACTTGCAGCCAATGAAGCCCATCTTGTATAAAATATAATGGGCCTCTGGCCTGTTAGACATTATTTTAAAGGAAAAAAAATTAAGAGAAAATACACTTCTTTATTTCTACTTAAAAGAAAGGGTAACATATGTTTATTTAAAAGTTAAAACAAAACAAAATTAAGGAAAAGTAGTGGAAAGCAATTTCTATAAGATGATTATTTTCCACACTTCATTTTATATTTATATATATATACCTTTCTTTTTTTGTCTTACATAGGACCAGTTTGGTATTGTTTTTGAAAAATTAAAATCAGATTATTTTATAATATTTATATAAAATGGTATTTGATGAAACTTCCAAAAGTAATTAATTGATAATCTGGTAAGTTTTGACGGTAGGGGACTAATTTTTTTAAGTGATTATTAAATAATCTATTTCAGCATTTAATGAAGCTTTTAAAATATCATTATTATCCTTATGAAATCAAGTTAAAATCATTTATATACTTTATTTCATCTCAAAATTAAATATTATATTTAAATATTGATTTGATTTATAAAAAAATTTTAAAATATTTGAATTGTTCTTATGGAATTTTTTTTTTCTATTTTAAATATCCTACTTAAATATTGATTTAATATATATAATTAATAACAAAAAAATGAAATATGATCCTAAACTCATGTATATTTTAGTCATTTTAAATAATATCAAAACTGTTACAATAAAATTACCAAACATATTTATACTGCTTTTGAGCTATACAGTAATTTTAAAAATATAATTAACCAAACAACTATTAATTAACTTCACAGCTGATAATTCCTTCAACACAACTAACAATGATTATTATAACAGTTACAGCAGTATCAAACTAGCCCATAGAATATGTAAATAAAAGAATAGTAAATTACAATATGACAAAGTATAGTATTTTTTTTTTTTTAAGTAGACAAAATATAAATTAATTTAATTATTGTTGGCTTTTGTTTTCATTTGTTATTGACCTTTGTTTTCATCTGGTGTTATTGACAATGTAGTATTTTTTTATTATTATTATTATTATTTTTGTTATTATTTTTGTCAATAAGAAAGAATACTAATATCCGAAAATGCTTAAATGAGGTTTAAGGAAAAATGATTAAAATGATACTCAATGAGAAATTGGAAATTATGTGCGTTTTTTTCTTTTTTTTTTTCTTTTTTCGTGTCTTCGGTATTAAACATTTATATTTATTTTTATGTTATGTTTTCATGTTGATGATAAGAGTAACAGACTATAATAATAATGTTTACCTAATGTTTATGCTTAAATCATTTGTGAAGATGTAATGTTATTATTGATATTTGCATAATATTACATATTTCAACTAATATGTGATGTAAATTGTACGAAATTGATTTTTTTTTTTTTTTCTTTTGGGTTGAATTTTTTACAACCCGATTATTTTTGGATTGGAAAATTTTCAACCCAACCCGAAAACACCCACCCTTAGTTTTGATTTTAATAGATGAGTTTTGCAACTTTTCTCTTCTATCAATAGGAAGGTTTTTGAGCTCTTTCTTTTAGATTGTTGGCGTCTTCGGTATAACCAAAATATTCTTGGACATGGTTCACATGGTTTTGATGTTGATGGGATTGTGACCTGGGTTAAAGGTTTTGCTATTGAGTTTCGGTTGGCCAATGAGTCATCCTGAAAATCCTTTCTCAATAGCCTTTATGGAAGCCTCGGTAAGATAGGGCATTTAAAGTTAATTGTCACTACAAGAATTTTAGTCTTTCTGGACAAACCATATTCGACTGGAAAGATCAAAATTCGTAGGGAAAGGTTTTGTCTGACGAAAAATTTTCTTCGACCAATTTGTCGGGACATCATGGTCGGGAAAGGTTTTGCCCGACGAAATTTTAAGTTTCGTCGGCTAAAACTAGTTTTGGCACGAATGTATTCGTCGGCTAAAAGTAGGCTAAAACTAGTTTTAGTAGACAAATGTATTCGTCGGCTAAGGTTATAGCTTCGTTTGGAAAGATTTTGAAACTTTAAAAATTAATTCACCGTCCAGCCACCCCACCATCAACCGATCGTCGACCGCAACCGGCCTTCCCCACCGTCGACCACCGCCGGCCCACCCTTGATAATATTGACAATTAATTATCGTTATGAGGAATTGAACTTGCAATCTCATATCAAAGTGGTAAGCCTTTACCGCTGGACTATATCACTTTATATGTTAACATTTGCATTATATTTATGTATAACCTATATGAGTTGTTAGAAATTAAAAAACAACTTGTTAAATAAATTTAAATTTGTTTCACTAATCAAAATTCTAATTTCTACGATAAACATATATTAAAAAATATTTATTGGAACATTTAATAAAATTACATTTTTTTTAAACTATATATAGTCGAGTTATGTGTCTATACTCTATAGGAGACTGGTGATATCAATTGTAATTAGCATGATTTTATGTAAACTTTTTCCTTAAAACTGTATCTTTTGGCAAGGAAATAAATTTTTTCGTTCATGATAGGTTCATCGATTTTTCAATATGAATCCAACAGTATAAAGAACGTAAAATTTTGGACAGTATTTTAAAAGTTATGATCAATTATTTAGTCAAAGGTCAGAAGCGATGCTCTAATTTTGTGCAAACTTTTTCCTTAAACTGTATCTTTTGGTAAGAAATAAATTTTTTCGTCCACGCTAGATTCTTTGATTTTTTGATAAGAATCCAACGGTATAAAGAATGTAAAATTCTGGGCGTTATTTTAATAGTTATGATCAATTATTCAGTCAAAAGTCATAAGCTAAGCGAATCCGCGAGTGAGATTTTTTCATCGCTCATTTTCACACTTTTCCAAATTGATTTTTGGAATATTTTATGAATGAAAAGTTTTTTTTTTTTTTGCATGTCTACTTTCTTGTGTAAAAATTTGAGAAAATAACGTTAAGTTTTTTTAGAGATACGCACTTGAATGTGGATATAGGTAAGATTTGAATTTCAGAACAATTTTGTACCCTTAGCCGACGAATTTTGAGTTTTGTGGGGAGAGGTTACCTTTCCCGACGAAACTTGTTTGTGTGGAAAGGTTGGGAAAATTTGTGTACCCTTAGCCGACGAATTTTAAGTTTTGTGGGGAAAGGTTATCTTTCCCGACGAAACTCATTTATTGGGAAAGGTTGAAAAAAAAATTAAACCCTTAGCCGACAAATTTTAAGTTTTATGGGGAAAGATTACCTTTCCCGTCGAAACTCATACCCTCAGCCGACGAATTTTGAATTTTGTGTGGAAAAGTTGTCTTTCCAGACGAAACTCATTTTGTGGGCAAAAGTTGCCTTCCCAGACGAATCTTGTTTTGTCTCCTAAAGTTTTGTCTGGAAAGGCTAAAATTCTTGTAGTGTGTGATGCTTCTTTCCAGCTACGGTTTGGTAAGGTTGGGGTGGGATCCATTTTACGGGACCATAAGAGGTCAGTTGTTGTTGTTAGAGCATCCCCTGCTTCAAGTTGCATGCCTATGGAAATGTTAGAGGCTAAAGCTTGCTTGGAAGGTTTGCAGCTAGCTCACAATTATGGAATAAAGCGAGTAATTTTGAAATCTGATGTAGTAAGGGTTGTGAAGCTTTTTTGCTGATAAGATTGTGTCTCACACGGGGAATGGGGGCTATCATTCAGGATATTTTTGACTTAGCTGCTTCTATAGGGTTGGTGTTTATATAAAGGATTCACAGATGTGCCAACTTTGTGGCCCACCAACATTTGGTCTAAAAAACAACTTAATGGTGATTTCAAAATGAATTTGAACAATCAGGAGTATAGTGAAGCCAAAAAGATATCGAATGTGTCCAAATGTAGATTTCTTACTCCAAATATGTACATCGAAGTAATTTATGAGATCTATATGTTGAATATCAAAGATCATTGTAATATAGTGGATACTAGGATTGTTACATACGATTAGTATATAATTACTAGAAAAATATAATCAACTCACCGTACTGTTTGTTGTAACTCGGAGAAGACCAGCAAAAAGAAACAGCTAAAACACTTTGTGTTTTTGACTCATTGTAAAAGTACGCTCAAAATTCTTTGATTGAAATGAATAATTGAATAACATACTTTGTTATTCATAAGGTTCAAACTCCTATCTAAATGAGATACTTAAATTTAAATTTTATATCTTTCTCATATGTATCCCAAATATCCAACTTTAACTAATCAATTTGAATTCAATTGAATTATCTTTATAATTCAAATTCAAACTATCAGATGATATCTTTATTTGGTCAATTAATAATTAATTACCAAACTCTTTTTATCACTTAAGCGTAATTTTTCCAACATCTCACACTCGCACAAGTGGAATAATACAAACTTTACAGAGTCATGTTTCTCAAACTTTTAGGTCTAATCACAAATCATTCATACAAGCAAACGCACAATGTGATCAATGAACAATATTCTACAAATGTATTGGAGCATACAATTTGATATCTCATATATCAAATTCATTGCTCATGTGTGTCCCATATTTTAATTTTGATTCATTAGCCCAAGCATACTCAACCCCTCAGTATACAAAGTCATGTTTGACTATATCAAAAAATTTAGTGTTAACAATCGTATTCTTATCTATCATATACAATACAATTGGTTGACAAGAATACCAAAAATTAATGAAGAAACCTTATATCTTCCCATTGAACACTTGTATCTCAATTTCAAAGACAACTGCTATCCTAGTCGTGTTTCATAGACCAAATAGTACCATAGCCATAGAAAAATAAACTAAAGAATCTAACATTGTTTTGTCTCTTTGAATCAAAGTCAATGGTCACAAGGAAACCATTTGAGGTTTAATCAAACCTCAAGGAACTTACACAACGAGGAAACAAAGATTCTTTTCTCTTATTTTCCTTTTGATCACATAGCAAATATGGTATGAATCACGTGCTACAGTGATTTCATTCTCATAAAAAAATGTATATGTCTAAACTATTCACTGTATAGATCTAAGTTCAATTGATGTCTACAGCGCCTAACCTGAGTTTATAATACTCGTCATTTCTTACTTAGGCGCCAATTATGTTCTCACATCTGGTTTAATCAGGTTTCATGATTATGGCCTTGTGGGGTTGTATCATGATTGATTCAAAAGAATACAAGAACCTCATCTTGACATGGTCAATGTGACATATTCATAGATATTAGCTCCATGAGAATAAAACATCTACTTTATTCTCTTCTATATATGTGTCTTATCTCAGTATACTATCTTGGCATCTGAGGAGACCACACGTGTAAGAATGTCAGTCTAAACCTGATGACATATTTAAATAACATTTGTGTTAAATATATGCTAGTAAACGAAAAATGATTTATTCATATAAAATAGTGAAAAATCAAACAAATCATCATGATTACAATCTACGTAGCCCTAAAGACTTAGCATGTGACGAGTAAACATCTCTAGTAGCTACTTTGGTAAATGGATCGGTTACCATTTCATGTGTAGATATGTATTGAATAATCACTTCCTTTTTTCTTATGACATCTTTGACAAAATTATATTTTGTCTCTATATGTTTGGATTTACTGTGATATTTCAAATCATTTGTGTAAGCAGTGGCTGCTTAATTATCACGGTAAATAGTTATTGGTCGTGAAGCACTGGTAACAATCTCTAGATCATCAATGAATCTTCTGAGCCAAACACCCTTTCTGTACTACAGCTAAACATGCCACGAATTAAGCTTCCATTGTAGACAATGCAATACATATCTGTTTCTTGCTACACCACAAGATTGCGTCTCGATTGAGCAAAACGGCATACCCTGATGTTGATTTTCGCTCATCTATATCACCTCCCTAGTCGACATCTATATATCCGACTAAGCGTAAATCTCCTCCGTAGTAGCATAGAAAATAGTCTGATGTTCCCTTGAAGTACGCTAAGATCCTCTTTATCGATTGTGCAGTTAATGCCCCTTTGTAGTAGTCATATATAAATCAACAATATTTTTACTAATCTCAAAATGTTTCAGTAATTAAGAAATAAAATTAATTGTCAATAATCACATGAGCACACGGTGCATTTGAGAAGAATATGCGATGGTGAGTAATAAAGCTCATGAGTATGATGAAGGTTTAATAAAAGGATGCCAATCCCAATTCCCTTATTCATACCATACTGATTTTTTTGGTGGCAATTGAGCAATAGCCCCAAAATAAAAAATGAATATTAGTCAAGTTATTCTTATTCTCAAAGGAAGCCATCATGGAAAGGGTTCATAACATGGGTCAAACGGCCATTCTCAGCAAGAAAATTGATAAATCTTTGTGGTCTCCAAATTGTGTATTGAGACATACCTTAACAGGAAGTTTGAGATGAAAGCAAACATGTGCGTAGAAGAAATAAAATGATAAGTTTAGCCTCGATAAATTACTTTCACATGTATACTTGAGCATGTAGTCTTTAGTCACAGGTACAGCAGCAACAATATTAGTTTGTCAATATAACGGAATAAGATTTGTATTTCATGGTTGATATACTAGTGGAATATGCATGATAGCTCAAGCTATTGCACTGAAATCAAAACATCACATGACGATATAGGAAATTGATATTGTCTTTTCAAGAACTTAGAGGCCTCTCAATCTTTCTTGTGGCATAAGACTCACATTAAAGTGTTGGCACCTTCCAAGTGCATGTGACCATGTTTTCGAGGATCCAATTTCATTAAAATGTGTTCACTGGTACTCATCAGCATTTGAATAACAGTTTCATTCTGCCATGATAAAAATCATTAGACTGCAGTTTCACCCATTCTTTTATAGCAATATAATGTTAGACTACAAGTTACCAAATCTGAAGGTGAAATAAGCTAAGTATCTTTTCAACTGATTTTGCTTCTCGCTCAACTAATGAACGAGGTAGGCCTTCTCCATTAGCTATAAATAATTCCTAAAAATGTAGAGCAGCATAAATCTATCAGCAAGCAAAACATTTTGTAATCAATTGATATTATATAGAAAATACATACATATCAATCAAGGTATGTCAATGCATCATGCAATATCGACAAATAACCACTTTTCTTTTCTTTTCCTTTTTGGCATAGGCAAATAACCACTTTTTGTTTTATGAATGGCTTCTAAAAATTGCCACATTTTGAACTGACTACTAAATGCATCAGTATGATACTATAAAATCTCACTTAAATATAAATGTTTCTCAGCATGACAAATCTCTAACGATTGATCTTGAACAATGTTATTTCATTATAAAATTTCTAAATTATTACGAGTAAATAGTCTAAAGAAATCTCAAACAAATTGTTGCATTATGCATAATATGGATTCTAATCTTAGCATGTTATCTCTCATTGTTCCATTTGATTTCATTGCTTGTTATTTTCTTACCACAATTGTATAAAACCTTTTGAGTAGTTTAATTTAACTTGTTTGTAGAATTCAATTATAAAAACCATCTTTTATTGCTTGTTTGAATAGCAATTAAGCTAATCAATTTTGCTAATCAATCACTCAATCTTTGTCGGGGAACGAATCTTACTTATTAGCATATTACTTTTCGACCTCGTACAATTGCAAGTGTCACTTTATGAGTAGTCAGATTTTTGGAGCCACTGCTGGGGAAAAATTACTTTTAACTCTTTGTAAAAGTACACTTAGAATGCTCAAAATGGAGTGAATAAATGATGAATACACTTTGATATTTATAGGGTCCAGACTCCTATTTAGATAAGATACTTAAATTTAAATTATTATTTAAATTTAATATCTCTCATATATGTATCCCAAATGTCCAACTTTAACCGATTAGATTGAATTTTATTAAAATATCTCTATAATTCAAATTCAGACTATCAGATGGTATCTTTATTTGGTCAATTAATAATTAATTACCAGACTATTTTTACCACCTGAGTGTAATTTTTCCAATACTATAAAAAAAAAACTGCTACTTGTATTTTAGAAACCAAAAACATTAAGAGATTAATTTTGGAAAAAGTATGAAGTGGTCTTGACTATAGAAGCCTTTCTCGACCCTCGATTTGATTGTGATGCTTTGGAACGATGATTTAGGGAGATGTTTGGAAGTGATATTGCTGATACATGCCTTGAAAAGTTTTATAAATGATAATAAGACAATAGGGATATGACTCATCTACTTTTGAATTTGGAGAATACATTAGAGATAAAAATTCGATTCATATATCAAATTTAGTTAATCTAATATGGTGAAATGTCAAGACTCAAAGATTTTTCACATGTACGGATAAAACGAGATATCTTTAATTTACCATTTTATACTACCCTAATGCATTTGGGCAATGAGCTTGAGCAAGAAATTAACTCTTCAATTGGTATTATGGAGATAGATTTCATATTTTAGAGGCTTATATTTTCCTAATTAACTGATTAAAAGAATGAGAATAAATAAACTGGGTTTTTTTTTTCTTATTTTCATGTAGGTGATGATAAGTCTACATTAGATGAGGTACCATCTATGTTCTATGTATGTTTTACTATATAAATTTTCTCGGCACAAACTATGGTTGTTGCATTTTTTGTTAGGTTTATTTTCTTAATGACTGTTTTTAAACTCTATTTTATCATCAAAACAAAATAAATTATAGACAATATTGAAAACTAAATTAGTGGCCAATCAATTAGTAGCAAATCATCATTAGTTAACATTTTAGTGGTTCTAAGTCTTGCACGTCCTCACTCATCTTCACATAAACTCAAACATCGTCGGCATCGAACAATCCTTTTTCAATAACTTACTGTATAAGTATTTCGTTTTCGGCATTTTTACTGACAAACCACTAGTTGAATGGTTTAGCATGTCGAGAAAAGATTTCGCTCTCGTTATTGATATGCTCCTTTAATCCCACCTTCAATACCATGTATTGTACATATTTTTGTTTATATGTAACAATAAAGTCTTTGTACATTCAATATCCAATACTAGTTGAAGCATAACCATCCTTCAGCCCTATAATATGCCACTGTTTATATCCATTTCTTTTCAATTTTTTTGTCGCATTTTCATTGCTGTAGGCATTCGGAACATAGAAATAAAGTATGTCTCTGAAATGCATGTCTTCCTGTTTTGTCATCTGAAAGGATCGGTGTATGGACTTTACTGATATTTTGACCTTATATGATTTCTAACAACATCAATGAGGTTCATTGGCAAAGGTCGCAGTTGAATGGGAGGAGTATGCATGGGATGTGGTGGATGGATTATTTGAGGGGCAGTAGATGATTTTGTGGTGGCTAGTTAGGGTGTAGTGGTTGATTGTGTGGTAGCTGGTTAGAGGGTAGGGGCTAATTGTGTGGAGACTGGTTGGGGGGTAGTGACTGGTTTTGTGGTGGCTGGTTGGAGGGTAATAGCTAATTGTGTAGTGGATGGTTCGAGGGTAGTGGATATTTGTGTGGTAGCTGGTTCGAGGGAATGGGTTGTTTGTGTGTGGGCTAGTTGTGGAGATTATTATTCCTAGACAAAGAGATGATGAAATATGAATGGGTTTGAGGAGGTCGAAGGTTCATTTTGAGAAGGAAGAGTTTTGTCTCTATGGTGGTTTGAAAATGGGCCCGTTGCCCCTAGGTTTTAATAATATAACAAAAAATTAATGAGAATGTCATAGTTCAAATAAACTGAATAATCACTTTTGTCTTCCATTTCTTATTGGAAATCAACTGAGGAACTAAATGGGTTAAACACTGGGTGTAATTGCTCGTCGAAGACAGGAGTCAAAGACCCATAGGACGACGAACCTCGCAAAGTACAATATGGAATTTCTAGGCTTAAGAGAGAAATCGGGATTGGGTGTATGTGTTGATATTGTCAATTGTGGAGATGGAAGTGGTAATGAAGATGAAAGTGGTGGTGGTAATGAAGATAAATGGGGTAATGAAATCGGGTTGTCGATGCATGGATGGATCGGGTTCTGAAAATCAAGAATGGCTAAATTGAGGAAGGAAAGGGAAATGTAAGGCTGGAAGTGTCGAGATTGAAGGTGGGGAGATGAAGATTGGCACCAAATTAAAGAAAGGGTAGTTTGGTCCATTATTACATGGAAGGGGTTGTTGGGTCATTTTACTCCATTTAAGTGGAAACGGTATTTTGGTTCCCAAATGGACATTTTAGGGGAAGGGAACATCAAGAATGAACATTGTTGCAACTTTTTTCATAAGTGGACATTTTTGCTCTTTCAAACATGGACATGACAATAAAAGAAAAGGCCCATTAAAAATATACCTTAATTGATTCAAGAACCAATTGAAAAATCAAAACCTTAACTTGACAAACCAATCGATTCAAGAACATACCATTAAAGTTGATTCAATGACCAAACCAGAAAAACAAAACAAATTTAAATCGCATTTAAATTACAACAACAAAACCCTAATTGATTCAAGAACACACATTTCTTCCTATCTCACTCCAAAAGAAACCAATTTGACCAACACTTCGCCTTCAACTGGAAACCTCTTTGAAAAACCCCTTTGTCTCTCTTCGCCAATTCATCTTCATCGTTCGTCATTGTCTCTTCGTCGTTCGTCTTCGAAACACCCTTTTCTCTCTAAAAAAAAAAACTATTTGAAACCCAACGAAACCGTTTTCTCTCTCTACAAACAAGTTTTCTCTCTCTCTCTCTCTAAAACTGTGTCTCTCTCTCTCTGTAATCAAGATAAGTTTATTTGGCTTGCTTTTACTTTCTTTTTAATTTTTTAATTTCTTTTCAATTTTAAAAAACCAGGTCACATTCCACTAAGGGCATTATTGTCCAAAAAAAATATTCTCTTGGTTAAAAACAATCAACTTATTTAACATGGATATTCTTTAATAAAGGCTTAATTTTATAGCTATTTAAGAAAAGCACTCTTAATAATATGATACTATGTGACACGAATATCCAATCACATATGATTTACAATTACACGTCACATGGCCTCATTTTAGTGATATGAGAAAGTGTTTTTGAGATGTGCAGAGTTTTTGTGTCGTATAGTATGATTTATTATTGACACATCACTCATGGCATTATTAGAATTAGGTTACTTTTCTCCTTTTTTTTTGGGTAATTATCAATAAGGTCTTGGATTTTTTTTAAAATTCCAAGTTGTTTGTAACTTTTACAAAATTGACCAAATTGATCCTCATATTTTTCCTAAATACCAAATTAGTCTCTCTCTTTTTAGAAGAGACCAAATTGGTACATCTAACGATTTAATGATGTTAAATATAATAGTTGACTTTAACAATTTTAATTAAAGTATGTAAATATCCTTTATTTATCATATTAGAACAAAGTTGTTTTGTCTTTTATACATTATAATTACAAAAAATCCAAAAATATTATTAACGAAACGCCATTTGTAAATTTTCTAAAAAAAATCTAAAACTATTTTAATAATACAATGTCAATTATACATTTATTTTATAAACAAATTTACCATTCATTTACAGTTTAGTCTTTTACCATTTTTATATAATTGTTTTTTTTTATTTTTATTAATATTATACAAGCACCGTTTTTAAAATTATTCAAAAATCAAAACCCACAAATAAAATAAACAAAAATATATATGTGTTAAAAAAATTGTGCATGTTTGATAAACATTAGGGTTAACAACACCGATGCTCCCTGAATTATATGCAAAATCACACGTTTCCCCCTAAAGTTTTTTTTTTTTTTTTTTTTTTTGGCATTAAACCCCCATAAACTTTCATTTATTGACAATAACTGACGAAAGGGAAATGGACATCTAGAGAAAAATTACACTTATACACCCTGATTATATGCATAATTGCATTAAAACTGGAAAATATAATAATAACACAAACACACCCTTTATCCTATTGACTAATGTCTAAAAAATAAAAAATAAAAATAAAAAATTAATAATATTAATAATTTTTTTAAGAAAATAAATATTATTATTATTAAACTTTAAAAATAATAATAAATATATATATATATATGATGATGATGATGATGTGATGATAATAATAATAATAATAATAAACTTTAAAAATAATAATAATAATATATGATGATGATGATGATGATGATGATGATGATGATAAAATATATATATATATATATATATATACATATGTAAAATGATATATATAAATAAATAAATATATATATATATATATTTATCTATTAACATCAATGCTCGTTACCATCGTAGTGTATGATGGTGGTTGGTGCTGCAGCCTTCGAACGCTTGTTTGGAAGTGGAGATCCACAAAGTTTAGCATTTCTCATATATTAATATTTTTTAAATTTATTATTATTATTACCATCATCATCATCATCATATTATTATTTTTAAAGTTTATTAATATTATTATTATTTTTTAAATGATTAATATTATTAATAATAATATTTTTTATTTTTTTGGACATTAGTCAATAGGTCAAAGGGTGTGTGTGTTATTATTATATTTTTCCAGTTTAAATGTAATTATATATGTAATCAAGGTGTGTAAATGTAAATTTTCCTAGACGTTCGTTTCCCTTCCGTCAGTTATTACCAACAAATGAAAGTTTAAGGGGTTTAATGTCAAAAAAATTAATAATAATTCAAGGGGCAACATATGATTTTATGTATAATTCAGGAGGCATTGGTGCTATTAACCCTAAACATTATTGTGTTCGTAATTTTTGCTAAACCATTTTTATACTCTTGTCGTGACTACCTAGGAATAAAGAAAAATCATCATTTTCATTTAGCTTTAGATTTTGTTTGATAGAGGATGTGATAACTTCATTTTTACTGTTCATTCACGCTTTTATTTATTTATTTATTATTAAAAAAAAATCCCGAATTATTCTTTTCTTGAGCTAAACGCATACAATCTAGTCACCTTCATCGTCCTTTCTTCCTTTCTCTATCACCTTTTTATCCCATCCATTTTTCTTTTCTTTTCTTTTCTTTTCTTTTCTTTTCATTTCTTTTCATTTCATTCAAGTTTGTTTTTGTTGTTGCTGATCATTTTATAGAAATTAAAGTAAATAATCTGGGACCCTTGTCCTTAAAATAACATCGAAATTAATGATTTCTCAAATTGTAAATTTGTAATGCTAAGATGGAAAATCATATTCATTCTTGTCATCATTATAATTAGGAGTTACAAGTACGGAGCTATATAATGATCAGAGCGACTAAAATTCATTCTTATAAATAAAAAATCACATTAATCTCTGTAAATTCAGTTTTCAAGATTTAGGGTCTGTCATGCAGCCTGTTTTCAGCTAATTTTTAGTCTGTTTTTGTTTTTGTTTTCCAAAAATGATTTCGAATTCGTATCATGTAACCGTTTTTCATTTTATTTTCAAAATACAAAAACAAAAAACAAAAAGTTGTTTTTGTTTTTATTTTTGTTTTACATTTCAAGTGGATCTCATTCATTAAATAAGAGGGTCTCATTCATTAAATTCATAAATAAATAAAATTCTTTTTTTTCCTCTTGAACCAGTTCGTCTGCTGTACACCCAATCACCCATCTTCATCTTCTTTCTCCTCCTTCCCGCCACCGGTCATCACTGCCTACCGCCGGTCGTCGCTCGCCATCGCCTTCTTCTTTTTCCTCTTCCTCCTCCTCCGCTCACTTCCGCCATCGCCGCTATCTTCTTCCTTATTCCTCCTCCTCCGCTCGCTACCGCCGTCTTCTTCTTCTTCTTCTTCTTCTTCCTCTTCCTCTTCAACCGTTAAAAAACCCTAAACCCTAAATTAATTTACAAAATGTTTTTTTTGTTAATTATTTAATCATTTATTTATAATTGTTATAATATTAAACAAATTTTAAAAATTGATATTTCAATTTTCAAAAGTTTTCAATTATCTTACTAGACGCGTTTTTTCCATTTTATTTTTAAAATACGAATTCCAGTAAATGCTACCAGACGCGTATTCGGAATTCAAAAATGAAACCAAAAACACTGTTTTCATTTTCATTTTTCTTTTCAAAAAACAAAAACGAAAAACAGCTTGCAGGACGGAGCCCTTAGTTTTTGTAGATTTTATATTTTTGCCTCCAAATCATAACGTTGTGTAATTCGACCTTCCCAAAACCTTTTTTTTTTTCACCCATTTTTATATTACATGTGAGTGTGAAAAATGTGACTTCACGTAGAGGCAAGATCTTAGTAATCAATAAGAAATTTTAATGAGAGAAAGAGTACTTATTTATAAGAAATTTTAACAAAAGAAAATCACAAATTTGATTTGATCAAGGCATTAATTAATCAAGACATCAAATAGATGTAGTTAGCAATTCATATTGCCGAGGACAAGAGAACTATGTGAGTTTGGCCACCTATCAGTTAATTAGCAAAGAAATAGAAATCAAATTAACGCCCGATTTAAATCTCAGGATGTCCAAATAAAAGATTTTAAACTTATATTTACTTTCATAATAAGAGGAAGTATGTCCTCAACACTAAGAGAGATATCCCCAAACAGACACTTATCACGGTTTTATAGATAATAGTAGAACAATATAAATATATATATATATATATATATTTATAGGAGTGAAGCCAGAATTTTGGTTTTAGAGGGACCGAGACAAAAAGAAATTCAAATTTATGTAAGACTAATATATTAATATTTAAAAACTAAATATATATAAAATAAAATAAAAATGTAATATCGTTTAGTTTCATAAATTAATAAACAAATAAACAAATAAACATAAGTTTTATGAATCAAAATACCGTTCTTTAAAATCTAAAAAATCATTTATAATCGAATCAATACTCATATATAATTAATGTAATTGAGAATCAATTTCAACATAAAATATATATATATACCCAATAGTACTGTTTAATTGTAAAATTATCTTATTGATGTTGAGTTCAACCACGTATTGCAATGTAACAAGTATTAATATCTGGAACATCTATGTTGCATGTCTCACGAAATGAACTTACTACTTTAGTAAATAATCTATCACATCCAGTATTTCTTAGTGATCATGGTTAATAATCTTTAGGATATCTATTCATTAGATACATTATTAAATAGAAACATATAAATACTTTCTTTTTTAAACGATTATGGTCATAAGCTCATAGTTGCCGATGTTGTTCCTTATCAAACTTTCTTAGATATATTAGTTGGACCAAACTTTAAAAGGTAATAATTATATTTATAATTAAAAAATAATATATGGGTTAGAGATATATTTACCTATATAACACATTAGGATAATTTTATACATCCAATATTTATAGAAAATATTTTAGTTGAGGGGGCATGGCCCTGCCGATATACATATATCTATATTAAGTGTAAAGGTAATTTGAACTTATTGGGTTGATTTAGTGTAAGTCTTCGACCAACAAATGATTTGATTTATGAATTTTTAGATTCTTTTAATCATTGATTATTATAAATAAAATAAAAAGATTCTCCTAAGTTGTTAATCCCTACATAAAGTGAATTAAAAGTTGAAAATAGTGGAAATGGTGGAAAGTATCACTTTTTCCAACTGATTTGGTGACTCTATGACCGGTTTAATAACTTAAGTTTAAAAGGCACCTATTATGGTGAACTACCAAAATTGCCCTTAGATAATCATTTATGTTATTGTGTTTGTCTGGTTCTCTCTCCACACTTCCAACAAAAACCATAACGGGGTTACTCTCTCTCTCTCTCTATCTCTCTCTCAATACAAATAGAAGTTCAAGATCAAAACAACTGGACGTGCTTCATTACAACAAGGTAATATTTCGTGTAAATACTTCTTTTCATTTGTTCATATTTTCATTGTGACAATTGTGGATCTCCGAGACTTTGTCACCTTTTTCCGTGCCTTTTTAAAAATCACTAATCGAGCATTTTCATGTCTTGTCCGAGCCTTTTCATGTGTTGTCCGAGCCTTTTTATGTCTGCTCCGAGCCTTTTGAAGTTTTGTCCGAGACTTCTCCGAGCTTTTTCATGTCTTGTCCGAGCCTTTGCAAGTCTTCTCCGAGCCTTTTGAAGTTTTGTCCGAGACTTTTATAAAATAACTATTCGAGCATTTTCAAGTCTTCTCCGAGCTTTTTCATGTCTTCTCCGAGACTTTTCAAAAATCACTAATCGAGCCTTTTCAAGTCTTCTCCGAGCTTTTTCATGTCTTCTCCGAGACTTTTCAAAAATCACTAATCGAGCCTTTTCAAGTCTTATCCGAGCTTTTTCATGTCTTGTTCGAGCCTTTTGAAGTCTTCTCCGAGACTTTTAAAAAATAACTATTCGAGCATTTTCAAGTCTTCTCTGAGACTTTTCAAAATTCAGTAATCTAGCCTTTTCAAGTCTTCTCCGAGCCTTTTCAAGTCTTCTCCGAGCCTTTTCATGTCTTGTCCGAGCATTTTCAAGTCTTCTCCGAGACTTTTTAAAAATAACTATTCGAGCTTTTTCATGTCTTGTCCGAGCCTTTGCAAGTCTTCTCCGAGCCTTTTGAAGTTTTGTCCGAGACTTTTAAAAAATAACTATTCGAGCATTTTCAAGTCTTCTCCGAGCTTTTTCATGTCTTCTCCGAGACTTTTAAAAAATAACTATTCGAGCTTTTTCATGTCTTGTCCGAGCCTTTGCAAGTCTTCTCCGAGCCTTTTGAAGTTTTGTCCGAGACTTATAAAAAATAACTATTCGAGCATTTTCAAGTCTTCTCCGAGCTTTTTCATGTCTTCTCCGAGCTTTTTCATGTCTTCTCCGAGACTTTTCAAGTCTTCTCCGAGACTTTTAAAAAATAACTATTCGAGCATTTTCAAGTCTTCTCCGAGTTTTTTCATGTCTTCTCCGAGACTTTTCAAAAATAACCAATCGAGACTTTTCATGTCTTCTCCGAGACTTTTCATGTCTTTTCCGAGCCTTTTCATATCATCTCCGAGACTTTTCAAAAATTAGTAATCGAGCCTTTTCAAGTCTTCTCCGAGACGTTTCAAGTCATCTCCGAGACTTTTCAAATAATCACTAATCGAGCCTTGTTAGGTCTTCTCCGAGACTTTTTATTGAATTACTAATCGAGTCTTTTAAAGACTTTTTCGAGACCAAAAATGTCTTTTTCGAAACTTTCATGTATTCTTCGAGACTTTGCTAGTGTTCTCCGAGCCTTTTAAATATCCTCACCCGAGCCTTTGTAAATGTAATTTATGAAAATATTTTGTACTCCTGAGTTTTAATTAATAGTTTTGATTAATTTGACAGCATCATGAATCGGGTTAGAATAGTAATATCTTACAACGGTCAATGGGAGCAACTACCCGACGGAAGTCAGAGGTTTGTTGGATCCGATAACAAGGGAATGTATGTGTCAAAGAATATGACTTACGAAGAATTGGTGGCGATCGTGCATACCATTGTGAAGTATGATGTAAACAAATTCAATGTTGATCTGGCATCAGTATCAATCGTTCCTGGCAGTACATGTCGTACATTTATAAGAAATAACGATGATGTTCAGTTTATGCTAGGGGAAGATCGGGTGATCCCTCAAGTATGTGTAAGTCTAACTCAGAGGACACCTGGAGATGTGATAGGGAATGATATTCCTCCTCCTGAAAATACCCAACAATTTGGATCCTTTAGCGGTAGCAACCAACTATATCCCCAAAGGAGTTTCGCCGAAAGTAGGGAAAACATGTGTGGTGTCCCACCGGTAGCGGTTGACCAAGTAGTTGAACCTCAATTTGGCGATGTGTTTGGTTGTCAAATTGAGCAGTACCATGAGGTGGATAATGAGGCAAATAATGAACATGTAGATGATCTAGAAAATGTGGATGAAGAGCGTACACAAATTCAAACACAAGGAAGACATGTACAAGGAGTTAGTTGCACTGTACCAAATATGCCTGGGACTTCCGAGGTCCGACATAATATAACTGTATCTGATTCTGATAATACGATAACTTGGGTTATTCCCGGAGCAGATTCATACTCGTTTGGTATTGGTAGAAGCAGCACCTTGGCAACGCAAGAACCTACATGCATGATTTATAAAGGTCAATTTTTCCCGAGTAAAAAGGATTTGAAGAGGCTAGTTGGCCTTTTTTCAATGCGGGAGAACTTTGAATGGAAGGTGAAAAGGTCTAATAAGACAACGTTACATCTAGTTTGCATCATTGACGACTGTACGTGGAAATTAAGAGCGGTGATGAGAGATGAAGGGACTTACTTCCAAGTCAGAAGTTTTGTCAACCAACACAGTTGTCCTTTGGAGGAGGTTCACCGTCGCCACCGACAAGCTAGTGCAGTCATAATCGGAGAAGTCATTGCACCTAGACTTCAACAACATGATGGTCGTCTCATGCGTCCGAAGGACATAATCGCCGATATGAAAACAATGTATGGCATCCAAGTCATGTACAGTAAGGCACATGATGCCTTGCAATATGCATTGTCCTTGACCTATGGAACGCATGAAGAAAGTTTCAAATTGTTACCATCGTTTGCGTACGTTTTGGAACAGCAAAATCCTGGCACAATCACCGACTTACAATGCGCAGACGATGATACATTTTTGTACTTTTTCATGTCGTTAGGGTCCTCAATTAGAGGTTTTCGGAGGTGTATGCGTCCTGTGATTGCAGTTGATGGTACCCATTTGAAGGGAAGATTCGGGGGTACAATGTTTGTTGCAACTGCACAAGATGGAAACGAACAGGTGTATCCAATTGCTTTTGGGTACGGTGACTCAGAAAACAACCTTTCATGGGAGTGGTTTTTGGAATGCTTGAGGGGTGCCCTTGGTCATATAGATGATCTGGTTTTCATTTCCGATCGCCATGCAAGCATTGAAGCGGGGATTTCTAAAGTGTTCCCTTATGCAACCCATACTATATGTTGCTGGCATTTTGGTGAAAATATGAAGAAGCGATTCCACAGAAAGGATGTTGCCGACATAATGGATTCAGCAGCTAGGACGTACGGTGAATTCAATTATAACAGGCACATGGAGGAGTTACATAGGCTGCACAAGGGTGCATTCGAATATGCCATTGCTGCCGGTCCACACAAGTGGTCTCGCGTACACTGTCCCCAAAGAAGGTACAGGCTGATGACCACAAATGTTGCTGAGTGCATAAACTCATGCCTAAAATTCGCACGGCAACTGCCAATGATGACACTGGCGGAGTTCATTAGGAATATGCTACAAAAGTGGTTTTACGATCGTCATGCAGCTGCACGGTCCATGCGTCATCAACTGACCGACGCAGCACATCTTGTGATCCTAAAACGTGTCGAGAAGTGCAATTATATGACCGTAAATCCAGTTGACTGGAACATATTCTCCGTCAAATTGAAGGGAAACCAATGGACGGTTAACTTACACTTGAAGACTTGCACATGCAACAAATTCCAAATGGACCATTTCCCATGTTCTCATGCACTCGCAGCGGCAAGGTACATGAGATGTTACAGTTAACGATTTATATTATTTGGGTTCGTGAATCTCATTGTTTTCATTGTTGTAGGGAGCGAAACTTGGATTACACATCTCTGTGTGCGGACTATTACAAGAGAGAGACACTTATTGATGCATACTCGGTTCCTATTATGCCTGTTGGCCATCCTTCTTCATGGGTAGTGCCATCCGACATCGCATCTCGGGTGGTTTTAAATCCAAAGTCGAAGAGACAATCGGGTCGCCCGATGGAGGGTCGACATGCCTCGTCTTCGGAGAGGACAACCACACAGTCGTGTAGAAGATGTGGACAATCAGGACATAATAGCAGGCGGTGCTCCAACCCACCGATGGTTAATGAAGGTCCCAGCATAAGTGTTCCCGATGAATACCGTCGCAAGTGCAGCATCTGTCATTCAATTGGACACAACAAACAAACGTGCCCTGAGAAAGACTCTACCGTGGAATGAGACCGTTGGTTATTATGCTTTTTTATGTTGAACTATTATGATATATTTATTGGTTGTTCGTTTAATGCCATACTGTATCTTTTGTTATAGTGTCTACAATTCATTGTATTGTTTATGGATTTCAATATATCAAATGTGTGTTCAAGTGTTAATTGCAAACAACTAAATTTTTTTAAAAAATAATTTCATTTTATTACTCAAATGTTATGTACATCAACTAAATCACTAACTGGAAGTCCAATCCTTTGAGTTACAAAAAACCTCCACAGCCATCTTCTCTCGGATGGTGCCCATTTCGTTTTCTGACCAGTCGAACGTATCCCTGTTCGCTGCCAGGTACTCTATCAATCTCAAAGTATGGGCACCACAGTTACCACTGCAAGTCACCACAAAAACAACCGTTAGAATTGAATGTTATTAAAACCGATTAGGATAGAATAAGATCTTTAAACAGTCATACCCTCTATCCTGTTGGGGTACACGGTCTCTAGACACAATGTTGAGTGGAAAGGGCTTATTCTGCAATGTATACGTCATATCGCCCCTCCGTCTGCGACCGTGAAAGTCCAACGCATGCAGCATCGACGGTAAAAAATATCGTAAGCAAGCGAGCTGCATTTTCCTATGGCGAAATGGTACCTCCTGTCTGAACGGGTCCATCAGGTAAATACTCCCTGTTGTGAGGTCGACGCTGGCTAGTGCCCAATGCGTACGTCCAAGGTTGCAAGGAATCAAAACCTGTATGTGTTTCAACAAAGTGTTATCAATGGGAAATGTATTTAAAATTCAAATTCAAACAATGTAAATAAAACACTGACCACGTCAACTTCGTTCCATGGTTTGGTTCCTACCGGGACCAATCCACGTACCACCGCAAGGTCCTCAGCGGACCACTGATGCTTGAACATAGACCAACTGCGGCGGGGTTTGTCGGCCCCACTTCCCATCAATCTCTCCCAGTCATTCAATAACCATGACTGTACAAAGAAAATTTATAAAACGTTAGATAAAAGATGTACGAAACACATAAATAGATGTTCAAAAGCCGTACAAATTAAACACTTACATAGAACTGTGAATCCTGTATGTTGATCCTCGGACCGTAGACAGTGGAGTAATATCTCTGACGCTTCCGCAGAATATGCAAGTAGGCGTCCATATGCTGACAATTTCAACATTTTGTATTGTTAGCATTCTACTATTTCAGAAACATCTTATACACAAAGTGTTCAGGTAAGGACCATACCGTATCCTCCAACTCCATGGTGTTGGTTTGAAATCGATGGAACCAGGGGACACCAACTGGCTCGAGTAGATCCACATCACGCCTGCATAATTTTTGAAGAAGTTATATAAGAAAGTCATTTTACTTAGCAGTTTCAAAATACAAAATAATTTTTGTAATATCTGCGATTATACTTACAATTCCCCAGTCGAGTTCCTCTTATAGGCTTGGTACGCCGCAAGGTGGTCAGGATCTATCAATGCGTGGGGCGCCCATACATGTGCTGGTTGTGGCCTAATCCTTGGCCTCTTCGGCCGACAGGGGTCAGTGTATGGGGTCCGCTGCTGCCAACCTGCCCTGCGAACCCGATCCCGACGTTGAAGGGGTGGGGTAATCCGGTCCACAGAAAGGATGTGATCCACTGGATGGCTGAGCTGTAAGGAGGAACTCTGTTCCCGTGTATTGCCTCCAGAGGTGCGATGTGTTGACGGACTATGTCCCCCTGTATCGCCTGTAGGGGTGCGCTGTACATTGGAACTATGTCGCCGTCGATCGCGCCGTCGATCGCCTGCAGGTGTAAGCTCTTTGGGTGCACTGAGACTGGGGATCTCTGTCTCTGTGGAATAAATGAAGGGGTGCTCTGCACCAGGATCGACCGGAGGGGTGTGCTGTAAGGAGGTGCTCTGTACCAGTTCTTGAGAATGAACAGGTTGGTCTGGTAAAACCTGCTGAGGTTCTTCCTCTATCTCCATAGGTGTTGTATCAGTACCACTAGTACCACAGTAACCTCCTCTCGTGGTGTCACACCAGGCCCTTGCTGATCACCCTGATGACTACCTGTCCTCCCTCTGGGACTGAAGTCTCGGTGTCCGTCTGGGTCATCGAAGGGTGGGTCATCGAAGGGTGGGTCATCGAACCGTGTACCTCGAGTACGGGCGTGCGACGTCGAACCCTGAAGCCCTCGAATCAAATCTAGCAACTCCTGATGTTGTTGATCTCGTTTCTCATTACTCTTTCGCACCTCCTCCTGTAACTCGCGTAACGCAGTTCAGTATACCGACGGTCCTGAAAGGATTTCGAAATTGTCAGTACTAAAACCATTCACTCGATTGAAATTAAATAATACGGTAAAAAGAATTATACGTACCTCTGCTTGCCCTCCAACGCCTCCTCGTGAGTCATCTCCAGTTCGAGAGTCATCTCTAGTTCGAGGCTCTCTAGGCAACGTGAATCGAACCCGCCTAGTCCTCGCGAGACGAATATGACGACCGTCCGAGTCAGAACCCTCTGTATCACTGGGTTCGAAAGACGGACCCTCAGTGTCACTGGTTCCAGCGGTTGTATATCGTTCGGGGTCAGAGACGGGAACAGGTATATCACCGAGATCAGCATCATACAAACTGCCTCCCTAGGAAATGCCCTCGAAGTACCGTTCAGCCCTCTCAGTTGCCGTCGGCACCAATTTTACCCTCGCAAACATCTGAAATTGCAGTTAGACCATTGTAATTGTATACATACTAATAGTTATGAACATAAAAAAAAAAATATATATATATATATATAGATATTTACACTTTCAAGGAAAATGCTATTCAACTTCTCCCCCCTCGGTCGCGTACTCAACTCTCATTTTAGAATTCGGGGGGAGAGCTCGATTTCCCTCCGCTTCCCACATCCGCTGTTGCCAAGCTCGGGGATAACCTCGAAAGCAAATATCTACAAAACAGCTAAGAACGATAAGAATCCAATACAATACATAAGTCATATGAAAAAAATAACAAATTCAAAATTCTCACCAACAGGGCGTGCGTTAGCCCATATATGTTATATGTCTCCGTGGTGTGTACATCAACGCCCTTTCGTCGCTGGCGTTGTTCAAACCGCCTACGTCGACCATCCAACGCATGCTTGAAACCGTATATAGACCGCCTATACACGTGTGCACCCCACGGGAACGCATCAAAAGCGTCCAAGTCCTCGACTAGGCGAAACTGCCATACTGGAACTTTCTCTCTCTCGTCCAACCCCATCAGTATCCAGTTAAGCATATACAATAAGCAAAGCTTAACCGCATCGTACTGCTCAGAAAAAACACCAATCCGTAGAACGGCTTTCAGCTCTGCATACTCGACCTCATCTCGACCCTCAAAGTACCGCTGGTGTATGCCATTCTCTACCATATCATAGGTCGACGTGTCAGGAAGTTCTCCGAACTTCAATCGGTGATTAGACAAAACTCAACCTTTGAGAACCGGACCGAATGCCTTCCTAACAAAAATCTCATCTCATCTTCAGGCCCATCGTGATGCAACTCGCGAATAAGCAACCGATGTACAATGCCAGCCGAAAACTTCATCCCACGATCCATCCGAAGGAGGTGTCCAAAACACGACTCAGTATACCGACGTCGTTCTTCGATCGCAAGATGTTCAGGTACCTTGTTAAGTGCGTTGTCGATATCTGTAAGGTCATCAAAATGGTCATGTCGAGTTATTTTCCCCGAATACCTTTCTTCCTCTGGAGTTTTAAGCGAATCTTTTAGTTGATTCCTCATCTGCATATTGACATAAAAAAAATATATCTAGTTAAATAAAATAAATAATATAAAAATGAAAGGTTTCGGACACTAAATGAAAAGTCTCGGACACTATATGAAAATGCTCGAAAACTATATGAAAAGGCTCGGGCACTATATGGAAAGGCTCGGAAACTATATGAAAAGGCTCGGACACTATATGGAAAGGCTCGGAAACTATATGAAAAGGCTCGGACACTATATGGAAAGGCTCGGAAACTATATGAAAAGGCTCGGACACTATATGAAAAGGCTCAATATATGACAATATATGAAAAGGCTCGGAAACTATATGAAAAGGCTCGGACACTATATGAAAAGGCTCGGACAACTATATGAAAAGGCTCGGAAACTATATGAAAAGGCTCGGAAACTATATGAAAAGGCTCGGAAAATATATGAAAAGGCTCGGACAATATATTAAAAGGCTCGGAAACTATATGAAAAGGCTCGGAGACTATATGAAAAGCTCGGAGATTCTAATTCTAGAAACCTATTCATATTCCTTAAAAGGCTCGGATTACTATTTAAAAGTCTCGGACAATGTTTTAAAAGGCTCGGATCCTATTTTAAAAGTCTCGGAGCCACTGTGAAAGGCTCGGAGATTCAGATAGCAGAAACCTAATTCGGAAAAGGCTCGGATTACATGTGAAAAGCTCGGAAAAGGCTCGGATTACATGTGAAAAGCTCTCTTGAAAACCCAGAACTTCATCGTGTTCAACAGAATTTTTTCATAAATTTAAACCCTAACCTAATCAAACAAACCTAATCAACAACAAATCAAATCAAACGAACATCCAACATCAAACGCAAATAAAAGTTTCAACAACAAAAACGCGTCAGAAAATCATATCACCTTCTCGTCGATTTCAAGACTGTATCGCCACCGCCGGCAGGTTTCCCGTCAGATTTAGTACCGGATTTCTTGGTCTCTCTTTCCACTGTTCTCTCTCTCTCAACTTTTTTCTCTTCAGACGCAAACTGACAAGAATGAGGGTATTTTTGTCTGGTCACCTAAATAGGTGCCTTTTAAACTTACATTACTAAACCAGTGACATTCTCACAAAAGTCCCTCCAAATAGTGACAATAAATTTTTGAACCCGTTGAAAATATACAAGCTTATGTAATTTTATTTGAATTTATTGCAGAAAGAAAAGAATTCTCTATTTTAAAAACTAACAATAATACATCCCCATCAAAACAATATCAAGTCCATACAAGTATGAATTAGGTATCTCAACTTTGTATACCAATTGTGGTGGAGTCGATTTAATTACAATGATAAGTGAATAATGAAAATATTTTATAATTAACATATACTCACTACAATACAATTGTCATCTCTCATCGTATTACCTAGCAATAAATTGATGTTCGAGAAAGTAGAACAAGTTAGCGAAATCCAAATTGAACTCATCAAAATTCCTTGTCAAGGAAACGTTGGCAATCGACTAATCGAGTCTATAATTGCAAAATCAAGGAAGGTGACAAAAGACAATGACAAGGATATTTCTAAGAAAGTAACTAATTAAGGCAAATATATATTATAATTTTTTTTTTTTTGTAGGCAAATTAAGTGCTCCCCAACTAATCATCCCATATAACACGAAAACAAAAAAGGCCCACAAAAAGGGTTCTATAGTCATTGGCCCTATCAAGAACACCCACAAAAAAGGCCTTTTGTGGAGCCAATGCATGGTGTTACTATCACAAATGACTTGACTTGCCAAGTTGTAAATATGTGCCTTTGACTGCCTACCAGTCTTCTCTTCTTTCTTTATATATCTCTCTCACTTTGGATCTTATTCTTTTTTTTTTTTTTTTTAGTTGTGATTTCATGTGGGGAAACCTCCAAATCTATATATTTTGATGTTTGACTCATTTATTGGGAGAATTCTTAATATGCAAACCATCTTATGTATTGATTATTCACACCATGATGAAATTTAATAATTTTTTATGATAATTTTTTGCAGGGATGATAGCAAAAATGAAATATACTTATAGAAAAAGTTTCAAAAATTTTCGAGTTTAGAAACTATTTTTTCTAAATTTTAAAGCTGTAATATTTAATAAATGGGAAAACATAGAACAAAATCTATAAAATTAGGGTGCACCTAGTAGGTGTTTTTCGTTTGTTGTTTTTTGGAATAAAAATTAAAATGAAATTAGTGTTTTTGGTTTTAATTTCAAAATATGAAAACGCGTCTGATAGCATATGTTAAAAACTGTATTATGAAAATAAAAATGGTAAAAATGTGTCTAGTAGATTAAGAGAAAAAAATGTAAAATTGCATTTATATATGTATATATATATATATTACAATCTAAAATTGTAGACCGATTTAGTAAATAATTGGCCAATATAATTTTCATATTGTAATTTGCAAATTCATCGCTTATAATTATCAGCTAAAGGATTCAACACTAAACTCATAATTAAGAAACAAATATTAATTTTTATTAAATAAATATTAAATTTTTATTAAATATAAATTATAGTTAAAATCCTTTAAAGAATTAAAAAACTAAAAAATAATAATAAGAGGTGCAAATCGATGGAGGAGCATATCTGCTCCTCCAAAGCTAGAGGAGGTGAGATGTTGAAATCAAAAAAATTAAGTAACGACTCACGGATTTAAATTGGTTTATCCTAACCCTTTTATTTTATTATAAAAATAAAACATAATTATCTTGATTTTTTATATTAAAATGTTAAGTTATTTATTTATTTATTTATTTTTGAAATATTACAATAATTCAGGATTTATGAGAGAATGACCGACTCAAACCCATAAATCCACAACCTTATGGTATAGGTGTGAGGAGTAAACTACTGGATCAATCACACATTTTCTTAAGTTTTTGAATCCTTAACGATTAACATTTGGGTGTCGATATTGACATCTATAAATATGATAAGTACACCCATATTTTAATAAAAAAATTAATTACAGAAATATCTTAATAGAAATTTACTAATAAGAACAAATAAGTTTAATTAAAAATAAATCAAATACTTTATACACCCGTTAATTACACTCATCTCTTTTTATTGAAAAAAAACCTATGATATACCTTAATTTTGATAATAAACCCTAATTTAATATCTTGAGATTTTTGAAGGTAATGCCGAAAAGATTTTTTTGTTTGATTAAAATTGATGTGAATTTTTTAATTATATATATATATATATATATCTAAAACATAGAAGAACTTCTTCTTCTTCTTTTTTTTTTTTTTTGTTAAAGAAAACTCTGTGTCTTCATTGCTTGGTTTTTTTGTTTGTTTACTGAGTTTTCATGCATTTACAATATCAAACCTTGCATTATGCCATTATATCAAAAGATTAATTTTGTTTTTATTTTTAAAATTGAGTTTGTTAATAACTTAAGAGGGATTATTAATAAAATGTATTAAAATGAATACATTCATTTGAATAAAGGGTATTATTGGTATTAATATAAATATTTATAGTAATGATTTAATTTTAAATTTTAGACATGAATCATGAATATAGATGTATTTATCATATTTTTAGGTGTCAATATCCGTGCCCTTATTATTCACCCTTAAATACGACATAAACTATGGTACAAAACGTCACATTCATTATATGAAAACAATTATTAATTATGACTCATAGCTTTGGATATACTATCCAAGAGTAATATCAACTCAATAACATGTGATTTCATACCACACTCCACCCAATTTCAGTGATTTTTACTTTTTCTTTTCCTTTTTATCTAATACAGTTGATTTAAGTTTCAAAGAACATGATATGATTTGAATCATAAACTAAATATCGTAGATGTAAAATATATACCACTGAATCAATATCATATTGTCATAATTTAAATGATTTGTATACGAAGATCGAATCTCTTTAATATTTTAGATCAGTTCATAACTGTTTTACTTTAAAGGTTTGATCTAATCCGATCGGATCCCATTTCAATCCAAATGAAAACCGTCCAATAAAAGGAGAGAAGGTCAAATCCTATAATGGGGACAAAAGAGTGACGAAGGTGAGGAGACTAGAAGATTACAGTTTAGAGATAAGAGAGCATTGATTGAGGGAGAAATCAAACACTAGATATGTTTCTTCTACACTTGGCATCAATCTCTGCCACCTATCTGCGCGGACTTTTTATGTTTTCAAATATATTTTTTTGTTTTTATTCAATTTCATATTTTCTAGACCCTAAATAAGGTCTATAATATTTGAAAGAATTTCTTGTGATGTATTTTTCCAAAACCAAAAAAAAAAAAAAAAAAAAAACAGGGGGTATTTTTCCTTTTTTAAAAAAGTGTGTTATTTTTATGGACCTGTCCTGGTTGCATGGCTTCACAAAAATTTATTAGATAAAGAAATAAAAAGAAAATCCAATTTACTTTGAAGCCAATGCGTGACCCACAAAAATCATGTTAGATTAAAGTGCTGTATAAATAAATAATTTGGGAATCTAGATTTGGCAAATTGCTCATATCACATCCCTCACTAGAAACATCTATCTTCTTTTAAATATTTTAATAGGACCCCTTGTTTTCTAGTTTAGATTCCAATTGAGAGATCTTCCTTTATTTAAAGCAAGTACCGGATTGCTAATAGGAGCCGGTAGATGGTCTTTAATAAATGATTTCCAGGTTAACGATTTGAATCCTACAAATAACGAAAGTTTTAAAATATATATATATGGTTCCGAATTAACAGATATTGTAAAAAATAATAATAAAGCAAGTACCAAATTTAAAAATTAGAGTAAAAAGAACCTAAAAGCATATATTTATTTAATAACATCATATGTAGTTTTTCTTAGATTACTACATCATGAGATATATATACATTCTATCATTTTTATTAGTATATTTTCTTCTTCAAGGTATTCTATATTGACTTAAAAATTTTGATTCAAATTTGCAACTTCAACGTTCATCCATTTATTGATTTTAAAAATAAAAAATAAAAAAAATTTCAATCCAAGAGTTATCAATCAATGACCCTTTACCTTGGTGGTTGGAGTCTTTCAAGGAATGCTCCACCATCAAGGTTCAAGTCTGGCTTTGGTATGTATATATATAATTTGTCCCACCTTGGCTATTAAATCCCAAGTGTGGGTGCCTTCTTCCGGTTCTATTGGAAGCAACACTCCCTCCAGTTGTGAGAGTTGTAATTCATTTATATCCTATTCCTGATAGTTCTTGTTTTCCAATATTGATTCGAGAAGGAATGAATGAAGACATATTAAAGCCATATATTTAAATTTAAACTTTAAGTTGATATGGTATGACTCTTTTTATCGAATCGATATGTATTTTTATCTAATTAAAAAAAAGTAACAACCACATAGAATATTCTCCTTCAAAGGTCTTTATTCCTTGCAATTTATTTTTAACATAAGTACGTAATTTCTCATATTATTATTTGTTTTTCTTAGGTATAAAATATGATTATATTTTTCTTTCAAAAAAAATAAAATATATATATGATTATATTTATATTGTCTTGTTGGTCCCGTGATGTTAGCAATCACTATCATACTGTATTTCTAAAGGGGGCAATTTTAAGAATATTTTATCAAAATAGGAAATTAATTATGTGATTTCAAAATTCGATAAAAATACAATTATCATAATGTTTGATAATTTTAAAACCATAAAATTGTTTGTTTACGATTTAGAGAAGTTTCTAGACTCAGTCACTTCTAAATTTTAACTAAAACTAAATTAGTAGACCACATTAAATACAGTTAAAACTGAAAACGAATTTTGTAACTCCGACTACCAGACAACAGTGTTTTTCCTCAGTTTCTTTTCTTTTTTCTTTTTCATTTTTTAATAAAATAAGTGGTAAATACACTAACACTATGTTTGGTAGGAGGGGTGGAAAGTATGAGGGATAGATGAATTAAGAGGAAGAGAGAGTAGGAGGGAGGGAGGGAGAGGATCACTTCTATCCTTTATGTTGTTTGGTATTGAAAAGAGGGTTGAATTGATGGATTGATATTTAATTTATAAAATTACTTTATTACCCTTAAAAAAATTAGAGGGCAATGCAAAATTGGAGGGCATTGTGGTCATTTCCCTCCCATTTTGCTCTCCCTCCTCTCATCCTCCATATTTGGGAAGATCAAGAATGGTGGGCTCGGATGGATCCCACCTCCCTCCTCTTCTCCTCTCCTTCCTATCATCCCTCCAACCAAACAAAGAAGGGATTTGATCTCTCTCTCCAACCCTCTCCCTCCCTCCATTTCTCCATCCAACCAAACAAAGCCTAAGATCCCCTCGGACTTGATATAAGTGAAGTGAGACAGCAAATATGTATTTATCTACTCAGACTTCCCCCTATTTATAAAGTTGATTAAGGTTGACTGATGAAAAAAAGTCCATGATTATTATAGTAAAAAACTGAAGATAATTTTTGTAAGAAAAAAAAGGTGAAGTCTAGCACACCTCCATGGCTCCATTGTCATGACCACTGCTTGAAAGGTCTCCGTCATGTCTCCCCTTCATCAACAAATAGAGTGAGCTCTGAGATTTTTGGTTTGATTTAATTTTTCCATTTTAAAATTATTTTTGTTACTTAATATGTCAAAAAAGTCCTCTTTCATCAATTTATTCAATTAAGATTGGGGTCTTCAATTGAAATTATGTAAATATTGAGGGGACCTTAGTGTACTTTAGCTATAAAATAAAAGAGTAAGCGCCGTTAAAAAAGAGAACGAAGCCGAGTAGCCGAATAGCCGAGCCGAGTGACATTGGGAATAAACCCAAAGCTTTCGGTGTAAGCATCAATTCAAACTGTCAACTCAACTTCACTAATACGTCACCATTTCGTCACGCCGACGTCATCTTCTCACGTCACCGCTGGCGCGCTTTTTACTTTTTTCGATTATTTTTTTGAATTTCAAATTTCATTTTCCTTCTACTCTTCTTATCTTCTAGAATCATTTTTAAGATATTTGATTACTAATTTTTTTTTTTTAATCTTTTGTCGGAAAGCGATATCTTATTAATATTACACTCCCTTGATATTAGGGAGAAGATTTTCGTAGATCTAAGATCTAAGAATTGTATACCTCTCTACCCCGTATTTATAATGGTTTTTTTACGGTAATGAAAGATATATAGAATAATATGTGTAACTACATATTATGGGTGAGTAATTTATCAAGTTAAATCTCCGTTACGCATAATGAACTACAAGCTACAACCTCATCCTACAACCTTATCTTGCAACTTGCAATTTGCAAGGTGCGACCTTATCATGCAAACTGCAACTTCATCTTACAACCTCGATCAGATTTCTTATTCTCAGGTTAATTTTTTTATTCTGATATATCGTCATATTTTGACTTGTTAACCTGGGTTGCTAACGTGTTTTTTATTTGTTTATATGTGATACAACAAGTTATGGTAGCATGCATCCCCAATACAAACTCTCAATTATTGATTTCAATACTTGAAATTGGTCTAGTGATGAATGTTGTCTCTTAAACTAAAATAATTTCCTTATATAAAATTGAATCCGAAATATAAAATGTGAGATAAGGGGCAAATGTGTCCATGTGTTTTGCCCTAAAATTTGGTTACAAGAAACGAAAAAGGGAGGCCAACTACCAATCTCAAAGGGAGCATAACGAGGAGCATTATTTTATAAACAAAAAAGAAAAAAAAAGGAGACACATCAACTCCGATGAAACCTAATTCCTATCTTGTACTACTTATGGGTCCATTTTTTTCTTCTTCTTTATTCACTTTTCTCTTTTTAATTTTATTTTATTTGCCAACAAAAATGTTTCTCCATCAATCCGAGAAATGAACCTTTGTTTCTGCTTTTGTTTATCTTCTCCTTAGAAAAAGAAGATAGTTAGTTTATGTAAATAAGAAACTAGATTCTAGTTAAGTAGAGTAAAAAATTGGAAATTGAAATTTGTTTGGCAATGTTGCTTTAGTGAAACTTGGTTGGTTAGGTCCAATAGCAAGATACTTAGAAGTTGTAATTTAACTAATAAGACATATTAAAAATATTTAAATTATTAAAAATCACATCAACCACGACTCAACACATAATCATCTATTTAACACGTAATCTTCATCTTCCAACGTGTATATGATTTATAACTAAGTATATGTTATAGTCAGTATTAAGCATATTATCTCATTACAAACTTCTAGTTTTTATTTTCTAATTTTTTAATAATGTTTTTCTTGTTTTGTTTTGAAATACTATAATAGTTCAGGGTTTTTGTTAGGGAAGGACGAAAAAACTCAAATCCACAATCTCATAACGTGGATTCAATGAGTTTTACAACTGAGCTAATCTCATATAATAATATATATTAATATACTATATCATGACCATGTAATAGGCCTGAACTCGTATGCGATTCTTTAGGTATATTAAAGTATATATATATATATATATATATTGCAAGGTTTTGAATATATAATTATAAACCCATCATGAGAAAAGTTATGTCATCTACTCGTGTTTTGATACAACTACTTATTCTCAAAACATGACTCATCTAATTAAATATGATAAATATATTTACTGTCATGTTGAAATTTTCAACTTCATGTCAAATCAAGTGACCTTATAGTTAGCACAATGTACGACCCGATTAATTGGTTTATAAAAAAAAATACACGAACGAATAATATACTAATTATAACTTACAAATGGTATATCAAACGAAAAAGATAATACCCATTTTAAGTTCAAAGTAATAAATTGCAAGACAACAATTAGCATCTCTCCTCACCTAGTTGAATTCGATAGATGTTTGTTAATCGAAAATAATACGGAAGAGAATCAAGTTCTATAGAAAAAAGTATTAGAAAAGTGAATTTGATTTCTTAAATAAAAACAAAGAATTAAGTTATTATATTATTAGGTTCATTTCCAGTAAAAATTTAATCCGTGATTTATTTATAAAATAAAAATATAAAGATTAGGACTCTCTTCTTAGTCCTTGTTTTTCTTTAGTATTTTTTAAACGTAATTAAAATACTAAATTATATGAGTTTGAAAAAAGTAATCAAATCTTGTTTATATATTTTTTTATTTTGATTATATGCCATTAGATTATGAAAAAATCAAGAAAAAATAAAATAAAAAGTTAAAAAAACCGTAATTTTTTTTTTTAAAATAATAAACCAGAAATTAAGTTATTTTCATAATTAAAAATTCTATGCCAATAAATTATCTTTTAACCTCACCTCACCTTCCCAGTAGATGAGAAGAGGATATTCCCATCAAAACATGAATAGAAAATAATCAATGATTGACGGTAACGGCGCAATTAAAATAAAAAAAAAAATAAAAAAAAAAATAAAAAAATCAAAAGAGGATGTGAGAAGCAAAAGAAGGTGTGAGGAAGAAAGAGAGATTATTTAACGCGTGAAGGAAGGAAGAAAGGAAGGAAGGAAGGACGTCCCCATACCCATACGACGCGGCTTGACCATCAAACTCAATTACTCAAACTCAGACTCCACTCACTCGCTCGCTAGCTCACTCAATCACTTCCTCTTTTAATTAAAATAATATAATATAATTAACTCAAAAACAGTCTCAAACCATGGTTATAAGTTTTTTTTGTTTTAATTTCCGTACGGACAAGCTGACGCGTGTCCCTCCTAAAAACGCGCTTTCTTCGTCGTCAAAGTCTCAAACCGCCCTATTTATTCACACCTCTTCCACCTCTTTCAATCCTCCTCTCTAGCAATATATCTCTCTCTGTGTCTGCTGCACCACAGCAATCACTCACTGTCTCTTTTGGTTTTTGGAAAATGCTTGTCTAGACTTTTGTATAACAATCTAAAACGTTAAATTTTAACAGAATTCTTTAACGAAAAATGACATCGTCTGAGAACTTGGCCGACTCCTGGGCTTTCCGTCAATCCTTTCCTCCCGCCGATTCTTGGCTATCTGAAGCCTACTCCCGTGAAACCGAAACCCTCACCAAAGCCCTCCAGAAGTCGCTCTCCGGCGCCACAGCCAACGACATCTTCATCAACACCAACAACAACGCCGTCGTCTGCGAATCCGATTTCATCTCAACGCCCACAGTCTCCAACGTCTCGGGCTCCTCCGACCACGAGACGACTCTTCCGACGAAGAGGCAGAGAAACACCGTCCCCGTTGCCAACTCTGGGAAGGTTTCGAAACGGAAGTCGCGTGCGTCGAAGCGGACCCAGACGACGTTCATCACGGCGGATCCGGCTAATTTCAGGCAGATGGTGCAGCAGGTGACCGGCGTCAGATTCGGAACCTCGCAGATGCCCGTGACGCCGATACTGAAGCCGGAGCCACAGAGACCCGGTACCCGGTTGCCCAGTTTAGGTGGTTGCTTGCCCACACTTGACACGTCGGCGTTTTTACTTGATCATCACCAGCAACATGTCGTGATGGGTCCGGGTTCTGGGCCCGGATCCGGATCATCAATTGGATCCGGCCCATTCCAGTTTCAGGGATCTTTAGTGGGTGACGGCGGGCTTGATTTTGAGACATTCCCGAACTTTCCAACTCTAGAATCATGGAAAGTCATGTAGCTGATGTTAGATTTGGTTTTTTTTTTTTTTTTTTTTTCCCCTAGCTTAATTAATTTTAATTTTAATTTTGTTTTTTAAAATTAAAATATGGTTTTTGTAGGCCAGTAAATTTGTAATGGATCTGTTTATATTTATGGGGGAGGCCTGTTTTTTTTATTTAATGAATATTTGTAGTATAGTTTCTGCTAATTTTTTTGCTTTAATGGTGTAATGGGTCTAGTCTGGTTGTATCATTCATGGCTTATTTTATTTTACTTGAAATCTCTACTTGCCTTATATTGCTAGCTGCCTTCAATGGCAATCATTTGCAATTAATTTATTCAACTTCTGGTGATGATATTGTGAACTGTGATGTTGGTTTACCGGCGACCATTTCTGGGTTGGTTTCTGATTTCAAGAGTCAAACATGATGATTGACGGGTCATGATGGCATTGTACTTGCTTCATTTTGATGCTGATGATCTTATTTTTTTGCTGATTTTAGTTGAGCTATGCACCTACGGTCGCCAGTAAACCATTGCACAAAGCTCATCATTCAAAGGGAAAAAAAAAAGATGGTACGGTGAGATTCAATCCAACCTAATTATTTACAGTGTGATCCAATCTAATTTTGCTCATCGCAAATCACAAGAGGGAGGGACTTTTGTCTCATTGAAAATCACCTGTTCATTTTGAACTCGTGGAGTTGGACAGATAAGGGATAAACGTTCTTTTCCATCTAGCCATATCGGGTTTATATAGCTTTATATACCGATTACAATGCTGATACACGGAATGAACTTTCTTCCCCACCTAACAATATCGGGTTGTGATAGACTAGTTTAGAATTGGTGGTAGTAAATAATGGTTATGGTCATGACATTTAAAATTGCACTGAAATGGTCACGGAATTGAAAATTGAGAGTTAGCTAGGACCACTTTGTAAAGGGAAACAATAAATGATGGATTTCGGCAATTATTGAGAAAATGTTTTCTGATTTTATCATAAATTTGGTTGGAATCATTTTTAAATGATGATTTTTATTTTTTTATTTTATTATTATTTATTATTTTTTAAAAGGCTGCCATCTGCCAATCTCGATGTTGACGTGTTAAATACTTTTGGTGATTCGTAAAACGCCACGCACTCTGCGTTTTGGCTGTTTCTATTTCTTTGTTTAAAATATATATATATATATATATATATATATATTTTAAGAAAAAACTCAAGATCTTCCGTGCAATAGCAAAAGACTTGACTGTTTTTCAAAAAAACTAAATAAAAAGTCTTTACTAAGTGGATATAAACCTGTTTAATAATTGTTTAGAAATAATTGAAAATAATTTACTTCTTTTTTCTTCTTGAAATTTAATTTATCTCATATTTTATAAGTGTAGTTTTAACTTTTAATATATCGTTTAATTGTTTTTTTATTATTTTTTTTTAATTTTAAACTATCCTTTTATTGTTTTGGTGAAACAAAAATAAAGTTAAAAGGAGCTCTTTGATAAGTTTAAAATTATTTTATATATCCAAAAGTTTAACAAAAGTTGCAATCAAATGACTAAAAAAAGATTATGGATTGAAAATAACAAAAATAAAAATTCATGTTCATTCTTAAAAAAAAATAACATTCTCCAAAATCCAAACTCCAAAATATATCAAGTGAAAAGGGAAATTGAAACATCTAATTAGTTGTGTTTGGTAGACATTATTATTAAGATCTCAAACAAACGTTTTGTCTTGATAAATTCATTATCCAACGCATTAATTATTATTATTATTTTTTCTATCGTTAAAATTTAAATCATAAAATTTTTATGAGGTAGACGATATGATATATGAAGATACATATATCAAAATATATTTAAAGATGTAAGATTTCAAGAATAATGTGGATTTATTTTATGTCAAATTCAACATGATCTCTAGACAGCTTTGTAATATTTTTTGTAATGAAATCCTACCTTTATAATAATACTACTAATAGTAATAACAACATATTTAGAATTTTGTATTTTAAAAACATTTTTTAATATTATATTTATATTCAAATATATATATATATATAAGTGATACAGCTCTTTTTTTTTTTTTTTTTCCTTTTCTATTCTATCTTAATTATGAAAATCGGTTTAGAATTACACATGAAAATCCTTTGATGTGTTGATTTGAACAAATTTAAATCCTTTGTGGTATAATACATTTAAAAATAAAGAAAATAAAATAAATATAAGCCATTGATAATTCTAATCTCATTTGAACACTAGTCTAATAACATCATGTCATATATTAAATTTAAAAATTAAAAATTATATAATTTGAATGAGTTCATTTAAAAAATAAAATAAAATAAAATAAAAGAAAATCTAAGGGATAATGTTCAAGCCTCCAAGGTACAAAAGTTGGTGGCAATTGGCAATACCTTGGGATATTCTATTTCAAAAGCTCCTCCATAAATCAAATATGAAATATTTTTCAATTCTTCTGTTGACTTGTTTGCTAATGTACCCAACTAGGCTTTTACAAATTATTAATAACAAAATGTTGCTCCCTTAAATAAATCTACAAATATATATATATATATATATATATATTTTAACCATTTACAAATATACTTGAATTGAAGTAGTTACTACTCTCACTTCAATTCAGTTTTATATAAAATTATTATTTATAGTTTGGATGTGGGAGAGAATTTATAATAAATATATATTTATGGTGATTTTATTAAAATAATTATTTAAATTCAACAATTTGACATTAAAAATTAATTAATTAAAGCAATTGTATCTCAAGTCTTTAGTACTCAAAGTCAAATGGCCTCTTTTAAAATGGTTTTTTTTTTTTTTTTTTTTTTTTAAATTTTTAATTTAATGTGATAAGTGATACTGATACCGTATACTTGGTTGGGTCATTGTCGTTTTGAGTCTTCTTTCTTTGTTATTTTATTTATTTATTTATTTTATTTACATGTTTTGATAAAATTGTTCAAGAGAAATATAAGTCATAAGATTTTAATGTAACTCTTTAATTTATACCTTTTATCTATTAATGGTTACAAGATGTCGTTGACCAAATATATACCCTTCATCACTGGATCATTAATTGATAAAATTCAGTTGTGATCTTATATGAAGTAGATGAACTAAGTTTTTATATATATATATATTTATTTATTTCGATCAGTTTTCATAAATAGATTAAAGTTGTGACTTCTAAAATTTAATATATATATATATATATTGTCCTGACAATAAATATATCAGAACGGAGAATATGGACCAATAGACCTTAGATTACAGAGAAGTTCTGACAACTTTGAGTCAAAGTATGTAATCAAGTAGTCTATATTTTTCGTCCTGATATATTTATTATATATATATATATATCACTTTATGCAAAAAGCCAATTTACAGTAAAAACCATTCTCAACCTAGCTGTATCTCTCGGTGTAACACTGTTCATCTGACTTTAAAAAAAGTTTTTTATTTTATTATTTATTATTATTTAATAATTTTGTTTTAATTTAATTATTATTTATATTAATATTTTTAAAAAACTAAAATTGAGTGTATAATTCAAAATTTTTAATAGGTTTTTAAATTAGAGATTGCTTAATAACTCGAACTTGAAACATTAATAACTTATTAATTACGTTTGTTAAAATAAAATAAAAAACGTGACGACCGATGATTTGCCGGTTGCTATTACTTATTCTTTTAGCAAGTCAATTATAATGAATAACAAAGTTTGATTGCACCCACTACCACTAAAATAAAATTGTAATGGAAATCATCTATGGATTGAGAGAAGGTTCTAAAATTGTAATGGAAATCATCAATAGTCAAATCATAATATTCTAATTTGACTATAATATATTTCTGAAAAAATATATGAAAATTTGGACTTAATGTAAAAGCATTTAAAATAATCTACTTGTAGTTTGTTTGTGAGTACTAAAATTACTTCTAAGTTGTTTTTTTTATTTTATTTTCATTCATTTAAAAAATGCCTTCTAGAAGATACATGTTAGATTTTTTATTTTTCTTTAAAAAAAAAAAAAAAAAACTAAATCAAGTGTTTTTTTTTTAAAATTTTTAAATAACTAAATTAAGTTCTTGGAAATGAAAATCATACCAATCAACTTGAACTTGCTTTGTTTAAATTAATACAAATTGAAACATGATAGCATCCAAATCGATTGAGGAATTATTGACTTTTTATTTATTTATTTTTTTTTATAGATTAAAGTTAGGAATTATTGACTTTTGAGTAAGAGTAATTATGAATTATATATTATTACTACAAAATGTAATAAAAAAGTAGCAAAACTTTTGGAATCTGGACTTCTAACCTCATCGGTTTTCAAACCGTACAATAAAAAACAAAAGCAATCACACGGTTTTCAAAAGGAGAAAATAAAATATTTATTTATTTATTTTGAAATAGAGAAAGTTGAAAATTTAGCAATCCGTACTCACTTGATATTTAGATATGTTTATTAGTATATAAACGAGAAAAAAAAAATTATTATTAAAATTCATTATAAACAAGAGATTATAATCAATGAACTAACTCACTTGGATCTCACAAGCCTTGTAATTTACAACCCATATAGTAAAATTTGTATATAATTCAACTTTTCAATCCAAACCTATTCAAATTTTGAAACTTTCTTTTATTATTTTTTTATCCGTAGATGTTTATGTTAGTTTATACGTACCTCGACTAATTCGGTGAGTTCTAAAGTCAACAGTCCGATAAATCTTCGATAACCCTAACAAAAATATGGTTACCAGGAATCGAACACATGACGCCCCATTGATCAACGACACCATCACTTAAGGTTTGAAACAAATTTCATAACCCGACTATTACATATATTTTCGAGTGTCTTACATAACACAAATTAAAGTTTTTTTTTTTTCAACAATGAAAATAAGTTTTATTGATCAACCGATATGAACACGATCACGAATTTAATAAATAAATGGACAACTTAAACCCTTTATCATATAATTGAAGGTGGACTAAGAATAAACCTCCAACAAGGATTTTCAATATTATAAAACAAATTTTATACGACGAGGGTGTGGAAAAAACAAAGTCAAAAGAGATGGGCTGTACTGGATTGTACATTCATGTTGACTGACATTGACTTCTATCTACTACATTTATTACACTTTCTTTACGTGTCACATGTGTGTGCACCAAGTCACGATACTATCATTTGATAAATCTAGACCGTCAATTATCATTCCACATCCAATCTAACGGTTAAGGTTCAGTGTCCGGATACAGTGTTGACTGTTGACTCCGACTGACACATCGATATTCTCTCCCTCGGGTACTGCCTGATATCTGAACCTTATGCGTTCATTTTCCTTTAATTAATTATTTTCCATATAGAAAATCAAACATTCTCAATTAGTTTACAAAAAGATTATCGAATAAATTATAGACAAAATTTCTTCTATGATTATTTATTTATTTATAATGAATATAAACCAAACTAGGGGAGGTTTTTATTTGTTTGAGCTAGTAGTACATCAAATTCCCAACTCTCATCTTTTATTATTATTATTTTTTTAATTTTTTATTTTAAATATCACACTATTATTTAAATTTATGGGTTTTTTAAAATAGAGATGACTTGAACTTACAATTTCCTGATACAGACGTAAAAGGTTTATCATTGGAACCAACATTATCTCGTTACATTAAGATGTTTAATTATCGATGAAGATTCAACTTGAAATTTTTCTTACATTTATCAATATGTCGTAGGTAAATAGTATATTCTTTTACAAAAAGAAAAGAAAAGATAAAGTTAAAACCCAATAATGAATTATTTTTCTATAAGAAATAATTCAATTTATTTTCAAAGCCATTGACGTAATTTATAAAAACAATTTGATATAGAATTTTTGTTAATATTAAAAGTAATTAAAAATAATATTATTATTTTAAAAGTTTTTAAGATCGAGATAATAATATATGCGGAGATGGTGGTGACACAGACACAGTGGGAGAAGTTGTTGACCAACAAAAAGGTGGGCCTACGCCTGTCAGCTCAGCTAAAGGGTATTTTGGTAAAATGAGAAGTCAGGGGTCTACGCAGAGGTGACGTGTCCCGTTGACTTTGCATGTCGTTGTCATGTGTCAGTGTTATCTTTAACGGTGCTTTTGTCCTTTTGTTTATGCTCACCTCATGCTTGCATTTGCAATGCCCTCATTATTTTTGAGTTAAATTAAAATTGAATCTTTTGCATGTATATTTAATTTAAATTGTTTTCTATTTAGATTTGATTCTCTCTAAGAAGATTTAAAATATGACAATTTTTTAAATTTCAATTATTTATTTTTTTTAATTATCACATAGAACACACGAGTAACATTCAAGATTCTCCAGAAACTTAATATTGAAATCAGCTCACCCTATTCTTATGCAATGAAATCATACAAGTCCAGTCACAAATATCACTTGACATGCCCATATAAACGCTGTAAATTGCCATGGAAATATTAAGAACAAGAATCTCTTCAATTGGGGGGAAGCCAAGTTACCTTTTTCACCCATCAATGAAAATAAATACCACAAGTTCCAAACCCCTTGGGATCGCCTACCTAAGATATTAAAATCCTACAAGTTCCGTAGGGTCACAGGGTTTGCAATACCCTAGTAGTGTCCTGTTTAGAACCCGCGGAACAATGGAAGGATTAGGGGAGTTTTAGGTATTAAAGGAAAAAAAAAAAAAAAAAAGACAGGTTATTTCTGAGAAATTTTAACAAACCTATTTCGGGAGGATCTCCTTGTGAGCTTTAAACGAGAGAATCACATTCCAAGCTAAAGAAACAAAATTAGCAGCAAGGACCTGAAATTTATCCATAAATGATCATATCCAGAAAAAAAACACAAAAGCATGATTAGATTTTCATTCTAAATAGCAAACTTAACAACTCTTAAACTTTCTATGCAAGATACGAACTCTTATCATAACATGATTATGGTTTTGAGAGCTGCAAATATAAACCTTACTTTCTTGCTGGCCTTCCAGAGCATGTTCTACAAATAGTAACATTTAGGAAATGCGGAAAAGCATCTCCATTGAAGGGATCTCATCTTAGACTGATTCCATAAATTACTTTAAAAAAAAAAAAAAAAAAATGGACTACCAGACAACTATGAGATTGAAGAAGAAATTAAAGAAAGTTTTCATTTGATTTTTTTTTTTCAGGAGAAGGCACTCAACAGGGACTCTCAACCCCACTTATGTATCTAAAATGACAGAATCTGGTAAGGAGGTTCTTCCCTCACTATGTAACTTCAACATCAGCAACAAGGCATGAATGAATTATGCTTTGTACCACAAATAGACAATTTTTTTTTGTATTCAAACCTGGAACTGCTGGGGGACAAATAGAAAGTTGAGAAATTGGAAAGGTATCCACAGTTTCCAATTTGCTAGAACAGCAGAAAACCACTCCTATAATAAGATAAATGTTCAGTATAAGTAAAAAAAATTTAACGCAAAGATTCTCCTTACACCGGGCTGCTTTTAAAGCCTAATAAAAACGAAGAAAAGGGAAATGAAACAAAAAGATATTGTGCCTTTAAACCACCTGTTGAAGTTTAGGTACAACTTGGGATGGCCTTCCCTCTAGAGTCACCAATGTAGATAAGAAAACTCCAATAAATGTAGGAGCAAAAAGGAACTGCAAAAAAATTGCATCACACTTAATGACATACTTAAAAAGTAACATATTGCCAAAGCAGAAGCATGATTACTTAGTCATGTGAGCTAAAAAGTTAAATAAGAGAAAACTAGGTCACCTGATCAAGTAGAAGGCGCACTAATGTACCTGATACTCCAGGCAACGGCACCAATTTACTCAGATGCAGATACCTATAAAAGATCCAAAACCAAGTGGCCTAAAGTGAAACATAAAAAAAATTCAAGAAAAACAGCAACAATTTCTTTTTTCTTGTTTCTTTTTGTAGAGAATGACTAAATCCAGCTGCAAAGTTCAGTAGCTCTTTATTTTAACAACACATTTTCTCCCTTTTTTCATCTCAAAATATGTCAAGACACAAACCATCTTTATATATCCAAGTACCAAAATGCCACTTTCAATGAATTTAAGTCTGTTACATTAAATTTTGTTCTAAAAATAGGGAAGGGAGGGAGAGAGAAATAATTCTGGATTTAACAAACATTTCTTGTCCGGCAACTACATATTTTTTTTTCTTTATTCTTGGTATCCTTTCGGTGATTCAGAATGAGAATAAGTTACAGAATCTGTACCGCAACAGTTCCAAAAGATTGTCGATTTTAGTTTTATAGTTGTACTGTCGTACCCATGTTGGTTTCTGTTTCGGCCAATTATTTAGGAATCTTTGATATTTAACAGTTCTTGTATACACTTCAGGTCAAAATTCAGATCCTCCCTGAGATCTGACTTAATTGGTTATCTTTTCATTAGTTTGAACAATGTGGGGTTGGTGAGAGAGAATGAAATGGGAAATGGCTGTGACAAGGAAGGAAATGGGGGTGTTGAATCTGGTGATATTTGTATGAAGGAGGTTAAGTGGTGGAAGTGGACAATTGGGATTTGGGAATGATGTACAATGGAAGACTGAAGATTGTAGAGTCTACGAAGATGATGATGGCGATGGAGATAATGGTGGGGATTATAGGGTTGGGAGTGGGTCGGTTCAGAACCGTTTTCACCATTAACTGAACAGGTGGGGTTTTTAGAGCTAGAGTCTTTGGTCAGTTGCTGGGCGACTATCCTTTGATGTCCTCCTTTTTATAAATTCATAGAATTCTTGGTTTTCATCCGGTGCACTCAATGGCACCAAAAATGTATATAAACTATAATTACATGACCATAGATTACTGCATCAATTACTGAAGAAATTAAATCTGCTGCAGGTATACATAAAAGTTTGGTAAACAAAGTGATAAATTTGCTGTAAATCTATGCAAGTCTAGGGCATAAAAGATACTAATTCTGAAGCATTACCAGAAATGCAATGTGGGACCCACTAGCACCAGCCCCAACAGAGTAAACACAAATGTCCTTTTAACATCCAGTGACGGCGCTTGGTCAATCACAACCTGTGGCAAATTTTTTTATCATTTAGTCAAGTAATGCTTAGAATTTGACATCATGAAGGATATGCAATAGTTTCAGTATTAAACTAAAAAAACACGTCCTGCGATACATAACCATTGATTTTAGATCAATCTGACATGGCGATCAGGTTTACTACAGCTTGTAATGCTTGGCTTTAAGTAACAACAAACATTGAATGGTTCAATCTCATGATTTCAGGTTTTTAACAAAATATTTGACTATGACAGCGAATATTATATGACATACTGAATTGCTTCTGAAATTAATGGACCAGTATGGCCATCCCACATCTCAAGTTACAATGAACAACACTGTATAAGTTCAATGTAAAATCCAATAAGAAAAACTAATACATGTCAGCTTACCATGACAAGACAACAGAATATGTCTCAGATACAAGAAAATAAGGATGTGAATTGTGCAAATTAAGAGATGAAAAATCCATATGGACAAAAAAAAGGAATCAACATGCGCACTGCCACTCCATGGAGAAAAATGTAAAGGCAGATTGATTAATTCCACTAAAGAAGAAAACAACAGACAGTCAATTAGGAGTAAGGACAATTTAGAAAGATAATTTGACTTTTGCTTTTCTTGCTCATACTGAGTTAGGTTGCTAATATATAGATGTGGTGATCTTGAAAAGTTTTAATTCTTTTGAGTTTGACACTGACAAGTCAGCCACAACTTTTGGGCACAGGTGCTAGTGCTTTCAGTATTATATCAATTTAACCAATTGATACAGGTAAGAAGGCAGTTGCTGAAGGATAGCAACTGCTTAGAGAAGCTTGCAAGGATAATTGTGGAACGATTTGTGTAGGTTTACTGAAACTTGCAAGATTGGAAAATGCAATAAGCAGAGAGCATCTTGATTCGTTGCTAAAGAAGTAGTGCAAATGAAGCATAAACAAATTCTGTGACTCCTAAAATATTTAACTCAACAGCTACAGAAACATTGGTTATTAACTTCATCAATTTAATATCAATAGATCATCAAGATAACTCAAGAAGGTCTTTTGTCCATTTCGGTTCTAGCAACTTAAGTTGATCTTTTCTGGATACAAAATGCAGATTACAGCCTGAATATACTCCTAAAGGGAAGTCCAAATAACTTGTTAAACTAAACAACTAAAAATAAACAGAGATCTTTTGTAACTACCCATTACTCTACTTAGTAATGGGCAAAAGATAAGAGAATTGTGATATGTAATGAAAGCTTTTGTAAATCTAATGTTTACAATGTTGCTATATTATGGACTTCATACTACATGTTTTAAATCAACTTATTTGATTTTTTTTAGATGATGACCGAAAGAAGAATTAATTTCTGTTTCCACAGGTCAAAAATAAGAGAGAGAGAGAGAGAGAGAGAGAGAGAGAGAATACAGCAAGTAAATAAGATGGAAAAAATAGACATATTTCTGTTGACAATGAGGAAAGAATGTCTACCTGGCAGATTATGTCGCCAATAAAAGTCAATAGTGCAGATGTTATTGCTTTTGTTAACACGGGAGACTTTGCAAGAAGAGCTAAATACCTGCAATGATAACAATTCAGATTGAAATAGCAGAGGGAATCATGTTTTAATCACAGTACATAGGAACAAAGATGTAAACAAAGTACCCACACACACACATAAAAGAATAATAGAAATAACTTTTAGAAAGGGAGGCACAAGAGTAGGTATTCCTCTTTCAATATGCACTTAAACCTAACTAGAAAATAAACAGCATCATTCTAAGACATTAGCCTTCTAATATGCACTATATCATTATCAGATGAGATGAAAGATTGCTTACTATACAATAATTAGAAGATATTAACTGTTACAAGTACAACACTTTACAGAACCTTCTCATGACTGCTGTTAAAAAAGTAAAAACTCTTACTAACATATTAGATTCCACACCCCACCCCCCACCCCCCTCTTTTACACCACAGATATCAGCTAACCAGAACTTTCAAGAAATGGGTAAACCAACATAGCCATGGAATAAAAGAGCACAAGTCTCAGGGTTTCGCAGGTAGAAGAGGCAGCAGTTGAGTGGGTGAGGGTGAAAGATATAAGTGCAAGTGTGTGAGCGACACGAGCCATACAAGAGAGAAGTTAAAAATCATGAGAGGTAGGCAACAGCCATATAGGGAGTAACTAAGTGAAGATGGGGGGTCTTCTGCAGTAATTGACAGTGAGTGAGAAAGAGAAATAACTCTAGTGTGTACAGTGTAAGCTAGTTGGAGACATGTAAATATTGACTTACAATAAAACAAAATTTTAAAAGTGAGATATAAGTTGGCTTAATCTCATTGCTCCGAGCTTCAACTAATTTGCATGTTTCTCATGTATCTGATGAATTAAAAGCAAAGTATTCTGCAAGCAATCCAAGAATTCAACAATGGAACAACAAAAATGGTCTATCATGACTCAACACGCCAAATATTATAAAACAATCAAAAGGCTAAGCATTAGAATATTAAGAAATTCAAACCACCCAAGTATAATCAGTTTGAGTCCAAAAAGACTCCAAAATGACATATCCTAATTTCATGTTCTAGTTTCACATTTGATAAAACAATATATTTCAGTAGCACTAGCAACATAACATGAACAAAATTTAAAGAAAAAAAAAAAGCTCAGAGCTTTACCATGAAAAGAAGGACCAGTTACTTCCACCAGCACCACCGGCACTGCTCCCACCACCAGAATTGCCATCGCCAGAGCCTCCAAACCCACCACCAGTTCCACCAGAGCCACCTGACCCACCATCGGAAACCGCCGAAAACCGAGCAGGATATAAGCTCCGGTCAGCCAATCCCGTTTTAGAATTAAAGACATCCTTGAAACCAGTTCCATGACAAGAATTCAAAGGATATGAACGAAAAGAATGTGAAGAACAGGCCCTGAACGCGCTTATCTGAACTTGGTTCGCAGGAATTCGAATTTGTTGGCCGAATTGGGAAGTGGGTGTGCGAGAAAACCCCACAAAACGGTACAAGAGCGGAGATTTCCGAGTGAGAGTTACAGGGTTTACCACCATTTTTTATTTTTAAAATTCGGATTTGAATGAAAACGATGGGGTTTTAGCCTTTTTATCAGAAGAAAATATATGGGGTTTTGTGAGGGGTTTTGGCCTTTTGTGTACAAGTTACAAGCATATGTTCAGCGCTCAAGTGTGGTAAATTCGATGATTTCGATGCTAAAAAATATATTTTAAATTGATAAATGATTTCATATTTGTTATAACTTATAGGTTAACCAGTTTGGTAAAACTTACCAAACTTTATGAATTGATTAATCGATAATTTGATAAGTTTTAACAGTAATTTTATGAAGTAGTTAGGGTTTACTTTTTGAATATGATTATGGAATAATCTAATTCAGTATTTAATAAATCTTTTGAGATATACAGTAGTTTCAAAAATACAATTAATCAAACATCTGCTGATTAACTTCACAACTGATATAAAAGTTACAGCAGCCCTTAGCACCGATATGATTTTTCGGTCATGGAAAATTGCATTAAGTCCCTCTTATTTTATATATAATTGCATCAAACCAGAAATAATATAATACTATGACCTAAATAGCCTTTTGATCAGATTTTAAAAATAAAAAATAAAAAATAAAATAATAATAATAATAATAATGATAAATGATAATAATAATAATAATAATTTTATTTTATAATAATTATAATAATTAAATATTTAAGAATACCAAAAATTAAATAATAAGAAGAAGAAGGAGAATTAAATATTTATATATACAATTAAAAATTTATGAAAACCAAAAATTCCATACAAATGGTGGAGATCCATCATCTTCTTCCTCAAAATTCCTGAAACCATTCCTTCAATTTTTTTTTTCCAAAACCATTCATCAAAGATATCTTCTTCTCCACCAATCACCATTTTCTTCTTCTCCACCATCATCTCCTAACACCAAAACCCTTGCTACCACCACTCATACACCCAAATAATATATAATATTATTTTTAATAATTTATGTGTGTTTAAGGGTTCAGTTGTGGATATATATATATTTTTTATATTTCAAATCCACACCCAAACTTGAACCAACATCGGGTTTGAAACCCGCCCACGAACTTGATTAGCGAAATCCACACCCGCCCATTGCGGGTACTTGCATCCGCAAGTGGAGTTGCCATCCCTAACATGATCCAAAATGATCCATTGGATGTGGTTAGACATGGCGCCGATTTCGGTTCTGGTTTGGAATCGTCAACCGACGATTCCGATTCCGATTCCGATTCCGACGGGTCGGTTCCATATTAAAAAAAAAAACACTCAAAAACGACTGTGTTTTGAGTTATGGCACCACTATAAAATCTTCTTCTTCTTCAGACAACTCCATTCAGATTCAGCACAACTTCTCTTTTCAAACACTTTCTCTCTCTAAACTTTTCTCTGACTTCTCTCTACAACCCATCTCCGTTTCTACCCAACCCAGATCACAACCCAAATTATATAACTTACAAGATCAAATCATTCAAATTTTGAAACCCCAAATCAAATCCCCAATCCTTACAACTTACAAGATCAAAGAGAGAGAGCCGAGAGGGATCGAAATAGAGAATAGAGAAAGAGATTTTTGAGGGATTTTTGAAGAAAGTTTTAGAGAGAAGTCAGAGGTGTGGTTTGATGATAGAGAAGAATATTTTGAAAGTGAAGTTGAATCTAAGGTTGTTGTCTAAGAAAGAGAAGTTTAAATAGTCTGGTGAATGAACTCAAAACGGTGTGTCGTTTTGTCCAATGGTTCAACCAATTTTTTTTTTTAATTTTTTTTTTAATGTTAGAATCGCCGGTTTGAATTGGAACCGGAACTGTCGATTCCAGTTCGGTTCTAACTAGGTGGTTCCTTAAAAGTTGAAACCGGAACCGGAACCGACGATTCTAGTCCGATTCGACGGTTCCTTAAAAATTGGAACTTGAACTAACCGTCCTCATACCAGTTTCGGTTTTTTTGGTTCTGTCCGTCGGTTCGAACCGAACCAGCGCCATGTCTAGACGTGGTCCAACCCATTTGATATGATCCATTGGATTAGATTGGATTCACAAATACGTGGGAGAGAATAAGGGTCAGTTTGATATTGCTATAATTTTATAATAATTACTGTTAGCTGTGTTGAAGGAATAATCATCTGTGAAGTTAATCAGCAGTGAACACATGTTTGGTTAATTGTATTTTTAAAACTACTGTATAATTCAAAAGTAGTATACATATATTTGATAATTTTATTGTAAAAGTATTAAGATTAGTTACAATGATTAATATATATATATATATATATTTATATGTATACATATATATGATTTTAGAACCCTATTTCATTTTTTTCATTAATTATATAGATGAAATAAATATTTAAATTAGTGAAAAAAATTCCATAAGAACAAAAAAAAGATTTTTAAAAGATTTTAAAAATCAAATCAATATTTAAGTAAAATATTTAATTTTGAGGTGAAATAAGGTATATAAATGATTTTAACTTGATTTCATGAGAATAATAATGATATTTTAAAATATCCATTAAATGTTGAAATAGATTATTCCATAATCACTTTCAAAAATTAACCCTCAATTACTTCTCAAAATTCATGTTAAAACTTGCAAAATTATCAATTAATCACTTTTGGAAGAGTTACCGAACATCATTTGAGTTAGTTTGGTATTACTGTAATTTTTATAATAATCATTGTTAGCTGTGCTGAAGAAATAATCAGTTATGAAATTAATTAACAGATGTTTAGTTAATTGTATTTTTAAAAGTACTGTATATCTTAAAAGCAGTATACATATGTTTGATAATTTTATTGCAAATGTGCTGAAATTAGTTACAACGACTAAAATATACATGATTTTAGAACCCTACTCTATTTTTTTTCCCATCAATTATATATATTAAATCAATATTTAAGTATAATAGTTAAATTAGAAAAAAAAAATTCCATTAGATGAATAAAAATATATTTTAAGAGATTTTATAAATCAAATCAATATTTAAGTAAATATTTAATTTTGAGATGAAATAAGGTATATAAATGATTTTAACTTGATTTTATAAGGACAATAATTATATTTTAAAAGATGAAATAAATTATTCCATAATCACTTTCCAAAAGTAACCCCCGCCTATATCTCAAAATCAATGTCAAAACTTATCAGATTATTAATTTATCACTTTTAAAAGTTTTATTAAACATCATTTTTTGTTAAAATTATAAAATAAGTTGATTTTAACTTTTCCAAATCAATACCGAATTGGTTTTATGTCAAAATTATAAAATAAACAGATTTTAACTTTTCAAACGCAATACCAAACATACACTAAAAGTAATTAGGAAAACGAAAGGAAAAAAATAAAAAAGGAAAAGAGGAAGATATAAGAATAAGATTTTTTTTTTCTTTTCATTTCAATATTATAAGGCACTATGGTCTATGGAGATTGTAGAAGTTATGTCTTTCCTGATCAATATCTATAAATACTCTCTCTCTTCTTTTTCTTTTTGAAATACTCGATCTCTCTTTTTCTTTTGATATACAGTAATCAGAGAAAAATTTCAAAAACAATTCTCTGGATGGCAGCTAGTGTATCAAGCACTGCTCATGAATTTATTGAATTTTGATTAACTTTTGTTTTTGTTTTTTTTTTTTTTTTTTTGTGAATGGTAGAACAATATGCATATATACTAAAAGAAACAATGTGTGCGTGAGACAAAACTTGCACTCAACATATAATCATATATAGATATATGATCAGTTCTCATATCTGATTCAAGATAGTGAAACACATACAATCCTTTTGTCTCACAGAGCCACAGAGGGGGGAACTTTGCGTAATTTACGAAAACCACAAAATAAAAATAAAAACAAGAACAAGAGCGCAAATATATATAATTGATCAAAACACTCGTGCACTCTCAAGTGGGAGTAGTATTTGTAAAGTGATAATTATAAGTGTGGCCATGGTTTACCACCGTGCATGGACAGGGTGTAGTTTCAGTGCCGTATAAAGCTTTATAAGTCTGAATAACACTCATGGCAAGACTGAAAATTGCACCCATAAAAGCAAGCTTCCAGGGGCGTGACAAATGTGTGTGCCTCCACTCTGCCAACCAAACCTTGATCTTGTTCTTGTAATGCCTTTCAAGTCTGTTTTTAACTTCAACATAGGCAATAGGATTCGGCACCAAGTTATCAGCCATCTGATTGAAGAGATCCGCAACCTGTTGATCCTTCCCGAGAAAATTGAGGAGAATACCTTTTGATCGAAGCTCCTTCACGTCTTCTGTGTCATCAATCAGTGAATCCATGAAGCATATGTAAGAAGTGACCTTCAAGTCGCCAGGCCCATTGGGGCACGATTCATAGGCAACCATGTTTAGAAGCATGGGTTTGGTTGAATAGTCTATGGCTATGGGAGGAAGTTTCAGTAATCCTGTGTGGAACGTTGATCCGAATTGAACATCGGTGAATTGGTCACCTTGGCTTGGCCCGAAATGGATTCCTGCCGCCTTAAGCTCCTTGGCCGAACGAAACGAGAACAAGTTAGTACTGCCACTTATTCTGTCATGTTGAGGAGCAGATAATGCATATTTATCTGTGAGGAGGGTGTGAATCATGTCGAGAAGATGAGCGCATTGATCGTAGTCTATTTCTCGAGGCGAGTCAGAACGGAGAACAAGAACTCCATTGAAAAAAGTAGACAACGTTTTCTTCCATTCCTCTTCTTTATTCTTGCTCATCAACTCTCTGAGGACTAGGAAAGGAAGTTGATTTTCTAATAAAAACAAGTCCCGTTTCACTAAAGCTACATAGCAGGGTTCAATCTTCAATTTTTTAAGATCGTTTACGAAGCATTGGATGAATTGGAGAATGAAGCAGCCATCAAGGAACATCATTTGAGTGAACTTCTCTTCGTCCAGCACTACTTCTGCACTCGAGTCAAGAGAGAAGCAATTTCTTGCATCTTTAGCGATGGCCTTGATCTTGTTGTACAAAAGATCATACGACTGACCCTCATTGTCGGCGTACTGGCGTGCTATAGCAATCTTGTGATTCTCCGTGATCTCGAGCTCTTTCAAATGGTGAAAAGGACCGATGGAGACCACTAAAGGATCATAGCATTTCTGGTTTGCTTCAACCCCACGAAGCATCGGTAGAACTCTCTGTATTTTGGGCTTTGTTTCAGTGTCAACTACGTGCATTTCGGTGTCACCAGATAGGCTGGTGCAACCTCTTTCAGTATCAGTATCATCAATCTCATATTTCATTACTCTCTCCAAAGCTTTCATTTTTGACAAATGATGAATTTCCTCATTTATTTTCTAAGTACCACCGATTTACCGTTTAAATTGTACCAATCAATTTGTTGTTGCTTGTGGCTAGGTAGAATATTAGCATCTCCAGTTTTCTTGGTTATCAAGCTAGGAATTGTCAATACTTTATTAAAGGATTTGCAAGCTACAGTCCCGTAAAACACTTTCTGTCTCCTCAGCCCGGAGAAAATCTTCGGTGACCATAAAATAAGATGAGATTGCTTTTGCTCACCCCCTTGGGGGACCCCCTCTCAACACTTGACATGTGTTAAGGGAGGGGTATTTTTATCCAAAAACTGTTATGTGTTTAGATAGAAATACCCCCTCTCCAAACATATGTCAAGTGTTGAGGACGGGGTGAATAAAAATGGACTCAAATAAGATACGTATGTTAAGAACCGTATAGTTACCGGATAGTTATATAAGGGAGAGTTGATTTTTTTTTTTTTTTTAAATTTTAATTTTTTTTTAATTTTCAAATCCATTAAAGACTACAAGTTTTGTGATGAAATAAGGTTATTCCAATGATATATCTTTCATGCTTATGTCACAAGATTATGAGTTCCGTGCCTCCCAAAAAAAATCCCAAATTTACCGAAATAAAAAAAAAAAAAAAAAAAAACCTATACAGGTCCTGTGCAGTAGTTTAGTAGTGGCCAAATCCAGTGTCAAAACCAATTTGGATTTTCGGGTCTGGTTGATCCGATCCGATGCTTGTTAAATTTAGATCGGGTATTGTAAAACCCTAAAAAGAAATGGGTATGGGCCATAAAACCCTGAAAAGTCTTTGAAAAGACCAGACCAGACCAAGCAAACACAATCATCGGTGGTTTTGGCTTGTATTTTCAAATTAAACAAACAATGCCTTCATTTCCTCAACCTGGTTCCGTCACCATCTGCGAAATCAATCGAGACTTGAGTACATCGAAATCCTTCTCTTTCTCTCTACACATTTTTTTTTTTAATTTTTAAAATTCTTGAATTGCTTAGAAAATTTAGGGTTTCTGATGCGAATTTACAATCTGCAGTTACAGCCGACAATCTATCCGATGACCGAGCTAAAGACACTTACGCCAAACTTCTTGTATGTACAAACTTCTCCTTTTTCATTATTTTATTTTGTACAAGGTCATTTGTTACATGTAGTGTTAATGATTTGCTTGTTTGTTTTATTGAATTATTACAGGGGATGGTGTTCAGTCCGGTGCCGTTTCAGTCTCATGAAGTGGTGTCGCGGTCTCCGGACCAGCCGGAAATTGAACAGCAGGGGAGAGGAAACGGGGAGGCAGAGGCTTTGAATATAGTTTCAGCATTGCGTGGGATTCTCAATAACTATTTCAAAAGCATTTTCCATCCCAATCATGTATTTTCTTTTCCCTTTTTTAGATTTTGCAACATTAGTATGATTTATCATGTTTTGTATAGTAAAATGGGTTTTCAGAGACCTACATTAGCACCGTTGTTGAGTGCATGTAGGTAGATGATTTTTTCTTGCTTAATTGCTTTAGGGTTTTGCGCAGTTTGTTAGGATGTTAAATTACACCCATTTCAATTAACAACATAATTTGATGTACCTAAGATGTTTCTTGCAAATGACGTTTGCAACTCCTCACTTGTTTCTGTGGCCTAATTACACCTTACATGGTCTTGGAGATTGCTCAAATTTGAAGATAACATATACTGCATGATATAAAAAAAAACTAAATAAGATTAGCATCAAATCATGTGTAAGAACAACTAATAGGAAAAGTCTAACGGTTTCATTGAATTGTTTTCTCATATTATAAGGTCTTATAGGTGAACTTATTACCAGAGGTCGGTCTTCAAGGAGTAAGCTGGCACCAACATAAGCATATTGTTGCATTTATCTCTGGTGCAAATCAAGTTATAGTTCGTGACTATGAGGATTCCGGTTAGTAATTTGTTATATTTTCTTGTGTGAGATGCCAGTGACTTATTATTCCGATAAAAGCTGTTTCTTTACTAGCTTGTTTGCAATTATTTCGTTTAAGTGGTGCCTTCCATCCTTTTTGAGTAGATGCATGCTGATGCCAATTTGATTTTGAACAGAAGGGAAGGATCCTTGTATCTTGACCAGTGATTCTCAAAGAGATGTTAAAGTTCTTGACTGGAGGCCAAACGGGGGGAAGTCACTTTCTGTAGGATGCAAGCAAGTATCATTTTTGCCACATGTTAATTTGTCGTTCTAGGCCTTTTTATAAATTATAAAGCCTATCTAACCCAATTCGTGGACTGGATTTCAGGGGTGGAATTTGCATCTGGGCTGCTTCATATCCTGGAAATGCAGCATCTGTTAGATCTGGTTCTGCTTCATTCTTGGGAACCCTCTCTAGAGGCTCTGGTACTCGATGGTCTCTAGTTGATTTTCTTCGAAGCCCTGATGGAGAACAAATAAGTGCCCTTTCATGGAGTCCTGATGGAAGATATCCTAACCAATGCCTATATGTGATTCATTAGTGTCATATTCTTTTGATTGTATATCATCTACATCATCAAAATTCATGCATACCTTCTGTCATGCGACTATGGTAGCATAATGGAAAGTTTTTAATATTGGCTTTATTTCTACTAAATCATTCTTCAAACTTCTCCTAATTTATAGTAGTCTGACCTTGTAGCTGGAATTTTGTTTTTGTTTTTTTCATTTGGACGGTGTTAAACACTATGAACTTCCTTGACTTATCTTTACATATCTGGCATCTGCCTCATACGAGAGCTCGTCATTCACCATATGGGATGTTGCTCAAGGTATATTAATCCATTAGCTTCAATTTGTTTTCCTTGATTATATCTTTCTTGCTCAACTTTTGTTGACTAGCTCGAGTCTAATTATTTCAGAATAAATTCTTTTAGCAATTTCATACTAGAAAATCTGTGCTCTTTTATCCCCTATGTGTGTATTTAATAAGACATTGCTTTTTTATTTAGTCTCAATCTGAATTGACGATCTTTTTGCTTATCATTTCTAGGGCTGGGGACACCCATTCGACGGGGATTAGGGGGCATATCGATGCTTAAATGGTCACCTACTGGAGATTACTTCTTTGCTGCGAAATTGTATGGTCTAATAACTCGTTTTTTATGTTTATGCATGTTCCTAATGTCTATCTAACATGAAACTCTTCTGGAGATGGATGCTAATGTCTCTGTTATTTTGCAGCGACGGAACATTTTATCTTTGGGAGACTAACACATGGACATCTGAACCATGGTCTTCAACTAGTGGCTTTGTCACGGTAATTGAATGATATTGACTCAATTTTAGGTTATTTTAAATTTTCTGGCCATTGCTTATGAAATATTGAGCTAATTTAAGAGTGTCTATTTACAATGAATCTTAATTCGTGAACTTTATTTTGTTTTCTTGTTAATGATGTTATGGGTGATGCCCAATTTAAGCTTCCTGTATTTTTGTTTTTAAGTGGCTTGCTGATATGGTCTTCAACTAGTGGTTTTGTCACTGTAATTGAATGGTATTGACTCAGTTTTAGGTTATTTTAAAATTCCTGGCCATTGCTTATGAAATATTGAGCTAATTTAAGAGTGTCTCTATTTACATTTTACTCGAATCTCATAAATCATGATCTTTATTTTGTTTTCTTGTTAATGATGCTATGGGTGATGCCCAATTTAAGCTTCCTGGAATTTTGTTTTAAAGTGACTTGCGGATTGTTTTTTGAACTTCCACCTTATAGATCAACTTTAACCAAGATGATTTTGAACCCTGTAACTTGACCATGTTTGTAGGATACTTTGCTCTTATTGTGCAATGTTTTAATGTCTGGTTGCAATTGTCATGTTGGATCTATGTAAATAGAATATTGTGCTTTGTGGCAGGACAGAACTCTGGAAATGCCATTTATTTATAATATTCATACGAATGCAAAGATTCTTTGTCAGAGGTGTTTTACTGTACATTCTCACTGTTTATCATTTGTTTCTTTGTTTAGTGCTGTTTTCGGTTTATTGTCATGATGAGTTACTAACCAGATGATTAACATGTATTAGTAAATTGTATGTTTTCTTTAATTCTCAGTCTTTTCTTTTTGTTCTCTTGTCAATTACAAATTGCTGTTTCTCATGACACATCGCGAGAAATTTATATTAGATAGTAATTACCATGTCTTGATCATCAGGGGGCAACATGGGATCCTGACGGGCGTATGATGTTGCTTGCTTTCTCTGGATCTTTAACATTGGGTTCTATTCACTTTGCATCAAAGCCTCCATCATTGGGTATGCTGCTCTACTTTTAGTCTTCTGATCTAAAATTCTACTTGATAGGCATGACTGGAATTTCTTGTCTTGGATGATTCTCACCAGATGCTCACCTCGTACCTGTTGATCTACCAGAGATAGTTTCCTTAACAGGCAGGTAGAAATAACACTATCCTTATCTAATGTTATCCTTTGTACCTTTTCTTTTTCTTTATGTTTCCATGAGAATGCTTGTTTTTGATGTTGAGAGTGACCTACTTGAATCATTAGGCATTATCTCTCGTCAAAATCTAACAGAACAAATTGTGAGAAAATTTTGACCGGGGCATGCATATACATTATGAAGCAATTTGGCAGAATATTTCTTTGATGAGTTGTCATGATGTTAAAATGTTGATATAATGTTAAATTCTTGGTGATATGGCGCTGTACATGTACAACATTAAGTGGTTTAAATACAAGAAAAATAAGAAATGGTGTAGTCTGTTTTTTGAAATATTTACATAATTATACAGGATTACAGCTTTTCTGACTCTTAAATGGAGCTGCTAACAAAAGACAGTTTGTCAGAAGAATACTGATAGAAGTTGAAAGAAAAAAACTCACTTTTTCTCTTCAATAAATTGGTTGAATATCTGTCTGCCATAGTGAAATTTTTGTGTAATATTGATTGCTAGTTTAGCTATTCTTCTTTCTTATAAAAGAATTAAGAAACCATGATAGTGTCTTTGGCCTCATTGATTTTAGTTTCAAACTTTCAATATATTTTTTTGACCATTAGTATTGTTATTTCTATTGTTAACATAATGATCTCTGAGCTCCTGATATTTATAAGCTGAAGTGTACATGTGTCAAATATTCGTCAAACACAATGACCTAATGGCATTAATCAAATCCCTTCCTTCACATGTTATATTGTGCAGTCAAGGAATTGATAAGATAGCCTGGGATGCTTCAGGAGAGAGATTAGCTGTATCTTATAAAGGAGGCGATGATATTTACAATGGTCTCATTGCTATATATGATGTTAGAAGGGCTCAGCTGATTTCTGTATCACTAATGTGAGTTATTTTTTGTTTTTCCCCGTTTGAAAAAGAAATGTACATTTCCGATAATAATTTATGTAATTTTATCATTGTCATAAACAATCAATTATTTACTTAAGTTTCTTTTGTGTGGTTCAAATGACTTCATAAGAGTAAGTTTAAACTTATCCAGTGACTAATTTGGGGATTTGTATAATATGAGTCCAGTGGTTTTATTAGAGGGCCTGGAGACAATCCAAAATCGGTTGCATTTGCATTTCATGACAAGTTCAAACAGGGACCATTGCTGTCCGTGGTAAGCCCCGTAACTTCTCTGACATTTCTTAAACTTTGCTGCATTGAATTTTGAATTTATGCATATTAATTCCACTTGCATGGTAGTTTATGCATTTTGTTTCTTCCACTTGTGCAGTGCTGGAGCACTGGATTTTGCTGTACCTACCCTCTTATATTTCGATCTCATATTCTTCCTTAGTCAAGGTATACCGCCTTTCTTCTAGATTTTTTGTTTATACTGCAAATTAGCTATCTTAGCTTTTCAAAACAATGTAACACCTCATGAAATATCGATTTAAGATTTGAGGCAGCGCCATTGTTTGGAGAAATTATTGAGTCATATTATACTATGAATGTATCCGTTTGAAGCTACTTGTTTGGAATTTACTTTTTGCTTGGATGTTTTGGAATGATCAAAATTATTTGGTCATGCCTTTGATGCTGTTATTTTAATTGTTCGCTATGAAGTATATACTAGTGATCTGGGAGCCCAACAAGAAGAAATGGTGAAGATGGCAGATGAAATAAAAGGTACAAAATTGACTCTAGCCGAAGAAAATTCAGAGACAACTCCTCTCGCGTCCAACAAGAATTGAGGGAGTGATACATGGTATTGTGTTTTTGCTGCATAATAAGTTGACAAAGAAGTTGAGCATAAGGATCTTGAGTATGTTCATTCTAGGTGAAACTAAATTTTGGTGTAAATTGAATTTTAATCTTCTGATGACAAATGCTATTTGAATTATTTTGGTGTGTTTATTGAAGGGTAAAAATCAATCTTACATAAACAAGCTACTGTCCTTATGTTGAAGAAAAAACCTAGGGTCAATTTCAGAAACTCTTCAAATTAGACAAGCGTTACCAATAAATACATTTGAGTTCATTTTTAGGGTAATTTTTTGTGCTATTTAACATGTCTGTCAAAGTATTCTTACAAGTACAACCTTGCACAAAATACGTTAGTTTGGCGCACAAATTTTTATAAAAGTTTATTTATATTTTACCCTACATTTTTTGTTATTTATATTTTCTATTACATTTTCATAATTTTCAAATTAGCCACTCAGATTAATGTTTGATTGATAGAGCTGGCTTCGCCTCATTCGTCCAAAATGGAGAAGATCATCGAACCTATGAGGATATTGAATGTGAGAGGGGTTTACCACCGAGCCAACTTCATCTTGTTGTTCAAGTATTTAGTTGGAATATTATACAATCAAATCATTCATTATAATTAGATTTCCTTATTTGATCAAGGTTTAGATATTATACTGGAACTCTAATTGCAACGGCTAGTTAATAACTAACATCACTTATTTTAGGGTAACTCTAAAATAAATTTTTAAGCCTATGAGCTGCAGTTTCAAAGGCAACATGCATGTTGCCAAAATAGTAACACGAAATTCATCAAACCGTAAGCAAGAACTAATACAGAATAATAATGAAACATCAAATAAGCAAAAAAAAAAAAAAAAACATAAACATAAGAAAGAAGTAATACAGAATTATATATAAAGAAACATCAAAGAAGCAAGAAGGTTTAGGCATTTAAGAAAGAAAAGCGGATGATAATACTATTCTCTTTCGACTTACACGAATGCCAAATAACATAAGAACTAATGATAAATTTTACTAATCGCCGGCCGAAGAGGAAGAAGAAAATAGATTTATGTTATTCATAAATGCAATAGACTGCGACTGTGCTGGATCACCAATAACCTTCAATATCAACATCCTCTGCATTCACCGTTTGTTCTTGATCTTCTTCCCGGCTTTAACGTTCCTCCTGATACGACACAGCACATAGTCGTTCGGCTGACGAGGCTCCAACAAGGAGGAATCGAGAGAGTACTCGTGCATGATCCAAGCCCCGTCATGCTCCTGGGAAGCTTTGTTCTCGTATCGAAACCTTTTCTTGAACCCTAACTTGGTCTCCAATTCTCCGGGTGGAACTTTGTTGGCAGAGTCGTCCTCGCTTTGCCATGAACCAGAACCCAAACCCACCTTATTGCGGTTGATTCTTGAACCATTCAAAGACTTCTTCTTCAACTGGGTGAAGAAGAACATGTCCTCTTCTTCACCATCATCTTTGTAGAAATCCCAAATCTGCCATGGTTCTAGGTCACCATAAAGATCACAGTCTCTGATGAGAGTATCATATTGAGGAGGTAATGCCATTCTTGAAACCTTCATGTAAAGAAAATACTCTAACAGCTCCTTGTCGCTCGGACGGAATTTGTAATCCACCGGAAGCCCACCACAAAATCTTGCGGTTTCTTGCATTCTCTCTCTCACAAAATCTTATCAATCAAGATTCAAGAAATTAAACAAACAAGAACAAAAGCAATTAGGAAACTCTAGCTGTTTCATGTGAGTGGTACTGGTATTTATAAGGGTCGGATATCAAATTCTGCGTTTTGATTGGTCAGTTGGGTGCCACGTCAGCTCACATTCTTATTTTCGGTCTGATTTCGTTTTTGGAAACTCATTACTAAACTTGGGTCTTAAGTTTATAATTTCAATTTATTTGTTAATTATATACCGAAACTATACTTTTACCAGATAATTTTTTATTTTTATTTTTTATTTTTATTTTTATTTATTATTTTTTTTTTTGTGAGTTGTGCACTAAACACTGAAATTAATTCTTTTTCATTTAATGAATTAATATTTTCTTTATAAATATACATTCTTTAATTTTTGTTTTGGTTTACTTTGACAAATTTAGGGTTGCATATTTCCCCAGGGACGTAACCAGGATTAAAAACTAGGGTGAGCTAGATTATATATATTTTTTCCGATCGTTAACAATACGAAAAAAATGTATTAATTAAAAATAAAGATAAACCTAGTTAAGAAGACATAGCGGGGATTACTCTGTAAATATAATTTCTAAATAAATACGTTAACAGAATTAAAAAAAAAAAAAAAAGCATAACAAATTATAAAATAAACATGCTATACAAATACAATCAAATACTAATTAAGCTGTATCCTACAGTTTTTCAAAAGATCAAACTTATCAATTATGAAATCAGGATCAATAGAGCCATTTTTGAAATCAGGATCAATGGTTTTCCTTTGATTGTGTTTCTGGATAGATTGAGACAGAGAAGATGAATTGTTGGAGTGTTAAAAGTTGGAACAAAATTTGGGGAATGATGATAGAGATACTAATTATTAAAGAAAAAGGAGAACAAAGAATAATGCTCGGGTACTAAACAATGAGTACCTAAAATACTGACCCTACTAATGTGAGTGTAGCACGTGACCCAATTTGTGAGATAAATATAAAAAGAAAAAGAAAAAAGACCTATATTACACTCCTATTGGTGGGGTTAGTATTTTGGGTACTGACCAGTAAACAAATATTATAAAAAATTAAAAAAAAATCGATATCTGATATCTGATTTGTCTCGTGGGTGGCAGTTAATGATGTAGAAACCGTCTATAATTTAAACCATATATTCATTACAACAAATCAATTATGCTGTACACTGCTTTTCTACATCATTAATGATATTATTATATATAAATTAAAGATTTTAGAAAGGCCATTATCTTTTCAACTTCTTTTTTGGAAAAAGCTAGGGTGGGCTTGAGCCCACCCTAGCTGGCCCTAGCTCTGTCTCTGTTTCCCCCCTATCACTATTTCCTCGCGTTCCCTTTCCTATTTGGAGAATTTTTTTTGGAGAAAAATGGGGATATAGATAGGGATGAAGATTATTTTCATCTCCAAATTGAAATGGAAATGGGGGATGGGGATGGGGATGGAGGGAGATCCTTCTATCCCCATTTCCCCATTTCCCCCCTCTATAAGATATGCTTTCAAGAAAGGTGTACATATCTAATAACCGATACAAAGCAGTTATGGACCTATTTCTTTAAAACAATATTTGAACCCCTTTATTTAAAACATATACTTATGGAACTAAAACATATTCTAATCCAAAAAAGTAATTTTGGTTAAATAAAAATAAAAATAGAGCTCTTTATTTTAGCTTATGCACCTCTTACACCGGTTCAAGGTCGGCCCTGGACTTCAACGGTTGAACAAAATCGATTGCTGTTGTAAATTGAAATTAAGTTGATCATGAACTTGAATCAAACATATTCATAATGATTAATGAACCAACTAACTCCATTTGTTTGAAACCAATTGGTTGATCTTTTCTTTAAAAATAAAAAATAAATTTTTTTTTATGGCTCTTTAATTACACTATCACAAAAGCTCCCTAGCTTTACTGGGGATTTTAATTTACTTTAATACTTCTAATTCATTAAATTCATGAGGATATGATTCAAGTAAATATGCTAAAAGCCTAAATGTAAATACCAAAAGAAAATGGTCAAAGCAAAATTCATAAAATTCATAAACTCACTATGAATTAATAAGATAATAGTTTTTAAGATGACAGAAAACCTAATTAATAGTGAAAAGAGAAATATCCCAGTTGTTTTTTCCTATATATTACAAATCTAAATTCTAAATACTATCTGACAGACACGTAACACGTGTTATAGGGGTATTTTTGACATTTTAAAAAACTGAGTAGGTTAGTTTCCAAACATATCGCAGTATATATATTGATAATTTTTAAGAACATCATAGAGATTTTTATTCTTTTTTTTTTAAAAGATTAGTATATAGTATAATCTCTATAAATTAATAAAGTTGGGACCGTCTATTAATTAATTGATAAATTAATATTTACCGAGATATAAATTAATAATATGTATGTATGTAATTAAAATTATATAATATATATATATATATATATATATAGTGAGTCTCTCATAAGGAATCCCTTATTTTAATTTCGGTAAGGACCATGATGAAAACACATCGATTTTAATGAATTTTAATCTGAATTTTTTTGTGGATGATAAGTTCATTGAAATCCACCTATGAACAAAATTTGAGAATTTTCCAAACACTATAACTATTTATCCAAATTTTGTTACATATGAATGCATCAGAAAATAGGTAAAATATAGGAAAATGCAAGAAAAATAGTTCTAGTATTCGATAAATTCTCAAATTTTGTTCATAATAGATTTCAATGAACTTATTATTCACAAAAAAAATCAGATTGAAATTCATTAAAATCGATGTGTTTTAATCATGATCTTTACCAAAATTAAAATAAGGGATTCCTCATAAGAGACTCATTAATATATGTGTATATATATATATATGTATATATATATATAGTAGAACCCTTCTAAATTAATATTCTTGGGACCCACCATAGAATATTAATTTAGAGGGGTTATTAATTTATAGGGTTTTACATTATAAAGTGTTATTTTGTCTTAAAAAATGTGTAGTTATCGGTTTTCTTTTTCAGGAAAAGTTTTTTTTATTTTTTAATTTTTTTAATTTTTTAATTTTAATTTTTTTTTTCTTTCTTCCTTTAGGATTCCTTGTTTAGGAAAGATTTATTAAGAAAATTTTCAATTCCTTTTAGAAATGTGATTACTTAGAAACCAAGGATACTCACTTTATAAATAGTGAGACTTATTCTTGTTGTATATAACAAGAGAGATCTCAAGATACACCTAAAAATTATGTTCCTAACAGCTCCTAAAAATTCTATATTTTCTAATTTCTTTGTTATAATAAGAGGACAATTCAAAAGATGAAAAATTAAGTAAAAAATATCAAACATTGTGGTATTGTGCAAACTAGCATCTTGAAGTACATTTTTAGTTATTGATTATTATACAGGGGTGGACCCACCTTAAAGCCAGGTGGGGCCCCGTGCCCTACCTCAATATTTTTTAAACAAAAATTGATTTTTCTTTCAATTATATATATATTTATATATATATGCATATTAAATAACAATACTGATAAAAAAAAAACATCTCTTAGTAAAACTGGTTTTTTCAAGGAAAATGAATATCTTATTTTATAAATTTAATTTTATAATGTAATTTTAATAATTTTTTAATCTCTTTTTATTTTACCATCTTTTCCAATTTATTTCTCAAATTTCAATCTTATTCAAAAACAAAACAATTTATTTTATCTTTTCTGTCATTGTCAACTTCTTAACTACTTTTAATTTACGGTTTCTTAATTCAATTTATTTTATGTTAAATTATTTATTATTTTGAACTTTTATTATTTCTAATAGTTTTAGTTTCCAATCAATAAACCCTAAAATCTCAGATTTTAATTTATTATATTAAAATAGTTCATCTATTATTATTATTCATTTTATTATATCTTTTGTATTTTTCTTTATTTTATGGTTTTAATTTATTTTGAATCAACAAATCAATAATTTACCAATAATTTACAAATGTATATCTAATGCAACGATACATATTCAACCTTAAACTGACGTGACAAAAAAATTATTAGACATTGTCAACTTGACCATCTACTTTCAGACGGCCTGTTGCACGACTATTTTTTAGGTTGACTCAGCAAATATTTAAATTTTACATTAATTTCTCATCTATTTTTAATAAGGGAATAAAAAAAAAAAAGAAAAAAAAAATCTGGACATATCATTAAAAATAAATGTATTTTAAACAAAAGATTGTAGACAAAATTTTGAGTTGATTGTCTATTAAGTCTATCTTTATGCAACATAAGAAACAAGTCTCTTGATATTATTACTTACATGTTAACGATTTTTAGTATACAAACCATTTTTTCATCGGAAATAGTGGTGGCAATACAGGAGGTTCGACCGGGCCGAGCCTTCTAATAAGCTGTGCCAAAGAGGCCTGACCTAGTCCGTTCCATAGGCCTAGTGCCCACAGGCTGTGCCCGGTCCCGGGCCGCCGTATATATATATTTATAATTTTTTTGTAAAATTGCTATGAGTGGGTATCAAACCAAGGATTTTGAGAAAGAGATTGTGAAATCTACAAGTTGAGCTTTGTTAAGTTATGCATATTTTAATATAAATATTGTTTAATAAGTTATATATATATATTGTTTAATAATAATAATATTTTTTTATTTTTCATGTAAAATTGAAATGGGTAGGAATCAAACCAAGACTCTTGGGGAAGATGTTGTGTAACTTAACCATTTCATTATTAGTTTAGCTTTGTTTAGTTATATATATTTTATTTTTAAAAAAACGGGTTGGCAAACCTTACAGACCGGACTGAACCCATCTGTTGGCCTCATAAATAAGGCCTGGCCTGGCCTGGCCTGCTTATCGAGCTGGCAGACCGGGCTTGGCCTGTCAGGCCAGGCCAAACCCATTTGCCTCCACTAATCGGAGACTGTTAATTTTGTATTTATGGTATTCTATAGTTGTCAAGCAACATGATTTTACCCTTGGCCCAACTTGGGTACCGGGTGGAAAATTTCTTTTGTAATATTGGCATATTTACACCCTTTAAAATTATATATACATTATAAATTAGTTTTTGATGTGCTGACTTTTGGAAGTTAATTAGTTGTCACGTTTAATCCATATAACAAATTAACAAGTATATTATGGTTCTTTCAAATATATTTGAAAAAGATTAGTATTCATTTCTCAAGTACAGTGATATTGATAATAGTTTTGGCATGATTTTTTATTTATTTTGAAATCTAATTACATGAAACGGTTTAAAAGTTCATCGAAATCTGTCGAGATTAAGTATTACATGTACAGCCAATAAATCTACTCCCATAATACGAGAAGATGCTCTTCACACATACTAATAAAATATGCATCGTAGGACTTGAATCCTATCATAAACGTGAAATATGAGGTGAACACCACTCGAGTTAAAAATATGTGCAATAATTTTGTGTGGTTGATCACAAAAAATTATTTCTCCATAAATACATAATAGCTATGAAGATCATATTATAATTACAAGTCTTAAGAACATACGTTATAAGAATTTTGAAATAGTTAAAAAGAGTTTGAGTTTTACCTTTTTAAGTAAGCAATCATTATTTCAATTGTTTTGTGAAATATTTAAGAATATTTTTAATGCCAAATTGCATTAAAGTACCCTAACATTTGGCTTTAAGACATATAATGTCATTGACCGCATTGACCATCGTTAGTTCAAAGGTGGTCAAAACGGCTTAAGGGTAAAATAGTCTTTTACATGTGGAAAAAAAAAAATTGAATAGAAACTATAAAATTTATCTTTACAATTTAATTTTATCTTTTCAAACTCTTCTAAATATACTCCATTTTGTTTTAACATTATTCTTTCTATTTTTTGACAAACATTTTAAAAAACACTCCATCATAAAAATCTATTTTTTTTTTTTAAAAAAAATTATTTGTTTCAAAATTATATATTTTTTCCTCATATAATAAGAAATGGACAAGTTTTTAATTTATTTATTTTTCTTCATTTGACTTTTTTCTCACAAACGTTAAGAGTCAACAATTAAGGAAAAAAAAAATACATTGTTTGTTTATGAAAAAACCTGTAAAATCAACACTTAAAAAAAAACTTGTTTGTTTATTGTCGTAAATTATTATCATCATCACTTAGGAATAAAATAAAACTTTAATGATATTGAATTTTTTTTTTTAGGGTTTGTAAAACGTAAAATGATGAAAATAAATGTTGGAGTTTAGTAAAATTGTTTGTAGTATATTTAGAATTTATTTGCCCTTTTGGATAATTTTATTGGGATAAACTGTCATAAAAAAAATAATCTAAAATGAAGTTTAGAAAGATATTTAATGGATTGTTAAATAGTATCACTCTAGAAAATATAATAATACCATCCAAATCTAAACATGCTTGCTCACCCAAAATTTGAAGGGTGTATTCAATGTAAATTTCAAAAGACCTTTAAAAACCTTTTTAAATGGACGACTTTTATAGAGTTCATGAACTTTATAGAATTATATAAAACTTTCATAGATTAAAAGAGTTTTATTGACTTTTAAATATAATATATCATTTCTTTTAACAAAATTATTTTCATATGTAAATAAAAATATCTTCTCAAAAGAATAGAAAAATGAAATCATTGTTAATATCTATGAAATTTGACGAAAACATCCATGCATATTTTTGTTTGATTTATTTTATTGTTGTTTAGTTGCTTTGAAAATGGTGGTAAAAAAATAAAATCTTTTATCCTTGATTGCATAGACGGTGGATAATTATTTTATTATATATATATATATATATTTTGTGTTATAGACCGTTAATATTTGTATGTTTTTTTTTCTTTATGATAATGTTTGTTATCGTAAAAGTTATTTATTTTATTTGTGAAATGTGTTAAGAATGAGTGTTTTCTTGTTTTTTTATTTAGAAAATAGAGCATGTGTTAAAAAAAAAAAAAGTGTTTCAAAGGTTTTAGAAAAAATGAAAGATAAATTGGGATAGTTGATATAACTAACGTGATTGACTGTCCATATTACATAAAATAATATCAGTAGAATGTGTATATGATGCAACTAATGCATAAAAGGTGTTCTAAATTTAATGAATTAATGTTTGGATTAACACAAATACGATAAAATAATATCGACTGTTTTTCGTGATTTGGAGGAGTAATAGAGAAATTCTATAGAGTAATGCTATATTGTCTAAATCTAGTGTCTAAATCTAGTGTCTAAATTATGTGGCAACACCGTGAGTCATTCATTTAAATTGTATTAGATCATGTTTTAAATGGATGGCCCATAGTGTTGCCACATCATTTGGACGCCATATTTAGACACTAAATTTAGACAATGTAGTATTAACTAATTTCATAATTTGTGGTCAAAACTGAAAATGACAATATTCCATAATTCCATAACTTGTAATAACCAAACAAACAGAGCGCTCAAATTTGTGTTTTTGTCTTTGCATCAGAGCTGCGTTTTGAGTTTTGGCGTTACGTTACACCAAAGTTGCAGAAGCAAGAGAGATCGTCAGCAACCGATCACCAATGGCTCTCACTCTCCTCTTCTTCACTCCACTCTCCTCTTCTTCTTCACCGCGTTTATCATCCGCGACTGCCATTACTGCTTCCCCAAGTAAGTTTCACTCTCTCTTTGGACCTTCAATTTCTACTAAAATGGCTTCATTTACACAATTTTTGCAAAATCTAAGGAGGCCCAGATGGCCAAAATGTGTTGATTTGTTTAATAAAACTCACTTTTTTTAAAAAAATTTATTATTATTATTATTATTATTATTATTTTTATTTTTATTATTTTATAGAGTAATTTCATCTGGGTTCTACTTCAAACACTTCAAAATGCCTTTTTTTTTTTCCACATTTTGTTTTCAAAAGCAGTAATTTCATCTGGGGTTTTGTTTCATATGCTTTGTTTTAGTTAAATCTTGTATCGAGATATGATTATGTGACTGGTTTTCAGTTTCGAGGTTGCACATGAAACCCATTGATCCTGTCCTAAAATCTTGGGACAGAGTTGGTGTTATTACCAACAAAAGATGTTCGAGGACTGTTAAGGCTTTTTCCGATACTGGGGGCCCGGATGGTGGTGAGTCTCAGTCTGAGAGTGATGACGAAGTGGATTTTCCGTTTGACAAGTTGCCATTGGACTCAAAGCTGCAGCTGAAGCTGGAACAGAAGATGAGGATGAAATCTTCAAAGAAGATACGGCTTCGTAGAAAGAAGCTTGTTCACAAGAGGAGGTTGAGGAAGAGAGGCCAATGGCCGCCTTCTAAAGTTAACAAATTGAAGAATGTCTAACTCTTAACTCTTGCCTCGTGTTAACTTGCAGGTTTATTCCTTACCTTTTGCTTCTAGTACGAATTTTATCGTTTAATGGGTATAGATTCTTTGTCAGGCTTACGTCTGTGTATAAGTCTTATAATTAACTTTACAATTGCATATTTTCTAGACATCTAGCTAACATTGAACATAGTTAAATGAAATGGTTGAACCATTGAAAAATGAATTCTTCAAGATAACAAATTGATTGCAAACGTTAGGCATTGATTTTCTAGTAGTACTAGCCATAATAATAAAAAAAGGCTTGTGATTGTTTTTGAAGAAATGGAACAGAAGATGAAATCGAGCTAGGACAGATATCGCATGAGGCCTACCTAATGATAGATGCAGGGGCATGTTAGATTCATATTAACATCATGAGTTTTAACGCATCAAAAGTAGTTGATGATATCTTTTCCTTGTATAGTTGGATTATTATATTTTTTCTTCCATAATTTGAACTCAGAAGGAAAAGATAAAATGCCTACTTGCTGAATTTGGTGGAAAATCCGTCAGCCATCTACAGTGACCGAATTGGTTACCTTCATGCATAAGGAACACCTAAAGGTCTGAAGAGTCTTACTAGATAATACAAGAAATAATTAGGCAACGAAAGGAAGTCAAGCCATTCTTTATAACTTTTCTGCATATTAAGATAGGGGTTTGACAGGGTCTTTTGAAACTCGAACTTCTAATCTTTTGTGAAAGGTTAATAGCTGATACACTGAAACATCAGGAAAAGCTGTCAGAGTAAGATTTGCTTATGCAAACTTTGGGTGTGGGAGGGGTTAGCCATTAGCAAAAATAAATGCCCCATCCTTTGGTCTGTATCTGAAATCATAGATGAATCTTAAACTTTTCACTCTTACTTTCTCTATAATGTAAAGCTTCAACATTGGTTTTAAACAGATAATACAAATGGTGATAACATTGGTTTTTCATGAGTTCGTTTCTTTTTCTTTTTCCCCAAAAGGGTGCAATGATAATGTCTGTTTAGTATTGTACAGTATTTGTAAGAAGAAATTATAGGGGGATTTGTGCCCCAAGAAATTTTTTTGGGTACATAACTGCTTTCACGATGCCAACAAATAGAAAGTTCAGCAAAAATGGGGATTAGAATTCAAAATTCCAATCGTGGGTCTCCAAGTTTTTAGTATCAAGCCTGTATCACAATGTGTCTTAGCATTTATTTGCCGAGATTTGAACATATTCACTTATGAATCTGAGTCTGTGATCATCAGTGCTTTTATTGTTTCATCTCTGCCTTCTCCTGAGTGAGAAGCATTTTGTTAAGTCTCTTCTTACTGAATTATATGCAAATCATGAAGTTCTTTAAATTATGCCGGCTTCCATGTAAAAGACTAGAACAAAAAAAGAAAAAGAAAAGGGAAATTCAAGATCTTATAATGGAATATTCTTTGTTTTTTACTCCGTATTTCCCTCGAACAACATGGTAGCATGATGCTTCCTCGTGCTCTTTGTAGTTTGTAGGAAACTATTTTCTCTTGGCTCCAAATTTTTGGTGGTGCTGGTTGTTGCATATCAAAGAGGCCAGTTTCCAGGAAACGACAGCCTTGTTTATGTCAGCTAAAAAACTGACATACTTTTTAGTTTTTCTTTAGAGATGTAAGGTTCATACAATAGGCATTTAGGCTTTGTGTCAGGATATGGGATTGGACTGCTGTTAAGGGTCATTATGTTTGATGTTGGGCCTATGGGCCTTTAGCAAATTAATTAATCAGCTTTCCAGCTGTTAGTGTGTGTCTAATGGAGGAAATCAATTCCCGTGTGTCCACAATAATTAATGTGTCTTTGTGGGAATTATTTCCCATGAGTCCTAATAGGTCTAGAGTCCTCGTTATAATTGTATTCTACTGAATTTCCTTTATATTAGAGTTTGTAACAATCATTTGAGGATCATCAAATATTATTATGGACACACGGGAATTGATTCCCTACATCAGACACACAATAACAGCTGGAAAGTTGATTATTTAATTTGCTAACGGCCCATAGGCCAAACATCAAACATAATACCCCTTAACAGCAGCCCAATCCCATATTTTGACACTTTGGTAGCTGAACCTACATTGCGATTTCCTGCATATTTCTTGCAGATCGGTTTTTCTGTATCTCATGTTCTGACTGTCTTTCTTTGATGTGACAGATTCAAACTGATGCAGAATTCCAACAGCCAAAACTCAACCTTCTTTTTTTGGGGTGGCATTTTGCTGTTAATAGCACCCTTTTGTTTAACTGCCTTGAATGCACATGAATATGTTGAATGAAAGATTATACTAATGCACATTAGTCAGGCTCAGCTCTGATTTTGTATTGACTGACACAGACATGTCCTACTACTTAAAACTCTTGTCAATGTCTATAGTTTGATTGTTAGTCTTGTTAATTGCTCTCTATATAGTTACAGTATATGGTTTGTGGATACTGGGTAGACTTGTGTGGGGCGGGCCTGTCCACTCTCAGTATGCCATGTGGGTGTGCTTACTTTTTCATGACTGGTGAAATTGATAGTTTAGAAAGTTGAGCTTTTTTTTTTAAGGATAAAATATAATATTAACAAAAAGAGAGAATGAAAGGAAATCAATTCTAATAATTTAAATCATTGTATCAACCCTGGAGTACCTTTTTGCTCACCTCCTATAGGAGGGTAAGCATTATCTCCCTCCCAAAAAGATTACATGTGTTTAAAGAGGGGTAAATTTGTTAAAAAAGATAACCGTGTTTGGATAAATTTATTCTCTCCATGGATATATATCACTTATTTAGGAGCGGGGTAATGGTTACCTCCCTTGAAGGGAGGTGAGTAAAAGTGTTCTCATCAACTCAGCAAGAACTCACATGAGTTAAACTTCACTTGCGAATTGAATCCAGCAGATATGAATCGTAATTGACAACTACAAACGGTTAAATCCTAGATTTCCTGTCAACAAATATAACTTATGATATCTAATTATGTGGTAAAACATTTACAGAAGCAAATCTATAGGAAAAACTTTTCTACCTTCAATGCCTCGACTGTGCTTATATAGCAACAGTATCGATATCATTGATCTACAAAGTATTATGTGCTAATTGCATGTCTTTTAGTTGCAGAACAAAATAATGAACTGTTATTGAAACTTATTCTGCAACTAAAAAACATACGATTAGCTTATAATACTTTGCATATCGATAATATTGATATTGCTACAGTATGAACACATTCGAGACATAGAAGGTAGAAGTGTTTTTTCTAATAAATCTACATCGATTAATGTTTCATCGCATAATTAGATATCGCAAATTATATTAAATAAGACAATATTATAGTCAGCAATAGATATGATGCTATAATTGAGACTTGAGTGAGGAACGGGGAGGTGTGCACGGAAACGTGGCAAATTTGTGTCTAAAAGACTAAAAGTGATTCAAATAGAAAACTTATACCAACGTGGCCTTAATTTGTTTTTATTATATGTATGTTGACTGTTGTGAACACACGAATAATTTGTTTTTTTATTTTTTATTTTTTATTAACAAAAATGGAAAAAAAGAAGAAAAAAAGACACAGTGGTGTTCGAAACGTATTTTAGAAAGTCTTTATCGTATCGAAACGGCATTTTATCTTGTTAAATGTTTTTATAAGTGTAAACGAAGAAGATCAATATAAAGAGGAACAAACAACATACAAGAAGAGTCTTATCCAAAACACCGAATGAAAACTACACACTGAAACATTACACTTCGATAATGGCTCTCCTTCTCTGCTTCACTCCTCTCCCTTCTCTCTCTTCTCCTTCTTCATCATCATCATCATCATCTTTGTCGACCTCAACTTTATCCATCACTGCTTCCCCAGGTAACGATATCTCTGTTAGCCGTTTTGAATTGAACTCAAAATTTGTTGAATTTTACCAGTTTAAACACTTATTCATGGTCAAAACTGCAGAACCTGAACTGGGTAATTTGTGGTTTTTGTTTTCTCAGTTGGGTTTTTCATCATTTACCTATTAGCTCTGACTCTATACTCACTTGGGTTTTTCGTCGAACACTTGATGTCATTTCTAATTTTTCTATTTATACTATTCATTCATTTCTTGTTTACTTTTATGTAATGTGAACCCGTTTATTTTATCTATAATTTAGAGTTTGATCATCAGACATCTCTCCTCTAACAGTTCATTATCCATTTATTATACTTCTGAGCTAAGACATTTCAATATGTATGTGATTTGGAAGTCCCTTTTGCTTTCGTTAATGGCCGAAACACACAAATCAGAGGATTATGTATTAGTTTCAGTGAATTGGGTAAGATACAGTTTAAAATATTAGAGAATTTAAGGAACATTTTGAATTGCGTCAGCATATATACTATTTTAATGGAGATGTTTTTTTTGCTGTAGTTCTTGTGTAGACAAAGTTCCTTCTTTGTGTTCCTTTAGATCTTCTAATATTCGATAAACATGGGAGAATCAAGTTTTATTAAGTTTAAGTATTATTAAATTATCAAGTTTCTAGATTAACATTCCTTAGTTTGTAAATCTCCATGAATGTATATGATTTCTTGTAGGAAAGGAAAAACCTCTCATATTATTCTTGATGTAAAGAAAAATGAAAAAAATAAAAAATCACATCTTATTAAAGAGTTCATAAATCTAGTTGTGAATTTTTAGACCTGTTCTTACAATCTTACCTATCATAATTTAGATAGTTTATTAGAAATGTTGAGAGAAAAGAATAGAAGGTTTAGAATAGCGATTGTTTTTTAGTTTTATTTTTTTAAAAGGGAACTTTTCTTTCATTCTTTTAGAGGAACTACAGAGAGTAGAGGCTTAGGACTTACCAATTTTGTTTGAGTTTTGGTATCATTGTGTAGATGTGGCATTCTCTTTTCTTTGGCATTTGCATTTCCATATTAGAATGTAATTTTCTTTCTTCACTTCTGTCACATACACCTTAGGTTCTTTACTATACCCATACTCTTACTGTAAAACACAAATTGACTTTGATTGCAAAAACCTCAATTTATCTAAATTAAATTTCGACCGGAATGTGTATCTGAATTACTTATTGGTTTTCAGTTTCCAGGTTGCACTTCAAAGCCATTGGTCCTTGTTCAAAATATCCCTATGGAGTTCAAAACTATACGCCCCTTACTGCCAACAGAAGAGGTGCTGTTGTTGTAAAAGCATCTTCTGACACTGTTGATGGAACAGCTCCCACAGATGGTGGTGAGCCCCCATCTGAAAGCAACAAAGAAGTTGTAGCAGTCGACAAACTTCCGTTAGAGTCAAAGCTGCAGGAGAGGATGGAGCAGAAGATGAGGATGAAATTGGCAAAGAAGATAAGGCTTAGAAGAAAGCGGCTTGTTCGAAAGCGCAAATTGAGGAAGAAGGGTCGATGGCCACCTTCTAAAATGAAGAAGTTAAAGAATGTCTGACCTTTGCCTCAAGATTTCTTGCAGGTTAAGTGCTGACCCTTTTGTTTCAACATGCCATTTCAGTGATTTTTTTTGTTTTTTTGTTTTGTTTTTGCAAGTCCAGATTATATGTTATTATGTCAATGTACTTAAGAAACCTCAATGGATCTATTGATTTTCAATATAATTCGATAATTGAATTATAGATGGTTTAGAGTTGCATTTCTTTATTGAACTAGATAGATGTAATGTGTGTACTTTTGGTGGCTGATTAATTGTCCTCACATCTTGAATATGCCAACTGTGATTGATTGTGCTAACTATAATTCTTCTCTGCTGTCCAAGTGTTTTGTTAAGTTACTTATGACCATACCTTCAAATATTGATCAGAATTAGATAAAGTGATTAGTGAAAATATGGAATTGTCTATTCACGGGGAGATTGTGCATGACTTTCTTACTAATTTCTTGGCTAAGCATTTCTCTTAATTTCTAAATTAAAATAGTCAAATATTTGAAAGAGGAAATAGGCCTAAATGGCACAAAATCACTATTGACTTTTGAGATTAGCACTTGATTTATAATGTGTGTTTAAATGGCATCAAAGTATAAAAATACCCCCATTCTTTTCTTTTATTATTTTCTCTATCCTTTTTTGTTTGATTTTTTTTTTTTCTTTCAAAAACTTCCATCGATGAAGGTCACTTCCATCAATGGAGGTGGAACAGACCTCCATTGGAGTTGTTCGACCTCCATTGGAAGTCTGTTTGACCTCAATTAACAGACCTCAATTGGAGGTCAAAGGTCTAGAGGTTGATGAAGAAGATGAAAAAAAAAAAAATTTGGAATTTTTTTTTTTTTCTTCCCAATAAGTCTTGAAATTTGCAAAAATACTCAATAAGTCTCGGAAAAAAAAAGCGTGAGACTTATTTTTGTGATTGTGTTTTAAGGGTATTTTTATCGGAAACACTTTTTGTGCTATTAAAACTCAAGTTATTAAATTGGTACTAGTACCAAAAGTAGAAAAGTAGAGAGAAAAAGAAAAAGACTTCTTGACATTAGCATACTAAAACAAGAGAACTAAAAACCGAAAAATGGAATTCTTACTCGGTATTAACCCAAGAATAAAGCATCGATACATTTAAGTTTGTAATATATATCGATAATTACATTTAGTTCTAATGTATCGGTGATTTATATATATATAGATTTTGTAAAACTATATTAAAATATATGAATAAAGCAATAAAGAAAGGAACTATGTAATATAATATTAACATTTCATTTTCAATCTTCATATCATCTCACTACTATCATTTAAATTGAATTTCATTGGGTGAAAAAGTAGCAGAGATTGCTTGAAAAAATTAAAGAAAAAGTGGTAGAATCGACCGCTTTAACAACATATATCAGTAATTTTGAATTTTTGATTTATTGCTAACAATTTATGTCAAATATGTCAATTGCCTGTACTTGTCTTCCAAATAACATATCGATAACTTCCTTAAAATCATTTTGCTTATAATCATTAATCTTAGGGATATTATCATTTCCCCCCTTAGTTTGCCATATTCATAAATTTACCCCTCATAGTTTCAGAAATGGTCGATATTCCCCTTGAAAATCAAAGTATTCAAATATTTATCCCCTGCCGTCAGGATTTCCATTAAATAGAGGTTTGACCGTTAAAATAGAAGGGTAATGTGGTAAAAAGCTAAATTAAACAATTGAGATATTATCATCCCCCCCCCTATAGTTTGCCATAATCATAAATTTACCTCCCATAGTTTCATAAATGGTTGATATTCCCCCTGAAAATCAAATTAAATAATAAATATTTTTTATTATTAAATTTAATATTTATTATTTCATCAAATCCATTTCAGATCCATTTCATCACAATCATCTCTCCACTATCCATCTTATTCAAATAGACGTCATTCTAGATCTCCATGAATCCAAAGACAAAAATAAAAATAAAAGAGGAACTGATGCAACAAATCCTAAGACCAAAAAATAAATTAATTAATAAAGCAAATTTAACATCTTCATGATCACCATCATCGTCCAAACCCAGAAATCATCATCAACAAACCACCAAACCCAGAAACACCAGAATCCAGACCCACACTACCATAACCCAAAAATCAGAACCAAACCAAAGTCACACCAAATAGTAGCCACCAACACCCTCAAATCAAACCACCACCAACACCACCACCAACAAAACCAAGCCCACTAAACCCTCCAACTCCCAACATTGAAACCAGGGGTAAAAACATTGAAACATTGAGAATTGAGTTTAATAGCATATGCGATTATTTGGGTTGCAAAAAAAAGAAGAAAAGAGAGTGGCGGAAGAGAGAGGAAGAGATGGGGAGAGAGAGGAAGAATTAGAGTTTTAATTGATTTTTTATTTTCTTAATATTTTTTTTAATATCTTTTAATAATTTTTTGGGTTTTATTGAAAACTAACCCCTTTGGGAGGTTGGAATTGAAATCTAACTCATTTTTGAAAAACTTGCAAAACTAACTCTTTTTTCATGCGTAAGTATCATTTTACCCCTACTTACTAACTTTTCTCTTTAACTCATTTTGTATCTATTATTTCCTTATTTTCTTCACTTCTTCCTCTCCTCACCACCAAAGACCTGCGACTCTCACTTCTTCTTCCTCTCCAATTTTTTTTTTTTTTTCTTTTGCTCTCTCTTCCTTTGCAAGTACAAATTAAGCAACTCTACCATTGAGTAAGTAGAAACAAGCAAGTCCACCATTGAGCAACTCCACAAGGGTTCCTTCCATTGAAGCTTTGAGGTGGGTTTTTTTTTTTTTTGAACTTTTACACTTCGAAATTTCGATTTACTTGAATTTGTGTAATATTTTTGTGAAAATAGTTTACATTTACATAATAAAGCATGAGTCTTGATTGAATTTGATGTTGTTGTGATCAATTTAAAGTTTATCCTTAAATTTTGAGTTTATTTCTTGTTAAAATGTCTTATTTACTTATATTTGTGTACTAGAGTTCTTTATTTTTGTGAAAATAGCTTACATGGATGTAATAGAGCATGAGTTTTGGTTAAATTTGATGTTGTTGTGGTCAATTTAAACTTTACGACCTAAATTTTTAGTTTATTTCTTTGTAAAATGTGTTATTTACTTAGATTTGTGTATTATGGTTCATTATTTTTGTGAAAAATAGCTTACATGAATGTAATAGAGCATGAGTCTTGGTTGAATTTGATGTTGTTGTTGTTGATTTTCCATTATAGTATTGAATTTAGACAAGTGCAACTATTTTTTAGGAATGTGTCCAGCACTGTTTTCTCAACACCCGTTAGGAATTCCTAACAGCCATTAGGAATTCCCAACTGCCGTTTGGAATTCCTAACGGCCATTTGGAATTCCTAACGGCTGTTATGAAATTCCTAACAACTATTGAGAATTCCATAACACTGTTGAGAATTCCTAACAGTGTTATTACTGTATCAGTATGATGTGCTTTCCTTTTGTGTTCTAGAGATACGCTTTTAATCTAATGTTGTTTGAATATTAAATGTGTGCAATCTGTTAATGTTGTTTTCACTGCTATTGCATTGCATCTTATACATTTTGTTTGTTTTGCAGCCTGAGACCCAGATTGCTCCCAAGAAACCAAAGACTTCAGCATAGTGGTGTACTTCCTATTGAATGGCAGAGATATTCCAATTTTTTTCCCTGTAATATTATGACAATATATTTGATTTTGCTCTAATATAGTGTCATGTGGAACCTTGAGGTTTATGAGAAAGTTGTTTTTAGAAGCTTTTATTTTTATTTTGGGTTGTTTTTGTGATGCAATGGTTGGGATTACTATTGTAGTTCTCAGTTGAATTTTATCACAATTGACTTATTGAGTTTGATATTCCCTCAACCATACATGCAAGGCTATTTCGATAAGTTTCTAATTTTTGTTTCATAATCTATGTTGGTGTGTATATCTTCTGATGCTGTATAAACTAACTTTTAGTTCGTATTGTTCCAAAGCTATTGTGTATCAATCAAGTTATGGGTACTTGTATCTAACATTTATTTTCTTAATGCAGCAGTAAAAATTGTCTACTTGAACTGACCATCCCTATTTGATCAAAATGTTTTACCGTGCCTTCGTACGAGTTCAACTATAATATTAGCAACTAAAGTTGCATACAGTTGAATTCATGATTCATCACTGATTGAAATAATCTTGCAACACAATACAAAATATTGAAGAGAGAAGTTGAAATACAAAAAAGAAGCTTTAAGGTTGTACGGCTAAACCCATGATGAGGTAAAATTCTTGAATAGAAAACCGCAATCTCTTGCCCGGAAAACTTAAGGTCATTCATGTCTAGAAGTTTCCCTAAGCATGTTGTGCGGAAGAGGGATAGTTGCGCCTTCGTCAACTTTTCCTTAATGCACTTTACAGCAGCCATTAATGAAGTGCTATTTATCTTCGTCGGGAAATGTTCTGCAGCCTTTACTAACAATTTCATCTCTTATCCCATTTAATTATCCTGAAATATAACATAAAACAATAAAATATTTATATCCATACAAATGTTTTAACCGAATAAGCAATTTAAGGTGATATTTGTTACTATAGTTCAGGATTCAAAACGATGTTGGGAATTCCCAACAGCAGTTAGGAACTCCCAATAGCAGTTAGGAATTCCCAACTGGTGTTAGGAATTTCTAACTGTGTTTAGAATTCCTAACGGTGTTTAGAATTCTTAACCGGTGTTTAGAACTCCTAATTGCTGTTGGGAATTCCAACTGGTGTTAGGAATTTCTAACTGTGTTTAGAATTCTTAACTGATGTTTAGAATTTTTAACGGGTGTTAGGAATTCCCAACTGGTGTTAGAAATTCCTAACGAATGTTTGGAATTCTTAATGAGTGTTAAGAATTCTTAATATTAGTTAGGAATTCCTAACAGCAGTTGGGAATTCCTAACATCCGTTGAGAATTTCTAACACCCGTTCGGAATTCCTAACACCCATTAGGAAACCATAATACAGTACAAAATACCAAACCTAAGAGTACACAACCACTACAAAATCCAATGCAAACATTCAAACATCACCGAACCCAGCAATATAGAAACTCAACCATAACAACCGAAAAGTCATGAATTACACCGGGACCAATTTTTTCAACACTTTTTTTTTTATAAAAAAATTCATTATTACTTGTAATAAAGTGAACAAGCAACACAAGCAGAATAACCATGATCGACAAATATCCAACACCTTAAATGGTCAAAATAGAGCTTTTCTGGGTGGATCCCATGTTTCTAACTCGGAAAAAAAAAAAAAAACATTTAACATTTAAGAAATAAGCTCCCCACAGATACATTCCGACTAAACAATAGTAACAGAAACATCATGCAGTTAAGTAATCTAATCGAAAAGTGAGAATCCCATGTCATCGTCACTCTCTTCCGTTTCTTCTTTCTTCTCCTAAATTTCTTCCTTAGCAACTGCTGCTCCACCACCAAGAGCTGATGCAACAGCAGCAGCTCCACCTCCAAAGGAGCCACCACCACAATACAACTAGAACAAATGCATAGAGCAAGATTGACATGTCAGGTTTTGGTAGGACCTAATGTGTTTACATGAACGGTCCGAAAATGTGGTGGTTATAGGTTCTACGTGGGGTCTAATTCTAAATTCGGGTCTTCAATTTGATGATACACAAATCTGTACTCAATAACACAAGATGAGCTTACCAATACATATCAATGATCAAACCATGATCCAAAAAAAAAAAAAAAATTTCAAATAACAATGGAAATCTAGACCTAACTATGGTAGGTACTAGCGTGAAAAAAAAGACTTGATAACCACTTGAAAGCAATTGTCTAACCATAAAAGTGGTCGCCGCAATCCTCCATTATGAAATTGACACTTGATTATTAAGTTGAAACTTACAATTCCCAGAAGCCAATTTATTTCAACATAAGATCTAGTATTTGGAAAAATAAGTTGATAGGTGTTTTCGATCTTGGGACAAGAATTATTGTGACTGTTATCATTTTAAGTTTTCAACAAAAGATGAAAACCTAAAAAGGAAATTTTACAAATGTGACATAAACATCTTAATCAACCAGAGGAGATGAATATATCAATCAAATATTTTACAAGCATAAACTATTACACAATTAAAATGGTTCAATTTTTTTTTTTTTTTTTTTGAATAGCTAAAAATTATTATAGGCCAAGAAGGCAAGCACGGAAGCAACAAGGGGAAACAACCAAAGCAAGGCAAGACAATTCACCACCAAGCAAAAGCAAAAACAGCCCTAAAACAAAGCAGTCCACAGCGGCCCAAAATAGAAACAACAAACAAAAACAACAAAACAGAGGAACTGGACGAAATAGAGAGAAAAAAAGCAAAAACGAAGGGGAGGAAAGCTAAGCTTAAGTGTCACTCATTCACCTGTCGTCAAAGTGGCGCCGTTGTCGACTTCACCTGCCGTCTCGTTGCGCCGTCATCAACTGCAAGCTACAGTCCCGTCGTGCCGTCGTCAACTCCAAGCTTCTGTCGTCATCGGCGTGGTTGTACAACTACCACTGTATTGTTTTCGTTTAAGAGAAGGAAGGTCGTTTGAGAGAGATTTGCAGATGAGGGATTTTAAATTGAAAGTTTGAGAGAAGGAGATGAAGGTCGTTTAGAAGAGATGAGAATGAGGGATTTTGAGAGAAATTAGGAATTTTGAATTGAAAGAGGTTTAGAGTGATTTAAAGTGTTTTGAGTGTTTGGTCGATTAGAAGAAGGATTAGATAGGGGTTTTTCAATTTTACAAGGGCAATATTGTCTTTCAACAACCCCAAAAGAGTTAGTCTTGTAAGTTTTTCAAAAACGGGTTAGATTTAAATTTTAGTCTCCCAAATGGGTTAGTTTTCAATAAAACCCAAATTTTTTTTACTGTTTTAATTTATTTTATTTTAAATATTATTTTATTTTTAATTTCTATTAATATTGGTAGTGGTGGAAGAGAGAGGAAGAGATGGGGAGAGAGAGGAAGAATTATGGTTTAATTGATTTTTTATTTTTTAAATATTATTCTTTTAATATCTTTTAATATCTTTTAATTATTTTTTTACCATTTTATTTTATTTTATTTTATTTTAAATGTTCTTTTTTAATATTATTATTTTTTTAAAATTTCTATTAATATTGATAGTGGTGGAAGAGAAAGGAAGAGATGGGGAGAGAGAGGAAGAATTAGGGTTTAATTGATTTTTTATTTTTTAAAATATTATTCTTTAATATATTTTGATAATTTTATTCTTTTAATATCTTTTAATAATTTTTTTACCATTTTATTTTATTTTATTTAGAATATTCATTTTTAATATTTATTTTTTAATTTATGTTAATATTGGTAGTGGCGGAAGAGAGAGGAAGAGATTGGGAGAGAGAGGAGGAATTAGGGTTTAATTGATTTTTTAATTTTTTTGATATTATTATTTTAATATCTTTTAATAATTTTATTCTTTTAATATCTTTTAATAATTTTTTTTTACCATTTTATTTTATTTTATTTTAAATATTCTTTTTTAATATTCTTTTTTTTAATTTCTGTTAATATTGGTAGTGGCAGAAGAAAGAGGAAGAGATGGGGAGAGAAAGAGAGAGAGAGGAAGAATTAGGGTTTAATTGATTTTTTATTATTTTTAATATTATTCTTTTAATATCTTTTAAGTTTTTTTTTTTTTACCATTTTGTTTTATTTTATTTTAAATATTCTTTTTTTTTTTTAATTTATGTTAATATTGGTTAAATTTGTTTTGATCAAATAAATAATAAAATGATAACCAGGGGTAAAAATGTACTTTTTTCATTATTTCAATGGTCAATCTCTATTTTATGGAAATCCTAACGACATGGGATAAATATTCGAATACTTTGATTTTCAGGAAGAATATTAACCATTTCCAAAACTAGGAGGGGAAAATTTATGAATATGTCAAATTACAGGGGGAAAAATTATAATATCCCTTAATCTTACTATTGGTTTTTTTTTTTTTTTTTTTTTTTTTTTGTTGGTTTCTTCCAATATCTTAAAATAATATATATATTTTTTGTTATTTTTTTACCATCGAGTAAGTGTAAACTTTTAAAATAACAATAAAATAAAGGGAAATTATCCCTCATAAGGTTTGCCATATTAGATTAACTGGTCTTTCTTGTTTCAATAATGACTTGTCAACCCCTTGAAACCCAAAATATTGATCATTTGACCCATTCTGTCAAGTTTTCCATAAAAAATCCTTTTGACCATTAATTACTGTCAAGTTTTCCATAAAAAATCTCTTTGACTGTTAATTAAAAAAATTAAAAAGCCTCAATTGAGAATTGAACATTCGACCTTGCGGTTAAAAGACACAAACCCTAACCAACTGGTTACTCCAACTCATTGTTAAAGGTTTGTTGATTTAAATATATATATATATATATATATATATATAATTATATAATTTGTTTAAAATAATTTAAATCTGTTTATATAATTTAAAATAAACTCATATATATATATATATTAAAATAAACTCATATTTAATAATAATATATCAAAACGGATTTATGAAAGAGAAAAGGAAAATAAGAAAACAAAAGGAAACCTATAAAATTCAGAAAATCAAATCCCGTAAATTTTTTTCTTTCTTTTTTTTTTGAATTTTTTTCCTTTTCAAAAAATATATTATTTCAATTTGATTAAAAAACCTAGAAAATCAAAGCCCATAAATTGAAAAGGGAAAAAAAAATTCAAAACAAAAAGAAAGAAAGAAAGAAAGAATAATAATATATAAAAAAAATTCCTTTTTTTTGTGAATTTTTTTTCCTTTTGTTTTCTTATTTTCATAAATATATATTTATGTATTATTATTAAATATGAGTTTATTTTAAAATATATAAACATATTTAAATTATTTTAAACAAATTATATGTATATATATCCATTTAAATCAACAAAACTCTAACAATGAGGTGGCGTAGCTCAGTTGGTTAGAGCATGTAGCTTTTAATCTATGGTCAAAGGTTCAATTCTTGATGGAGGTATTTTTACTTTTTATTTTTTATTTTTTATTTAACAATCAAATAGATTTTGGATGGAAAACTTGACAGAAGGGGTAAAATAACCAATATTTTGAGTTTTAGGGGATTGACTGACTATTATTGAAACTAGAGGGACCAGTTTATCTAATATGACAAATCTCGGGGGATAATAATTTCCCTAAAATAAATGAAATCTATGTCTTGAACATTTTTTTTTTCTGAACCAGAGGACTACTAGATGAAGAGGGACCAGTTTATCTAATATGACAAATCTCGGGGGATAATAATTTCCCTAAAATAAATGAAATCTATGTCTTGAACATTTTTTTTTTTCTGAACCAGAGGACTACTAGATGAAGACAAAATAAATACACTAAGATATACTCAGATAAAAGAAGAGTCAAGCAAAAGTGAGAAGAAAGTTGTTCATTATTTGATAAAGATAATGACCTTTAAATAGGTCGTGCATCAACAGGAAGAAACTAAAAAATAGCAACATACTATTGACCACTAGCCCACTAACTTATTGAAACTAGAGGGACCGGTTTATCTAATATGACAAACCTCGGGGGATGATAATTTCCCTAAAATAAATGAAATCTATGTCTTGAACATTTTTTTTTTCTGAACTAGAGGACTACTAGATGAAGACAAAATAAATACACTAAGATATACTCAGATAAAAGAAGAGTCAAGCAAAAGTGAGAAGAAAGTTGGTCATTATTTGATAAAGATAATGACCTTTAAATAGGTCGTACATCAACAGGGAGAAACTAAAAAATAGCAACATACTATTGACCACTAGCCCACTAGCTTTAACGTGTAAAGTCGACTCTTATAGAATAGGCAATTACAAGCCACATTTTGGAACAAACTAAACAGATGCCTAGAGATCAAGTAAAACACAACTTATTTAGTTAAACATAAATAAAACAATAATAATTCTTAACACTCCTTTAAACTGCTATCTGCATAAATCAGTTTAGGAATAACAAAACTTAAACAATCTTGCAATGCCCTCCCTTAAACAGCATCCTTTGAAGAGCATACTCCAAGCATTCTTCAAAGCTTCACAAATGCAGCTTGTTTGAGCGATTTAGTCATAATATTAGCAACTTGATCTTCACTTCTACAAAAACACCAGATCAATTATACCATCATTACAAAGATCTCACAAAAATTGTTATCTTATATCAATATGCTTTCTCCTTTCATGTAGAACAAGATTTTTCAAAATCTTGATTGCTAAAACATTATCACAATAGATTGTTGGTGGACCTTGCTATTGATTTTGGAGTGATTCAAGCAACCTCTTCAACCAAATAGTTTGACATGAACATGATGATGCTTCAAAAAATTTAGCTTATGTAGTTGACAAAGTTACAATTTGTTGCTTTTTTGGTGACCATGACAAAGCTCTAGAACCCATCATAAAAACAAACACATAAGTACTCTTTCTATCATCAAGATCTCCAGCATAATCACTATCAGAAAAACCAAACAAATTTTCTTTTGCACCTTTTTTTATATAAAATTCCAAAATCAGATGTACCTTTTAAGTAACAAAAGATTCTTTTTGCTGCTAAGAGATGATTATCAGTTGGATTCTCCATATATCAATTGATTAAACTAACACCATGCATGATGTCAGACCTTGTTGACGTTAGAGCAACTCCAATGTATTGCACCAACTTTAACTTCAATTTGGAGTTGAATGGGAATCTTCTGGAAATATATTTACACTAAATTTTTTTCCACTCCAATGTTTAACACCAAATGTTACACCAAAAAAACATCTTTAAAGAATATTCTCCTAATAAACATTTAAACTATTATAACAGTTTAACATTATTTTAATATATAATTAATAAGTAAATTAAATGAATTAAATATGTATATCAATATGGCTGTCATTTTAAAGATCTCAATGAGATCTTTCCAATGACATATTTTTTGTGAATACATATCATTTTAATTAAGTATAAAAGAGTTAAATTAGAAAAAAAAAATTTAAACAAAAGGATGATGTGACAATAATAAAAAAAAAGTTTTGTGTTGTGGAATAGTGTGCGCAAAAGCCAGTGCGATACCATTCATTAACACAAAAGTTTTTTTTAGGGAATTGAATTTTGAAGCAATGTTGGAGCAAGTCTTTGTGAACAATCTGCTTCAACTTGAAGTTGGTGGGCTGTTTGAAGCAACATTGGAGTTGCTCTTAAATACATTAGACTTGCAACAATCTGTTTGTAAAGAGTTGCATTTATCTTCTTCCCTCCATCATCTTTCACCTACTTTAAACCATTTTCAGTTGGAGTACGAATTGAGTTGCAATCCTTCATATTAAACCTGTCCAAAATCTCAAGAACATATTTTTTTTTTTTTGTGAAATAAAAACACTAGCAGGCGATTGCACAACTTCAATCTTGAGAAAATAATGCATCAATCCCAAGTCTGACATATAAAGTTTAGTCATCATATTTTTCTTAAAAGTATCAAACATGGATATATCATTATCGGTATATATCAAACCATCCACATATAGAGACACAACAAGAATTTTTACATAATCACCAACTTTTGCAAAATGTGTGTGCTCATGAGGACATCCATGAAAACCTTCTTTAGAAAAATAAGCATTTATACGACTATACCAAGCTCTCGATGCTTGATTTAGTCCGTATAATGCCTTTTTCAATTAATATACCTTGTTTTCATTGCCGTGGTTTACATAACCAAGAGGTCGTTCAATATACACCTCTTCTTGTAGCTCACCATGAAAAATGCTGATTTCACATCTAACTGATAGATAGGCCATGAATTTTGAGTGGCCATGAATTTTGAGCAGCCATGGAGAGCACCAATCGAACAATGTCTAACCTTGCTACTGGAGCGTATACATATTTGTAGTCAATGACAAATTCTTGACTGTACCCTTTTGCAATGAGCCGGGCTTTATACTTGTCAATTCCATCATTATTGTTTAGCTTTGTTTTGTAAACCCATTTGACACCAATGGATTTTTGCCCTTTTGGAAGATCTGACAGCTCCTAAGTGTTGTTTTTCTCTATTGATCTGATCTCCTCATTCATGGCTTTTTGCCACTTTGAATCTTTGACAGCTTCTTGGAATGTGATGGGATCACAATCTGAAAACAAAACAAAATGTACAATTGAATCCTCATTAGACAAGTCATCTCCACTTACATAATCTATCATCTAGACGGGCCTCTTCCTTGAGCATGGCTGATTATCAATCAAATCATCTGCTGTTAGATTTTCATTAGAAGATTGTAGTTGCTGATCAGTCTTATGGTATGCATTAGAGGATTGCATATGTGGTTCAATCCTTTTTTCAGCTTCATCAAAAAAACTAGAATTTTCTACAGCCTTGAACCATTTTTAGTCCAATACCAAGTATTCTCCTCATCAAAAATGACGTCTCTGCTGGTCACAATCTTCTTTGTGAGTGGATTGAACAATTTATATGCTTTGGAAACTTCACTTACACCAAGAAAGACACAATTTTGACCCTTATCATCAAGCTTCTTTCTTTTCTCATCTGGAACATGTGCATAAGCAATGAAGCCATAAATTCTAAAATGATCTATAGCAGGTTTCCGTCCACTCCAAGCTTTCTCACGTGTCGTGTTTCGAACAGAAAAAGTAGGACTCCTGTTTAAAACATAAATGCTCCAATTCACTACTTCATGCAAAAAATTCTTTGGAACATTCCTTTTTACCAACAAGCTTCTAACCATGTTCAATATGGTTCTATTTTCCTTCCTTGATACACAATTCTGATGCGGTGTATAAACAGCTGTGAGTTGTCTTCGAATACCATGCTTATCATAACAAGCTACAAATTCTTTTGAACAAAACTCTCCACCACAATTAATACGAAGTGTTTTAATGACACTCTCTACTTAATTTTCAACATGTGCCTTGAAGCTTTTAAAGGCATTAAAAGCTTCTGATTTCTCCAGTAAAAAGTGAACCCAAGTTTTCCGACTATAGTCATTAATAAAGGAAATTACATATCTTTTAAAAAGCCATCAACAGCGATGAACTTTTGAAGCTTGAATTATTGACAGACTCGGTGTTAAGATAGAAACCAATTTTAAACCACAAGACCGACTTCATGTGGGATTCCAATAAATATCCTAACTTAACAAAGATTTTTAAACCCAAATTTTCATCTAGGTTTACTAATATCACTCAAATTTCTCTCCTATATATATATATATATTTCTATAATCACTTCACTCAATTACTTTACTCTCAAGTAAATATTTCTCTTCTCTAACCAATCGCTCTTTATCTCTCTTTCTCACATTTGCTTTCTTGAAAATTTTCAAGCTTTTTTTTTCTTCCAGGGTTTCTTTCTGTTCTATTGTTTATGGGACTTTTCAAAGAGAAAATGTGGAGTTTGGAAGAGTTAAAATCCATCGATGATGGTGGGTATTTTGACCTGATCATCAACGAGACAGAAAAAGCGGCAAATGGCGATGAACTTTTGAAGTTTGGATTGTTGATAAACCCCGAACCAATTTGAAACTACAAGACCGACTTCATGTAGGAATCAAATTAATATCATAACATAGCAAAGATTTTTAAAATTTAATTTTCACCTGGGTTTACTAATATCACTCGGATTTCGCTCCCAATATATATTTATATAATCACTTCACTCAATTACTTTACTCTCAAGCAAATATTTCTCTTCTCTAATCAATCGTTCTCTCTCTCTCTCTCTCTCTCTCACTCTCACCTTTGCTTTCTTGAAAATTATTAAGCTTTTTTTTTTTCTGGGTTTCTTTCTGTTCTTTTGTTTCTGGGTCTTTTTACGGAGAAAATATGGAGTTTGGAAGAGTTCAAATCCATCGATGATGGTGGGTCTTTTGAATTGATCGTCAAGGAGACAAAAAAAGCCATTAACGGTGATGAACTTTTGAAGCTTGAATAGTTGACAGACTCGGTGCTAAGATATAAACCAATTTGAAATTACAAGATCGACTTCATGTGGGATTCCAATTAATATCCTAACATAACAAAGATTTTTAAACCCTAATTTTCACCTAGATTTACTGATATCACTCGTATTTCTCTCCCAATATATAATTCTATAATCACTTCACTCAATTACTTTACTCTCAAGCAAATATTTATCTTCTCTAACCAATCGCTTTATATATATATATATATCTCTCTCTCTCATATTTGCTTTCTTGAAAATTTTTAAGCTTTTTTTCTGGGTTTCTTTCTGTTCTGTTGTTTCTGGGTCCTTTCAGAGAGAAAATGTGGAGTTTGGAAGAGTTGAAATCAAAAGATGATGGTGGGTCTTTTGGCTTGATCATCAAGGAGATAGAAAAAGACGCCAACGATGATGCACTTTTGAAGCTTGAATTGTTGACAGACTCGGTGTTAAAATAGAAACCAATTTCAAACAACAAGACTGACTCCATGTGGGATTCCAATTAATATCTTAACATAACAATGATTTTTAAACCCTAATTTTCATCTGGGTTTACTAATATCACTTGGATTTTCTTTCCATATATATATTTCTATAATCACTTCACTCAATTACTTTACCCTCAAGTAAATATTTCTCTTCTCTAATCAATCACTCTTTATCTCTCTCTCTCAAATTTGCTTTCTTGAAAAATTTTCAAGCTTTTTCTCTGGGGTTCTTTCTGTTCTGTTGTTTCTGGATCTTTTTAGAGAGAAAATGTGAAGTTTGGAAGAGTTGAAATTCATCGATGATGGTGGGTCTTTTGACTTGATCGTCAAAGAGACAGAAAAAGCCGCTAATGGTGATGAACTTTTGAAACTTGAATTGTTGACAGACTTGGTATTAAGATAGAAACCAATTTCAAACTGCAAGTCTAACTCCATGTGGGATTCCAATTAATATCTTAAAATAACAAAGATTTTTAAACCCTAATTTTCACTTAGGTTTACTAATATCACTCGGATTTCTCTCTCTATATATATTTCTATAATCACTTCACTCAATCACTTTACTCTCAAGCAAATATTTCTCTTCTCTAATCAATCAATCTCTCTTTATCTCTCTCTCTCACATTTGCTTTCTTGAAATTTTCAAGCTTTTTTTTTTCTGGGTTTCTTTTTGTTCTGTTGTTTTTGGGTCTTTTTAGAGAGAAAATGTGGAGTTTGGAAGAGTTGATATCCATTAATGATGGTGGGCCTTTTGACCTGATCGTCAACGAGACAGATAAAGCCGCCAACGGCGATGAACTTTTGAAGTTTGAATTGTTGATAGACTCGGGGCTAAGATAGAAACCAATTTGAAACAAGAAGACCGACTTCATGTAAGAATCCAATTAATATCCTAACATAGCAAATATTTTTAAACCCTAATTTTCACATGGGTTTACTAATATCATTCGGATTTCTCTCCCAATATATATTTCTATAATCACCTCACTCAATTACTTTACTCTCATGCAAATATTTCTCTTCTCTAATCAATCACACACTCTCTCTCTCACACACACACATACAAACACATTTTCTTTCTTGAAAATTTTTAAGCTTTTTCTTTCTAGGTTTCTTTCTGTTTAGTTGTTTTTGGGTCTTTTCAAAGAGAAAATGTGGAGTTTTGAAGAGTTGAAATCCATCGATGGTGGTGGGTCTTTTGACCTGATCGTCAAGGAGACAGAAAAAGCCGTCAACAGTGATGAACTTTTGAATCTTGAATTGTTGAAAGACTCGGTGCTAAGTCATAAACCAACTTGAAACTACAAGACCAACTTCATGTAGGAATCCAATTATTGTCCTAATATAGCAAAGATTTTAATACCCTAATTTTCATCTGGGTTTACTAATATCACTCAGATTTCTCTCCCAATATACATTTCTATAATAACTTCACTCAATTACTTTACTCTCAAGTAAATATTTCTCTTATCTAATAAATTGCTCTCTATCTCTCTCTCCCACATTTGCTTTTTTGAAAATTTTGAAGATTTTTTTTTTTTGTTGGGTTTCTTTCTGTTAAGTTGTTTTTGGATGTTTTCAGAGAGAAAATGTGGAGTTTGGAAGAGTTGAAATCCATAGATGATTGTGGGTCTTTTGACCTGATCGTCAAGGAGATAGAAAAAGCTGTCAACGGCATGAACTTTTGAAGCTTGAATTGTTGATAGACTCGGTGCTAAGATATAAACCAATTTGAAACTACAAGACCGACTTCATGTAGGAATCCAATTAATATCCTAACATATCAAAGATTTTTAAACCTTAATTTTCACCTGGGTTTACTAATATCACTCGGATTTCACTCCCAATATATATTTCTATAATCACTCCACTTAATTACTTTACTCTCAAGTAAATATTTCTCTTCTCTATCGCTCTCTGTCTCTCTGTCTCTCACATTTGTTTTATTGAAAATTTTCAAGCTTTTTTTTTTTTTTGGGTTTCTTTCTGTTATGTTGTTTCTGAGTCTTTTTACAGAGAAAATGTGGAGTTTGAAAGAGTTAAAATCCATCGATGATGGTGGGTCTTTTGACCTGATCATCAAGAAAGAAAAAGCCGCCAACGGTGATGAAGCTTTGAATCTTTAATTGTTGACAGACTCGGTGCTAATATAGAAATCAATTTAAAACTATTAGTCCGATTTCATGTGTGATTTCAATTAATATCCTAATATAACAAAGACTTTTAAACCCTAATTTTCACTTGGGTTTACTAATATCACACAGATTTGTCTCCCTATATATATTTCTATAATCACTTTACTCAATTACTTTACTCTCAAGTAAATATTTCTCTTCTCTAATCAATTTCTCTCTATCTCTCTCTCTCTCTCACATTTGTTTTCTTAAAAATTCTCAAGCTTTTTTTATGGGTTTCTTTCTGTTATGTTGTTTCTAGGTATTTTTAGAGAGAAAATGTGGAGTTTGGAAGAGTTGAAATCCATCGATGATAGTGGGTCTTTTGACCTGATCGTCAACGAGGCAGATAAAGCCGCCAATGGCGATAAACTTTTGAAGTTTGGATTGTTGATAGACTCGGGGCTAAGATATAAACAATTTGAAACTACAAGACCGACTTCATGTAGGAATCTAATTAATATTCTAACATAGCAATGATTTTTAAACCCTAATTTTCACTTGGGTTAACTAATATCTCTCAGATTTCTCTCCAAATATATATTTCTATAATCACTTCACTCTCAAGCAAATATTTCTCTTCTCTAATCAATCGCTTTATATATATATATATCTCTCTCTCACATTTGCTTTCTTGAAAATTTTCAAACTTTTTTTCTGGGTTTCTTTCTGTTCTGTTTTTTCTGTCTTTTGAGAGAGAAAATATAGAGTTTGGAAGAGTTGAAATCCATCGATGATGGTAGGTCTTTTAACCTGATCATCAAGGAGACAGAAAAAGTCACCAACGGTGATGAACTTTTGAAGCTTAAATTGTTGACAGACTCAGTGCTAAGATAGAAACCAATTTGAAACTACAAAACCGACTTTATGTAGGAATCCAATTAATATCCTCACATAGCAATGATTTTTAAACCCTAATTTTCACCTGGGTTTACTAATATCACTTGGATTTCTCTCATAATATACATTTCTATAATCACTTCACTCAATTACTTTACTCTTAATTAAATATTTATCTTCTCTAATCAATCTCTATCTATCTCTCTCTCCCACATTTGCTTTCTTAAAAATTTTGAAGCTTTTTTTTCTAGGTTTCTTTTTGTTCTTTTTTTTTTCTGGGTTTTTTTAGAGAGTAAATGTTGAGTTTTGAAGAGTTGAAATCCATCGATGATGGTGGATCTTTTGACCTGATCGTCAAGGAGACAGAAAAAGCCACCAACGGTGATGAACTTTGGAATCTTGTTGACAGACTCGATGCTAATATAAAAACCATTTTAAAACTATAAGATCAACTTCATATGAGATTCCAATTAATATCCTAACATAACAAAGAGTTTTAAACCCTAATTTTCACCTGGGTTTACTAATATCTCTCGGATTTCTCTCCCTATATATAGTTCTATAATCACTTCACTCAATTACTTTACTCTCAAGTAAATATTTGTCTTCTCTAATCAATCACTCTTCATCTCTCTCTCACATTTGCTTTCTTGAAAATTTTCAAGTTTTTTTTTTTTTTCTAGGTTTCTTTCTGTTTTGTTGTTTTTGAGTTTTTTCAGAGATAAAATATGGAGTTTGGAAGAGTTGAAATCCATCGATGATTGTGGGTCTTTTGACCTGATCGTCAACGAGAAAGAAAAAGCCGCCAATGGTGATAAACTTTTGAAGCTTGGATTGTTGATAGACTCGGGGCTAAGATAGAAACCAATTTGAAACTACAAGACCAACTTCATGTAGGAATCCAATTAATATCCTAACATAACAATGATTTTTAAATCCTAATTTTCACCTGTGTTTACTAATATCACTCGGATTTCTCTCCCAAAATATATTTCTATAATCACTTCAATCAATTACTTTACTCTCAATCAAATATTTTACTTCTCTAATCAATCGCTCTCTATCTCTCTTTCTCTCTCTCATATTTGCTTTCTTGAAAATTTTCAAGCTTTTTTTTTGGGTTTCTTTCTATTCTATTGTTTCTTGGTCTTTTCAGAGAGAAAATGTGGAATTTGGAAAAGAATAAATCCATCAATGATGGTGGGTCTTTTGACAAGATCATCAAGGAGAAAGAAAAAGCCGCCAACGGTGATGAACTTTTAAAGCTTGAATTGTTGATAGACTCGATACTAAGATAGAAACCAATTTGAAACTACAAGACCGACTTCATGTAGGAACCCCATTAATATCCTAACATAGCAAAGATTTTTAAACCCTAATTTTCACCTAGGTTTACTAATAACACTTGGATTTCTCTCCCTATATATATATATATCTTTAATCACTTTACTCAATTACTTTACTCTCAAGTAACTATTTCTCTTCTCTAACCAATCGCTCTTTATCTCTCTTTCTCACATTTGTTTTATTGAAAATTTTCAAGTTTTTTTTTTCAGGGTTTCTTTCTATTCTGTTGTTTATGGGTCTTTTCAGAGAGAAAATGTGGAGTTTGGAAGAGTTAAAATCCATCGATGATGGTGGGTCTTTTAACCTGATCATCAAGGAGATAGAAAAAGACACCAACGATGACGAACTTTTGAAGTTTGAATTGTTGACAGACTCGGTGCTAAAGTAGAAACAAATTTGAAACTACAAGACCGACTTCATGTAGGATTCCAATTAGTATCCTAACAAAACAAAGATTTTTAAACCCTAATTTTCACCTTGGTTTACAAATATCACTCGAATTTCTCTCTCTATATATTTCTATAATCACTTCCCTCAATTACTTTACTCCCAAGCAAATATTTCTCTTCTTTAATCAATCGCTCTCTCTTTCCAAGTTTTTTTTTTTTTTTTTTGTGGGTTTCTTTCCGTTCTGTTGTTTCTGGGTCTTTTCAAATAGAAAATGTGGAGTTTTGAAGAGTTGAAATCCATCGACGGTGGTGGGTCTTTTGACCTGATCGTCTAGAAGACAGAAAAAGCCACCAACAGTGGTGAACTTTTGAAGCTTGAATTGTTGAAAGACTCAGTGCTAAGACAGAAACCAATTTGAAACTACAAGACCAACTTCATGTAGGAATCTAATTAATATCCTAACATAGCAAATATTTTAATACCATAATTTTCATCTGGGTTTACTAATATCACTCGGATTTCACTCCCAATATACATTTCTATAATCACTTCACTCAATTACTTTACTCTCAAGTAAATATTTCTCTTCTCTAATCAATTGCTCTCTATCTCTCTCCCCCACATTTGTTTTCTTGAAAATTTTGAAGATTTTTTTTTTCCGGGTTTCTTTCTGTTCAGTTGTTTTTGGATGTTTTCAGAGAGAAAATATGGAGTTTGGAAGAGTTGAAATCGATCGATGATGGTGGGTCTTTTGACCTGATCATCAAGGAATCAGAATAGGCTGCCAACGACGATGAACTTTTGAAGCTTGAATTGTTGACAGACTCGGTGCTAAGATAGAAACCAATTTGAAACTACAAGACCGACTTCATGTAGGAATCCAATTAATATCTTAACAAATCAAAGATTTTTAAACCTTAATTTTCACCTGGGTTTACTAATATTACTCGGATTTCGCTCCCAATATACATTTCTATAATCGCTCCACTCAATTACATTGCTCTCAAGCAAATATTTCTCTTCTCTAATCAATCGTTCTCTATCTCTATGTCTCTCACATTTGCTTTCCTGAAAATTTTCAAGTTTTTTTTTTTCTGGGTTTCTTTTTGTTATGTAGTTTCTAGGTCTTTTTACAGAGAAAATATGGAGTTTGGAAGAGTTAAAATCCATCGATGATGGTGGGTCTTTTGACCTGATCATCAATAAGAAAGAAAAAACCGCCAACGGTGATGAACTTTTAAATCTTTAATTGTTGACCGACTCGGTGCTAATATAGAAACCAATTTAAAACTAAAAGACCGATTTCATATGGGATTCCAATTAATATCCTAATATAACAAAGATTTTTAAACACTAATTTTCACTTGAGTTTACTAATATCACACAGATTTCTCTTCATATATATATATTTTTATAATCACTTTACTCAATTACTTTACTCTCAAGTAAATATTTCTCTTCTCTAATCAATCTCTCTCTATCTCTCGCTCTCTCACATTTTCTTTCTTGAAAATTTTCAAGCTTTATTTATTTATTTATTTTTTTTATGGGTTTCTTTCTGTTCTGTTCTGTTATTTCTGGGTCTTTTTTGACAGAAAATATGGAGTTTGGAAGAGTTGAAATCCATCGATGATGGTAGGTCTTTTCAACTAATCGTCAACGAGACAGATAAAGCTGCCAACGACGATGAATTTTTGAAGTTTGGATTGTTGATAGACTCGGGGCTAAGATAGAAACCAATTTGAAACTACAAGATCGACTTTATGTAGGAATCCAATTACTATCCTAACATAGCAAAGATTTTTAAACCCTAATTTTCACCTGGGTTTACTAATATCTCTCAGATTTCTCTCCAAATATATATTTCTATAATCACTTCACTCAATTACTTTACTCTCAAGCAAATATTTCTCTTCTCTAATCAATCGCTTTATATCTCTCTCTCTCACATTTGCTTTCTTGAAAATTTTCAAGTTTTTTTTCCGTGTTTCTTTCTGTTCTGTTTTTCGTGTCTTTTCAGAGAGAAAATATGGAGTTTGGAAGAGTTGAAATCCATCGATGATGGTGGGTCTTTTGACCTTATCGTTAAGGAGACAGAAAAAGCCACCAACGGTGATGAACTTTTGAAACTTGAATTGTTGACAGACTCGTTGCTAAGATAGAAACCGCTTTGAAACTACAAGACCGACTTCATGTAGGAATCTAATTAATATCCTAACATAGCAATGATTTTTAAACCCTAATTTTCACATGTGTTTACTAATAATACTCGGATTTCTCTCCCAAAATATATTTCTATAATCACTTCACTCAATTACTTTACTTTCAATCAAATATTTCACTTTTCTAATCAATCGCTCTCTATCTCTCTTTCTCTCTCTCACATTTGCTTTCTTGAAAATTTTCAAGCTTTTTTTTTCTGGGTTTCTTTCTATTCTGTTGTTTCTTGGTCTTTTCAAAGAGAAAATGTGGAATTTAGAAGAGTTGAAATCCATCAATGATGGTGGGTCTTTTGACCAGATTGTCAAGGAGAAAGAAAAAGCAGCGGTGAACGGTGATGAACTTTTAAAGCTTGAATTGTTGGCAGAATCGATGCCAAGATAGAAACCAATTTGAAACTATAATACCGACTTCATGTAGGAATCCCATTAATATCCTAACATAGCAAAGATTTTTAAACCCTAATTTTCACCTGGGTTTACTAATAACACTTGAATTTCTCTCCATATATATATATTTCTGTAATCACTTCACTCAATTACTTAACTCTCAAGTAAATATTTCTCTTCTTTAATCAATCGCTCTTTATCTCTCTCTTTCACATTTGCTTTCTTGAAAATTTTCAAGTTTTTTTTTTCCAGGGTTTCTTTCTTTTTTGTTGTGTATGGGTCTTTTCAGAGAGAAAATGTGGAGTTTGGAAGAGTTAAAATCCATCGATGACGATGGGTTTTTTGACTTGATTGTCAAGGAGATAGAAAAAGACGCCAACGACGACGAACTTTTGAAGCTTGAATTTTTGACAGACTCGGTGCTAAGACAGAAACAAATTTGAAACTACAAGACCAATTTCATGTAGGATTCCAATTAATATCCTAACAAAACAAAGATTTTTAAACCCTAATTTTCACCTGGGTTTACAAATATCACTCGAATTTCTTTCTCTCTCTCTTTATATATTTCTATAATCACTCCTCTCAATTACTTTACTCCCAAACAAATATTTCTCTTCTTTAATCAATCGCTCTCTATCTCTCTCTCTCTCTCTCACATTTGCTTCTTTGAAAATTTTCAAGTTTTTTTTTCTGGGTTTCTTTCTATTTTGTTGTTTTTGAGTCTTTTCAGAAAGAAAATATGGAGTTGGAAGAGTAGAAATTCATCGATGTTTATGGGTCTTTTAACCTGATCGTCAATGAGACAAAAAAAGCAGCTAACGGTGATGAACTTTTAAAGCTTAATCTGTTGATAGAATCAGTGCTAAAATAGAAACCAATTTCAAACTACAAGACCGACTTCATGTGGGATTCCAGTTAATATCCTCACATACCAAAAATTTTAAACCCTGATTTTCACCTAGGTTTACTAATATCACTAAGATTTCTCTCTCTATATATTTCTATAATCACTTCTCTCAATTACTTTACTCTCAAACAAATATTTCTCTTCTTTAATCCATCGCTCTCTATCTCTCTCTCTCACATTTGCTTCTTTGAAAATTTTCAAACTTATTTTTCTGGGTTTTTTTTTTCTGTTCTGTTGTTTTTGGGTCTTTTTAGAGAGAAAATGTGGAGTTTGGAACAGTTGAAATCCATCGATGATGGTGGGTCTTTTGACCTAATCATCAAGGGGATCGAAAAAGCCGCCAACGGCGATGAACTTCTGAAGCTTGGATTGTTGACCGACTCGGGGCTAAGATAGAAGCCAATTTGAAACTACAAGACCGACTTCATGTAGGAATCCAATTAATATCCTAACATAGTAAAGATTTTTAAACCCTAATTTTCACCTGGGTTTACTAATATTACTCTGATTTCTCTTCCAATAAATAATTCTACAACACTTAACTTAATTACTTTACTCATAATCAAATATTTCTCTTCTTTAATCAATCGCTCTCTTTCTCTCTCTCTCACATTTGCTTTCTTGAAAATTTTCAAGCTTTTTTTCCCGGTTTCTTTCTGTTCTATTGTTTTTGGGTCTTTCCAGAGAGAAAATGTGGAGTTTGGAAGAGTTCAAATCCATCGATGATGGTGGGTCTTTTAAACTGATTGTCAAGGAGACAGAAAAAGCCGTTAACAGTGATGGACTTTTGAAGCTTGAATTGTTGACAGACACGGTGCTAAGATATAAACCAATTTGAAATTACAAGACCGACTTCATGTGGGATTCCAATTAATATCCTAACATAACAAAGATTTTTAAACCTTAATTTTCACCTAGGTTTACTAAGGGTTCAGAAATTTATTGTCACTATTTGGAGGGACTTTTGTGAGAATGTCACTGGTTTAGTAATGTAAGTTTAAAAGGCACCTATTTAGGTGACCAGACAAAAATACCCTCATTCTTGTCAGTTTGCGTCTGAAGAGAAAAAAGTTGAGAGAGAGAGAACAGTGGAAAGAGAGACCAAGAAATCCGGTACTAAATCTGACGGGAAACCTGCCGGCGGTGGCGATACAGTCTTGAAATCGACGAGAAGGTGATATGATTTTCTGACGCGTTTTTGTTGTTGAAACTTTTATTTGCGTTTGATGTTGGATGTTCGTTTGATTTGATTTGTTGTTGATTAGGTTTGTTTGATTAGGTTAGGGTTTAAATTTATGAAAAAATTCTGTTGAACACGATGAAGTTCTGGGTTTTCAAGCCTTTTCCGAGCTTTTCACATGTAATCCGAGCCTTTTCCGAGCTTTTCACATGTAATCCGAGCCTTTTCCGAGCATTTTGATTAGGTTTCTGCTATCTGAATCTCCGAGCCTTTCACAGTGGCTCCGAGACTTTTAAAATAGGATCCGAGCCTTTTAAAACATTGTCCGAGACTTTTAAATAGTAATCCGAGCCTTTTAAGGAATATGAATAGGTTTCTAGAATTAGAATCTCCGAGCCTTTTCATATAGTTTCCGAGCCTTTTAATATATTGTCCGAGCCTTTTCATATAGTTTCCGAGCCTTTTCATATATTGTCCGAGCCTTTTCATATAGTGTCCGAGCCTTTTCATATAGTTTCCGAGCCTTTTCATATATTGTCCGAGCCTTTTCATATAGTGTCCGAGCCTTTTCATATAGTTTCCGAGCCTTTTCATATATTGTCCGAGCCTTTTCATATAGTGTCCGAGCCTTTTCATATAGTTTCCGAGCCTTTCCATATAGTGTCCGAGCCTTTTCATATAGTTTCCGAGCCTTTCCATATAGTGTCCGAGCCTTTTCATATAGTTTCCGAGCCTTTCCATATAGTGCCCGAGCCTTTTCATATAGTTTTCGAGCATTTTCATATAGTGTCCGAGACTTTTCATTTAGTGTCCGAAACCTTTCATTTTTATATTATTTATTTTATTTAACTAGATATATTTTTTTTATGTCAATATGCAGATGAGGAATCAACTAAAAGATTCGCTTAAAACTCCAGAGGAAGAAAGGTATTCGGGGAAAATAACTCGACATGACCATTTTGATGACCTTACAGATATCGACAACGCACTTAACAAGGTACCTGAACATCTTGCGATCGAAGAACGACGTCGGTATACTGAGTCGTGTTTTGGACACCTCCTTCGGATGGATCGTGGGATGAAGTTTTCGGCTGGCATTGTACATCGGTTGCTTATTCGCGAGTTGCATCACGATGGGCCAGAAGATGAGATGAGATTTTTGTTAGGAAGGCATTCAGTCCGGTTCTCAAAGGTTGAGTTTTGTCTAATCACCGGATTGAAGTTCGGAGAACTTCCTGACACGTCGACCTATGATATGGTAGAGAATGGCATACACCAGCGGTACTTTGAGGGTCGAGATGAGGTCGAGTATGCAGAGCTGAAAGCCGTTCTACGGATTGGTGTTTTTTCTGAGCAGTACGATGCGGTTAAGCTTTGCTTATTGTATATGCTTAACTGGATACTGATGGGGTTGGACGAGAGAGAGAAAGTTCCAGTATGGCAGTTTCGCCTAGTCGAGGACTTGGACGCTTTTGATGCGTTCCCGTGGGGTGCACACGTGTATAGGCGGTCTATATACGGTTTCAAGCATGCGTTGGATGGCCGACGTAGGCGGTTTGAACAACGCCAGCGACGAAAGGGCGTTGATGTACACACCACGGAGACATATAACATATATGGGCTAACGCACGCCCTGTTGGTGAGAATTTTGAATTTGTTATTTTTTTCATATGACTTATGTATTGTATTGGATTCTTATCGTTCTTAGCTGTTTTGTAGATATTTGCTTTCGAGGTTATCCCCGAGCTTGGCAACAGCGGATGTGGGAAGCGGAGGGAAATCGAGCTCTCCCCCCGAATTCTAAAATGGGAGTTGAGTACGCGACCGAGGGGGGAGAAGTTGAATAGCATTTTCCTTGAAAGTGTAAATATCTATATATATATATATATTTTTTATGTTCATAACTATTAGTATGTATACAATTACAATGGTCTAACTGCAATTTCAGATGTTTGCGAGGGTAAAATTGGTGCCGACGGCAACTGAGAGGGCTGAACGGTACTTCGAGGGCATTTCCCAGGGAGGCAGTTTGTATGATGCTGATCTCGGTGATATACTTGTTCCCGTCTCTGACCCCGAACGATATACAACTGCTGGAACCAGTGACACTGAGGGTCCGTCTTTCGAACCCAGTGATACGGAGGGTTCTGACTCGAACGGTCGTCATATTCGTCTCGCGAGGACTAGGCGGGTTCGATTCACGTTGCCTAGAGAGCCTCGAACTAGAGATGACTCTCGAACTGGAGATGACTCACGAGGAGGCATTGGAGGGCAAACAGAGGTACGTATAATTCTTTTTACCGTATTATTTAATTTCAATCGAGTGAATGGTTTTAGTACTGACAATTTCGAAATCCTTTCAGGACCGTCGGTATACTGAAGTAATGGATGCGTTACGCGAGTTACAGGAGGAGGTGCGAAAGAGTAATGAGAAACGAGATCAACAGCATCAGGAGTTGCTAGATTTGATTCGAGGGCTTCAGGGTTCGACGTCGCACGCCCGTACTCGAGGTACACGGTTCGATGACCCACCCTTCGATGACCCAGACGGACACCGAGACTTCAGTCCCAGAGGGAGGACAGGTAGTCATCAGGGTGATCAGCAAGGGCCTGGTGTGACACCACGAGAGGAGGTTACTCGTGGTACTAGTGGTACTGATACAACACCTATGGAGATAGAGGAAGAACCTCAGCAGGTTTTACCAGACCAACCTGTTCATTCTCAAGAACTGGTACAGAGCACCTCCTTACAGCACACCCCTCCGGTCGATCCTGGTGCAGAGCACCCCTTCATTTATTCCACAGAGACAGAGATCCCCAGTCTCAGTGCACCCAAAGAGCTTACACCTGCAGGCGATCGACGGCGACATAGTTCCAATGTACAGCGCACCCCTACAGGCGATACAGGGGGACATAGTCCGTCAACACATCGCACCTCTGGAGGCAATACACGGGAACAGAGTTCCTCCTTACAGCTCAGCCATCCAGTGGATCACATCCTTTCTGTGGACCGGATTACCCCACCCCTTCAACGTCAGGATCGGGTTCGCAGGGCAGGTTGGCAGCAGCGGACCCCATACACTGACCCCTCTCGGCCGAAGAGGCCAAGGATTAGGCCACAACCAGCACATGTATGGGCGCCCCACGCATTGATAGATCCTGACCACCTTGCGGCGTACCAAGCCTATAAGAGGAACTCGACTGGGGAATTGTAAGTATAATCGCAGATATTACAAAAATTATTTTGTATTTTGAAACTGCTAAGTAAAATGACTTTCTTATATAACTTCTTCAAAAATTATGCAGGCGTGATGTGGATCTACTCGAGCCAGTTGGTGTCCCCTGGTTCCATCGATTTCAAACCAACACTATGGAGTTGGAGGATACGGTATGGTCCTTACCTGAACACTTTGTGTATAAGATGTTTCTGAAATAGTAGAATGCTAACAATACAAAATGTTGAAATTGTCAGCATATGGACGCCTACTTGCATATTCTGCGGAAGCGTCAGAGATATTACTCCACTGTCTACGGTCCGAGGATCAACATACAGGATTCACAGTTCTATGTAAGTGTTTAATTTGTACGGCTTTTGAACATCTATTTATGTGTTTCGTACATCTTTTATCTAACGTTTTATAAATTTTCTTTGTACAGTCATGGTTATTGAATGACTGGGAGAGATTGATGGGAAGTGGGGCCGACAAACCCCGCCGCAGTTGGTCTATGTTCAAGCATCAGTGGTCCGCTGAGGAACTTGCGGTGGTACGTGGATTGGTCCCGGTAGGAACCAAACCATGGAACGAAGTTGACGTGGTCAGTGTTTTATTTACATTGTTTGAATTTGAATTTTAAATACATTTCCCATTGATAACACTTTGTTGAAACACATACAGGTTTTGATTCCTTGCAACCTTGGACGTACGCATTGGGCACTAGCCAGCGTCGACCTCACAACAGGGAGTATTTACCTGATGGACCCGTTCAGACAGGAGGTACCATTTCGCCATAGGAAAATGCAGCTCGCTTGCTTACGATATTTTTTACCGTCGATGCTGCATGCGTTGGACTTTCACGGTCGCAGACGGAGGGGCGATATGACGTATACATTGCAGAATAAGCCCTTTCCACTCAACATTGTGTCTAGAGACCGTGTACCCCAACAGGATAGAGGGTATGACTGTTTAAAGATCTTATTCTATCCTAATCGGTTTTAATAACATTCAATTCTAACGGTTGTTTTTGTGGTGACTTGCAGTGGTAACTGTGGTGCCCATACTTTGAGATTGATAGAGTACCTGGCAGCGAACAGGGATACGTTCGACTGGTCAGAAAACGAAATGGGCACCATCCGAGAGAAGATGGCTGTGGAGGTTTTTTGTAACTCAAAGGATTGGACATCCAGTTAGTGATTTAGTTGATGTACATAACATTTGAGTAATAAAATGAAATTATTTTTTAAAAAAATTTAGTTGTTTGCAATTAACACTTGAACACACATTTGATATATTGAAATCCATAAACAATACAATGAAATGTAGACACTATAACAAAAGATACAGTATGGCATTAAACGAACAACCAATAAATATATCATAATAGTTCAACATAAAAAAGAATAATAACCAACGGTCTCATTCCACGGTAGAGTCTTTCTCAGGGCACGTTTGTTTGTTGTGTCCAATTGAATGACAGATGCTGCACTTGCGACGGTATTCATCGGGAACACTTATGCTAGGACCTTCATTAACCATCGGTGGGTTGGAGCATCGCCTGCTATTATGTCCTGATTGTCCACATCTTCTACACGACTGTGTGGTTGTCCTCTCCGAAGACGAGGCATGTCGACCCTCCATCGGGCGACCTGATTGTCTCTTCGACTTTGGATTTAAAACCACCCGAGATGCGATGTCGGATGGCACTACCCATGAAGAAGGATGGCCAACATGCATAATAGGAACCGAGTATGCATCAATAAGTGTCTCTCTCTTGTAGTAGTCCGCACACAGAGATGTGAAATCCAAGTTTCGCTCCCTACAACAATGAAAACAATGAGATTCACGAACCCAAATAATATAAATCGTTAACCGTAACATCTCATGTACCTTGCCGCTGCGAGTGCATGAGAACATGGGAAATGGTCCATTTGGAATTTGTTGCATGTGCAAGTCTTCGAGTGTAAGTTAACCGTCCATTGGTTTCCCTTCAATTTGACGGAGAATATGTTCCAGTCAACTGGATTTACGGTCATATAATTGCACTTCTCGACACGTTTTAGGATCACAAGATGTGCTGCGTCGGTCAGTTGATGACGCATGGACCGTGCAGCTGCATGACGATCGTAAAACCACTTTTGTAGCATATTCCTAATGAACTCCGCCAGTGTCATCATTGGCAGTTGCCGTGCGAATTTTAGGCATGAGTTTATGCACTCAGCAACATTTGTGGTCATCAGCCTGTACCTTCTTTGGGGACAGTGTACGCGAGACCACTTGTGTGGACCGGCAGCAATGGCATATTCGAATGCACCCTTGTGCAGCCTATGTAACTCCTCCATGTGCCTGTTATAATTGAATTCACTGTACGTCCTAGCTGCTGAATCCATTATGTCGGCAACATCCTTTCTGTGGAATCGCTTCTTCATATTTTCACCAAAATGCCAGCAACATATAGTATGGGTTGCATAAGGGAACACTTTAGAAATCCCCGCTTCAATGCTTGCATGGCGATCGGAAATGAAAACCAGATCATCTATATGACCAAGGGCACCCCTCAAGCATTCCAAAAACCACTCCCATGAAAGGTTGTTTTCTGAGTCACCGTACCCAAAAGCAATTGGATACACCTGTTCGTTTCCATCTTGTGCAGTTGCAACAAACATTGTACCCTCGAATCTTCCCTTCAAATGGGTACCATCAACTGCAATCACATGACGCATACACCTCCGAAAACCTCTAATTGAGGACCCCAACGACATGAAAAAGTACAAAAATGTATCATCGTCTGCGCATTGTAAGTCGGTGATTGTGCCAGGATTTTGCTGTTCCAAAACGTACGCAAACGATGGTAACAATTTGAAACTTTCTTCATGCGTTCCATAGGTCAAGGACAATGCATATTGCAAGGCATCATGTGCCTTACTGTACATGACTTGGATGCCATACATTGTTTTCATATCGGCGATTATGTCCTTCGGACGCATGAGACGACCATCATGTTGTTGAAGTCTAGGTGCAATGACTTCTCCGATTATGACTGCACTAGCTTGTCGGTGGCGACGGTGAACCTCCTCCAAGGGACAACTGTGTTGGTTGACAAAACTTCGACTTGGAAGTAAGTCCCTTCATCTCTCCTCACCGCTCTTAATTTCCACGTACAGTTGTCAATGATGCAAACTAGATGTAACGTTGTCTTATTAGACCTTTTCACCTTCCATTCAAAGTTCTCCCGCATTGAAAAAAGGCCAACTAGCCTCTTCAAATCCTTTTTACTCGGGAAAAATTGACCTTTATAAATCATGCATGTAGGTTCTTGCGTTGCCAAGGTGCTGCTTCTACCAATACCAAACGAGTATGAATCTGCTCCGGGAATAACCCAAGTTATCGTATTATCAGAATCAGATACAGTTATATTATGTCGGACCTCGGAAGTCCCATGCATATTTGGTACAGTGCAACTAACTCCTTGTACATGTCTTCCTTGTGTTTGAATTTGTGTACGCTCTTCATCCACATTTTCTAGATCATCTACATGTTCATTATTTGCCTCATTATCCACCTCATGGTACTGCTCAATTTGACAACCAAACACATCGCCAAATTGAGGTTCAACTACTTGGTCAACCGCTACCGGTGGGACACCACACATGTTTTCCCTACTTTCGGCGAAACTCCTTTGGGGATATAATTGGTTGCTACCGCTAAAGGATCCAAATTGTTGGGTATTTTCAGGAGGAGGAATATCATTCCCTATCACATCTCCAGGTGTCCTCTGAGTTAGACTTACACATACTTGAGGGATCACCCGATCTTCCCCTAGCATAAACTGAACATCATCGTTATTTCTTATAAATGTACGACATGTACTGCCAGGAACGATTGATACTGATGCCAGATCAACATTGAATTTGTTTACATCATACTTCACAATGGTATGCACGATCGCCACCAATTCTTCGTAAGTCATATTCTTTGACACATACATTCCCTTGTTATCGGATCCAACAAACCTCTGACTTCCGTCGGGTAGTTGCTCCCATTGACCGTTGTAAGATATTACTATTTTAACCCGATTCATGATGCTGTCAAATTAATCAAAACTATTAATTAAAACTCAGGAGTACAAAATATTTTCATAAATTACATTTACAAAGGCTCGGGTGAGGATATTTAAAAGGCTCGGAGAACACTAGCAAAGTCTCGAAGAATACATGAAAGTTTCGAAAAAGACATTTTTGGTCTCGAAAAAGTCTTTAAAAGACTCGATTAGTAATTCAATAAAAAGTCTCGGAGAAGACCTAACAAGGCTCGATTAGTGATTATTTGAAAAGTCTCGGAGATGACTTGAAACGTCTCGGAGAAGACTTGAAAAGGCTCGATTACTAATTTTTGAAAAGTCTCGGAGATGATATGAAAAGGCTCGGAAAAGACATGAAAAGTCTCGGAGAAGACATGAAAAGTCTCGATTGGTTATTTTTGAAAAGTCTCGATTGGTTATTTTTGAAAAGTCTCGGAGAAGACATGAAAAAACTCGGAGAAGACTTGAAAATGCTCGAATAGTTATTTTTTAAAAGTCTCGGAGAAGACTTGAAAAGTCTCGGAGAAGACATGAAAAAGCTCGGAGAAGACATGAAAAAGCTTGGAGAAGACTTGAAAATGCTCGAATAGTTATTTTTTATAAGTCTCGGACAAAACTTCAAAAGGCTCGGAGAAGACTTGCAAAGGCTCGGACAACACATGAAAAAGCTCGAATAGTTATTTTTTAAAAGTCTCGGAGAAGACTTGAAAAGTCTCGGAGAAGACATGAAAAAGCTCGGAGAAGACTTGAAAATGCTCGAATAGTTATTTTTTAAAAGTCTCGGACAAAACTTCAAAAGGCTCGGAGAAGACTTGCAAAGGCTCGGACAAGACATGAAAAAGCTCGAATAGTTATTTTTAAAAAGTCTCGGAGAAGACTTGAAAATGCTCGGACAAGACATGAAAAGGCTCGGAGAAGACTTGAAAAGGCTCGGAGAAGACTTGAAAAGGCTAGATTACTGAATTTTGAAAAGTCTCAGAGAAGACTTGAAAATGCTCGAATAGTTATTTTTTAAAAGTCTCGGAGAAGACTTCAAAAGGCTCGAACAAGACATGAAAAAGCTCGGATAAGACTTGAAAAGGCTCGATTAGTGATTTTTGAAAAGTCTCGGAGAAGACATGAAAAAGCTCGGAGAAGACTTGAAAAGGCTCGATTAGTGATTTTTGAAAAGTCTCGGAGAAGACATGAAAAAGCTCGGAGAAGACTTGAAAATGCTCGAATAGTTATTTTATAAAAGTCTCGGACAAAACTTCAAAAGGCTCGGAGAAGACTTGCAAAGGCTCGGACAAGACATGAAAAAGCTCGGAGAAGTCTCGGACAAAACTTCAAAAGGCTCGGAGCAGACATAAAAAGGCTCGGACAACACATGAAAAGGCTCGGACAACACATGAAAATGCTCGATTAGTGATTTTTAAAAAGGCACGGAAAAAGGTGACAAAGTCTCGGAGATCCACAATTGTCACAATGAAAATATGAACAAATGAAAAGAAGTATTTACACGAAATATTACCTTGTTGTAATGAAGCACGTCCAGTTGTTTTGATCTTGAACTTCTATTTGTATTGAGAGAGAGATAGAGAGAGAGAGAGTAACCCCGTTATCGTTTTTGTTGGAAGTGTGGAGAGAGAACCAGACAAACACAATAACATAAATGATTATCTAAGGGCAATTTTGGTAGTTCACCATAATAGGTGCCTTTTAAACTTAAGTTATTAAACCGGTCATAGAGTCACCAAATCAGTTGGAAAAAGTGATACTTTCCACCATTTCCACGGTTTACTAATATCACACGGATTTCTCTCCCAATATATAATTCTACAATCACTTTACTCAATTACTTTACTCTCAAGCAAATATTTCTCTTCTCTAACCAATCGCTCTCTCTCTCTCTCTCTCTCTCTCTCTCTCACATTTGCTTAATTTCTTGAAAATTTTCAAGCTTTTTTTTTTTCTGGGTTTCTTTCTATTCTATTGTTTCTGGGTCTTTTAAGAGCGAAAATGTGGAGTTTGGAAGAGTTGAAATCAATCGATGATGGTGGGTCTTTTGACTTGATCATCAAGGAGATAGAAAAATACGCCAACGACGATGAACTTTTGAAGCTTGAATTGTTGATAGACTCGGTTCTAAGATAGAAACCAATTTTAAGCTACAAGACTGACTCTATATGGGATTCTAATTAATATACTAACATAACAATGATTTTTAAACCCTAATTTTCATCTGGGTTTACTAATATCACTCGGATTTTCCCTCCCTATATATATTTCTATAATCACTTCACTCAATTACTTTACCCTCAAGTAAATATTTCTCTTCTCTAATCAATCGCTCTCTATCTCTCTCTCTCTCTCTCACATTTGCTTTCTTGAAAATTTTCAAGCTTATTTTCCGAGTTTCATTTTGTTCTGTTGTTTCTGAATCTTTTTAGAGAGAAAATGTGGAGTTTGGAAGAGTTGAAATTCATTGATGATGGTGGGTCTTTTGACCTGATCGTACAGGAGACAGAAAAAGCCGTTAATGGTGATGAACTTTTGAAACTTGAATTGTTGACTGACTCGGTATTAAGATAGAAACCAATTTCAAACTACAAGACTGACTCCATGTGGGATTCCAATTAATATCCTAACATAACAAAGATTTTTAAACCCTAATTTTCACTTGGGTTTGCTAATATCACTCGGATTTCGCCCTATATATATTTCTATAATCACTTCACTTAATTACTTTACCCTGAAGCAAATATTTCTCTTCTCTAATCAATCGCTCTCTCTCTCTCTCTCATTTGCTTTCTTGAAATTTTTCAAGCTTTTTTTTCTTGGTTTCTTTCTGTTCTCTTGTTTCTAGATCTTTTTAGAGAGAAAATGTGGAGTTTGGAAGAGTTGAAATTCATCAATGATAGTGGGTCTTTTGACCTGATCGTCAGAAAAAGCCGTTAATGGTGATGAATTTTTGAAGCTTGAGTTGTTGACAAACTTGGTGCTAAGATAGAAACCAATTTGAAACTACAAGACTGACTCCATGTGGGATTCCAATTAATATCCTAACATAACAAATATTTTTAAACCCTAATTTTCACCTAGGTTTACTAATATCACTCGGATTTCTCTCCCTATATATATTTCTAGGGCAAATTACATAAACTTACCCTGATTATATGTGAAATTGCACTAAAACCCATAAAAAATTCATAATAACAATGACTTCCCCTTGACCAGTTGACTAACTGTTGATCGCATTAATTAATCACACAATGTCTGTTTTGCCCTTGCTCTACATAAAAAAAAATAAGAAAAAAATGTTTAAAATTAAATAATATTTAAATGGTTTATAAAATTAAATTAACACAAAATTTATTATTATTATTTTTTTAAAGGTACACATATTTAGAAAGATCTTATAAGTTAAAGGGCGTTCAACTACATCCACACATTTATATTGGGGCTATGGGACCACTGTGAATGTGTGACTGTGATTGGACGTCCTGAACTCATTAAGTCAGGATAGGTCCTGATTAGAGAAGTAACAAGGATGTTCGAAATGGTGAGAGTACAGGGCTGTTCATTTCTAATTGTAAAAGTGAAAATAAATGATAGAAATTCAAAACTAGAAGGGATGGGAGATATGACATATCAAAAAAATTCAAACAGTACATGTTTTCTTTTTATAGATGTTGGAGCACGTTTGCTATATTTGACAGTCCATTGGAAAATGACTTACATTCCACTAAAACAACAATCGATGGGTTCTGCTATATTAATTTCTTCCAATTTCTTAAGACTATATAACTTTCATTCTAAGTAGGACTTGGATTTATTAAGTTTGCTTCTTTTTCAAGAATTTCAAGTTTTTACCCACCAAACAAACTTGAAATTCTTGAAAAATAAGCAAACTTAATAAATCCAATTAAAGACTTTTTTTTTTTTCGTAAAAAGTTACAATTTGAGTTTGTATATATTAGCATTAAAAATGGGAGATAGTTCCCATGCTTTCTTCGTTACCGATAATTCACAATATCAACACTACTTGGTTGTTGGAGATTTTTTTTTTAAGTCTTTTTAAATAACAATAATAATAGTAAAAATAATTGATTACATATATATATATATATATATGAAGGCATCGGAAAATGCATGAAATATAAGAAAATTCTGAAAAAATAGTTGTAGTGTTTGAAATTTTTTTTAATTTATTCATAGATAGATTTCATTGAACATATCATGTACACAAAAATTTAGTTCAAAATTCATAAAAATGAATATGATTTCATTAAAGTTCTTATCGAAATTAAAATAAGGGATCTTTTATGAGAAAACAACTATATATATATATATATACTAATTATTAATTAGAGTTTACCACAATTATTATATATCCAGTAATTTACAATCATCATTAATTAATTACATATTATACTGAAATTCAATAAATTGTTTTTATTAATTAATGTTTAAAACTTTAATTTTAACTAAATAAAAAATTAATAACTCGAGAATGATATGAGATGGAATTCGCAATAAAAGAAATTCAATTCAAAATTCTGTAAATATAATAAATAAAAATCATAAAGTCTGTTTTAATGTGACAAGGATGCTCGAAATGGTAAGGTACGTGGCTGTTCTAGAAATTCAAAACTAGAAGAGATGGGAGATATGACAAATTGAATAAATTCAAACGGTGCGTATTTTCATTTTATGGCAACGCTGCGGAAACATTACGGATGTTGCGTTGGAGCATATGTTGTTTATACTTTGACAGTCTATTGGAAAATGATTACATTCTACTGAAACAACAATCGATGGGTTCTGCTATATTAATTTCTTCCAATATCTTAAGACTTTATAACTTTCATTCTAAGTAGGACTCAAACCAGGACATGTGATCTCGGATTGCTGGCACAAGCAAGCAAAAGACAAGAAAAATGATGCGGTCCTCATTCATAAAAACAGTGAAGAAACTCTCTTGCTTGCTATGGTGATGACATTGAAGAAGTTTGGTATCTTGATAGTGGTGCTAGCAAACACATGACAGGTAACAAAAGTCTGGCCTCAAAATTATCTATGATGAATCATGGACATGTAAGAGCTTATAAAATTGAAGGAAAGGGTGAAGTGGCTTTTAGAGCAAAATCCGAAAAAATTAAAAAAATGTCTTATGTTTATTATGTTTATAGATTGAAAAATAATATGCTAAGTGTTGGCCATCTTTTGAGAAAGGGTTTTAATGTGCACTTTCGTGATAATATTTGTTTTTTTCTATTAAAAAATAATCAATTGGTTGCTAAGATTGGTGCTGCAGCAAATAATTTATTTCCTCTCAAGCTACAAATAGCAAACTTGGCTTATTTTGCTAGTGTTGATGACAGTATATCCAAACCATGCCATGAGAGGTTTGGGCATGAGAGGTTTGGACATTTGAATTATGGATGTTTGAAGTTGATGTCTACCAAAAACATGGTTCAAGGGCTACCGAGAAATCAAGTTAACAAAGTTTGTGAAGCTTGCCAACTCAGGAAGCAACATCGAAACCCATTCCCTTCCCAATCTTCATGGAGATCAAAGAAGTTGTTGGAGCTGGTACATTCTGACTTGTGTGGACCTATGCCTATTGCATCTCTTGGTGTGAGCAGATATTTTACAGCTTTCATCGATGATTTTTCAAGAGAAATTTGGCTTTACTTTCTCAAAAAAAAATCTGATGCTTTTGAGGATTTCAAAATTTTCAAATCTGAAGTGGAGAAATTCTCAGGTTTTTCTATTAAAACTTTAAGAACTGATCGTGGTGGGGAATATGCTTCAAACAACATAGAGAATTTTTTCAGAGAACATGGTATTCGGCATGAACTTACAACTCACTATACACCGCAACAAAATAGTGTTAGTGAACAAAAAAAATAGAACAATTATGGAGATGGTGAGATGTATGTTAAAAAGAAAAATGTGTCAAATGTGCCAAATGATTTTACACTTCAACACAATTGAAATTTGTAATATGTATATAGTACAGGTTGTTGATGCCTTATTCGTTACCAATAATTGCCAATGATATCTAAACAAGCTGGTAGTTGGAGTTATATCATAATTTTTTATGTTAAAATTATGGACTTCACATTAAAGTCATATAAAATCAATACTCTGTATTTCATTGCTTATGCTTTTTATTATTGCTATTATTTTTTATTACTTTTTTTTAATAGAACAATTATAGAGATAGTGAGATGTATGTTAAAAAGAAAAAAAAATGTGCCAAATGTGCCAAATGATTTTACACATCAACACAATTGAAATTTGTAATATGTATATAGTATAGGTTGTTGACATGCCTTCTTCGTTACCAATAATTGGCAATGATATCTACACAACCTGATAGTTGGAGTTGTATCATAATTTTTTGTGTTAAAAATATGGACTTCACATTTAAGTCATGTAAAATCAATACCTTGTATTTCACTGCTTATGCTTTTTATTATTACTATTATTTTTTATTACTTTTTTTTTTTATTTTTAAATAGAACAATTATGGAGATGGTGAGATGTATGTTAAAAAGAAAAAAAAATGTGCCAAATGATATTACACCTCAATACAATTGAAATTTGTAATATGTATATAGTATAGGTTGTTGACATGCCTTCTTTGTTACCAATAATTGGCAATGATATCTACACAATCTAGTAGTTGGAATTTTATCATAATTTTTTGTGTTAAAAATATGGACTTCACATTAAAGTCATGTAAAATCAATGCTCTGTATTTCATTGCTTATGCTTTTTATTATTACTATTAGTTTTTATTACTTTTTTTTTTAAAAAAAATAGAACAATTATGGAGATGGTGAGATGTACGTTAAAAAGAAAAAATGTGCCAAATGTGCCAAATGATTTTACCCCTCAACACAATTGGAATTTGTAATATGTATATAGTATAAGTTTTTGACATGCCTTCTTCGTTACCAATAATTGGAAATGATATATACACAACTTAGTAGTTGGAGTTGTATCCTAATTTTTTGTGTTAGAAATATAAACTTCACATTAAAGTCATATAAAATCAATATCATGTATTTCATTGCTTATGCTTTTTATTATTACTATTATTTTTTATTACTTTTTTATAAAAAAAAAATAGAACAATTATGGAGATGGTGAGATGTATGTTAAAAAGAAAAAATGTTCCAAATGTGCCAAATGATTTTACACCTCAACATAATTGAAATTTGTAATATGTATATAGTATAGGTTGTTGACATGCCTTCTTCGTTACCAATAATTGACAATGAAATCTATACAACCTGGTAGTTGGAGTCGTATCATAAATTTTTTGTGTTAAAAATATGGACTTCACATTAAAGTCATGTAAAATCAGTACCCTGTATTTCACTGCTTATGCTTTTCATTATTACTATTATTTTTTATTTTTTTTATTTTTGTAAAAAAATATTAATAATCCTAAATTAGGTTATCTTGTCAAATTAGATAATTCCGACTCTAAATTCAAATTCCGGATACTGATTCCTAATTTATAAAAGTAGAAGAGGTAGAAAATCTTACATAGATTTGATCCAATATTATTATTGAAAAATTGTACCATATTATTTGCTAATAATAATTTTAACTCACTAAAAATAATGTTAGACTGTCCAAATTATTTACCCAAATGACATCTCATGCGAGTTATAATGGCCATTAATGTGTTAGTTAATAATTAAAATTCATTTGTTACATCATTTGAACAAATAATTTGGATAGCCTAGCATTATTCTTAACCTAAACTTCATTCACTTCCTTGTTAAAAAAACCTAAACTTCATTCACTTTAGATAATTTTCCTTTTCCTTTTCCTTTTTTTTTTTTTTTCCAAATTAATAGTCAATAAAATATTTTATAAACATATGATAATAATGATATATCCATAATATTCACATATTTAAAAATATGAATATATATATATATATATATATATTTTAATGAATTGAATCTTTAAAAACATTTCATTGATAGTTGTGAATTGCAAAGCAAAGTCATAACATTTATTGATATTACAAAAAAAAAAAAAAAAAAAACAAAAAAAGGAAAAAAAAAGTCAGGAATTTTTTATTTTTATTTTTTAAAAGTTGTTTTAGGTTATAGTTTTAATTTTTTTAACCACTTAAAAAATAAAATAAAATAAAATAACTTAATAAGTTCAATTCATACCCATTAAATTAGAAAAAACAAACGATCCTTAATTATTTTATACCAAAAACTCATCATCCAATCTTTGGCTCAAGATTTCTTGCAGGTTAAGTGTTGACCATTTTGCTTCAACTTATCATTTCAATGATTTCTTTTTTATTTTATTTGTAAGACCAGATTATATGATTATGTAAATGTACTTAGAAACCTCATTAATGGATCTATTAATTTTCAATCTAATTCAAGAACTGAATTATATATGGTTTATAATTGCATTTCTTTATTCAACTCAACTAGATTGATGTAATGTGCGTACTCTTGGCCTTGGGTCTTGGTGGCAGATTTAGTAGTCCTCACATCTTGAATATGTTGAGTGAATATCAAACGGCGAATCATTTCTTTACATAAATTAATATGTACATTTTCAACTTTCTCGGTGAAGTTAGTTAAATTATCGAATATCACATGATCATCTCGATGTGTACCTTTATCATTTATCATTTATATTATTATATATATATATGTACATTTATCATTTCTTTATTACTCAAATGAGCTGGGAATCTCCCGATGCATTTGTGTTTTAATGATAATTTCTTTTTAATGAAGCACTGTTTGTTGATTATGTATATTTATTATTTAATAGAATATATATGCATGCAACTTGCATTAGGCAAATATATGAATAAATATATACAATTTTTTTCTTTTTTTTAATTGAAAAAAAAAAAAAAAAAAAAAACCATGCTAAACACACTTGGAGATCAATAGCAGCCTAAGTTAGTAATTATAATTTATAAGACTCAAAGAAAATGTGTATATATAAGTGATGAAACTGCAAGGGCGTGAATATATATATATATAGCTGCAAGTAGTGTCAAATACTAGGGAGGGAAATTTATTAAAGCGATTCAATGGATGTGAAGGAAGTGGTTTTCACTTTGGACTCAAAATTTTATTGTCGCTATTTTGTTTGTCACTATTTTGGCCGGATTTTGTAAGAAAGGCACCACATTACTAATTCAAGTTTAAAAGGCATCTATTTAGGTGACTAGACAAAAATACCCTTTTTTTTTTGTCACTTTGTGTCGTTTTCAAACCTAGAGAGAAAACAATAGAGAGAGAAAGCATCGGCTACAAGAACATACGCCTGAAAATCTCACGGCGAACTCACCGACAGTGGCACTACAGTCCTGAATTCACCGGCGGTGGCGCTACAACCTTTTGAAACACTCTCCAAGCTTTTTAAATTGTTATCCGAGCTTTTTTAAGGAATATGAATATGTTTGTCTATTTTGAATCTTCGAACCTTTTAAAACAGTCCGAGCCTTTTGAATAGTTATCCGAGTTTTTTTTAAGGAATATGAATATGCTTGTCAATTTTGAATCTCCGAACCTTTTAACACTGTCTCTAAGCTTTTTAACATTGTCTTCGAGCCTTTTCAAATACTATCCGAGCTTTTTAATTTTTTATGAATAGGTTTGTCAATTTTAAATCTCCGAGCCTTTTAACACTGTCTCCGAGGCTTTTCAAACATTGTCCAAGCCTTTTCAACAATAATCCGAGACTTTGTAAATAGTCTCTGAACCTTTTCAATTAGTCTCTGAGCCTTTTCCGAGCCTTTTTAACCATCAGCTTTTTTTGTTAATTTTGTATCTCCGAGACTTTGTAAATAGTCTCCGAACCTTTTCAATTAGTCTTCGAGCCTTTTCAATTAGATTCAAAATTCACACAACCAGCTTAAGGTTTTCCAAAGACTTAGAGAACAAATGAAAAGGAACCCAATTAGGGTTTTAAATTGAAAAAAAAGGTACGTAGCGCCCGAATACGTCTGCGTAGCCCCGCTAAACTAATTATCCAATGAATATGCATTGATAATGTTATGGTATTCAACCTCCATTAGAGGTCTATTAAACAGACCTCTATGAAGAAAATGGAAGAATAAAATCTCAGAAAATTTCAAAGTAAAAGAATATGTAAAGTAAGGGCATTTTTGGAAATTACTTACTTTAGTGCCTTTTAAACTTAATTTATTAAAGCACTCACTTTGCCACCAAATCAATTCAAAAAGGTGACATTTTCAACCATTTCCATTTTTCATGAATGAAGGAGAAGGGGAAAGTAGCTATGTCCAGAACTCTGCTGTTTGAGTGTAGCCGATTTGGGTTATGCTACAAGTCAAAGCACATTTTCGGTGAAGGCAATGGCAATAGACGCCACGAAAAACAATCAAGCAGTGGCACCAGAAATAACTCCGTGTATGTGTGGGAGATTTTGGCGGAGGCCATAGCTAGCTTGGTTTCACATTGATGAAGACAAGTTAGATTCGTTTGATGTACGAGGAGATAAAACAAGTAGTAGACAGGGAGGGAAGGATCATTTGAATCAGATCGATCGAGATGATGGAGACAATTGCACCTGAGGGAGGAGGAGACAAGAATTATATGGAGAATATCAGGGAAAAGGAAGGATGTTACTAATGGTATCAAATGCTTCACTGAATCAATGATTTCACACCACTTTGGAATTATTTATGATAAGGTCACTGATTTACTAACCCAGGATTTGGCTGCACAAGCATCATGATTGTGCTAAAGAGAAAGATCATAAACTACAACTAAAGCATGGAGATCGTAATGTCGATGTCATTGCTTTCAACTTTGATCAATCCTTCCAGATTTTGCAAGTGTAATTTGGATTGATTATCTTATGTTTTGAGTTTGATTAATGCTCTTTTGGATTCTTCATATACAGGAGCATCGTAGCCATTTGCAATCTTGAGTTGAATAATAAAGTATTTTGTTGTGTTCTTATGTTAATTTGACTTAAGTTTGTATGCTTTTTATTTAAATAAGTACATAAATAACGGCCGAAAGTAAGAAATAGCTCTAAAATTAAGGGAGTATTAAGATAAACAAGAAAAATACCCTTTTTAGCTATATAAAATGGGTGTTTTTATTGGAGTGGTGCTATTGGCACACCCCATTCTGATGTATTTATGTCTTACTTAATAAATTATTTAGGAGTCGATGACTTATCTAGGATGCGTAAAATTATTTACTTAATAAATTATTTACTTTTATTCTGGGATGCGTAAGGGTGGTGATTCAATGACTTATTTAGTAGTCCCTCTTTTCATTGGTGCGCCTAAACGTCGATGGCTGATTCCATGAGCTGATAAAATTAAAAGTAAATTGGAATCGTGGAAGGGTTTTTCTCGTTCAATGGTAGGTAGGTTATGTCTTATTAATTCAGTGATTATGGGTTCCTTCCTGCATTCCTTTCAAGTTTATTGTTGGCCTTAATCTCTTTTGAAAGATTTAAATGCTGCTATCCAGAATTTTTTTTGGACTGGTTCAATCGATGGTCGTAAATCTGTCCAAGTTGCTTGGACATCTTGCTGCAGGCCTAAGGATGGTGGTGGTCTTAGTGTTAAAGACCTTGGTATTCTTAACAAGGCATGCTTAAAAAGTTCACTTGGAGGATGTTGACTGAGGATTCTTTCATTTTCACATATCTTCGAGCTCGGTTTTTTACCCAGGATCATAGACCTAGAACGTGGTATGTTGTTTCTTCTTTTGGCCAGGTCTAAAATTGCATTATACTCCCATGATGATTGAGTCTAGATGGTTGGTTGGTCGTCAATCTAAGGTTCGTTTTTGGACGAATAACTGGTTGGGAGGTCCATTGATTGACTTGGTTGAGGATAGATCTTCGTTACAACCTCCGCTGGATTCTGTTATTTACTCCGATGCTACGGGTTGGGATAGTCCTGCTTCTTTTCAAGCTTCTCACTCGGATGTTGCTTCTGAGATTGAGAAGGTGGTGGTTAGCATTGACCCAGACTCGTTAGTTTAGACTTGTTCCTTGGATAGTGTTGTTTCTTGTAAATCTGCTTATGATTCTCTTTCTGAGGTTAGGAGTTCTGTTTTTTTGGGTAAGCAGATTTGGGCGTCTTTTATTCCTCCTTCTCGCTCTCTCCTCATTTGGCGTTTGTTTCATGGTAAGATTCATACGGACATTGCGTTGCGTGTCAGAGATTATATTTCTCCATCTCGTTATCGGTTTTGCTGTGCTGCAGAGAAAGATTTAAGGCATCTGTTTCTTGACTGTCCTTTTGTTCGCGGGTTGTGGGATGCTGTATCCTCTACTTTTAGCCATAAGATTAAGTTGGATGACATTTGTTTAGACCTTTGGCAGGAGGCAATGAGGGTTGTCTTTAGCACTCAACTGAAAGCTCTCTAGCGGGTTTCTATCATCATGGTTTTCTGGGTGGTGTGGTTCATCCGGAACCAAACTACATTTGAGGGTGACAAGCCTGTTTTTGCAAATGCTCTCTCCTTGATCTGGCGTTCTGTTCGCGAGGTAAACTCCCTTCAGTCTGGCACTGTGAAGAATTCAGTGGATGAGCTTCAGACTTTTCAACGGCTTCATGTCTCTGGTCGTCCTTCCAAGGCTCCTCAGATTTTAAAGGTTAATTGGCACTCTCCTCCGTCGGGTTGTCTTAAAGTTAACACAGATGGGGCTGCTTTTGGTAGTTCTGTCTTACTGGTTGTGTAGGGGGTTTTCGCACTTGCAGAGGTTTTGTTAAAGGTTGTTTTGCTATCCCTCTTGGTGGCTGTTTTGCTTTTGAGGCTGAATTGGCCGCTACCGTACACACTATTGATTATGCTTGGGCTTTTGGCTAGTATCGGCTATGGTTGGAAAGTGATTCTACTTTTGTAGTGGATATCCTTCGCTCTAGGTCTCGTAAGGTTCCTTGGCGTTGGCGCCCCACTTAGGATTGGTGTTTGAGTTCAATCTCTCAAATGGACTTAAAGTTAACACAGATGGGGCTACTTTTGATAGTCCTAGTCTTGCTAATTGTGTAGGGGTTTTTCGCACTTGTAGAGGTTTTGTTAAAAGTTGTTTTGCTATCCCTCTTGGTGTCTGTTTTGCTTTTGAGGCTGAATTGACCGCTTCTGTACACGCTATTGATTATGCTTGGGCTTTTGGCTAGCATCGGCTATGGTTGGAAAGTGATTCGACTTTTGTAGTGGATATCCTTCGATCTAGGTCTCGTAAGGTTCCTTGGCGTTGGCGCCCCGCTTGGGATAGGTGTTTGAGTTCAATCTCTCAAATGGACTTTACTGTCACTCATATTTATCGAGAAGGTAACCAAGTTGCAGATAGTTTGGCATCCAGAAGCCCTAGTATCGTTTCTCCTACATGGTGGTGGAACGCTTCAAATTTTTGCAACCCTTTTATTTTTAATGATTTTTGTAGCAAACCTTCTTTTAGGTTCTGTTGATTTGTTTTCTTCTTTTGTTTTCTGTTCTCTTTTGTTCTCTTTCTTTTTTCTTTAATAAATTGTTAGGTTAGGGTTGATCCCGACCCCCAACAACCTTATCAAAAAAAAAAAAAAATTATTTAGTATTATAGTTTTTCCTTTATCAAAATTACTAAAAAAAAACATACAATTTAAGAACAAAAAATATTCTATAAAGTAAATCTAATAAAACATCACATTCCTTTACTAAAAAAATCAATTTAAGAGATTGATTTTGGATTCAAATATTTGTAAATTCTCACTGTTCTTGGTAGAATTTATATAAGAATGTAAGCTAGTTTGGTTCAATTTGGTTAAAAAAAAAACATTCAAATTTCATTTCCATCCGCACTATACAAACAAAATTATCAAATTAACAAACTCAAATAAATTATTTTTTAACTCCTAAAAAAATATAAATATATAAATTGGATAACAAACTCAAATAAATTTCCTTCATGTGTCTTGCTCGAGTGATAAAATTTGTACAATAATAAACTCAAACATAAAAATTTTATGACATTTTCATTGTGTAGCTATTGTTGGTTTTGCCCAGATTGAGGCGTTGGGTCTTTGGCTTGCTTTTGTTTGAAGTTCCATGTGGCCTCTGAGGCTCGTGTTAGTGTTTCTTTTGGCCTTTTATGGCTCTTGTTGAATATAATTACCATTTTCAAAAAAAATAAACCCAAAAAAACTTGAACAGTAGCATTCAATGTTGTCTGCTTTCACGTCACTCAACTTCTCCACTTCTTGCAAGTTCAACAACCCTTCATCGTCACTACCACTCGTTCATGTCGACAGAGGAGAAGATGACGCCTGATTGAGCCAACAATTAGGTTCCATGTTTGCTACGGCGATTTCACGAGACTGAGAGATAGATTTTGTGAGAGAAAGACTAGACCAGAGATGAAGAGATTTGAGATAGAGAGATTAGAGATTTGATGTATTAAGTTTGAAAAATAAGTAAAAATGATAGTTTTGGAAATAAATAAAATAAATTAATAAAACCATTTAACTTTATTTAATTAAATCAAAATTTAAAAAAATGGGGTATAAATAGATCAGTAGTAGGGGGTGTGCCAATAACACCACTCTTTTTATTGTTCTTATCAAGTTTGTGGAGTGAAAAGGCAAAAATACCCTTGTATTTCCTTTTTTAACTTTATTTTTTAAAATTGATTTTTTGTATAATAAAAATGGAGGTCTATCAATAGACCTCCATGGATTATGCGATACAAACCTCCATGGAGGTTTGTGTATTTTAGAAAAAAAAAAAAAAAAAAAAAAAAAGAAGTTTTTTGACATATTTGATAAAATAAAATAAAAAACATAGCGTGTTTAATTAAAAAAATGTTTTACGTGTTTAATCTAAAACCCTTTCATGTTTAATCTAAAACTTAATTGTGATTAATCTATGTAAGGAATTCTGTGAGTTTCAAAAAATATAAAACAAATAAACAAACATTAGCGTGGTTAATCCCAACAAAAATAACTCTAGCATGTTTATTTCCAAAAAAAAAATAAAATAGTGTTTACTACTTCAATTCTTTTCCCTCATTCTTCTTCTTCTTCAATTTTTTTTAGAGGCCGCGAGACCTCCAATATATTTATTTATTTATTTTTAAAATTAAAGTATTTTAATTTAAAAGTATATTTATTCAAAAAATTAATAAGGGTATTACCGTCTAAAAAGTGGATTGTTTACAAAAAACAATAAAAACACTAATCCAGGAAAAATATAATAACTACCCTAGTTTTATAGCTATTTATGGATTTGACCTTTAAAATAATGTCATTTCTCATTCACTTGTCATTTTTTTTATCAAGAGAAATTATTTTTGGACAATAATACCCTTAATGGAAATCTGAGCCGTCAAAGATTTCGTTCATTTTTAAATTTTGAAAATAGATTTATTGATTAATTATTAAAAAACTTTAAAAAGTGAAATGAAAAGTGAAATTCGTTTCACCGTGTAAAGATAGAAAAAGTTGAAAGAGAGAAACAATGGTTTTCTCGAGAGAGAAAGCGGTTTTCTGGAGTGAGAAAGTAGTTTTCTAGAGTGAGAAAGTAGTTTTCTAGAGAAAGAAAGCTTTGAGTAGAGAAGAAGAAGAAGCTGCGTTCACTAGGGGAGATGAAAAGGTTCACACAAGAATATATATATGGAAAAAAATTTTCTCAGTACGTACCGATAAATATATATTAGTGTCTTGTATGTGGACGGTTAAATTCAATTGATTTGATTCAGTCTGTGTGCACTTGTTATTGTTTATCCATATTCTATGATCCACATGCAATGCATTAATGTATTTTATATCAGTGCGCACTGAGAAGAAAAAAAGTGATATATATATATGTGTGTGTGTTGTCTTTCTCTAGTCAGAACCAATTCTGAATTTTTTTTTTCAAGACCTAAGGATTATCACATGTCACATGGTCCTGAAGAAAATTTTTAGATTTGGTCTTGACTAAAGAATTATATATATATATATATATATATATTCCTGTTCATATTAATGTACACTGATGTAACTACATTAGTATCAATGCGTTCATGTAAGCCACTAATTCTGAAAAAGTTTGACAAGTGCATACACTTTAATTGAGTCAAAGTATGTAAATCTAATGGTCAATATCAAATACATTGATGAAGTTATATCAGTGTGCATTGACTTAAACATTTATATATATATATATATCATTATTAGCAATTTGCCATCTTCTAATGTGCATCGGTGGTAAATAGCATTCATATATTCAGCCTAATAATGCTTCATATGTTCTTTATTTTTATAATTTTTACCTTAAAAAAAAAAAAGTTTACAAACTCAAATATATATATATATATATATACTAATTACTAATTATAGTTTACCGCAAGTATTATATATTCAGTAATTAACAATCATCATTCACTAATTACATATTATATTGACATTCAATAAAGTTTTTTTTTTTATTTTTTTAATTTTTTTTTATGGTTTAAATTATAATTTTAACTAAATAAAAAAATAACTCGAAAAAACGAGAATTCTATACGAGGGTGTTAAATCAAAAGTAAGTCTACAAATTAGAATGATAAAAATGGAATTCGAAATAAAAGAAATTCAATGCACAATTTCAGTAAATATAATAAATACAAATCACAAAGTCGGTTTTAATGTGACAAGGATGGTCGTCGAAATGGTGGGGGTATAGGAAAAAAAAAAAAAAAGGATAGAAATTTAAAACTAGAAGAGTTGGGAAATGTGACATAATAAAAAAAACTCAAACAATATATGTTTTCCTTCAATGGGAGCCCCATTGATATCGGAGCTTGCACACTATACATTGATAATATATTGGAAAAAGATTTACAGTCCACTAAATTTCTGCTATATTAATTTCTTCCAATATCATAAGAATATATAAAGAACATTTTTTTTCTTAAAAAGTTGCCATTTAAGTTTGTAATATATTAGCATTAAAAATGGGAGATAGTTCACATGCTTTCTTCGTTACCGATTATTCACAATATAGACACTACTTGGTTGTTGGAGATTTTTCTTTTTAAGTCTTGGTGTTGGAGATGTTTCATAATTCATAAGTTTGTTTTGTGTTAAAAACATATGGACTTACATATTATAGTCCGAAATTTCATACAACAGCCGACTGGTTATAACTAAAATTTTAAAATAAAAATAACAATAATAATAGTAAAAATAATTGATTACATATATATATATATATATATATATGAAGGCATCGGAAAATAGACGAAAAATAATAAAATTCTAAAAAAATAGTTGTGGTGCTTGAAAAATTCTCAAATTTATTCATAGATTGATTTCATTAAACATATTATCTACACAAAAAATTAGTTCAAAATTCATAAAAATGAATGTGACTTTATTAAAGTCCTTATCGAAATTAAAATAAGGGATCTCCTATGAGAAAACAACTGCATATATATATATATATACTAATTATTAATTAGAGTTTACCACAAGTATTATATGTCCAGTAATTTACAATCATCATTAATTAATTACATATTATACTGAAATTCAATAAATTGTTTTTATTAATTAATGTTTAAAACTTTAATTTTAACTAAATAAAAAATTAATAACTTGAGAATGATATGAGATGGAATTCGCAATAAAAGATACTCAATTCAAAAATTCTGTAAATATAATAAATGAAAATCATAAAGTCTGTTTTAACGTGACAAGGATGCTCGAAATGGTAAGGTAAATGGCTGTTCATAGAAATTCAAAACTAGAAGAGATGGGAGATATGACATATTGAATAAATTCAAATATTACAGATGTTACGTTGGAGCATATGTTGGTTATACTGAAACAACAATCGATAGATTCTGCTATATTAATTTCTTCTAATATCTTAAGACTATATAAGTTTCATTCTAAGTATGACTCAAACTTGAAATTCTCGAAAAAGAAGCAAACTTAAAAACTTTTTTTTTCGTAAGAAGTTACAATTTAAGTTTGTATATATTAGCATTAAAAATGGGAGATATTTCACCATATCTATACTACTTGGTTGTTGGAGGTTATTTATTTATTTATTTATTTTATTTTTTAAGTCTTCGTTGTTGAAGTTGTATCATAATTCATAATTCATAAGTTTGTTTTGTTTTATTAAGAACATGGACTTTCATATTATTGTCATGTAAAATCAATTGCAATACTTTTTTTTCCCACTTATAAAATTTTTAATTACATTATTATAATAATAATAATAAATAAAAATAAAAAACAATTTGAAAGCAACCTTGAAAGAGGAAATTTATTAATAAAAAAGATAAAAGGAAACCAAAAAAAAAAAAAAAAAAACTACCAACTTCCCAGTAACAAGTCATCACTCATCATCAACAAACACAATCCCAGCAATGATACAATTCAAAGAGAAGAAACAGAAAACTACCAAGCATTTACGATTATGAATTAACGGGCAGTTTACGAAGACATATCAGATCAATATTAGATAATAATAATAATAATAACAACATTGCGCGTACAAACAAACTACTGAACAAGAAATATTTTTCCAACCTAAAAAATCAATTATTTGTTGGAAAAATTCCATCATGTGGAGCCACACATGTAAATATTAAATATGTTATGTTATCTTTGGTTAAACCTAAATTAAAGTGATCTAATTAAGATTTAAAGTATTAATGCTTAAGGGTATAATTGTTATGGAATTAATGTGTAGATACCACAGTGCTATATCTAATTTGATGAGGGGCCAAATTAGAAATAGCAAAACCTATAATAATCTAATTATTATATATTAGAGTTACGGTCTCCAAATTATACGATCTTTTCAGTTTGTCTGTATCCCTATCAACATAGCAATATAGAACACTTTAGGGTTTACAAAGATCGTGATAATTTAGAAGATCACAACCCATTCACCAACATCCAACAATGGATTCAGGTACGCTTCCGCTTTCTTTTATCTCCTTTTCTCTTGAATTGATATGGGTTATGAACATGAATTTAGAGTTTGATTAATTATGATATAGAAACATGTTTAGGTTAAACTTTCAAATTAATTATGTACCTATTCATGTTGATTTAGTTTTAATCAAATTATTTACAAGTGGTATCAGAGCCACCCATGATCGATTCTTAGGAATTTAAGGAATTTTTTTGGAGATACGCTGCGTTGTTCAAATATATGTTGTTTAATATACCGGTTCTGTGTCAAATGTATTGTTTAATATATGTTTGATATATGTTACTAATATATTGGTATTGGTAAAGAATAACAATATTTGGTGTTGTTTGTTTGACTTTCGTGGTGATGCGTTGGGATTTGGGACCTCTGATCTCGTTTTGGTCTTATTAATATATATATATATAATATTTGGTGTTGTACTGATGCTTGCGTATTGGTAAAAAACAGATTATTTTGTGTTTTATGTTTTTTCTTTTGATGTGTTGGGATCTCTAATCTCGTTTTGGTATTATTAAAATATTAATAATAATAAGTCTGATAGTTTTGGGTTTAGTAGTGGTAATATTGTTTCAGTTTTGTGGCAAAATTGTTTGGTGGGTTTCACGATCTGATGAACAATCATATTATTTTGTATTATATATATATATATTCTTTTGGTTGGGGTTTTTTCATTCTATTGCAATAATGGATTAAGTGAATATTGTTTGAGTTTGTGGTTAACACATAAACTATAATAAAGCAATATTGTGTAAAATTTGTTCTTTATTGTCATTGTGTTCATGAATTGAGTTGCATCTAGAGATTTATATATAGAAATAAATCTGGAATCAGGTGCAATTTTTCACACCTGTGCATGAGTCTCACGCAAACCCACACCCACGCGATCGGATCGATCGTTTTGAGTCAGCTGCCACCTTCGCGTGATCGGTCGTCGGTGTGGGTGTGCCGCCGTTTGTCGTTGCTTCCTAGTGATGGCGTGAAGCTTAGGCGGTGGCACAACAAGAACCTAGGGTTCTCAGATCTTTTTTTTTTTTTTTTTTTTTTTGCTCAGGCCCCTCTCTTGAAAATTTGAAATTCTTGAGGGTATGTTTTGTAATTATTTTGGACCATTATGTGATTTTGACAAAATATTAGGGTCCATTTGTAATTATTGAAACTTTATGGGCCATTCTATAATTTTGTAGACTCAAGGGCCGATTTGTAATTTTAAAATTAAAGGCCTTTCTGTATTTTTACATAATCAGGGGCCATTTGTATTTTAAATTTAAACAAAATTTCAATTCAAATTCAAATATTCGGTGGTATAACTTTTATGGTTAAATAAAGTAGTCCATCATTCTAAATGGGCTAATTAAAACAAGATGTCGCCAAAGTAACATCTCTTGTGTAGATTGTTCATTAGGGATGTTAGATGTTTGTGTGTGTAAATTCATGCGGGTATTAGCCGGCCCAAAGGAAGGTTAATACTTGGCCGAATTACACATACACTTGTGGTGGTAAACATGTGATAATTATAAGGTTTTACATGTGAATAATAAGTCAATCCAAAGATAGATTTATTATTTGACTTGAATTATAGTCAATAGTTGATCACTACAACAAAAGTACCACTTAAAGTTAATATTGTGTGTGTAAATTCATGCGGGTATTAGTTGGCTTAAAGGAAGGTTAATACTTGGCTGAATTGCACACACACCAGTAGTTGCAAACATGTGATAATTATAAGGTTTTACATGTGAATAATAAGTCGATCCAAAGATAGATTTATTATTTAACATGAGTTATTGTCGATGTTTGATCACTGTAACAAGAGTACCACTTATAATTAATATTACTGTCTAAAGACTTGATATTAATGCTGTGCTAGGTATCTTGAGATGAGACTTACCGTTATTTGAATTTGTTGATTATTGTATTTGGTTATTAATGTGAGCATGTTTATTTGTTTGTTTTGTTCTCTCTACGGCTAGTGTTTCTACTATATTTATTAATATCAACTCGATACACATGCTCAATGGGACTAACTTTAAGGATTGGAAGGAGAACATAGAAATTGTTCTCGGCTGCATGGATATGGATCTTGCACTTCGGAGTGAGCAGCCTACTTCTCTTACGGATGCAAGTTCTCCTGATGACAGGAAAATCTTTGAGAAGTGAGATCGCTCAAATCGCATAAGTCTTATGATCATCAAGCGTGGCATTCCAGAGGCATTTAGGGGTGTGGTATTTGAAAAGATAACCAAAGCCGAAAAGTTCCTAGCCGAAATTGAAAAGCGTTTTGGGAAAAACGATAAGGCAGAAACAAGCATGCTTTTGCAAAGCTTGATTTCTATGAAGTATAAAGGCAAGGGAAACATAAGGGAGTACATTATGGAAATGTCTTATATTGCTTCTAAGCTTAAAGCACTGAAGCTTGAGCTGTCTGATGACTTGCTCGTGCATTTGGTATTAATATCACTTCCTGCACAATATGGTCAATTTAAAGTCAGTTACAATTGTCAAAAGGAGAAATGGACTCTTAATGAGCTCATTTCTTACTATGTGCAAGAGGAAGAGGGATTGAAGCAAGACCGGACTGAAAATGCTCATTTAGCTAGCACTTATAAGGACAAGAGCAAAATGAGTGTCAAGTCTGACCGTGGTGGTGAATACTACGACAGATATGATGGTTTAGGTGAACAGCTTATATTCTGAACCGAGTGCCAACTAAAACAGCTGTAGAAACACCTTATAAGCTTTAGACAAGCAGAAAATTTAGTCTAAAGCATTTTCACCTTTGAGGATGTCCAGTTGAGGCAAGGCCTTATAGGCCACATGAAAAGAAATTGGACTCCAAAATTGTAAACAGCTACTTCATTGGCTACTCTGAGCGATCTAAGAGTTATAAGTTTTATGAACCCACACTTACACTTCGGTCAATTTTAAGACGGGAACTACAACATTTTTTGAGGATGTTGAATTTGGGGGGAGAAATAAGGTTAGAGACATTGTCTTTAAGGAGGAATCGGTTTCAATTCCCACTATCGCTTTTGACAATGTGCAAGTTTCTATACCTGTCATCGATCAAGAAGCGAATCTGGATCCTTAACCAGACAATGTTGTTCAAACTCTTATTCAAAATGAGGTAATTGTTCCTGAGGAACAAACTCAACAACCTCAAGTACTAGTGCCATTAAGGCGGTCCACTAGAGAAAGAAGAAATGCTATTCCGGACGATTTTATCGTATTTCTCCGAGGAAGACATTGGAATGGTGGAAGATGATTCAATCAACCTCTATCAAGCCATGCAAGGTTCCAACTCTCAAAAGTGGATTGATGTCATGAATGAGGAGTATAAATATATGCAAGACAATAAGGTTTGGGAACTTGTACCATTACTAGAAGGTGCAAAGCCCATTGGTTGTAAATGGATTTTTAAAATCAAAAGGGATTCGAAAGGTAATGTGGAGAGGTATAAAGCTCGTCTTGTAGCTAAAGGTTTTACCCAAAAAGAAATGATTGACTTTAAAGAGACTTTCTCTCCAGTTTCAACGAAAGACTCTTTTAGGATATGCATGACACTTGTTGCACATTTTGACTTTGAGCTTTATCAGATGGATGTCAAGACTGCGTTTCTTAATGGCGACATTGACGAAACAATTTATATGGTATAGCCAGAAAACTTTGAGTCGGGAGACCCAAAGAATATGGTCTGTAAATTGACAAAATCTATCTATAGACTCAAGTAAGCTTCCCATCAATGGTGCCACAAGTTTCATCAGGTGATTATCTCGTTTGGTTTTGAGATAAACGCTGTTGATAATTTTGTGTATCACAAATTCAGTGGGAGTAAGTACATATTCTTGGTTTTATATGTTGATGACATATTGCTTGCCACAAATGATATAAGCATGTTGCACAAAACCAAGAGATTTATATCAAAGAATTTTAAGATGAAAGATCTTGGTGACACCTCTTTTGTATTAAGGATCCAGATACAACGAGATCATTCTCGGGGTATTCTTGGAATATCGCAAAGGAGCTATATCGATAAAGTGTTCAAAAGGTTTGGCATGCAGGATAGCAAACCAGGTGACACCTCTGTCACTAAGGGAGACAAGTTCAGTCTCAATCAGTGCCCTAAAAATAACCTTGAAGTTAAGGAAATGCAGAAGATTCTTTATGCATCAGCTGTAGGGAGTCTAATGTATGCTCAGGTGTGTACGCGTTCGGATATTGCATACATTGTTGGTATGTTAGGTAGATATTTAAGTAACCCTGGGATGGATCATTATAAAGCAGCCAAGTGGGTTATAAGGCATTTGCGGAGAACAAAAGATCATATGCTCCTATATAGGAGATCGGATCAGTTGGAGATCATAAGGTATTTCGACTTCGATTATGCTGGATGCCATAGCAGTAGAGTTTGTAGCATGCTATGAGGCATTCAACCATGGGATATGGTTGCGGATTTTTGTCACTCGGCTATGCATTCTTGAGGGTATTGAAAGGCCACTTAAACTATATTGTGACAATAAGTCAGCAATGCTATATTCCAACAACAGGAGCTAATCTAGGTCAAAGCATATTGACATTAAGTTTCTAGTTGTGAAGGTGGGAGTACAAAGTGGACAAATATCCATAAAGCACATTGGGACAAACTCTATAATAGCGAATTTGCTTACAAAGGGATTACTACCCAAGGTTTTTTATGAGCACACTACTCATATGGGTGTTATTTTGTGTGAGGATATCACATTATAGTGGGAGTTTGTATCATTTTGCATTTTGTTACTTTATGTTTGATTTTGGACATACTTATGCATTTATATATTTGGATATTTTTCTGATCAGAAATAAAGTATTCAGTTCATTTCACTCTGTTATATTGCGTTAAGTATTGATCTCATTAAGGAATAAAGTAGGACCAGTTGGAAATAGACATGTATAGATCACATTGCACGTAATTTCCATGCTACGCATTCATGATTGATCTATGTCATTTGGTTATGTTGGTATACGTGACCATTGATGGGTTTAGTCACGCTAAATGTGACGAAAACTGTTTTGATCCTATAACGGCATAATCAATAGACGAGATTGTTTGGATATACCCTAAAATTGTGGTAGCAAAATTTTGGAGCTCATAAAGTCATACACATTTGTATAGTTACATATATGGTCCAGTGGGAGATTGTTGGAAAAATTCCCTCATGTGAGGCCACACATGTAAATATTAAATGTAGTATGCTATCTTTGGTTAAGCCTAAATTAAAGTGATCTTATTAAGATTAAAAGTATTAAGACTTAAGAGTATAATTGTCATGGAATTAATGTTTAGATACCAGAGTGCTATATCTAATTTGATGATGGGCCAAATTAGAAAGAGCAAAACATATAACAATCTAATTATTATATATTAAGGTTATGGTCCTCAAATTATACGATCTTTTCAGTTTGTTTGTATCCTCATCAACAGAGCAATAGAGAACACTTTAAGGTTCACAAAGATTATAATAATTTGGAAGATCACAACCCATCCACCAACATCCAACAATAGATTCATGTAAGCTTCTGTTTTCTTTTATCTCCTTTTCTCTTGAATTGATATGGGTTATGAACATGAATTTAAGGTTTGATTAATTATGATATAGAAACATGTTTAGGTTAAACTTTCGGATTAATTATGTACCTATCCATGTTTATTTAGTTTTAATCAAATTCTTTACACTATTCTCAAAGTGAAGTTAAAGAATCAAGAAGGATTAGAAACAAAAACACAGAATACCATCAGATAACAAATTATTTGTTCAGTAGAAATGAACCAGTACAGCATCATAAGACTTTACAGTGTGTCAAGTATAATAAAGCTATTCATAGTAAATAAGATCTATATGAGGTCCCTTGTATAGTTATAAAATCGATTCATGAGTCATGACTGTGAAACATACAAACAAATCGAATCAAAGTTGTTTATTCTCATTCTCCTAGCTGGTTTGTCAGCCAGCTGATTAGGTAACTAGTTACACATACAATAGATATGAAAACCTCAAATTCAGATATTCAAATTGACTCCATTCTATGATAATAGAAGTTTATACAATTATATAATCCTTTTCCAAAGTTCCTCCACAATGACCTTTTATTAAATGTAAGACAACTAAACCATCTTAAGAGAAGCAATTGCAAAAATGTTTACATTACCGGATTCGAATCTCATACGTATATAACCACATCTGAGCCTTCAGTTGCGGTTGCGGTTTCCAATGCAACCACAGCCTCGCATTCTGTCTTCGGATGCAACCCCTGGTTAGGGCTCACACTCTGGGCTTCAGATGCAAACTCTGTCCAGTGCTCACATTATGTGCTTCAGATGCCATTACTGGCCAAATATAGTTTCTTCCAATATCTTATAAATAAATATAACTCTTCTAAATTTTAGAGGAAGCAAACCAGAACTTAAAATAGCAAAAAAAAAAAAAAAAAAAAAAAATTTCTTTTCATTTTTTCCTATTAATGAAGACACAATTTAAATTTGTAATATGCATTTAGTATAGGTTATTGACATGCCTTCTTCATTACCAATAATTGGCAATGATATCTACACAACTTGTTAGTTGGAGTTGTATCATAATTTTTTTTTGTTAAAAATATAGACTTCACATTAAAGTCATGTAAAATCAATACCGTAAATTTCACTGCTTATGCTTTTTATTATTACTTTTATTTTTTATATTAGGTAATCTTGTCATATTAGATAATTTCGACCCTAAATTCAAATTTCGGATACTGATTCCTAATTTATAAAAGCAAAAGAGTTAGAAAATCTTACATAGATTTGATCCAATATTATTCTTGAAAAAATTATACCATATTATTTACTAATAATAATTTTAACTCACTATAAATAATACTAGACTGTCTAAATTATTTTTCCAAATGATATACCATGGGAGTTAAATCGGCTATTAATGTGTTAGTTAATAATTAGAATTAATTTGATACGTCATTTGATCATATAATTTGGATAGCTTAGAATTATTCTTTAACTAAACTTTCACTTTCGATAATTTTCATTTTTCTTTTCATTTTTTTTTTTTTTTTCCAAATTAATAGTCTATAAAATATGATAATAATGATATATCCATAATATTCGCATATTTTAAAATATGAATATTTCTTATTTCAATGAATTGAATCTTTAAAAACATTTCATTGATAGATGTGAATTGTGTGCAATGGATGTTTTTGCATGGTTGTCAACAAAAAAGTTGCAACATTTATTTATAATTTAACAATACTGGTATAAAACGCAGTAAAATCTAAGAAATCTACTTCAATTCTTTTTTTTTTTTTGATTATGCAATAACATGATATAAGGAGATAATCTCCAAATTTGTTTCTCCTATCTAACAACATACAAAACATGAATTTACAATGAACTCAAATGATGTTAAAACTTTTATTCACAAAAGAGTCTGGAATGGATCAAAGAAAATTTGGTAGATTCCGATGAAATCGTCAAGGAAAGAATCCTTCCTTCTGTCTTCTTTTCTTCTTTCAGAGTGTAGAGAGTCAGCGGTTAAGTAAGCGAGTAATCACCATGTTTGTGACTTCAAACCCCTTCTCTAGAGATAATTAGCTTCGGTGTCATAATCACCTTTTTAACTTACAGTGAAGGGATGGTCAAACCAATGTATCAGCATGGCGGATGTTGAACTTACAAAGAGGGCAGGTTGCATTTATCCGGAGCCATTTGCTGATGCATCCGCAATGGAAATGATGGTTGCATGGTAATGTATGCAGCTCCACCCCATCTACATATGGACAAAGGCAAATGCAGCAATCCTAGAAAGTAAACAATCCAAGTTAAATTCCATGCATCCTGCCATTTTTGTTACTTAGGATGTGGTAAAGACTGAAAACTTAAAAGAAACGAAATAATTTACTTCATACTCAACATATCTGAAACACTCATACACATACAATAACAAACCAGTTGCATTAGTGATTAGTCTAACTATAAAGATTGATATGGAAAATGAAAGTAAATTGGACTAACTCGGAACATAACCAGCAAGACTGCTTTTCTGTTTTGGTTACTTGAAACTGCTGATTTGAAAACAAGATAGAAGTGTATTAGCCTGTTAATTTTTTATCATCACCAAAGAATCTGACTATTATTTTTTAGTTCCTTCAAAGAACTTTAGAGTTCCACTACATTTAGCATCCAAAAAGGGCATTTCCTTTCTTTCCACATTTAGCATCTAGTGAAGCCAACACCCAATATGTATATGTATGTTCTTGCGTATATTTGTCGTTTAACTTAGTAGTGTTATCAAACCTAGAAACAAGAATAAGAATCATCTACTTTGGGCAAAAAGTTATTTTAAATCAAATTAATTTTATACCCACATTTTAAAATTAATGATATAATATGTTTTAAAAATCAGGAGTATTTCAGTCAAGATTCTCTCACTTTGTTTTACCTTGATGGATAAAAATGTCATTTGAATTAAACATATTTTTATCATTAGTGTTAGAATGGGGGTATAAAAGTATATGATTAAAAATACTTGTCTCAGAAGTAGGAGATGATTGTACTTGCCTTCTCTATTTTCTAATATCACCTACCCATAAACTAATACCAAAATAAAAATGATGATTCAAATTATATCAGCAAGTATATAAATCAGACCAAACTGAGAGCAGATGGGTTGTAGAGATGCTCACAGAATCCTCCGGAGAAAGAGCAAGTTCGTTACTGGAGTTACTGCTGCCTGACTCCAATCCTGTCCCAAAAGCATCTTGCTTCTCACCATTATTCATTGTCCTCAAAGGGCTAGCCAATCGATACCTATACTTGGGAAGACTCCTAATATCATCTTCACGTGCACCTTTTCTAGTTGCAACAGCATAAGCTATTGCTATAATTGGGATGAGGCAAAAGATAGCAAGGAAGAAGCTACATGCCATCACGATGCAAAAAATTATAAAGAACACGTCAAAGGCTAGAAAGACAACCGTCAACCTGCAATTCGTGGACTGAGGTTCATCAGTAAGGTTTAATATGTCTGTAAATAATGTACTGCATGAACAAACTCAAAACCAAATGCTGCTTGGTGGGTGAGTATACTTATATAGTGCTGTCAGTGAATTAAAAGGTGTGGTGATTATATTACTCGTAGTTTTGAAGGTTCATGAAACTATAAACATTTTAACAAGAAACTACTATTTCTCTACAATATTGATACAAATAAAGGTTTGGTAGTTCAGGTATCTCTACGTTTTTTCTTTCCTTTGGTGGCAGGTTGGGTGGGGGAAAGGAGGAATGCTGAATGCTCATTCTGTGAATTCCTAGCAGTCGGAATTAAACAGGTAATGGTGACAGGAAATCTCTTGAGTCTTGTGAACAAACAAACAATCACCAGCAAAGTTTAAAGAGGTTTATGCATTCTCAAACGACATAGCCAATATAGTGCCATGACTGGTACAAAATTTTTAAGACCTCCTTGCATGCTTTTGGATAAGATAATTAATACACTCCTTGTAAACCAACCATAACCTATTGCGATATACACTTGGAAAAAAGTGTTCACAATATTCCCAAATTTAGAGACTTCTGTAGGAACAAATGAGAGAGGTTCACAAACATCTTTAAACTTTATTGTCCATTCTTTTGTGCCTGTTCAAATTTTATTGGTAATATGTTCTGCATGTTAATTGTTATTTTTGCAGCAAAATGGGAATCGAGAGAAAAAGAGGTTAGAGCTAAAGCAAGATAATTCCCGAGACTGAACACGTTGTTCTTACCAGTACAGACGAGGAGAATCCTGTGGTAGTGATTGGCCACCAACAACAATCCAATAAAATCCCATCATCCACCAGATGGATGAGACAATCGTATTTATTGTCTCCAACTTTTTCACAATGCTGAAACATAGACATAGGATCAGATGAAACATTTGCTATAGGTAAGCATTTTTATTTTATTTTTTATATTCAACACTGAAAAATGAACTACCGAAAGAGTAAAGGGAAAAGATAACAAGAAAACATGCAGGCTTGTTAAAAATTGGCCCTGGCCCCTGCAAAAGACCAATCTTAATAGGGCGGCTATAAGAGTAATCAAGACCAGTGCTGGATCCTCGTTCGTACACACCTTAGAGAAGGCGGGAAGATGAACCTCCCCTGATTCATATATATTATTAATTTTATATTTTTGTCTTTATTAAAAACAGTTAAAAAATAAAAAAAGTGTCATCCAAAAGTTGTCAATGGAACCCTAAGTGGAATTCTGACAATCTTTTACTCTGGTTCCTGAGCCTGACCTCACACTCTCACACTCACTCCATATCATTATCTTTTTATTTCTTTAATTGTTTTGCAGTTAATCAATTTTCTCTATCCTTCATTGGTGTTGCCTTCTTTTCAGATAGTTGTAAAAAGATGAACACTTTTCTTAGTGGATTCAAGGAAAACATATTTGTTGAATTTTACCAACTTACTTGCCAATATGCCAAAAAAAACTGTAATAGGTCTGAATATAATTCCAAAACTAAAGTTTAAGATTAATTGTAAAATATTTATGAGTATAAAATAGAACTATTAATTTGTTTACTACAATTTTACTTGAAAAAACGAAGAAAACAACTAATTCATGTTTGAAGAGTTATCTTTTCTATAAAAATCAGTGTTTGTATGTATTTTCTTCTTTTCTATTTTCTTCAATTTTCTAGCAGGGAAATAAGACTAAGAATCACCACCAGAGGCGGAAATAGGAGCAGGGTTGGCTTTACCGGCCTTACCCTGCCTTGTTTAGCCACAAACTTTATATGGTTGCTGATGATTCAAAAACCAAATCACCTAATAAATGGATATAACCCCTAATACAGACCTTCAACTGCAATGACCGTCACAAATGGTTTCAAAACATCATCCTCACCAATTCTAATATTATAGATGTTAATAGCTTCATCAAAAAACTATAAGATATACTAATATATTATCCAGACTCCGGTCCTATATCTTCAATTCAGCCGTCCCCAACTCCGGATCTTCCTCGAAAACCATACATCATTAGAAAATACAGGCCTTGAAATATAACCAAATTCACCAACAATTTCATTCCATGTTCCACCACACAACACACAATCTACATAACCATTTGCCCAAAAGAGCCCTTCGAAGAATCAGTAACAGACCTTGAGGTTTGATCAGAAGATTTTTCAAATAAATTATAGTCACGAATTCAATACATAAAAGGCCCTTCAAAGCTAAATTTACTAACAAAATTATGACTTTAAAAGAATCAGATTATATTTTATCCAAACAAGTCTCTTCTTTTGACTTCATCTACATCATCATCATCAGAATATTAAAAATAATAATAAACAATTTTCTTTTACAAAACAAAAAATATTGAAATAGGAAGATAATAATAAGCTCACCGGCTGTGTCTCTGAGACGGTGAAAGCTCATTGACAGCCACACGATCACCAGCGCCAGCAGCAGCAGCAGAGTTTTTGTTGGTGAGATAGTGAAACCACAAAATACCCACATGCAAGAGACACTGGAAAGCGTACCCAGAAACCCAAACCCTCAAAGGAGTGGAAGGTCCCTCTTTAATAGCCAGTAGCATCACAACCACCGAGACCACCACGAAAGCCAAGTTCCACATCACATCCAGAAACACCACCGGCTTCGAGTACAACTCCGAGGAGCCCGAAGAAGACCCGCAATTCTCTCCTTCCATCGGATCGCCGCAGCTGTGTGATGAGTGGCGCGTGAGTGGGAGTGAGAGCGTGGTGCTTATCATGGAGTGCCGCCACATTGAATTGTTGATGTTGTTACCGTTGGAATTCAGTGGTTGTTCATCTTCCATTGCTTGGCTAGAGTAAGAGAGAGAGAGATAGATAGATAGATTTTGGGAAAGTGGAGGTGTCAAAAGAGGGAGTGTGTGTTTTGTCGTGTTGGGCCGAAAACGGTGTCGTATTTTTAGGTGGACTGGAGGTTAGCGTTGATTATTGGGTGGGGTCACTAACAGTAATGCTCTTTTGGGAGATCGTTCACGTGAATAATCAAGTCAGATTACTGTCTTTTGACTTTTTTTATAATCTACCTTTTTTTTTTTTTCTTGACCTTTTTAATACCCGTTTAGAAGAGTTTGGCTTTGGTTAAAAGAGTTTTTTTTTTTTTTTCTTAAAATTTGTTTTTTTTTTTTCTTTCATCCGTAAAACTTTTGGATGATTAAAAAATATGTTTTATATCTATTTAAATAAACTTAAAATTTAGGTTTTTTTAAATGGATTTTTTTGAGATTTTTTAATAAAACTAAAATGTCTAATATAACTCTATCATTTAAAATAGTTTTTAAATATTTTGATAATTCTATAATTTAAAAAAAAAAAAATTCTATTAAACAATCAAATGATCAACATCTTCTCATTTAAAGCTCATTTATAGAAGGTCTACTTTAAAAGATCTACTCGAAGAAACTTTTTCAAACAGAGTCTTAAAGTATGTGATTGGTTGTGGATAAATTGATTTTGAAAACTAAGTACATCTTAAGTACACATTCATTGTAATACTTAAATATCATGAGATTATATGAGATTGAGATAAAGATCAGATCGGTAGATAATCAAAATTCTTTTTTTGTTTTTTTAAATCTAACACCAAGCATTGCATGTATAGATGCACATGCAAAACAGAGAAACATCTACCCACAACACGGAGAAATCCCTCAAATGTTTAATCTATCTTTAAAAACAACAATTTGATTTCGAAATTTCATAAACTTGTCTTGTAAATGGTTTTTTATTTTATTTTATTTTTTTTGTAGAAAAATAAAATTATCAATAGGGTATTTTAAAATTATGAAATGTATCCTTTAAAAAATATAATTATTTTCCAATTTTAATCAAATACAAATAGGATTTTTTTTTAAGAATAATGCTAAACATCTCAACGTATATCCCAACTAATGAAGTGTTAATTAGTGAGTTAATAGATACGGTAAAATAGATCATTATTGATTTATATACATTCACCATTTTTATACCTCATCTGCCACCTTCCCACATGTATTGAGATAAGAAAGTTGGGATTTTAGCAGGGACTTGAAGACTTTTCAAAATTACATTTGATGTTTTATAAGAAATTGAATTTACAACACTAACGGTGAAGTTAAAAAAAAAATAATAATAAATAAATAAATAAAAACAGCGGTAATATTTAAAATTTCTGTGACATATGAAGCAGTACGAAAATTTAATGCTACCTGTAAAATCCAACAGTGTGTTTAGGATCATGTTCAAGCAATTATCAATTAAAAAAAAAATTAAAAAATTTGAAAAAAAAAAAAAAAAAAACACAATCTAATTGAATTTTTTTTTTTTTGCCTCGAATTGGTGGCAGTTTATATAAAAAATAAAAAATAAATAAAAAAATTAAAAAAAAAAATCATATTTATAACAACACTAAGTTATCGAAAGATTAGATGGTGTTGATTTAGTAGTAAACCTCTAACATATACAACAAGAGGTGGCGGGTTCAAGTCCTTCCCTTCCCAGAAAAACCCCCAAATTTATATATAATGTATTACTCAAAAAATATATATATAGAGAGACCGACAGGATTAAGGCTCAAATTGATATTGCTTCTTGAGGTGTTTTTCGAAAATATAGCTTCTCATTTTAGCTTTTAGGAGATGCCAAAAGTGACTAGAAATGACTAGGGTGTTTGGTAAATCCCAAGGAAGTGTTTTCGGTCATTTTTGGTTTCTTCTGAAAACCAAAATGAGAAGAAATGCCAAACTTAGCCTAAGAATAACAATACCCTGAGTATGTGCAAGAGAATTGCATATTTGCATGTTTTCAACCTATACTGAATTTTCTCACCATCAACAATCAGCACTGAAGTAATTCATTAAGTTCGATGTTGAGTTCCTGACCAAAACGCTGACATTGTACGCATCGATGTGGGACTATGGGAGACGCACCATACATATGCATCAGGTGGATCATAGTTTCTCTCCACATCCAAGTCCACAAACACAAATAAATTTTTTCTAAATGAAGATTAAATAAGTCCATATAAATTAATAGACAAGAAAATTAGGAATCCAGAAAAACTAAACTAAATTAAATAGAAGTTACATCTCAAATAGTATCATGTTACAAATTAAGCGAGAATTTTTCCCATACTATTTATATGTTACAACTTACAACTTCAGAGTGTTGGTACATCAACCATGAAGCTGGAAAAATTAACTTATTTTGAGCTCAATACTACAGCAATAACAAGTTGGGAAATTCTCTGAATTCCGCACACCTGAAGAACTAAATAGTAAATACTGATCACGGCAACAAATTCTGGAAAGGGACTTGCGCTCGCTGCAGTCACCTAGTGGCTCTTATCTCCCTATCAACTACTGATCACCTGGGGATAGAACAAGAAGATTGCATGTCAGTCCAAACACGATTTAAGCACAACCAAATATTCATATCTAACGTAAGATTATGTATATGTTCTGTAATAATTATAAAGAGCTGTACCTTATAATCTCTATACAATAAAGTCATTTAAATGCACATTTGATTTCCTCAGAAATGTATAACGTTTGCAAAAACAAACTTAAATGAGTTGAGCAGACTTCAATTAAAGTAAATTTGAGGCGAACATAATGGCAGAAAACTCTCTAGGTTAATAAAAACAAGTTGATATATAATCTCTTTTCAAAATCAGTTGATTCAGAGCATAACAATGAACATAAATTCGCCAACTGTACAACATATAAATCTATCTCCATTGGTACTAATACATACCTATACAGCTAAGAAGGGGTTACTCAATTACCCGACACAATTACTAGGTGTACGTCTACCAAACCAATATAGAGGTACACATTTTTTAATTTTCAACAACACAATTGTTCACTAAGGACCCAAACCAAAGATCAAAATTGCACAAAATTTCAGAAAAAAAAAAAGATTTTGGGATGAAAATCAGGTATGTATTTATCATATGACAATCCAGCAAGCACTGAAATACAACTCATTCAAAACCCGTAAACCTAACTTTATCTTTAGTGTCCAGAATGCAATAGTATGTAACTGCAGTTAGAGAAGAGAACCAGAACAATTTTATGATAAACCAAACAAAAGAAAACCAATGAACAATTTTCATTACCAAAGCTGAGATACAATTGCATGCTAAGGGGCGTGCCCACACACACACAAATTCTCATTTATGGTGCCACCTTATAAGCAAAGGTCTATATTGTGTGCGGGAAAGGCTTTTTGCCATTGGATCAATCCAACGGCCTAAAGCCATGCAGTCAATCAAAATAATAATAATAATAATAAATTGTTATTTTACACTGCCCGCTGACATAAGAAGACCTCTCTCTCTCACGTCTTCTCAATTCATGTTTCCATTTTCTTTCTCAAAACCTCTCCAATCTCCATCTCCATTTTACATCAAACGCAATAAGCTCTCCATCTTATGTAAATTCAAGAAGCTCAACTCTTCATCTCGTAAGTATTCCTCTTTTGTTTTATTTGGATTTCAATTTGGGGACAACAAGATGATTCTCCACAAGATGATTCTCCACAAGTGTTTTTGGTGTTGAGGATTCTCCGGGAGTGCTTTTAATCTGATATGTTTATAAAATATTTAATCAGTTTGATGTTGGAAGTTTAAAATTCTGTATTTGGAACCCTAATTCGTGAAATTGACTACTTGATTGTAGATTATTGCTGGCCTTTTGATGTGTTTTTGCCTATGTTATTTTGAAGATACAAAATATTTTGAAGAAAAACTCAAGAATAATCAGATCAATTTAAGAGAAAATTCAATATCTATGATTATCTATTTTTTCTTTTTTCCTTCAATGACATGAAACTCTTAATTCTAATTAGTTTTCTAGCTTTTTTCTTTTTATAAAACTGATTAAATAATATATAAACATATACGATCAATTTAATAAAAAAAAAAAACACTTGTGGAGAATCATCAGTGTCCTAAACCAAAAACCCCAAATCAAAATCCAAGTAAAACAAAAGAGAAAAATGAAAGAGGAATACTTACAAGATGAAGAGCTTCTTGAATTTACAGAGAAATGGAGATGGAGAGCTTATTGAGTTGATGTAGTAAAAAATTCCCTGACATTGGAGAGGTTTTGAGAAAGAAAATGGAACATGAATTAAGAAGTCGTGGGTGTGAGAAAACGTGAGAGAGAGGTCTTCTTGTGTCAGCGCTTGGGCGATGTAAAATAACAATTTTTTATTATTATTATTTTTTGATTGACCGAATGGCTTTTGGCCGTTGGATCCTTTCCCACACTCAATAACTCCATCTAGGAGACTTGAGGTGAAAGTTTCTATATATATATATATATATATATATTGGTTCAACACTTCAACATATAGGGATAAAAAAAATGCCCTTCCTTCCTCTCCCTCTCTTCCCCGATTGAAAATGAAGTTTTCTACACTTGTGGCCATCAGAGGGGTTGATAACAGTAATGTTGGATACTTGGACGCTAAATCTATTGTATGTAAAATATTATTTCTTCACTGTTTGGCTCTAATACAAAGTAAATGTTGGCTGTGGCTCACATCATTTGACAAGAAATACAAAATAGTAGTTCAAGTATCTCAAGAGCTAGGATATTTGTCACTTATTCAGAGGTGTAAAAGTTTGGAGAGTCCATTTGCATGCCTTTTCCGTTCACCCTATCACAAGATGGAGAGAGCCAATAACTTCAAAAGAATTTAAATGATCTGACAGCCAAAATAATAATAATAAAAACACGTATAGAAACTTTTTTAGCATAGGGTGAGTAAAAAACTGGAAAAGCAAGTTGGAGAAATGTGACCTTTTTCCAAAAGCATGAGTAAGCAAGGGCCATTCCCGACGAAAGTCAGATGTTGATTAAACACTAGAAAAAATAACCTCTGCACTTTGATGACCCACATTGGCAGTGCTTCCTTCTTTCTGCTTTGTCAGGCCGCCCATAATCATATGTCAACTCTGCCATAGGAGGAATGTGTCTGATGGCATAAAATGCAATATGAAGCTCATACCCCTTGTTATTCTCACGCAAAACCGGCTGCCAGAATACATTGGGAGAGCAACTGTGGTTCATAAAACGAGCTACATTCCCAACAGATTTTGCACTTATAGCTAAGGGAAATGGGATCTTTGGAGCCACATGAGAATCACCAGGGACAGGTTCCACTGGCTTGCGTGTGGCATCAAAAATGTAATCATCCTCATTTTCGCCTCGAAGTTCCTCTATCTTGGACGGATCAATGACCTCCCCTGCATAAACACATACAAAAGCCCCAGCACGAATGGGATCCCAAGACCTAAGACCCCAACCTTTATTCCTAGTTTTAAACACCTCCAAATGAACTTTTAGACCACCTTGAGATACTCGATTCCGGCAATTAGAAGGGCACAGACAAGAAGAACCACACTCATGCATCACGGATTTTTGATCCACAACAATCCCGTTGGCAGTATATGGAAGATAGCCTGCATTCTTTTGTATGCAAGCACAGTTGGAATTACCAGGGAGACATCCACCACTGCAAGTACAAGCGACAGCAGAATCTACTGAATCAACTGGTTTTGAATACTTAAGACTAGATAAATAAGAAAAATACTCCGGTCCTTTCTCATCATCAACATCATTTACAAGAGAAACGGGTATATTTTCTGCCCCTGAAGTAAGATCTGGCAATATAACTCCAATTCTAGATGTAATACTCTCCTTCCATTGTTGAACCAATTTCCATTTCGAGAATGCTTCTGGTTGCCCAGGTAACCTAACCAGTTTATACTTAAAGACAGTGCAACCTGACTTGCCTTTCTCCACCCATGACTCCTGAATTCTATAAAGGCCATCATAGACATATATCTTACAACTTGGATTTGTTGCATCCCTCAGTCCACGAATGACTCGTATCTCATTGCCTCGATGCACACTTTTTTCCAAAGCAAGATTACCCCTTTCAAGCTTCTGATCCATTACTTCCTTATCTTTCTTATTAAAGTTCCCACCTGATCCACTGTAAATCAACACATCTGCATCCTCTACATTATCCTCATATCCTCCAGATGAAACAATGCTGACTGCTACAGGCTCTTCTTCTTGACTGACTTTCAGACCCATGTAATCAATCCCCGCCATTGACGGAGAATGCAATCCAACCAAGCACATCTCCATCCTGAAAAAGAAAATATCCCCAACTTCAACTCCAGGTACAAGGCCAATTCTCTTCTTAGCATTGGTCCGAATCCCCTTATTCATCAAAATCGCACCTGCTCTCAAGTCAGGCCGTCGGCTAACCCCATGAGCTTCTCTTACATCCTCAGCCTGCGATATTTTTCTTCGGAACAAATCAAATATCAGGAGTATACATCCCACTGACCCCTTGTCACCATCAGTTTTTCGGGATGCATCAAACTCTGCAAGATTAAATGACAAGAGAATGTTACTAAGTATTGCATCTGTGTCAACTTCTGGTGAGTTTAAAACAATGTCCCCACTACCCCTAGTCCTCTTCTGAGACCTCTTCCTTAACCTCCCAGACTTACTAGTACCCTCCACATCATTCATATTAAGGCTTTGACTGTCATACCCATCTTCTTCTGTAAAGCCACTGTGGGATTGTGACTGAAAACGACTCCTCGTACTCTTAGATGGTCCAGTGTCTCCATTTACCCGAGCCCCTGCTGTTGAGGGCGGCGGTGTCCTAAATGAATTTATTGGAACAGCATCAGAAATTGTGTTGCTATAAACATTGGGCCTCTGAGAATCCCCTGAACTGAAAAATGGGTAAAATGGAGCAACCCCAGAAGGAAAAGGGCCGGATGGGGGTGCACAAACAAATGGAGCACCAGGAGTCGGAAATGAAGGCATATTAGATGGTGATGGGAAAACAGGAACAAGGCGGCGCAATGGCCGTACATCCAAAACCCTAGACTTATCAAATGACCCAGAAGCAGGAACCGAGTCTTGCCCTAAGTTTTGATCCATTATAACACTTCTTGCCAACACAAGAAAACCCCAATTTTGCAAGCTCGAAGTCCCCCTATCACCAAATGCGAAACAAAATCCACTTCTCTTCTGCTTGTGATAAGTTTTAATCGACACTGATAAAAGTCGGGTTATGCTACAACAACAGCAGCAACAACATCATTTCGCTATAAAACGAAAAATTTCCACACCAAGATGCGAATCTGATTTGAATCGACGAAGTCAATGAATTTCTGAAACATGCAAGTGAATATAAATCAGCTACATAGGTAAAACAAATTCTTAAGCAACAGAAACTAAACCCTAGAAGCAGTACAAGACATCGTCTCATACGAACAAAATTAAAATCTATAAGGTGCACAAAGACAAGTAAATTACCTGTTTGGTTACAGAGAAAATATAGTATATATAAAGCAAACATGAACAGAACCTAAAATTTCACAATGTTTTCATTCATTTTCTCAACAACCCAGATGCCAAATTGAAGTAAGAACGCACAAAGAGGAAGAAACATTCGAAAATTTGTTAAAGCAGATCAGAGCTGAAAACAAAATTAAGTGCAAAAGATCTATCCTGTAAAAAATAAAAAAAATAACCATAAAAGAAGAGATCTTGAAGAAGGAAAGAGTTGTTACCTGATGCAAAGATTTCCCGATTTGAAATTCTTACAAGAGAAAAGGCCTTTGTTTTTCCAAACCCAAAACCTCGTGTTTTTTTTTTTTCAGAAATGTTTTCCCAATTGTATCGTCTCTCTATTAGTCTCTTTTTTTTTTCCTTTTTTTTCTTTTTTTTTTGTCTTGTGTGTTGTCTTGTTAATCGAAGGTTAAGAGGGCAAAACTCCAGTGGTTTGCAAATCACTGAATCTCTCTGTACACGTTGTCGACTTGCCGTACGCTCCTTGAAACTTAAAGTTTTTAAAAAGGGAAAATTACAATATTATTTATTCAATTAATCAATTAAAACACAAACTAAAATTCGAAAATATATATATAGTATAAGAATCGAAATAATTTTTTTTTTAAACATCAGTTAGCATATTTTGTTTTTTTAGCTCGGTTATATATAAAATGATATAAATAGTTTTATTCAATTAGATTTAACTAAACTTTAGCTATGAAATAAATAGTGTTATTCTGGTAGGGTGTGTTTACTAATCGGAAATGAGAAGAATCGAAATCAAGTTCTACTAGAAAGGAAATGGAAGGGAATTGAAATTAAGTTACTAAATTCTATTAGTGTGTTTACTAACTTTCAAGAATTAGAAATAGAATCAAATTTATACAAAGTTGATTATAAAAATATCCCTGCATACCAAAAATAGTCATATTTATACATATGAGAAATATATGAGTACAACTAATAAATAAATAAATAAGTTTTTTTTAATCAAACTTTTTTATAATCAACGGTTCAAACACACGTGTTTATATATATAATCAAGGCATATGTACACTTTTTTTTTTTAATATTCTATTCACCTTTTTTTTTTAATAGTTCGCAATTCATTTTTAGTTTTATTTGTGTATATATATATATTTAAATTAAGTGGGAATATTTTTGTAAAAATGTATGAATTCCCCAGGAACTTATATGTGTATGAGGCCTATAGAACTTAATTCCTCACAAATTTTGTAAACACGAGAATTTAAGAATTAGGAACTTAATTCTCTCAAAGTAGAATTCTTGATCAATAAATGTGCCATTAAATTTAACTAAAGTTAATGTAGGAATTTTTTTGTTGATTTTTAAAACTATTTAATTTAATTTGGAATTTCATTAAATTTAGGAAGTTATTTGCAATTCCCCATTTACAAAAGGTACCGTTTGAAAAAATAAAGGAAAAAAAAAAAAAAAAAAGACCTTGCACATTAGCTAAATAAAATGACAAAAAGCACCCCTACAAGCAATGTTGCAAACGTTGTTAGGCACTAGTCGGACGGTGACCCCTCGCTTAGCGCTTAGCCCACCTAGTCAGCGACTAGATCGGGTGGCAGGGCAGAATTTGTTTTTTAGTTAATTTTTTGAGAAAATAGCACTAGGCACAGTAGGTGGTGTCCTAAAAAGGTCATTCAATATTTAAATTATTCCCCACTTCCATTCTCCCCATACAATTCAAAGCAACAGCAACAACACAAGGAGCTCCTTTTATTTTTAATCAAACTAAATAGTTTTATGTCTTTAAGGGCAATGTTGGAATTATGAGAAAATTACAAATTGGGGTGTAGATACAATTTTAGTTACAATCAAACTTATATTGATTTTCCGAAAATGAAAATCAGACAGAAACGGGAGATGTTGAGATAAACCAAAACAAAAATTAAAGAATGAAAAAGAATTAATTACAGTGTTAGTCCATAACTAAAAATAATAATAATAAATAAATAAATCATTATTATCCAGTAAAAAATAGTTTCGGTATTTAATTAACTAATAGATTGAAATAAAAACTTAAGACAAGTCAACAGTGAATTTCCAAAAACGAAATCAGAAAGATAGAGAAAATCTTGGCTAGGACAGTCCCATACAAGTGAATATGGGACCGTCCAATAAGAGTTAGCCACATATATATTGGAGAATATGTGGCACACTTATGACAGACTTGTGGATATGGATGGCAATGGATCGGATTGGGTATGGATACCCCAATATCCATCCCCATATCCGTTTGAAATATATATCTCCATCCCCACATCCATCCCTATTTCTAAGTGAGCGGGGTGGACTCGGATAATCCGCTAATTAAAATAGAGATATCCATCTCTGCTCCGTTTATATCCATATCCGATAAAAATACTTTAAATTTTTATACTCTACAAGAGAAAAATGTAACTAACATATGTAACGGTATATTTTATCCTATTTAAAGAGAAACAAATACATCCAATAAAGTTCAGATATAAGAATTAATAATAACTTATATAATTATAATTAATAATTACATAATAAAGTTTTATATTTTTAAAATATTAAAATTTATAATGAATTCGGATAGGGATGGAGATCCATAAATGATATCCACCCCCATCCCAGAAAATAAAATGGATATTAGAATGACATCCATCCCCGCTCCGTCCCTAAAATAATAGTATCCATCCCATTTTAAATGGAGTGGATTCTTACGGATATCTGTATCCGTAAATAATTTTACCATCCCTACTTGTGGATCACTTGTGGTAAACTCTTATTGGACAGTCTCATATCCACGTGTGTGGGACCGTCCCAGCCAAGATTTTATCTATCTTTCTTATTTCGTTTTTGGAAACTCACTGCTGACTTGGGTCTTAAGTTTTTTTATTTCAATCTATTAGTTAATTAAATATCGAAACTATTTTTTACCAGATAATAATAATACCGAAACTATTATAATATTTCGGGATTGGGGATGAGTTATCACTCGTACCCATAGCCTCTTGGATTGGATATATAGGGGTTATAATTTGGGGTTTGAGAAAGAATTTTTTTGACATGGAATTAAGAAGTTTACTAGTTGACCAGTGTTATTTTGTCCCAAGTAACGCTTTTAGAATTTTTTTTTTTTTTTTGTTTTTTGTTTTTGTTTTTTCTTTCCTTCTTCGAATCCTGATGACCATTACTAGATTAGTATTGCTATAACTTTTAAAATAATTACTATACGTAAATCATTGGTTTTTTAAGTTGTGAAATCTTTATATTGCCCCTAATAAATTATTTTAACAATGATATATCATAATAGTATTTATTTAAATTGAATTAATAACAATAAAAATTTTGGATCTCCTCCGTGTGAAGGAGATGTGATTTTTTTTTTTTTTAATAATAATTCTTAAAATTTTGGGTGAGATGACATGTTTTGATTTGGACACTACTATATTTTCTATTCATTTAATATATTTTTTTTTCCACATGTAAAGGACAATTTTACCCTTAAACCATTTACATCGTTGTTAAACTAATAGTAGTCAAAACGGTCAATGATACCTTCGTGTCGTTACAATAAAGCAGGCATTATGTGTTTTTATGTTAAATGTTAGGGTACTTTAATGCAATTTGGCGTTAAAATATTCTTAAATATGCGACAAAATAATTGAAATAATATTTTATTACTTTTTTTTTTTTAATATAATATATTCTCAAAAAAAAAAAAAAAAAAAAAATTGAAGTGAAAACTCAAACTCTTTTAGCCTTTTCAAAATTATAATCACATATAATCTATGATGCTTAACTCTTTTAGTCAAAAATTTAGGGGGCTTATTGTTTTAACTCAGAATTAGTAAATTTATTGTGTTTACAATATAATCCACTATTGAGACTAAAATACTACACTGTCATTTTTTTGCATTTTTTATTATTTGTCTAATTTGTTTTTCTTTTTGTCTCAATTTTATCTCGTCTCTCTTCTTCTAAGGTTAGAATCCAAAAAATCAAAAAGCCATTCTCTTTGTTCTCTCTTTTCATTCCACCGTCTAAAACTAATCTCCCTCTTTGTTCTCTCTCTTCATTCTATGTGATTTTTGTACACCATTTTTGAACACCATCTTCTTCTTCTTCTCCGGATATGTTCTTCTCCTTAATTTTAATTTTGTTTGGCCGGCGATCTTCTCTCCTTTGTCTTCTCTCTTTCTCTCTTCTCGTCTCTCTCATGTCTTCTCTCCAAAATCAGATTTTTTTTTTTTTAATTTCATATTTCGTTTTTTTTCAAGCAAAATTTTCAGATTTGAGGATAGTTGTTGTTTTTATGAACAGTGAGAGTTGTGTTTGAGTTTAGGTTTTGTTAAACAAAATTTTCAAATTTTATTTTATTTTTTTAATTTTCAGATTTTGTTTTTTCCAAACAAAATTTCTAGATTTGAGGGTGGTTGTTGCGTGTTATGAATAGTGGGAGTTGTGTTTGGGTTTGGGTTTTGTTAAACAAAATTTTTAGATTTTTTTTATAAAAAAAAAAAAATCAGATTTCGTTTTTTTAAAACAAAATTTCTAGATTTGAGGGTAGTTGTTTTTATGAATGATGGGAGTTGTATTTGAGTTTGAGTTTTGTTAAACAAAATTTTCAGATTTTTTTTTTTAAAAAAACAAAATTTCCATTGTTTCAAAGCTTCTTTTTAAAAAAATTGTTATAAGGAAATTTGAAAATTTTTGTTATAAGGAAATTTGGAAAATTTTCTAAATCTATTCAAATATGGAAAAATTTTCAGATTTCTTTAAATACACCGGACCACCAATTAAAAACACCAAGGCAGACGAATTAAACACACCATGACAGACCAATTAAACACAAAAGGTGTAAAACTGTAAACCAATTAAACATACTAGGGAAGACCAATTAAACACATAAATACAAAATAATTAAACACACCTAGTGTAAATCAATTAAACATACTAGGACAACTCAATTAAACACACCAAGGCATACTATTAAACACACTAGGTGTAAATCAATTAAACACACCAGATGTAAATCAATTAAACACACCACGATAACCCAATTAAATACACTAGGGTAAGATCAAATTAAACACACCAAGTCTAACACAATTAAACACATCCAGGAAGAAGAAGATGGAGGTCTGGGAAGAAGAAGAAGAAGAAAAAGAAAAAAAAATAGAGAAAAAAAGTTGTTTTTTTTTTCCAAGAAGAAGAAAAAGAAAAAGAAAAAAAATAGAGAATTTTTTTTTTAATAAAGGTAATTTTGTCTAAAAAGTAGATATTTTGGTAAAAACAATAAAAATGTTAATCTTGAATAAAAACAATAAACCCACTAATTTTATGGTTACTTTTAAAGTTCTTCCTAATTATATTATGATCTTTATAGCTATTATGTATTTATAGATATATATATATTTATATATATATTATGATTAATCACACTAATTATTGCACATCCCCATTTAATTTTAGTGGTGTTCACCTCCCTTTTGACAATTGTGTCGTGGTTGAATTTTACAATGCACATTTTATAAATATATGTTGAGAATTTTCTCGTATTAAGATAGTAGCTTTTTTTTAAGGGTTAATAGTATCAATACCCCCTAAAGATATAGCGAAATCGCATAGTGCTCCCTGAATTTCTTTTCCTGACATTAAACCCCTCAAACTCTAATAAATAGGTAAAAATGGACGGAATACTAACTTCCGTCCATTTTTATGTCACGTGACCTTCTCGTACTCCTACAGTTAGGGGTAAAATTGGGTTTTTGAAAAAAAACAGTTTAACTACACTATGAGGGGCATATTGCAACTATATAAGAAAATCTTCAATTCCTCAATTGATTGTGAATTGAAATCGAAAGAGGGATTAAGGTTTTTGCATCGACCCGATTTGTGTAATCAACGCAATTGAAGCTCACCATTTTGGTTATCACTTCGCATATGTTCTGCGTTGACCCGATCGATCACTGTAATCAGCTGAAGCTCCATTTAATTTGTTTGTTAGTCACGAAGATTTTGACAGTTGAGTGATGGTTGGAGTAAGGAAAGACAGTGATAGACAGCCCCAATATGGTAGGTGTTCTATGACAGTTTTGTATTGTAGTTATCTGGTATTTGAAAGGAATGTGTTGTATTTGTGGAAAATTTATCGATTTTATTAAAGGGTATGGGACCACAATGTTTGTCTAACTGCTGTGTAGTAAAAGAAATTTGAAATCATACCAAAATGTGGCCAATTTTTTCACTTGTGTTGGGTGTAACATTTGAATAACATAGGTTAGATATGTACATTTGTTTTAACTATTGCTCATGTATTTGTTGACTGAATTAATGGGTTGGTGTGTACATTTGTTTGTTCTAATGTTCATTTATTTGTTCACTGAATTAGATATGTAAATCTTAGATTGTTGACTGAATTGCTTTGTCTTCATTTGTTATGTAGATCCATATGACCCAACTAATTTTTTTTACCTTTAAGATGCATCATGGTGGGGAGTTTAATGGAGACATGGATGAGTACATTGGGGGGGCAGTGAGTTTTTATGACTACATTGCCGGTTGGCTATTGGATTCAAGTGGAATGTTATGGAAAGCCCTATAGCATAGCGAATGATCAAGAACTTATGTGGTTTGCAGACAAAATACCTACTGGTAGAGTTGTTGATTTGTTTCTTGAGCTAATAGTGCCATTGCACGAAGTCCCACTGGAGGAAGTCCAGGGGAATCAAATGCTACCATACCAGGAACATGGTACTGTTGATGGGCCTGAAAAGCATAGGCCTGCTACAATTGATGAGCCACTATATGTTGAATTACATGGGCCATCTGATGTGAATTGGGCTGATAATGTGGTGCATGCTAGGGTTAATAAAGAGGCTGGTAATAAGGATAAGGGAAAGCAGGAACTAGAAGAGGGTCAAGGTGAAGGTGAAGCAGAAAGTGAAGGTTAGGGTCGAGCTGAAGTTAAAGCTAAAGCAGAAGCTGAGGATCAAGGTAAAGGTGAAGGTGAAGGTGAAGCTAAGGGTCAAGCTGAAGGTGAAGGTGAAGTTGAAGCTTAGGATGATATAGATATTTTAGTTGAATCTGATTATGAGCAAGAGGCAGATGACATTGCAGCTGAGACTTGTGTTGATCCAAGATTTAGGATAGTTTAAATGTCCCAAATAGACCACATGAAGAATGTGCATCTGGATCTGATCTTGAAGATGTATCTGATGAATTGAATAGCTTAGAAGGGTCAGATGGTGAGGAAGGTGAACAAGGACGAGTTCGAAAGTTCATTCACAAATCATACCATGAGTTTCATCCAGAAAGGGACATGTAAGACCTAGAATTTAAGATTGGTATGTTGTTTGGAACTGCAGATATATTTAGGAAAGCCTTTAGATCACATGCTGTGAAACATAAGCGTGATGTTAAGTTTAAAAAGAATGATCAGCATAGGATTAGGGCAATATGCAAATCAGAAGCTTGCAATTGGTTTGTGTATGCTTCTTGGTTAAGTGATCACAAAACCTTCAAGATTAAAACTTTATGCACTGAACACACATGTGCTATGAGTTTTAAGAACAAGTTTGTGAATTCAAAATTAATAGTAGAGAAGTACGTAGACCAGTGGAGAGCAAACCCTGATTGGAATTACGCTCGAATGTCAGCACGGTTGAGGATATACACTAATATGGATGCTTTGAAGTGGTAGTTCTACCATGCTAGGAAAACAGCAAGACAAATGATTGATGGTGGTGTGAAGGATCAGTACTCCAAACTTAGGGAGTATGCTGAAGAGGTGATGAGGATGAACCCTAATACAACAATTATCTTGTAGTGTGATGACAGTGGAAGGTTTCAGAGGATGTACATATGTCTTAGGGCTTTGAAGCAGGTGTGGAAATAGGGATGTAGGCCTCTTATAGATTTGGATGAGTGTTTTACAAAAGGATATCATATTGGACAGCTCCTAACAGCTATTGGGGTAGATCCAAATAACCAAATGTACCAAGTAGCTTATGCCTTGGTAGAGGGTAAGACCAAGGACACATGGTGTTAGTTTCTTGGGCAGTTAGGTACTGATTTGGAACTGAATAATTCTTTTGATATTGTTTGGATTAGTGACAAGCAGAAGGGATTAACTGATGCTATTGTATAAGGGTTTCCAAATTCAGAACACAGGTTTTGTGTGAAGCATATGTACAATAATTTTAAAGCTCAGTATAAAGGGCTGGTACTGAAACAAATATTATGGGGTGCTGTTAAAGCTACAACTGAACAAGAGTAAGTATTGTATATTATGTTTTGTTATCAATTAGTTAATAATTATGATTTGTAACTTGAAAAATCTTTTTGGTTATCACTTGGCTTCACAATTTTAATCACTGGATTGAGAAGATAAAGACTGAGAGTTTATCAGCATATAATTGGTTAGCTAGAAAGGATGCAAAGCACTGGTCAAGAGTCTTCTTCAAGGAAACAGTTTTGTGTGACATGGTTTGCAACAATATGTGTGAGGCCTTCAATGTAGCAATCCTAGCAGCTCGAGACAAGCCAATAATCACTATGATGGAGATGATCAGAAACTACCTTATGACAAGACTAGTGAGGAAAAGAGCAGAATTAGAGAAGTGGAGTCATCAAATTGGACCAAAAGTTTTTTGGTTTGCCTTCTAAACCTTTATTTTCTTATGCCATTTTTTTTTTCATATGGCATGATTACAGGTAATTTCTTATGGTTTGCTTCAGATTTGTTGAGAAGATTAAGCGGCAAAGTGTCTACTGATATCCTCAGTACAATGGAAACTACACTTACCAAGTAAGGGCTCGTGGAGAAGAACAGTTTGTGGTTGACATCAACCATAGAACTTGTGGTTGCAATAAGTGGCAACTGATAGGGATACCATGTGTGCATGTAATGGCTGATGTATTGAGTACCAACCACAACCCTATGGACTTCATACACTTCAGGTACAAAAAGGAAAGTTTCATATAGGCATACACTCCAATAATTTATAGGATCAATGGGCCAAAAATGTGGCTAAAATCAAATGAAGCACCAATGGAGTGTCCAGATTTCAGGAAACAAAGGGGAAGACCAAAGAAGATGAGAAATTTGCAATTAGATGAGGTCAGAATAGGGAATACAACCAAGTTGAGAAGGAATTACATAGTTGTAACGTGTAGGAAATGTGGTAATGTGGGACACAATAGAGCAACTTGTGACAGAAGGGGTGGAGGTACTGACAGTGTTGCAACAACAGAAGGTGGAAGTCAATCAATTGAAGGAAGTTAATCTGTCGGAGGGAGTCAAGCTGATGGAAGGAGTCAAGCTGCTGGAGGGAGTCAAGCTGAGCATCAACATTGTCAACCAAGGGGTGGGAAAAGGATTAGGACACAGAAGTAGATGGGTTGCTGCTTCACTTCATCAAGATTGTATTGCTTTTATGTTTGATGCTTTTGTATTAGAAATTTATGTAATGCTTTTGAACCTTAATGGTTGGTGATGGGTTGTATCACTTGCTTTTGTATCAAGTAGATGAGTTGTATTTATGTCCAACCTTAATGGTTGGTGAACCTTAGTGGTAGTAGAACTTATGTACATTTTTAATGGTTTGTGAACCTTAATGGCATTACTGTTGACATGTAATCTGAATGTGTTTTGTTTTTGGTTTTTGGTTATTGTAATGGTAATGTGAATGTGTTTTGGTTTTAAATGAGTTGGATGTGAAAGTCATTGTCATTACAAACAGGAAATATCAACAACAGGAAAGTTCAGAAGATGAAAATTGAACCAAACATGTTTTCATAAAAACATAAGATGCAATTTTGTTACATCATTTTGTTCTTTCAAACTCCATACAAATACAATTTACAAATTTTCCAATATCTTTTTTCCTAAACATAACACAATGGCTACTGCTACAACTACAACACAACACAAAATCCTTCTCATTGCTTTTCTAGAACTGACTTCTTCATTAGCAACAACTGGAGATACAGATGTATCAAGGCCTTCAAACCATTAGTTTCCAACGATCTCATCTCAAGGTCTCGTATTCTTCTAAGTAATCCAGGAATGATTACTTTCGACCTTGCACACATCAGGGGATCGGACCATCTGAAAAATCCACAATTCCCATATCCATACTAAGATAAAACAAAATGAATACAACATTCAGGAAACCAACCAAACAAAATGAACACATGTTCGATAATTATAGCAGCTCCAAAAACGTCTTCCCGGATTGGAATCCGTCCATAATGTGAAACGTCTAGCTAGTATTTCACATAGACATTTTGGGTTCAAATCCCCAATATTGGTTTCGTCATTCATTTTTCCCAAACACCTAAGAAGAAGAGGAAAAAAGAAGGAAGAAGAACGGAGAAGAAGGAACGAAAAAGGATACTTAATCCCTAACCCAACTGATCAGAATTTAAAAAGAAACGAAGAAGAAGAAGAAGAAGAAGAAGAAGAACCAGTTGATTTTTTAAAAACCCAATTTTACCCCTAACTGTAGGAGCACTAGAAGGTCACGTGACATAAAAATGGACAGAAGTTAGTATTCTGTCCATTTTTGCTTATTTGTTGGAGTTTGAGGGGTTTAATGCCAGAAAAAAAAAATTCATGGGGTATTTTGCGATTTCACTATATGTTCAGGGGGTACTGGTACTATTAACCCTTCTTTTAATTATAGAAGTAAGGAGTTGGCTATGGTGCAAACGTTTGTATCATATAAACCAACAAAAACGATAACAAATAATAATAAACAAATAAAAGTGGGTGAGAACCATTAAAAGCAACCGGTTTCAACCAGTTGCAGCATTATATATATATTAAGAATATAATTCTATTATATTATATGCTAATTAATAAAAAGTTATTATTTTTATAAAAAAATTAATGAAAAAATACATGAAAATTATATATTTTATTATATTAAATAAATAAAATAAATTGAAAATTTTGAAATTTTGAATTTCAAGATCAAGTTCAAGGTAGGTTGAACAAGTTTAATGTTTAGAGAAACGTTAAACTTGTTCAGTGAACAAGTCAACGTATACCTTTATGAACAAGTTCAAAGTAAGTTGAACGAGTTTAACATTCATCTAAACTGTAAATTCGTTCGGTGAACAACTCAACGTAAATCTTCATGAACAAGTTCAATGTAGATTGAACGAGTTTAACGTTCATCTCAATGTAAAACTTGTGAACGTTAAATTCGTTCGGTGAACGTTAAACTCGTTCAGTGAACGATAAATTCGTTTGGTGAACAAGTTAACGTAAACTTTCCTAAATAAGTTCAACGTAGGTTGTTGAACGCTTTTAACGTTCATCTCAACGTTAAACTTGTTCTATGAACAAGTTAACGTAAACCTTTATGAACAAGTTCAACGTAGGTTGAACGAGTTTAACATTCATCTCATTGTAAAACTTGTTCGGTGAACAAGTTAACGTAAACCTTCATGAACAAGTTCAATGTAGGTTGAACGAGTTTAACGTTCATCTCAACATCAAACATGTTTGGTGAACAAGTTCAACGTAGGTTGAATGAGGTTAACGTTCATTTCAACGTTAAACTTGTTCGGGGAACAAGTTAACATAAACCTTCATGAGCAAGTTCAACATAGGTTGAACGAGGTTAATGTTCATTTCAACGTTAAACTTGTTCGGTGAACAAGTTAACATAAATCTTCATGAGCAAGTTCAACGTAAGTTGAACGAGTTTAACGTTCATCACAACGTTAAACTTGTTCGAAGAACAAGTTAACGTAAACTTTCATGAACAAGTTCAACGTAACAGTCCTCTCAATGTTAAACTTGTTTAGTGAACAAGCCAACGTAAACCTTCATGAATGAGTTTGACGTTCATCTCAATGTTAAACGTTGAGATGAATGTTAAACTCGTTTGGTGAACAAGTCAACGTAAACCTTCATGAACGAGTTTAATGTTCATCTCAACGTTAAACTTGTTCGATGAACAAATTAACGTAAACCTTTATGAACAAATTCAACGTAGGTTGAACAATTTTAACGTTCATCACAACATTAAACTTGTTCAGTGAACAAGTTAACGTAAACTTTCATGAACAAGTTCAACGTAGGTTGAACGAGTTTAACAGTCCTCTCAATGTTAAACTTGTTTAGTGAACAAGCCAACGTAAACCTTCTTGAACGAGTTTAATGTTCATCTCAACGTTAAACTTGTTTGGTGAACAAGTCAACATAAACCTTCATGAATGAGTTTAACGTTCATCTCAACGTTAAACTTGTTTAAACTCGTTCGATGAACAAATTAATATAAATCTTCATAAAGGTTGAACGAGTTTAACGTTCATCTCAACTTTAAACTTGTTAGATGAACAATTTAACGTAAACATTTATGAACAATTTCAACATAGATTGAACGAGTTTAACATTTCTCTTAACGTAAAATTTGTTGAGTGAACAAGTCAATTTAAACCTAAATGAACAAGTTCAATGTGGTTGAACAAGTTTAACATTCCTCTTATCGTTGAGTGAACAAGTCAACATATAACTTCATGAAAAAGTTCAACTTACGTTAAACTTGTTTAGTGAACTAGTCAACGAATACCATCATGAACTTTAACGTTCCTCACAACAACTTAATATTCCTCGTGTCTATAATTATCGGTATATATTATTAAATCAAATTATTATTATTCAATCATTTTGATATAAACTAATTTTTTAATAATATTATTCCGAGTATGATTTATTTTATATTATTTTGTTTTGATCTATTAAAATATTATGGGATTGTGAAACAAGGACATGACTCGACGATATAAGTTTAACATTTCTCTCATTGTTAAACTTGTTTAGTAAAGTAATTATCATAAATATTTATGAACTAGTTCTTATTGTAAAATAATTTACTAGAGAAGATCTTGGGAACATCTGATGTATGATGTAGTGTGATCACTATATAATTATATTATAATCTAAATTTATATTTTCAAGTAATAAAATTATTATCATTCAACCAAACATTTCAAATCAAAATCAAAATTATATATTTATAGACATCTATAATTAGAATTCATATTACCTACTATATTAACTATAGAATTCATATAATTTACTATTTTTTTTTTTTTTTGCCACTTATACAATTGTTAGCATTAATTAGTTATTTTTTTTGACACCATTGTTGATCACATCAAGTACAACTCAGAATGCAACTACACTAGGGAAGGTATCTCCTTACAAATTTAATGAATTATATTTTTTAAGTTCATTTTGAAGTCTTCAACCTTAAATTCTTATAGTAATGCTACACACCTTGGTTACAATCCCACATTTCCAATCTCTAACTCATATGAGAATTGAGGTGTCACTTGATGAGTGTATATATATTAATAATGGTAATGAGTCTTTTATGAAGGATCTTTTATTTTAACATAAAGTAAGGATTGTCTTAAAATTCGTCGATTTTAATAAATTTTGATTTAACTTTTTTTTTTTTTTTTTGTGGATGATAAGTTCAATGAAATCTACTTATAAATAAAATTTGAAATTTTTTCAAGAACTACAACTATTTTTTTAGAATTAATGTGTAATTACTATTTACTCACCAAATAACATTGCAGCTGCCATATGAGTTGAAATTGTAGGTGAAATGTCTAGCATTATACTAATGTTTACGGAGAATAATTTACTAACATGATTAAAATAATTTTTTATACGTGAGTTGGTATAAATATATAGTGCAATCTAATGTCCATGTGTATTTACCGATTCTGATTTAATAGAGTTATATATAATACAATCTAATGTCCCAGTGCATCTGCTTATTGTCTTAAAGAGTTTGATTTTTCCCTCAATTTTCAACTAAATATTTTGTTCAATAATTTCCAATTATAATTATAATTTTATATTTTACAATAATAAGTTAATGAATAAAATTCAAAAAGTTAATAATAAACGTAAAGAAATTTGAAAAAACTGAATTAATGAGAATCAATAAACTTATTACGAAATTAATTATATTTTAATAATAGAAGAAAAAAAATCTATGGTATATCTAGAATCCATGACATATCTAAAAGAGTTTAAAATTATAAATTAAAATTGGCAAAATTTCAAACTAAAAAAACTCCTAATTTTTTGTCTCATGTAAATAAATGCATATTTCTCACATAATAATATGTAAAATATCCCCTTAAAAAAAATGTAAAATATCATTTACCCCCACTACTACTAGGTACTAACAAAAACAAATCTACTGCTTTATATTACAACCAATTGAATTTACAAAAGAGTTGCATTTGCATTGTATGTTTCTTTTAAGGAACTACATCCTTTAGCTATCAAGCATCCATAGGACCATAACCATAGGATTAATAAAATTTTCTGCTAGGTCTGAAACTTTCTTTATAGCTATTCAACAATGACTATTCAACAAGGGCATCATGAATATTTCTTCATTGTCAATCTTTATTGTACGTAAAGGTCTTAGCAACATGTTTAGTCTTCATCTTCAACTTCAACATAATTTGCATAAAATAATGTTCAATAATGACTATGGTGTAATACCATAAGAAGATAGAATGTAAAAACACACCGAAATGAAGCTTTTTTTTTTTTAAAGGAAAATTGAATTTATTAATCAACAAGGGTAGAAAAAAAAATACTACATCAGAGTTTCAAAGTATGGTTCAGTTAATTGAAAATGCTACAAACATGCGATTAAAGAAGAAACACATAATATTCCAATAGCCAATAGGTTGCCTAAAAAACATCAACAACCAAATATTCTTTAGAAAGAGACAACAACATTGAGATCTCTTCCGTTAAATAAGAACTCCATAAAAAGAACTGTATGTGTGCATCCATTCCTTCGTGTGTTTCATCTTTATGGCCAATTAAAAAATACGATTGCTAATAATCATTTCATTCCATTAATTTAGTAATCATTTTCAAGCTACATCTACTTATATTTCCTAGTCCTAATCAAACATTCATGAAGCAAAAGTCTGTAATCAGAATATTAAAGAGAAGTGCAATTTAAGTAACCTAAGCTAATTGGTCATCATAAATGGCCTCATGTCATAGACAAGATTTTGATAGCATTTCTTACTAAGTAACAAAAAAGTCATTATCTAATATTAGGAAAGCACATACCAAGGAAAAATTTTGTCATCCATAATTTCAACAACCGCAAAATCATCATGCACAAAATCTTATTATTATGTTATTTAATCAATTTTATTATTATTTTTAATTTTATCAATGCTCTTTCTCTTCTTTCATTTTTTCTCTTTTATGTTTTTATTCTATAAAATCGGATCTATTTTCTTTTTTCTCTCTCGTCATGTCAAACAACTGTCTTAATTTTTTATTGATTGTTTTATATCCACAATATCACTATAATTTGAGGTTTTCTGGTTAAAGATTCATTTTCTGTTTGTAAAAGTGGTAGGGATGCAAGGTTTGTGCTATGTCCCATTTGATTTGGAAGTAGAATTTTTTTTTAATGAAATTAAAGAATAACTTATATTCATATCGATAACTAAAAAAAAGTCAAAACATATTTTGAATTTGAAACTAATAATAATTAATTCAAAAATTTCACAACTAATTTTGGATGATTTTGACTTATTCTCTATAATTAGCAATCAATTTGTATTTCTTTAAAAGAAATTGAAAATATATTTAAAATTACTATTTACAAGAGATTCTACGGTTAAAGAAAATAGAAAGAGTTATTAATGATATATGTTAATATCTAATCATTAATAGGAAACTTTTTTTTTTTCACAAAAAAATTAAAATAGAAAACTAATTAGTAATTATTTGTGGGGTGGGTACTTACAAACTATTTAGTTTTTTTTAGTAATTTTACTTAAGGGTATTGTTGGATTTCAGAAACATACTAATTTGGGGTGTACATACAGTTTTTGAGGGGTGCAAATATTTCCACTCTATAGATTATTGTGACTACTAATTAACTTCTAAAAGCCATCCCATCAAAAACTAATGAGTGGCTCTATTGACACCCACATAATATCTTCCTACACCCATATTAAAAAATTAAAATTATTAATTTATTCCATACATCCTTTAAAATAACAAAACTATCCTTTAAGTAATTTTTTTAAATTTTAATTAAACATATATTTTTTTCTCATTACACCCATTTCTCTTCATTTGCTTCCACCACCCTATATATATATATATATATATATATACACACACACACTTGTATGTAAAGTTTCTTCTTTTTAAAAAACTATGTATAGTTTATTTGTTCCCATTAACAAATATTATAGATTTTAGCCAGATAAAAAATATCATTTTTAAATAAAATTCTACAACTAAGATTTTACTTAGGAAAAATAAAATATAAATTCAACTCTAAAACTATTTTTTTTTTCCGTTATTGCTTACAGAATCAATGCATTGAATTATCTAAAAAACCATGAAATCATAATAGTTTACATACTTAATCATCGTCATAGAAAACATCAACAATAATAATTAAACAACAACAATATGCAACTTCTTTTGACTTAAAAACAAAAACAAAAACAAAAAACAAAAAACTATTTTGTCAATCACCAAACAAATCAAATTTTTTTTTTAAATGTATATATTATTAGAGTTTAGATAGATTAAATGTTCAAACTTAATTATAGGTATATGAAGTAAATTTAATTTCTAATTATAAATCTATATATTTAAAGTAATTAAACGTAAGGGTATTTTAGAAATAAAAAAGTCTCATTAAAATATGGATATAAAAAGATATTTTATTTATGACAATAGAACTACCCAAAACTAATTTATAATGTATTTATATTTACTTTTTAAATATATAATATATTTATAATTTTAAAGGGACGTAAACATCGATAATATTACAAAAAAGGACTTTTCCACCTAACACCCAAGTTGGGCCTTAAGGGTAAGTCCCTCCGGTATACTCGTATAAACATAAAGAACCCAAACTCTCCGTTTTATTAGATTTGTGATTATCCAGTGGTCTTCATATTTAATATGTGTTGTTGGAGAATCAAAATTTCATGATTAATCACACAAAACTAACATCAATATCACTGTAAAGTAATAGGGTAAATTATCTCTTATTTACTTTCATTATTGCATTCAAATACATTGATTAGTGTTTATATATGCATTTCTTACATGGAAGATCTTGACAAGGAATCAGACCCTTTCATCTCTATAGAGGAGACTGATTGTTTTAATAAATCGAACGATGTGAATGAACGAGGAGAGAGATTCACTTCCATTTCCTTGTCTACGTTTTCAAGTAGATCAGTTTTCGGATTTACCTGCATACAGTAAACAGCAAAATTATCAATTAACGTATTAAAACTGCGTTGTTTCATATCAATTAACGAATTTAAAAAGGAGATAAAATGATTTAAATACCTTCTTTGGCTCCTTGAAGGAGTTCTCGTCCATCACATTATCAGATGTGAGAACAATCTTTGTTTTTCCAGATAATGCTACAGACTTATCTAATCCATCCACAGAAATTTTGAGAGTTACTGCACTGCTGCCAAAGTTCACAACCTGCAAGTAATATATTTGCAAGAAAATGAGAACTTTGCCACAAGAATCACATAAAACCATGTGTTATCATTTCGGTGGACAAAGACAGAAGCAAGTGGTGCAATTAGAGGAATCTGAACTGTTTTGTTGATGAACAGGTTGGTATAATATATGCTATGAAAATAGTTCCGTTTTGAAAAGAAGAGGTAAAATATTAAACATAGAAATGAAAATTGGTTAGTTGAAAATAAATTGCAATAGGAAAAAAACCTTTATTTTTATGTACTCGTTCTCATCCTCTGAGTTTTTCCAAGCAATTGCAGATGCGATAATTGAACTGGAGAAATTTGATTGGAGGGTTGCATTGAGAAGAGTAGCTCCACTTGACTCTTTAAAATAAGTTTGCACCCAGTAGCTCGGAGTTCCATATGCTTGTGAGGAGTCGAAGACAATTGCATCTGGATTCCACCTAGACGAAAGTTTTCCCCAAAGATAAAAATGATACTATCATTTTTCTCATTCGTAAATTCAAAGAAAAATGAAATAAAATTAGAAAAATACCGTCTGTCATTAGTGTTCACAAAAAGTGGTGCATAGCTGGCCATCTCAACAATATCACTGCAGTAATTGAAATAGTCCTCAGTAGCTTGCCATCACTCTGATTAGCACCAAAAAAAAAAAAAAAAAAAACCTTTCTACAAATAGATAATGAACCTAAAAACGCCTTTTAGAATGGTGATTAGATTTTAGATAGAAACAAGAAGAAAGTGGCCTGAGAACTTGGCTAACTCATGCAACAAAATACCCTTTTCTTAAACATTTCTTTACCCAAAAGAACTTAGAACATAAACGGGAAAAGAAGAATCAAACTCAAGTATATTATGGCATATCAGCACACCTGTTCTTTTCCAGTCCAATAAGGAATCCAGCTTCAGCAAGTGCAGCTAAAAGGCTTCCTGTGCCAGCATCTTTTCCAGTCACAGCATATTCGCTAACAAATGCCTGAAAAGTATGGAATCAGATGACAGTTCACGAATATGCATCAAAACAAACTCATAGGTCACAGAGAGGCACATCACCACACCTTTGGACCTTTGCGTGATGTCTGATCGAATTTACGAGCCATAGAAAACAAACTACTGGCAGATGTATATGTCTGATTAAGAATCGGAGAATAAGAAAAGTAAGGCCTTAACAAACCCAAATATTCATGTTATAATTATAAAAAGAAAAATGATATGTTAAAACGCAATCAAGTAATACATGCGTGTGTCAACAAATTTACATGATAATCGTAGAAATCAGCTGGATGGTTCAACGGACTAGAAGATCCATCACAGTTTGAGATTATTCCGATGTCTGGATAGGCACGTTTAATAGCATTGTAGAACTTTAGGTAGTTTCCTGGTCATTTAGAATAAATACAAAGGTGAGTTTCTCAGAGCCATTTTTGGAATCTAAAATGCAGTTTAACTTGTGCAAAAAATCTGGGCAACCTAGTAAGAGAAACCAGATTTTGCCACCAGATATCGATGCACAGATCATTAAATCATCACGTGAATGCATCACAGAAAAATAATCTGGGAAATTACACCAAAAAATCATTTGATGAATCAACTCAATATGGGTATAGAACTTCTATAATAGGATCAATAAAGATACAAAATCTAAGAAAATGATGAAATCCTGCATAGTAAGTAGTTCATTCAAAGTGTAATATAGTTTATACCCCTAACCATACTTTCCTTTCCCGCAATATCTCAAGTTGGCACTAGCATACAAGGCCTGCCTATCTCAACATTTGCATATTTATACTTCAGATTATTAAAACCCTTCTATTTAATTAAATTATTACTTCACTAGAAAAATGTTAAAAGGTAAGACCTTTTCACAGGAACCAGAACTACAATGTCAGCTTAGAGTTTGCTCTATCAACCAGAGCATAATTAGGAAAGGATTGGATCAATTTCTTTCTCTCTCCTTTGAATAAGGGTAGCAGCAAAAGAAGAAAACAGACGGCAAGGAAGAAACAAATTGTACAAGAGATTCAACCCTCCAAATCATATGTTGACTTTTTGCATGTCTTATATTCTCCTTTTCTTTTCTTTTTTTCACCGAGTATGACCAAGGAGGATATTTTCATACTAGTCTAAATGTTGATAATGCTTACACCCCTCCACAGGATTTTATAGGATTTGTTTTTCATTAATCCCATTGTTGAACATGAAATCATTCATCAACTAGAAATTCATAGCAAATTTATCAATATTAGATATCTTTTCATTACTTAAGTCAGTAAATTTCTCAGTTTCATATAGAGTAAAACTTTAATTTTCATCACCAATTTAATAAAATGGTCTCTGTTATCTTTTAAATAGGCCATGGAAAAATGTATTGAATGACTAGATTGATTTTGAAAAATACAGAACCTATGATTTTTCTCTTCTGCCTCCTCTTCTACCCTATTTTCTCTTTTCTCCCTTCCTTTCCTTTGTTTCTCATTATGGTTATACACCACATAGTCATATATAGATAAACAGATAGAAGAAAATAAAATAAATGAATTAGAGTAGTATGTAAACCTTGGTAATTCTTTTTCCCACAATCTTCATTCCCAATAGCAACATATCTCAAGTCAAAGGGTTCAGGATGCCCCATCGCAGCTCGTACAGAACCCCATGTCGAGTTAGGATCACCTCTAGCAAACTCAATACCATCAAGAGCTTCCTGCAACCAAAATGAAAATGATTATAGAATGCCTTTCAAACCTAACAATAACTGCCCACCTTTGTTAACTTTTTTATTATTATACACACAAAAGTTATCACATTACATGCTGCCAGATTGGCTATGTGTTTGTAGTATTTCATAGTAAAAGATGCTGATGATAATCAATGGTCATGCAAACATGAAGCAAGAAACTCAAAGACATACTTGCACAAAAGGTAAGATTTGGGAAGTAACGACTTCATCAGTGTGGCTGATACCTGTAAAATTTATGAAACCAAAATGTAAATCAACCACACAAGGAAAGCAGAGGAAAAGAAAAACAGGTAGTGAAGAAATATGAGTACCATTGTTAAACACCCATATTGGCAATGTCCCAAGGTCCTCTGCTAGCTGCATAAACCAGTATTTATCTTATGATCTACTTGCACAACGTAAATTGGTAGTCTTTAAGGTTTCAAATAACTCCACCAAAATAATGCACCTATATAATAGGATGAGATACTTACTTGAAGAAACTCAAAATAGCCAAGTCCATCATCTGTCCAGTACATCCAAACATCACCAAAATGCCCAGGTCTCTCTTCCCAGGGTCCAATGGATGCTTTCCAGCGAAATGCATTTCTTAACCGCTCACCTTCAACAAAACAGCCACCTGATGCAATATAATTGGAAAGTAGTGCATTATGAAAAGTTATAGAAGAAACTTGTGTTATTAAGATAAGTACAGATAAAAAGCCATACACGTCAATCATATGTCCAGAAATGTTCTTAAATTAACCAAAGACTTATTTACATGACTTTATATTTTAGTTGAACAATCTAATATATTGCTTCAAAATTCTCCTCTTTAGGGTTCAAACACTCAGCAAATGATCCAGGTTTTAAGACACTGGATTGGCAAGGTAAGGGACTGTCCCTTCACCACATTTTACCAGAGCATTAAATTATGCTGCCAGCTATTCTTCAGATAATATAGGGAAAATATAATTGGTCCCAAAAAAAATAGGGCGAGAGGTGTACTTCATGTAAGAATCTAGAATAAGTATCCAAATTATGTAGCAGATGTTGTAAATGGTTTAAACTATGACTGCAGCCGTAGATAATATACAACATATTGACCATAATACTTCACATAAGCTGGTGATGAAGCAAAGGTATTATAACTACAAATATTAACCTCTGCAACTCAGTGCCACAAATGTCAAACCCAAAAACCTTTGCAAGGGCAGCCAAAACTTTTCCAAGATGATAATTTTCAAATGAAACTATCCCACCTGAACTGAGAACTGTCAACAAAAATAAATTCATGTATACCTGGAAATCTGAGGAATCGGGGTTTAATATCTGCAATCATTTGAAAAAGCTCATTTCGGAAACCATGTCCCTGTGCCAAGATAAAAATGCAGAAAGACTAAGATATTTATGGAATGTACAAACTAATTCATAACTATAAACACTTTGGTAAACAGTTGAGACACAAGCAAACCAGTTATATTAGATAAAACTTTGAAAATAGTTCAGACACAGGCAAACCAGTAAGTTCGTAATTTCAAATTTGTTAATTTCTTTATATCATTCAATTTCTAAAGTGATCAACGATGATTCTAAACCTTCTTTTTGATTAGTAACAACATTAAGAAACACAATGAAAGAGTTTGCAATAGCAAGTATCAGGAAATACACATGAGCAACATCCAGAAAAAAAGAAAAAGAAAAAAAGCCTAAATTTAAACACCCAAAAACTTAAAAAGCCAAACTGAAATTAAATCTACCAGAAACAGTTTACCAAAATATTGTTTCCGCAACACCTCCATGTTGAGGTATTATTGGATTGCACTATCCTTCAAAGGCTCTGCAATTACTCTCCTCCATAATTTTTATAAGCCATTCCAAGTAGCCAACATGTGACTAACCATACCAGCATAACCCAATGAATTCCAGAATGTTAGGAGGACATTGACCAAGATCCTTATGTGTATGCCTGTGTGGCTGTGTTCTACAAGTTTTAATTTTAAACTTCTAGAAAACCTTAAGTCAGAATCTGAAATGGCGAAACACGGATTGTCCGAGTGCTGATATGGACTAGTCAGTGCAGAGTTTGTCAGACACTCTTCATAGAATTGTTTACTTCTTTCCAATATTCAATTGTTTTTTGTGTATTTTACTACAACAAAGTCCTGAATTTTCATTTGAGCAAGGTAATCTATTTTTTTTTCCTTGATAAGATTTAAAAGAAATGAATGAGAGAGAATTTCCAACCCGACCATTGAATGTCACATTTTATCACCAATATTATTTTATGGGAACTTAAATTCTCTAAAGATGTTCCCAGAAAAAAAAAAAAAAAAAAGGTTTGGCTTCTTTCATAATTCTACACTTTTCTTCCCCAAAAATTCTTTCAAGATGCTCAAGATCAATCTATAAAGTCTCTACCTATGGAAAAGATTCTGGAAGAAATAACTTGTAAGAAATAGAAAGCATTATCATCCTAGATAGGAGAGAGAGAGATAGAAGAATTAGGAAATTGTACGTTTGATATTAGTAAGAACATGTCAATACTAAATTCTTTTAGCTGATTAACTTAACTCAACTTATCAGGTCAGGGGAATCCTTAGATTGAAAAAAAAAAGTCATCTAATGGTAACTGAGATAAACCACTCCATCATTCATGAACATAAGTTATAAATCAACATATAGTTTGATAAGTTATCCCATACATAATCACACAGGACAAAAACTAGTTCTCTTGCGTAAAAGCCAATGGACAATACAATATGGAGATGAAAAGGGGAAAAAATAGCTCATTTCGTTTGTATAGACATAAACCCCTCACAAATAAGACTGGTAATCTGGATTGATCAAGTACCCTTCAAGGCAACATGCAACCCCCAATCATAAACTCTGAAGCTAACAGGCTTCCTTTTACTATCTTTAAAAAACATAGTAAGTTGTAAACTAACTAATGACAAAAAGAATTTTAAGCCACTGACATTATGTCTAACTCAAAGGAAAGCATAAAGCCTTCCACGTTGACAAGCACACCAGTGCCATAATGATCACATGCAAAGTTGCAAACATAACCAGTTGTACCTCCATATAATTAACTATGACATGGTTTCTAGTGTAAAAAATATTATGTGATGAGACAGATAAACTGTGGTAAACAAAAAATATAATAGTACCTTGTATGTGTCCAAGGGCATAGCTGAAACTTGATCAAGCCATATCACCCCTTTTCTAGAAGTTGTCAGTTGAAGTCTTGCATTAGGACTTGATCCTTTGGCTTCCAATACAGTTTCCACTTTTGTCCAATTTGAAACATCAGAAGCTGAAGCTCTGCAAAAGAAACTAAATATTCTGTAACACATGAAGAATTATACTTTTTGGTTGGCAAAACCCATCAATGACAGATATCTAGGAATTGGAGAAAGGAAAAAACAATGGCACTTACATAACTTCAGCAGTAGCCAGCGTCAGCAACCCATTTGAGCTTGTCAGTGATACAGTTAGATCAACTGGTCCTGATGAGCTAACATAAAAAACCACTTTGTATTTCTTTCCCTTGTTGATATTCTGAAGGGAAAAAAATGTATTAAAAAAATAGCAAAAAGCCGGAAATAATAATATAAAAGAATAACTTTGCAGAAGTTAACAACAAATGGAACAATTTTTTTTTCCGACATAATGAGAACTCTGATAACTGTTATAGAATGTAAAATCACGTCATTAGATTAGAATGAGCAGAAGAAAAATTCCAATCCAATTACATGAAATATTGGGAAAAGAGGATAACAAAATAGTATTCTTAACAAGTATGAACTGTTTCTCACCATGCCCCAGAATCCTGGGTTATATACACCAACTCCCCCCATGGGGCAAGTGTTACTGCCTTGGCTGTCACAAAGCACCTCCATTCGAAGTGCAACTTTGTTACGTTCAAAGCACGATGAGAGGTCTGTTGATACAGTAACAAATGACTCATTCCCGATGGTAGCCCAAGGGTCAATATAAGAGGGAGTGTTTTGGCCCCCAGCTTCGAAACCTAGAACAAGAACCACATGAGAATCCTTGGATTGAAAATATCAGGATATAATTTTGACAAATAATAAATGGCTTAATAAGCATTGTTGACGTTGTAACTCTAAAGTAACATGCATGCCTCATCAACACTACAAAATTTGATATAGTTTCCTCAATTCCCATTGTCAATGACCTTCCCCAACCTTTTGCAATACAAGAAACACAATTGACGGTGAAAGAAAATGATCTATCGAGTATTGAGGGCCAAACAACGTGTATAGTATGCAGATAGAGAAATGGGGAAAAAGATGTGGACTGTGTCTACAATTGTAATGCCGGTATGCACCAAATTGGAAAGCCTGATCAAGAGTAAAAAGGCCAAGTATCTGTGGTTCTACCTAAAGATTGAATGCTTCCAAAAATCCCCCAAAATAACATGATTTCTCAAAACAATTGGTGTAACTGCATAAACAAGACCTCTAATACTTTCCGTTTAACCTAAGTGTGGATGCTGGATGGGTTAAAATGGTCAACCACTCATAAAAGGAATATGTGCTTAGGAATACAACATGCATCAAAATCAGAGAACAGTTTTACTGACACTGTTATTATGCAAAAGTGGGTTCTTGAACTTTACATGCAACTGAATGAATATCAAGGCGTTATGATTCACAAAAATGCCTTATTGGAAGAATAGACAGATATGAAACATCCCGCACACACTTGGGCGGACCTATAAACATACTTTTTGGCCACTTGCATATCTCTAATATTGCTTTTATTGTTTCAAGATTATAGGAACTAAATATTAAATGCAGACCACTCCCACATCTTTCTCTTATGCACAAGGAACTGTCAACCTTGTTTCAAACAGTCATATATCATAAATCAAAACAGAAAGTTTATTTGTTTTTGTGAATCTCAAAAACTGATAGAATAAGGTTTACCTCTGTTGCTTACAAGCTCTGCCCAGAGTCCACCAGCCCCAGCATGATTGATCTCCTGAAGAAAAGACAAAAATCCAGATAATGCTAAGTTGCTAACTCTGCAATTAAAAACACATTTTATAAGCAAGAAAGAAATCTAGACAACTAAACTTTAGAATGGACAATAATTAGGGTCTATCTATGACATATATTTTGCCAAGTGATAAGGCAAATAGTCTTACAATAATGGGGTATATAGTCCATCTACCCAGTGAAGATATATGATCTATTCAAAGGAGACAACTGAATTCCCTACAAGCATTTACATGTGCAAGTGTGTTCGAGATAGCACTTGAACAAAAATCAGGTAACCATAAGAAACTGTGAAAATGGCAAAAAAGTTATAAACCAGCTGAAATTGAAAGAAATCAAACAAGTAAATTGGTAATTGGTAATACACTAACCTCGAAGAATATTCCAAATAGCGTTTCAGGTATGAGCCGTCCTTGAGAAGCATCCACAAACAACAGTGCTGTCTGGTTTGCATCGACTCCAACAGCAAAACATTGGTAGATAGAACAAGTTCCGACGACGATGAAGTAGAGAAAAAGAAAAATGCAAGGCACCTTGCAATTAGCCATTATTGCTCACTCACCACATCAAATTCCAGCCCCTTATATATAGCCTAACAAAAGCATTAGCAAGCAACAAGAGTTGGCACTGATAAAAAAGCAAATTCATTTTACATTTATCCACTAAAAAGGAAACCAAGAACAGAAAATGATTATAATAAAGCAGAAAAAACACAACGGTCTATCTGATAAACTATAATACTTATTATTATGAGAAAGTCTCAAAAGAAAAAGCATATACATCCACAAGACAAACAGAGAACAAAATGAAGGTCAGGATAGTAAAATCCTTATAGCTAAGCCTAAAACATTAAAAATAACATGACTGCATTGAAGTATGATTTAAAGTGCAAATACTCCAATCAAATTCAACAAAACAAACCCAGATAAAATAAAGAAAAAACAAACAACCCCACATAAAATTAAGAAGAAATTAGAAGAATCAAACAAACAAACAAAAATAATAATAATAAGCATTCAAGTGGCAATTAATGAGTAATCAACCTTACAGAACTCCAAATTATATGATAAAAGTAATAAGAGATTAGTACCTGGCAATGAAGAAGTTTTCAGTTGCATAGAGAGAGAGAGAGAGAGAGTTGGAATGGTGTGGTGCAGTTGAGGGTGTTTGACTCTGTCTTGAAGGTGGCGCGTGCGTATATATAGTGTAGGTGTTTTTGCGTCGCTTTCACGTAAACATGTGGTGATCAGTGATCTTGGCAGTGGATTACAAGGAACAATTTTCCTTTATATTTATTTTTTCCTACGAATATTGTTTATGTGGGCCCCGCGCCGTCATCAACCCCGTCTATTACGATGACATCGCCGCTCCACGGCAGAGCTTGGAAGCACGCGCTGTTCGATATTTTTGATGATTTCAAGATGTTTGTGGGACCAGGTTTGGTTCAGCTATCTATATAAGTTTAGTTGCAATTGATTAGTTATATGATGTTTGTTTAGCTATTTAAATCACATCATATGATATAACATTTGTTTTAAGTAGAATTTAGACTTTGGTTCAGCTATCTAGATAAGTTGCTTTGTCAAATTAAAATGAATTTATATTATACAATAAAATATAATTACAAGAAGCATGAAAAAAGTAGTTGAATTGAGTGCAAGCATGGTTTAATTGCTATAAATTCCTCACACAAGGTGCATGAATAATAGATACTTAGAGACAACAACAACAACACCACACATATTTTATAACTTGGAGTATTGTTTTGTTTTCTAAAACCTCCCCTCCACTCCACTCCACTCCACTCCACTCCAAGTCACATCATAATCATATCAGATCATATCCGTAGCATCCTGATTTCTTGAGTATAGATATTGTCAGATCGAATGAACACTCTTCATAATCAAACCAATGGAGGTCAGTTCGTTCGACCTCTAGTAGGTTGAATGGAGGTCGATGAACAAAAATAAAAGTTGAAATTTTTTATTTTTATCCAATAAATCTTGAAAATTATAAATATATATAATAATTCTCAGAAACTACAAAATAAGTCTCAAAAATTACAAAATAAGTTTCGGAAACACCAAAATAAGTCTCGAAAAAATAAACGCGAGACTTATTTTTGTGAGTGTGCTTTAAAGGTATTTTTATCAAATCCACACTTTAGATACTATTAAAACTTAAGTTATAAAATGATGATAATCTTAAAAATCACTCTCTAGATAGTCCTATTAAATTTTCGAGCTCTCTAATGATTTGTGTGGTGATGGCAACCCATTTGTCACATCATTTGAGTTGAATTTTTGGTTGAATAGTATTACTCTAAAAAGAAACATTTTTTTTTTCCTATTTTGAATTAATCTTGAATATGTATTATGTCTAAAGTCTATTTTTTAATGCACAATTTTTTGAATTAAGGAGATCAAATAACCCAGCAAACTAGGGGGTATGGGCTATAGCTTCCTCCTCCTTTTTATTTTTTTGGGGTAAATTACACTACACCCTTGAGGTTTGGGTGAAAGACATTTAGATGGAAAATTTTTGTTATTCTACACTAACACCCCTGTTTGACCATTGTAAGGTCCAAAATGCCCTTGGGTGTCAGTGTAAATTTTTTTTTTTAATATTATTATTATACAAGGGCATTTTGGACCTTACCATGGTCAAATAGGGGTGTTAGTGTAGAATAACAAAAGTTTTCCATCTAAGTGCCTTTCACTCAAACCTCAAGGGGTGCAATGTAATTTACCCTATTTTTTATTAGTGAAGTATATATTTACCTCAAATTATCATATCACATATTGTAGTTTGTATGTGAAATATGTGTAATTCAGTGTTGCATACTGATTTATGCAGTTGAACATTAAATTTATGACTAGACGTAAATATTATAACATGTTAATTAATAGTTGTGACTTTTATGATTTAACAAAATATTCTTCTTTTACGGCTTAACTATGTTTCTGATTTGTTGTTTTTAACAATATTAAAGTTTTATTTTCTTCTTATTTTTGATGCTTTTCTTTTAATTTTTTTTTTCTAATTGATTTTTTAAAAATAGCCATTGAATTACAAAAAAAAAAAAGAAAAAAAAAAGAAAAAAAAAGAAAAAAAAAGAAAGAAATTCTTCAATTTTATTTTTACTTTTTAAAATATAAAAATTGGGTTACATTTTGATACAATTAAGTCATAAAACTTACTAAAACAGCAAGATAGTATGATTTATAATTTTATACATAATAAGACCCAAATCTAATTTTGTTTGTGACTCCGGCAGATACCAGTCTTTGTACTTTTTTTTTTTTTTTTATTTTTTTTATTTTTTTATTTTTTACAATAATTTAGGATTTGGGGAAAGGGTTCAAAAATCTTGTAACACTCTTTACTGATCCCTTACTTTTAAGACTAGCACCAACTTAGAGTACGTTTGGGAGAGCTTCTCAAGTAGATCTTTTTGAAATAGATCTTTTAGAGGTAGAACTTTTAAATGAGAGTCGTTGGTCGTTTGATTGTCAATTAAAAAAGAGTTTTTTTTTTTTTTTAATTATAGAATTACCAAAATACTCTAACAAATATTAAATTATAGGGTTATATTGAAGATTTTAGTGTTATTAAAAAAAAATCAAAAAGATCTATTTGGAAAAGTTTTAAATTTAGGTTTCTCCAAATAGACATAAAACAATTTTTTTAATCAACTAATAGCTTTACTGAGTGACAGCCAAACGATATAAAAAAAAAATTTGAAAAGAGTTTTTTTAATTAAAAAAAACCCTTTTAGCCAATAGACAAGCTCTCTCAAACGGACACTAATAGCTTTAAGTTAAGTACCTAAAATGTATTGTTAACAAAAATACCCTTAAAACAAAAAAAAAAAAACAAAAACACAAAAAAAAAAAACAAAAAAAACCAAAAAAGTCTCGCGTTTTTGTTTTCGAGACTTATTTTGTATTTCCGAGACTTATTTTATAATTAGACTTTTTGAGCATTTATGCAATTTCCGAGACTTACTGGGCAAAAATGAAAATTTTTCATTTTTTTTTTTGGTTCATTTTCTTCTTCGATCTCCAATGGACGTTGTTGATTTCGACCTTCAATGGAGGTAAAACGTTTATTCCATCTCCACTAATGGAGGAACATGGAGGTTTTTGAAAAAAAAAAAAAAAAATCAAACCTAAAAATGGCAACAACAAAAAAAGTAATAAAAGAAGGTTAGGTATTTTTTCCATTGGTGCTATTTAAATATGGGAACTTATTTTGATAATCCAATTTTTTCTTTGTACATTTTTTTTCTAAAGACACTTTATTCTCAAAATTTAAATTTTAAGAAATTCTAAAGACACTTTCTTTTGTTCCAAGATTATCTTTTTTATCTATTTTATCTTTTAACACTCATATTCTAAAGACACAACATTTTAAAAAAATAAATTTCTAAAGACACTCCATTTTATTTTAATAAAAGTTAGAACGAACCATCGTAGCTTTTGGATTCATCTGAGGAGTAATCTTTTTTGAATTAAATTATTAAAAAAAGAAATTATCTGTCATAAACCACTAGATTAAATATTACATATTAAACACTCTCTCCTAAATTTTTAATTACCATATTAAACTTTTTCTCCTCCAATACATATCTATAATTTTATATCTTTATTCCTTCTCAAACAAGACTAACAGTTAAAAAAATAAATAAAATACTTACGAGTAAACTTGATTTTTAGGAACCGTATATATATATATATTTAAAAAAAAAAAAAACTCAAAAAACAATTATCTTGTTTTTAATTCTTTCATTAGTCTTTGAAATTATAAGTTTAATCGAATCTAGTTGAACAAATCAAGTTTTCATATATCTATTTTTTTTTATAAAAAAATTGAATTTTTAATATATATATATATATGTAAAAAACCAAAAATATTCATAATTTTTTTTTTTTAAACTATTAATCGAGAAAGTATGGAGATAGAATTTTTTTATTTTATTATTATTTATAAAAAATGGAGATATAGTAAGTAGGAGAGAATAATTATAAGAGAGTGCTTAATATGGTAATAATATATTTAGGAGAGAGAGTTTAATACGTAATATTTAATTTAATGATGCAGGAGAGAGAACTTCTTTTTTTAATTATTTACTTAGTTTGAAGTGTCTTTAGAATTTTTTTTTTTTTTTTTTTTTGTCTTGATTAGTAATTTTTATTTAGGTTAAAATTGTCATTAATAAAAAAAATTAAATTGGAGTGTAAATAGATAATTTATGGATTGTAAGAAGAAGTTCTCTTTAAATCTAGTGTTGGTCTTAAAAGTCACTATGGATTTAGTGCTATCTAGGCCTATTTCCACTTTAGGGGAGGGGGGGTATACTCGAACTCATAACCCAAGGTGTATGTGTAATATTTGTATTCTTTATTTGTTTCTTTGTAATTTAGATGGTTTTGATTTCATTTTCTATTGGGTAAATTGCACAAACATAACCCGACTTTAGGCACAATTGCATCTATATTCAACTTTTGCTCAAAATTGCATTGAAATAACCTGCCATCACTAGTGTACCATTAAAAGTTAACTGTGTAGGGGTAAAGTTGTCTTTTTGCACCTCTAATAAGTAAACTAATTATTTAATTATATAAAAATATTATTTTATTAAAAACAAATAAATATGAATGATAAATAAATATTAAAAATGTCATTAATAATTAAAAACAATTACTCTAATCATTAAATAGATCTAAAGTTCACTTCCAAAATCAACAATTCAGAGTGTTCCAAACAGCCCAATCCATCACTTAATCAACAAAAGCTAAACAATTTGTATATTGTTAAAAAAAAATAAAATAAATAAATAAATAAACAAATTGTATAGAATTTGAATTAAATTAAACGAATAATCATCATCCTACAGTCCTCATTGTGGTGAAAATGCAAATATAACACCCATGACCAGTTCTGTTATTTATTTGTACTCTCTAACTCCTCAAACTCTAACAACACCACTATTTCCTTCAAGAACATGAAGTGTGAGAAGTGACTATTCCAAGAAAAAAACTCAACACAAACAAAACTTATCTCCATCTGATTCATTATTTATATCAAACACCACTATAACCAGATGATAAATCGTAAAAAAAAAACTTACAATGACGTTGGGGTCTGGCATGGCTGCGACAGAAAATCTCGTATGGACGGCATGAAGCTTTGAACGTGATAGACCGTTCAAGCTCCTCCAAAAACGACAAAGGAGTTCGCACTCCATGTCGATGTTTGAGAACGTACGATCTCCTCCATTTGATGGAGGAATCAGGTCTCCTTCATCATATGGAAGAACTTTGTTTTTTTTTTTTTAGTTCCTTGTTTGGAAGAACTCTGTTCTAATGGAGGCTTTCTTCATCAAATCTGATACGATAAAGGTGTTCTCCATCAGTTAAACATCAGATCTTATATATATATATATATATATATATATTGAAAATGGCATTAGATCTTATATGAGGGAGAATCGCATCTAATATTTGTTTTTAAAATATATAAATGAATATATTTTTTGAAATAAATTTTTAAATATCTGAAATCTTATGAATTGTATTATATATAATTGTTTAAATTATTTATCTAGGTGCTATATAATAATAATAAATTTATCAGTTAGGGGTATTTTAGTCATTTTACACAATGGAGCTAGTCAACTGTTAAAATGGATAGAAGTCAATTGACGGCGATGTATATCAATGAAATGTTAAGCAAAAGTTGAATATAGGTGCAAATATGCCTAAAATCAAGGTATATTTGTACAATTTGCCCTTTTATATTTAAGAGGGTGTGGTTACTTAAACCGATCGGTTAAGGTCTAACCCATAAAAATATATATTTTTCAATGTATTTGATAATATAGGTTTGGATGAAGCTTGAACTTCAACTTTTCAAACAAAATTTTGATTGATAACAAATATATTGTTTGAGAGATATATTAATTATATACTTTTAGATAGACATTTAATTTTATAATATCTAGTGCATCGATCATATAAAGACTCTAATAATTTAGGATAGAGTTCTTATTAAATAAGGTTGTTTTTCAATTATGATAAAATATATGGAAAATTGACACTTTTGCTTGGTGGATGGAGTCTTTAAAGTTGAGCACAACTACTTGGATTCAAGGAACTTAAAATCGACATACCCACCAATATATCCATATTTTGGAGGGACTGATATCGAAACAGGGACCGATATATCCACCGATAGAGAAGAAGTTGGTATAGATCGTGGAGTTGCTATTAGCAGCTCTTCCGATAACCAACATACCTCTAATGGAAATAATGGAGGAAAGGATGATGGAGATGATTGAGGAGGTTGGGATTCTAGTGCAAGAGATTGGGATGCTAGTGCAACAAGTTGGGATGTTCGTGCCGGAGGTTGGGATATTGGTGCAACGGGTTGGAATGCTAGTGCGGCAGGTTGGGATGCTCATACAAGTAATTTTGATCAAAATCATGGTAGACAACATGGAGGAACAAGTCAAATTGATGAAAATTATTTAAATATAACTCTCTCCTCAATGAGTATGAACATAGAAAATAGTTATTTGGGTGATTCACAGACAATGTCATGTTCTCATGTATAATATTATGGTAGTTATGGTGGATGCAGTATATTTGATTATCTTTCTCCACAAATGCCATATACAATACCTATGTATGCAGATCAACAATATCAACCAAGTTGGGTAAATATAAACTACCAAATTCATGGATCAGTCGGAAGAGATCAATCAACAAACGTGTGACATATTAATAACTACCTTGAAAACTATGCTAGCATGTTTTCCTAGGAAAATTATTATTTGAATCAAGATAGAAATGTATATTATGTATTTGAACTAGAAAGGAATTCATTTTGGTTTTAAATTTCAAACATGTAATGTATTATTATGTATGAATTATGATTTATGATAGAATCTTAGAAGTATGGAACTATATATATTTGTTAATGATAATTTTGTTTATTAAATATTTAATCTCTTTATATTGTGTATAATATTGTAAAAGTGAAACAAAATATTATTCTATTAAATACTCAATTTTAAAAATTATATATAGACTCTGTCTATGTTATAATTTATATTAAACTCATAACTATGCTAATTTATCGTTGAAATATGATTCATTTGATGTATAATTACTTGTTTAAACTTGTCATAAAGTTTCACAAAAAAAATGCTAACTTTAGATGTAAATACCCATCATTTTTAAAATTTTTTACCGAATATCCACCGATATCTATAATATCCCCGATATATCCATAAATTTAGAAGCCCGATATCGATACCAATACCAATATTTTATTTCTTGCTCGGGTTCACACCCTAACATTGTATATATGGCTCCACTCTCGGTAGACTCCTTACATGTTTGGGTAAATATTTATATTCTATCTACCCATATTATAACATTGTAGTTATACTCTATATATAAGTAGGATCATATTGATTTGTGCATGGACCAATCCATGACCAAGTCATGCAAGACCAAGTCAGAAGTCAGTAGTTAGCTGTGTCAGTTGTTTTGATAGTTAGTGGTTAGGCTTTGAATAAGTTAGTACCTTTATTTTCGCCCATCATGCAGGAGAGGTTGCATGAGTTTAGCTTCACTTTCCCTTTTCCTTTGTACTGTTAGTTTCTAATTTTTAGCGGCATGGTTGTATGATTCGTGTTAGATGTTAAGCTAATAAATAGCTAGGGAATGAATATTGATTTAGGACATTGAATTATACACCAAATTATCCTCTCTATTATCTTATTTATTAATCTTCTCCTATGTATTCTGACCTCTCTATACATCTCAATTCTTCCAAACTATTTGAACATATCAACTGGTATCAGAGCATTTGATTCGTGGATACCTGTGGAAAATCAAATGCCGAGTTCTGTAATGAAGTTAACGAGATCCTAACTCGCCACGAATCTAGTTTCGATTAAATTAACGTAGCTCTCCAGATAGTTCTAACCGAGCTTTAATCCATGCGAGTCTCTCACAGCCAAAACATTACCCACATTGAAACTAATCCCTTCACTCCAGGCGAATCCTCGCACCAACCAGTTCTGTTTGACATCTCACGCTCTAACCCCACCCTTGAGCGGAATCATCACCACCTTAAACTATCTTTCCCTATATTTGGTGAAGACCCCACTGGGTGGATTTATAAGGTTGAATAGTATTTCAATTTTAAAAATATTGCTTCCAACCAATAAGTGCAGCTCGCCTCGTTTCACTTAGAAGGCATTATTTTACAATGGCACCGTTGGCTATCTAAGTTCAAGGGACCATTAACTTAGGCTGAATTTACATAAGAAGTGCTCTAATGCTTTGGGTCAACAGATTACGAGGACCCCTCCGAAGCATTGACCCGCCTGAAACAAGTTTCAACTGTCGAGGCCTATCAAGAAGCTTTCGAGAAGCTGTCCCATCGTGTCGACGGATTACCTTAATTTTTTTTAGTGGGTTGTTTTATTGTAGTTCTTAAAGACAAGATTCGCTTGGATGTCAGGATCAAGCAATAACGTACCTTACCTGACATTATTGGCATGGCTCGACTGATTTAGGAGTGCAATCTTTTATAGAAAAAAAAGTAGCTCATTTCATTCTCAAGTGACTTCGGTGATGCCAAGAATAATACCAGATAACACAGTAGACGTGTTAGGTCCTTCACTGACCCAAAAAGCAAGCCAAAGTTCTAGCAACCCTCTTGTTTCCTTTAGGCGAATTACCAATCAAGAGGCTCGAGAATGTCACGAAAGAGGTTTATGTTACTATTGTAGCGAGAAGTTTGTGCCTGGACATCGGTGTAGTCAATCGTAAATCTTTGTGATTGAAGATTATCCAACCCCAGGCCAACCGTCAAAAATTTTATCCTTGTAGATCAACAAGGATAATTTGAGAGGGGAGGAATGATGTATGCAAGTAACCATATGGGCTATGCAATACAAGTTGTCGAGCAAACCAATTCATACAAGTGCATAACATGCCCATGCAAAGTTTAGGCCAATGAGAAGTGATGGACCAAGTCAGACTTGGTTAGGAATAAATGACTAAGTGCCACTATTTACGTCCAATAAGCACATTATCCATGCACCATTTTATTTTATGGAAGCACAATTTCCATTTTGTTGTTAGTGGTTGTTATTAGATTATGACTTTCTATTATTTGGCATTAGTGGATGTATATGTTGTAACTGTTTGTGGCCTATAAATAGCCAGAAGCAGCATTTGAATAAACAACGAATATTGTACATCATATATGTCTTCTTGAAATTCATTTCTTCTTATCTACTCTTCTCTTCTATTTTCTAGTCTATACAAATCAAGTGATATCAGAGCCGTTCCGTTCCATGGACACTCGTGAAAAATCAAACATTTAATTCTACAATGAGGTTAGCAAAATTTTGATTCGACATGAGTCTAGTTTTGACCTCCTAAACAACAACTTCAATCAGATTAAAACAAATTTGCAATCAATCTTGATTGACCTCCAATCTCTACGTGTCACTCATAATAAGAATTCATTAGAGAAAAACATCAATCCTTTCACCTCAGGAGAAACTTCCCACAGTGGTTGCACAGTCTAAACAAATACTTTTTTCGGTCCTAAGATGTCCACACTGTCGTAGATGTCTTTACCAAATAATTTTACAGAGCTTATAGGTCTCCCACCAACCCATAAATCAAGTCAACCCTTTCAAGATCCGTTCAAATGAATCACCATCCAAGAGGCTAGAGAATGTAAATTTATGCCTAGTTATCACTGTCAACAGCCGTAACTCTTAATGGTAGAAAATTTCCCACATTTAGACTACTCCACTACCGACGAAGCGTAATACGGGTTAGCTTACGCAAAACCAATTCCTGAAATATCTTTTTAGAACACATCCCCATCTTATCCTTACGGACAAGGATAATTCGAGAGGGGAAGAATGATGTGTGCATGGATAGATCCATGACCAAGTCATTCAAGACCAAGTTAGAAGTCAGTAGTTAGTTGTGTCAGTAAGGTTAATAGTTAGTGGTTAGGTTTTGAATAAGTTTGTGTCTTTGTTTTCGTCCATCATGAAGAAGAGATTGCATGAGTTTAGCTCCACTTTCCTATTTCCTTTGTATTGTTAGTTTCTAATTTTAAGCTGTATGGTTGTATAATTCGTGTTAGATGTCAGACTTATAAATAACTAGAGAATGACTATTGAATGAAGGCATTGAATTATATACCAAATTATCCTCTCTATTATCTTTTCCTCTGTATTCTTTCCTCTTTCTACATCTCAGTTCTCCCAAACTATTTGATACATATCATATATTCAAAGCTTTAGGTCGACCCAACTCGATAAATATAAACTTTAGTTCAACTAAACCTTTGATGTGCAAGCCTTTGGGTTTCATTAGTTCAGCCTTCGAGTCACAATAGGTCTTTTGATGTTCTATAAACACTTTGGGCATAAATCCGTCAAGTTGAACTAACACCAATAAAATTATACCAAAGGTTTACCAGATGAGATCCGTGGATTGTGTACTTTTTGTAATTTCAAACATTTTCCATATAAAAACATGAGTATGGCTATATTTTAGGATATGAATTTAAATTTTAACATTCAATTAAATCTTACCAATCTTTGTTACGATTACTCGATTGGTAAAAACTTTTGACCTGACTCTGCTAGTATAGTGGAACTCATTTGAATTATTCTTAACCCCCCTAACAAAATGGGTACTTCAATGTTAGACTATCTCATAAATGATTATCAGAAGATAATCAAGCCAGCTCATAGTATTTAAGCATGGCACCATTTCTAATCAACTCTCAACTGAGAGTCCTATGTAACAAACCAACTCAATCTAGTCCCTTAGATGAGCCCCTTCAGAGCTTCTTTCAATGAATCTAGCAAAACAGTTACGCAAAAAGAAATAAACAAATGCTCTGCATATAAATATTCTTCTTGTATTGGTAATTATTTAAGAAATGAAAAGTCAGTTTCTCTTTTATTCTCAGTTTGCTCTATTTTACTTTTCTGGTTCTTTTTCAAGCTTTCACTAAAACTTTTATGGTATCAGAGCCATAGACTAACAACCATGGCAACTGCAAACACGTGTGCTAATGGAGACTTTGATTCGAACAATGAGCACGATCGATCCGGCTCGTAATCACTAAAATCTCACATTTCTTTACAGGACTGATACAACTCGCAATCGCTGAAATCTCAGGTTTCTTTACTTTCTTCCAATATGAACTTCAAGCTTCCTATTAAACTAGATCACAACAATTATAGTGTTTGGAGATCTTAAGTGCTACCAGCCATTAGAGCATTTGATCTTGAAAACTTTGTGCTAGGAACTGAAAATTGTCCTCAAATGTTTGTTTAATTCGATCAGTTTAATGAAATTAGTTAAGTTTTGAATGAATATTACGTGTCTTAGAAAAAGGCAGATCAGTTGATTGTGTTGGTTGTTCTTAACCTTAAATGAGTTAGTTTTTGGTCATGTAATAGAGTATGGTACATCTTATGAGGTATGGACAACTCTCGAGAACTTATTTGCTCAACAATTAAAAGCAAGAGTTGTACAACTAAGAATAGAGCTACAGATTGCTAGAAAACGTGCTTTATCTATAAGTGATTACATCTTGAAGATGAAAACCTTGACTGAAAATCTAGCTACTGCTAGTCAACCAAAGTTAGAGGTGGAGTTGATCTCACAAATCTTAAGAGGTATGGACTTCGAGTATGATCCTGTTGTTGTCAGTATCACAAGAAGACAATGACATATCAACCTTCAAAAAGTATGGTTTCAGTTGATAAACTATGAGATCGAACTTACTCAATATAGTTCTGCCACTTCAAGTGACATGTGTCATGCCTCAGCACAATATGCTTCTAGTGGAAATTTCAGAGGAAATAATGGAAGAGATGGTAACTCTAGTGGCAGAGGCAAATGCCGAACTGAAGGTAGATCTAACTCAAGATTTGTGTGTCATTTGTGTGGAAGGGCTGGTTATGTAGTGTTTTTATGCTATAAAAGATTTGACCATGCATTTCAAGGGCTCAGTATGCAGAATATGCAGTCTTAAGTGAACCAATAGAGCAATATGACAAGTCAAGGTACTGGATGCTTTCGAGCTCACATGAGCCAGTGAGTTACTTCATCGAATCAATTGCAAGGTTTTTCACTAAACAACTCAAATGCAAATGTCTTCATTGTCTCAGCAAGCACTGCGATGCAAATGCCTTTATGGTATATGCACAATTGTGTTACGAATCATATCACGTCAAATGCATAAAATCTCTCACACAAACAAATTACAAAGGCTTAGACAAGCTTTCTGTAGGTAATGGAACTTGATATCATACATGTTGGTTCCTCTGTTATACCTTCACACACCTCAAATTAAGCACCTTTATTCCTGAATAATATCTTGTATGTTCCAATCATCACTAAAAAACTGTTAAGCATCTCACAGTTCACAAAAGGTAATGACGTTGTGATGGAATTTAATTTTGAGTTTTGTGTAATTAAGGACAAGAAATCGAAAAAGGTTCTATTGCAAGGGGGTTTGGAAAATTGTCTCTATCAACTAGACCTTTCAACAATTAATAACTAGTCAAGTACTTCAAGGTTTCAAACATTGTTGGTGTTAGAAATTAGTGATGTTTGTAAAATTCTAGTTGTAAGTGTGATGTTTCTGTTGGTGTTTCACAGTCTTGTGTCAATGTTTCTAAGTCTTGTTTTAGTATTAATGCAAATGATAGTCTTGATATTAGGAGATAATCCTCTCTTCATCAACTATCACCAGTTCTTGTTACAATGTAAATAGAATAAGACCTTGCAGTACCTGACTTTGACCAAGCAAGATATTTCTTACGTTGTGAATTGGTTAAGTCAATATTTGGCTGCCCCTGCTTTCATTCATTGGCAGGCATACAAGCAAATTCTCATGTATATCAAATAAACATCGAAAGCAAGTTTTCACTTCAAGTATTGCCTCAACAAGAACAAGCTAACCTTAACTCTATAAGGGTTCCCATATGCAGATTGTGCTAGTAATTTGGATGACCCCCACAAGTGGCTAGTGTATGTTGGGAAAAAGAGGACAGCACTAAACAAACAAATGACTCCCTTTTCTCCCTTTGTGTGAATCTAATAGGAAACCAAACAAGTAGAACACAATCCACAATGATATATATATGCTGCTAGTAATCCAAAATCACCAACAATAATTAATCAACACATGCACAGAGACACAAGCCAATTTTTACGTGGAAAACCTCCTCGGATTGAGGAGTAAAAACCACGGGACCGTAGTCCACCCAAAAACTTCACTATCAATCAAATTATAAGAGTACAATCTGTCCCTAACTTCATATAGGGATACAAATCTGCTGCAACATCAAGAAAAACATTCTTGGCAACACAAATATAACTTCTACAAGTGAAACAAGAGAGAGAGGATAACAAACTCGGATCCACTGTTCTGGAAGTGTATCTCACTGCAGAAACCTCCGATAAACTTTTCAACCGTTCAGATCGTAGAACTACGAGTGAAGAAGGGCTTGTCCAAATTTCAGATCAATCTGATCTCAGACGAAGGAGATCCACGTGTATGATCTGGACTGTGCAATCCTGAAATTTCTTCACCTGTTTTCTGTCAAGCTCTCTTCGGAACTTCAGAACTCACCACAGGCAACTCCGATCAACATTCCGACCGTTCAGATTGAAGAGCTACAAGAGTAGAATGTCCTCTCCAAATTTCAGCCCAAACCGATCTCAAATGAGGGAGATCCAAGTGTTTGAAAACAACTGCACAGTGACTTTCTTCACAATTTCTGCACACACACACCTCTCTTTCTTCTCTCTTCTTCTTCTTTTCTTCTTTTTCTCTTGCAGCCGACTTTTTCCTGCTTTTTTCAGCAAGGGTTTTCAACCCTTTTATACAAGCAATAAAATGACTAAAAAGGTCCTTGGGTCTTCCACAAATTTACTTGTGGGCTTTTCCAATATGCCCATTACCTTCATGTGAGCTTAACAATCAACATATCAATGGGCCAATATGTTGATGGGTTATCCTTCACATAAGAGGGAACCCAAGCCTAACAAATCTCCCCCTTCCCGATTATGTAGAGGGATTTGCCATCCCGGCGATCACTCGACAAACTTCTAGTTTCTCCCTTGGTAATGCTTTTGTCAACATATCGGAACCATTATGGTCGGTGTGAACTTTTTCAAGTTCCAATAGCTTATCATTCAAAATATCTCTGATCCAATGATATCTCACATCAATATGTTTTGATCTTCCATGGAAAGTAGAATTCTTACCAAGGTGAATGGCACTTTGGCTATCACAAAATAGCACATACCTTTGTTGCTTAAAGCCAAGTTCCCATGTGAACTTTTTCATCCACAACAACTCCTTACATGCTTCAGTTGCTGCAATGAACTCCGCTTCTGTGGTGGAAAGTGCAACACATTTCTGTAGCCTTGATTGCCAAGCTACTGCTCCACCTGCAAAAGTGATCAAGAAACCAGAAGTAGACTTACGGGTGTCCACATCTCCTGCCATATCCGCATCTGTATAGCCAACTAGCAATGGCTTCTCATTGCCAAAACTAAGTCTCAAACTGGAAGTACCTCGTAGATATCTCATAATCCATTTAACTGCATTCCAATGCTCTCTCCCAGGATTTGACAAGAACCGGCTAACAACACCAACGGCATAGGCAATGTCTGGCCTTGTACATACCATTGCATACATCAAACTTCCTACCGCTGAAGCATATGGAACCCTTTCCATGTCTTTCTTCTCTATATCTATAGAGGGACATTGCTTGGTGTTTAGCTTAAAGTGGGTAGCAAGAGGAGAGCTAACCGCTTTAGCTTTGTCCATGTTAAACCTCTGAAGTACCTTTTCAATATACTTCTCCTGTGACAGATATAACTTCTTAGCATTCCTCTCACGATGAATTCTTATGCCAAGAATTTGCTTTGCTGGCCCTAAGTCCTTCATAGCAAAGGATTGACTCAACTGCGTCTTCAACCTATCAATCCTTGAAGCATTCCTACCAACAATCAACATGTCATCAACATACAGTAGTAAAATGACAAAATCATCATCGGAGAATTTTTGAACAAACACACAGTGGTCAGAAGTTGTTTTCTTGTAGCCTTGCTCCCCAATAACCAAACAAGTAGGACAAACTCATCTTGGAGAAATTCAAGCTTCATTTGAAGGGGGACGTTAGACTATCTCAGAATTGATTATCGGAAGATAATCAAGCTAGGTTATAGTATCTAAGCATGAGCTCAAAGTAGATGATCATAGCTGGTCCAAGCAAGTTGCAAAGCAAATTTGATGCCATTTCTAAGAGTCCTTTATAACTAACTAGCTCAATCTGGTCTGTTAGATGAGCCACGTTAAAGCCTCTCTCCGTGAATCTAGAAAAACAGTTAGACAAAGAGGAGCAAACAAATGCTTTGTACATAAACAGTATTTTTGTATAAATAATTATTCAAGAAATGAAAAGTTAGTTTCTCATTTATTTTTTGTTGCTCTATTTTACTTTTCTAGTTCCTTTTCAAGCTTTCACTAATTTTTTACAGAGTATGGGACGAGTCAGGGATTTTGCATTTTATACCCCACAAAGGACTCAAACCCTCTCGACAAGATGAAAGGAAATATTGTGCTAACAAAGTTTTTTTTATTTTTTTTATTTTATATTTTTATATAATTTCTTTAAATCTCAAATTATTTTACAAACTTTCCACTATCTAATTAGATTAAGATAGATTAATAAACTTTAATGATCTAGATTACATCTAAAATGTTGCTTTTAAATATATAATTAATTATATACATATAGTATAACCTTAATTAAGGAAAAAAAAAAAAAACCTACAATATCCATCTTCGATCGTCTCATTAAGTTCGTAACTTGGAATGCATGAGTAGTCTCTCTAGTCAATAAATGTTCATTATTTAATCTTGTACAATAATTTATGAAAAGGAGTTTTCGAGTGTATTGATGCTGCCTGCCCATTAGTTGAAGTACTCATAGCGCGTGGTATCTGTTGCACAGAAGACTCTCTCCTCGACACACACTACATATGAAAACAAACATCAATTTTTAATGTTTTCGAACATAACAGATTACGTTTTTCTATTTATTAAGTACTTTTTTTTTGTTTGTCTCTGATCTGCACAACAAAAAGTTTAGAAACATTTCAAACTTCATTTTCACAGCTGTTCCAGAAACCGGAGGAAAAACGATGATGGGTTGAATTCTGTAAGTGAATTTGTTCACTTCATCTTAACTTTTGTTTACACTTTCTACATGTTTCAGAAATTCAATGTCTTTGTCAATTTAGCCTAAATTTATCAGCTTTGATTAGATTTTATGCTGTTCTTGTGTTGAGACAAGTATAGGAATTGATAGATTAGAGGCTTTTTTTTGTTGTTGTTGTTGTTGTTGTTGTTCGTGATATCAGGGGGGTTTCTTGTGTTGCCTGGTAGTGTTTTTAATGGATCAAACCCTAGGGCAAGACTCAGCTCCTGCTTCTGGGTCAGTTGATAAGACTCGAGTCTGGGATGTGACGCCATTGCGTCGTCTTGTTCCTGTTTTTCCATCACAGACTGATATGTCTTCGTTTCCAACTCCACCAGCTGGTGCCCCTTTTATTTGTGTTCCCCCCACTGGCCCTTTCCCTTCTGAGGTTGCTCCGTTTTATCCTTTTTTCGGTTCCTTGGAGTCTCAGAGGCACCATGGGCAAAACCCACAAACCCCATTTGGTTTCCCTAATCAAAACATGTCTTTTGGATCCAACAACCCCATTTCGGATGCTGTTCCGTTGAATTCGTTTAGGTCACCTCCTCCTTCGACTGCAGGGGTGACCCCAATTCGCAGGAATAGAGACACTGATCCCCAGTATTTGAGTGGTTTTAGTATCCACATTTCTGATGTGGAAGGTAGTCAAGGTACCAGTAAGAGTGGGGGATCGAAGAATAAGTCCCAGAAGAGGAGGAAGGGTAGCAGGGGTACCAATTTTACCTCACCTGAGGTTGACATGGATGCAATACTTAATAACATTCTCTCGCCATTTAATGTCATGGAGTTTGATGAGTCGCGAAAAGCTGACGGTGACAAGGAGTCAGTGGGATATATACTACTGATATTTGATTTGTTCCGAAGAAAAATATCACAGCTTGAAGATTCTAGAGAAGCTACAATAACGCTTACCAGACGACCTGACTTGAAAGCAGGTGCAATCCTGATGAATAAAGGGATTCGGACCAATTCTAGAAAGAGAATCGGTTTTGTACCTGGTGTTGAAGTTGGTGATATTTTCTTTTTCAGGATGGAAATGTGTTTGGTTGGATTGCATTCCCAGTCTATGGCTGGGATCGATTACATGGGTCTGAAAAGCAGTCAAGAAGAAGAGCCTCTAGCAGTCAGCATTGTTTCATCTGGAGGATATGAAGATAATGTAGAGGATGCTGATGTGTTGATTTACAGTGGACAAGGTGGGAATATTTATCGGAAAGATAAGGATGTAATGGATCAGAAGCTTGAAAGGGGTAATCTTGCTCTCGATAAAAGCTTTCATAAGGGAAATGAGATACGAGTGATTCGGGGTGTGAAAGATGTAGCAACGCCAAGTGGGAAGATATATGTCTATGATGGTCTTTATAAAATCCAGGAGTCATGGTTGGAGAAAGGAAAGTCGGGTGTCAATGTGTATAAGTATAAACTGGTTAGGTTGCCTGGGCAGCGTGAAGTGTTCATGACATGGAGATTAATTCAGCAATGGAAGGATGGTATTACTTCTAGATCGGAAGTTATATTGCCTGATCTTACTTCAGGAGCAGAAAATATTCCTGTTTCTCTCGTAAATGAAGTTGACGATGAGAAAGGGCCTGAACATTTTACATATTTTCCCAGTCTCAAGTATTCAAAAACAGAAAATTCTGCGGAACCTTCTGTTGGCTGTACTTGCCGCAGTGGATGTCTCCCCAATAATTCCAACTGCTCTTGCCTTAAAAAAAATGCAGGCTATCTTCCATATGCTATATATGGTATTCTAGTGAATCAAAACTCCTTGACGCATGAGTGCGGATTTTCTTGTTTGTGCCCTTCCAATTGCCGGAACCGATTGTCTCAAGGTGGTCTGAGAGTTCGTTTGGAGGTGTTTAAAACTAAGGATAAAGGTTGGGCTCTTAGGTCCTGGGATCCTATTCGAGCTGGGGCTTTTATATGTGAATATGCAGGGGAGGTCATTGATATGTCTGAGATAGAGAAACTTGGTGGTGAAATTGAAGATGATTATGTTTTTGATGCTACCCGCACTCGTCAACTAGCAGAACCGCTGCCTGATGATTCCCATGAACCTCCGAAGATTCCATTTCCCTTAATTATAAATGCTAAAGCTGTTGGGAATGTAGCTCGTTTTATGAACCACAGTTGCTCTCCCAATGTATTTTGGCAGCCAATTTTGCGTGAGAGTAATAAGGACTATGATCTTCATATTGCATTTCATGCCATAAAACACATTCCTCCTATGACAGAGTTGACATATGATTATGGGATACCTGACAAAGCAGAAAGAAAGAAGAACTGCCTATGTGGATCGTCAAAGTGCAGAGGTTATTTTTATTAAGGTTTAATTAGCAGTTGATTTTGGTCAGCAATGGCCCTTGCTAACGCATGAGTTTGGAAAAAGGTTACATTTCTCCACCTTACTTTTAGAGTTTCTCACTTATCCTAAACTGAAGGTTTCTGTTTTGTCTTCTTTTGCTGTGAAATCATCTGAATTATTTTTAAGTTATGAGACTCTGGAATATGGCTGAGATTAGAATTCTTTCAAACTTATTAGATCCAAATTAGAAGTTTTGTGTCATGTACGTTGTGAAGTGATTGCATTGATTTATAGTTATGCTATTTGACTTTCCCTAATAACCTATAATAGTTAACCTACTGTAGCTGTGGAAAGCATGGTTTAAGTGTTTAACTAGTTTCATTTATTTTCACAAATGATGTGAACTGGAGCTAATGTTAACTTTTGTGTTGAGTCAAATATTAGGGAAATAATGGTTTCCATATAATAGTCGTAGCATTCAAAACATGGCTGGATTTCAAGTAATCGACAGAAGGGAAGAGATCTTTTATTTCCAATCAGGGAAGAAAATAATTCCTATTTAGGGTTTAAAAAAAAAAAAGTGATTTTGTTATCCTCTTTTCAGTTCTAATTTTGATTTTTATAGCTAGATAAGAAAAAGTTATTTTCTTTTAGCACTATATGGACAATATCTCCTCTCTCTTTTCTCTCTCTCATATGTGCAAGTGATTGTATATGTATGTCTGGTCATATGGTGGTGGTGGTGGCAAGCAGGTGCTCAAATCATCAACTTTGATTACACAAACTGTTCATTTCAATTTGTTTGTTTGTTTTGTTATAAAGTTTACGTTTTCGGAAATTGTATGCAACTTTAGTCCTTAATTTTGGTGAATGGTAAATAATTGTGTTGTTGAAAAGTATATCAAGTGTACCTCTCTTAAAGGCTGGTATGCCTAGAATTGGAGTCTTTTTCCTTACTAGTTGGATGAATTGGTAGAATTTCATTCCTGAGAAGATAGATTTATGTCATACAAATTAAGATGGCTGGTCTAAATGTCTTAACCTCATAAATTCAATAAAAAAAAATCGCATAACCCACTAAATTAGGTTTGTTTTGGAAATATTTTAGGTCATTTGGTCAGGAAACTTAAATTGAATGTATGTTGAAATGATTTTTTGGCAATGCCTGAATGTTTATATGATTTTACATTAGATTTGAGGAATCTGATGTGCCTAAATTTTGCAGAATTGTCTTGTTTTATTGCAGGTGATTTGTAGTCAGAATGAGTTAGTGAAGAAATGAGATAGTGACTCGGGAATGCACATCTTTTTGCTGGAGGCTTCGGCGTATTTAGCACAGCAGCATAGAAACACAAAACTTGTTTACAGTCGCTGATGTACTAACACTTTGAGGATGTCTATGATTGTGAAGAATTCTCTCTGGAATTGTAACATGAAATGATACTGAACCAAATTGCTTTATATTATCTAGTAGACTCCCTTTAACCATGTGGATTGCTTTATACTATCTCGAGTCTTGTCTCAACTAGATTGGACCAAATCATTGTCATGCATTGAAGCTTTGCCAAGCCTAGTGCTATCGACAATCAAGGCTTCAAACATACACCATTGCTTTGCTGCTAACCAGTACAGATTCATTACACAAGTAGCAGATCACTTGAATATGATTACTACACAAAATGATAATTTCGTCTACCACCATTACGCAACAAGCATCTCCAATGTTAAAACATTGTATCTATTTTAAACTCCAAACAAAAATTTAAGATAAAGAGGCGATAAAACATTCGGAGAATGTTGAAACAGCAAAGTTCTGAAGTACTGATCAAAAACAATAAAACTCTTTCCATCTGCTTCTCTATTAATTTTTTAACGGTTGGCCTTGGCAACTCTTTCGATCTCATCCTTCTTCTTGATGGCATAGCTGAAGACACGAGAAAATAAAAATCAGTTTACACATTAAAGGACAATGAAATCATTCATAAATAATTAACAGCAAAAGAATTTCTATGTTTGATTACCTGTTAGATGAACCCTTTGCAGCATTGATAAGTTCATCAGCCAAACATTCTGCAATTGTCTTAATGTTTCTGAAAGCAGATTCACGGGCGCCAGTAGTGAGGAGATAGATGGCTTGATTCACACGTCGCAGAGGAGAAATATCCACAGCTTGACGCCTCACAACACCAGCAGAGCCAATTCTAGTAGCATCTTCACGGGGACCACTATAGCAAGAAAATACACAAGATAGGTTATTAAAAAAGGCTGCAGGAAAAAAAGGAAGACACTTCTCATTAGCCATGAGATATATGGTCAAAGGGAATGCTTTCACGGAACCAGTTATACATGTGAAGTGAAACTACTTTAATACGTTTTTGACAACACAAATTACAAGTATAACCACAATACCTGTTGACCACAGCATCGACAATAACTTGAACTGGGTTCTGGTCAGTCAAAAGGTGAATAATTTCCATTGCATGCTTCACAATCCTTACAGCCATCAATTTCTTCCCATTGTTTCTACCATGCATCATCAGTGAGTTTGTAAGCCTCTCCACAATTGGGCACTGAGCCTTCCTGAACCTCTTCTTTGAGTACCTCCCAGCAGTGTGAGGGACATAAGTTGCATGCTTCGCAGGTTGGACTCCGACATAGTCACACAAGGAAATGTCATTGACCTAAAAGATTCATAGAGTCAATGCCATATAATGATTCATTGCTGGACAACAATTCATTTCAACTACTACTGACTATAGTTTACACATTTCAGAATTATGTTTACAAGTTATCCTACGCAATAAGTAAAACACACATTCTTCAATCAGTTGAAAATAACATACAAATGGGAAAGTAAATTATACATGCGAACATGTTATCTGGGTAAGATTTCAATCCAGCAAACAAAAATGAATTATACTATTGATACACATTAATACAGATAAACCCTAACATAGATGTATCATCAATTATTCATAATTTTGGGTTGAGCTTTAAACTAACTATTATTTCTTTCACTGCAATCATTCAGGTATGCTTCATGGGGGTTAAACACCCGACCACTCATATCATGCACAAGCATCCAATCAAGTGAGAAACCAAAGCGCATTGAATCTTTTTCAATAAACAATTAACAAACGCTTCACTAAGAAGAAAGAGTTCAGATAATTCGACCTTTCGAAACTCATGCCAAATCCTTCTGGACCCTTAGCCAAAATTTGATTAAAAGAACAGCCTAAGCCAGAGTCTACACACAAAACATACTATTGAATGACTCGTCACATAAATTTACGGCAGGTCATCTGATGACAAAGTTTCAACTCCAAATCTATCTATAACCCAACAGAGCAATTACAGTAGGCACCAATTACAGTAACCGAATCCCACTAAACTAATCTAAACAACAACAAAAAAAGACATACAACACAATAAAATAAGCAAGGAAAGCCCAGAAAAACCCCAATAAAGAAAACATAAACGAATATGACAAAATCACAGAGACAATAATATGAGTAAACAGATCCATAATATCCAAATAGAGAGAGAATACCTGAACATCCTCGAAGGTCCAGCGGTTGAAGAGCTTGACGTCGTAGTGAGGCAGAGGAGCATCCAGAGCAGATTGCGCAAACACAGCGGTTTCCATCTTTACCTGCACAATGCACTTCAACAAATTGAATCCCAAAAAAACACAGCGCCGATATAACTGTGTTAAAAGGAGCAGGTACAGAAGAGAAAATAGGGTTTTTAAGGATCGGTGAAGAAGAGAAACGAGGGTTTTTGCTGATGCTGGACTGCTGGAGTCTAGAGATGTCATATGGGCCGGGTCTGAGCCCGACCCATAACTGGTCCTGTCAGGTCCGATCGTTTTGAAATCCCATTTTGGATCGGGTCAATTTATTAAAAATCTGAAATCGGACTGGACCTCTATAAAAACTATTAGATAGAGTGCATTGAAAAAACAAAAAAAAAATGATTTAAAGGAGTTTAAAAATAAAAAATAAAAATAATTTATTTCTCCAAATACATAATAAATATGATGACCTTTATATAACCACATCCAAATGAGTTAAAGGAGTTTAGATTTTTTATTTTTTTAGGGCTTATGATAATTTCAAATTGTATTTAAAGATTTTTTAAATGTTGTTTAAAGTTAAAGGATTTATGTATTATCCAACAACTCTATTTTTTGAGTTAATTTAAAATGTGTGTCAATTTTATCAATATGAAATTCATACTAAATGAAATATTATAGTAATGGTGTGAATTATTATTATTATTATTATTATTATTATTATTATTATTATTATGTGTTTGAGATGGAATACTACCTTAAAAGATTTTTGAAGAAGTGTTATTTATTTATTTATTTTTGTTTATGTTAATATAAAGAAACTCAAGTTTTATATGTAGTTCATGTATAGTAGTTGATCTTTACGATTGATTTATTTATATATAAACCAAATATGTCTTTTAATTTTATTATCCCCTTCCTTAATATTACACCCTGATTTTTTATAATTTAATGATATATAAAGAATTTCATCTATTCCATTCCAACCGAAATTAGGTTTGATTAGATTGGGCTGTGATTTAAATTATGTTGGAAATTTTTTAACCCAACCCAATAAATGTCTATCCATAGTTGAATGCCTTCAAATTTTTTGATTAGAATCAACAATAAATAAAGTAAAATAATAATTATTTTTATTTATAAATTAATATTAAAAAAAAAATCTAATTGACATTACATAGACGTGCTAGTCGTGCCGTATGACTTTGATTAATGATTTTAAAAAAAATTAAATTAAATTCTTTCTTTTGTCTAGACAAGAAATATGATTTGTATATGAACAATTTGAATGAAATTTACAAATTTTAAGAAAAATAAGAAACTTTCAAATGCATGCGTATTTTCTAACTCTTTTCTCGTCATTTTAGAAAATTCAATAGTTCTACATTTTAGCAATAAAATATATTTATATTAACACTAAACTAAAGTTTGAACAAAATTTATCTTCAAAGTGGTTAAAAGCTGAATTTTATCAAATGGACTAAGGGACAGTTTGGTATTGCTTTTGAAAAGTTAAAATCATTTTATTTTATAATTTTGACGCATGAATGCATGAATGCACATCCACGCATGTAGGTACACCACACGCGCATGCATGCACACTCACCCTTACGCATACACATGCACACACATGCGAACGCAAGCACTCACACAAGCGCATGCACGCACACTCACCCTCACGCATACACATGCACACATATGCGAACGCAAGCACTCGCACACACGCTTGCAAGTGCACTCACACAAGCGCATGCACGCACACTCACCCTCACGCATACACATGCACACATATGCGAACGCAAGCACTCACACACACGCTTGCAAGTGCACGCACACAAGCACATGCAAGCACGCATGGACGCGCAGGCACACGCACACACACACACACAAAAAATAAAGAACGAAGGTGTTAGTCTTGAGGTATGATTACGAATCCTACGTATTTTATTCTTATATATCGTACAAAGTTTTCTAAGTCTCTCAAATAGTTTTACGAATCCTACGTATGATTACGCATGGACACGCGCACACACACACACGCACTCTCATGCGTAAGTGATGCGCAATTACACCGCTGCATAATTGTTGTGTTTTTTAATAATGCACAATTGTAGTGCTGCAATATAATAGTGTTATGTGTTATATGCAATGCCACACAATCACATATGCAAGTGTTGCGCAACAACACTTATGGGTGGACACGGTTCGGTTCGGTTCAATTTTGGGCAAAACCGGATTGAACCGAAAATATTTCGGTTCATCTAAAATTAAACTGGTTTAAACCATATAAGAAATGATAACCGAACTGAACTGATTTAATTTTAATCAGTTTAGTTCGGTTCGGTTTATTTCGGTTCGGTTCATTTCGGTTTTGGCGCCTTATGGGTTTAATGGGCTTAATGAGTTTTTTTTTAATGTTTTTAAATTTGATGGGTTGTGGAATTCTAATTTTAAGCAAAAGTTTCATAAATTTTAATAGCCCAAGCCAAAAAAAAAAAAAAACCGAAATCTAACCTTACTAATAAAGTAATAACATTTAATTTATAATTCATTAGACAATAAATTCAATTTTCAAAGACATATTCTCATACAAACATGAGACATACAATTCAATTTTCAAAGATAAAAACTCTAATCACAAACTTCAAATAAAAATTGCAATCCAAATCCAAACTCCAAAACAAAATTACAATCCGAATTCAAAATCAAAATCAAAATCACAATCCAAATCCAAACTCCAAATCAAAATTACAATCTAAATCCAAACTCCAAATCAAAATTACAACTAAAATAAAAACTCCAAATAATAGTAAACCCTTTGTCACCTTCCTTTTTCCAATGGAGCTAGAATTATCTAACGTCTCCAGATCTGAGTCATTACTCTTCTCTATTGAATCCATAATTGGATAAATCTCCAATTATTCACAGTTTCACATTTTCACAATACTAAAAATAAGTAATTAGAATTTGTACTGGTATATAAACCAATTTGTATATAAAATATATATCAACAGATTAGAGTATAAAACATATATACTTTCACAAATTAAAAGTATAAAGTACTTTAGTATAAAATTGTGAAGTAGATTGGACATATATACAAAACATATAAAACATATATATATATTCACAGATTAAAAAGTCATTAGACAGATTCAAATATATCAATATAGTCATTAAACATATATATCAACACATATTTGAGTATAAACAAATGTATATCAACATAGATCGGATGAGCTGAAGATCAGACCTTTGTTAACCAAATCAAAAAAGAAAATATAACATTTTTTGAAGCAAATCGGACGAGCTGAAGCCTTATATGATTTCTGGTCAACTATATTTAGACTCTTCTATTATTTCAGATCAGTTTGAAGGTTTGTCTCGTTGAAGAGCAGATCGAATGTGAAACGAAAATTAGAAAAAGAAGAAGAGAGGGCGTTGACAAACCTTGTATGAATAGATTGGATGTTGACTGTTGAGGAACAGAGTTGAGACAGGCGGCTGAGCAGATCGGATGTTAAGAAACTGAGTTGAGGAACAGTGGAAGAGATGAGGGAAGAGAAAAGATGAGAGAAGAGAAGTCTGAGTAGAGAAGTCGGCTTTGGTTATCAAAGAATAAGAGAATTATGTTAGGGTTATATATATATATATATATATATATATATTTAACTTTTATATGCGGTTTAATCGGCTTAAACCGGTTTTGGTTGTCCAAAACCGGTTTGAACCGAAAACATTTCGATTTTCAGCTTTTTGAACCGGTTTAAACTGAATTCAATCTACCAACTGAACAAAACCACATTTTTTTGATTCGATTCGATTCGATTCGGTTTGGTTTAGTTCAGTTCGGTTCCGAACTTAGTGCCCACCCCTAACAACACTGATGTAACATTCAATTGTTGTGTGTTTTGTGCAGCACTCACGCTCATGCTTGTGAACGTGTTTGGGCCGATTTTGAGAAATTCTGGACCTCCGAAAAGTGTTAGAGTAACACTTGGGGTTTTTAAAGAGATTTAATCCATGAAATGGATCCATTAAAAATAAATCAAGTTAGACTTGATTTTTGGGCCTAAAGGCTAGGCCCAAAAGACAGAAGGACTTGAAGAAAAGATGTATTACAAAAAGACCAATGAATGCCTTGGATTATTTTTGTAATTAGAATATTTTTTTTAAATTAGATAAACCCACCGTACTCGGTCAGGTCAATTCATGTATGTTTATATTATGTCATAATTAAAGCATTGCCATTCATACACATGATTTATTTTGAAATGAGTTAAATGAGTTTAGATCTTTTTTTAGGGCTTATAATAATTTCAAATTGCATTTTAAGATTTTTTAAATGTTGTCTAAAGTTAAAGGATTTTTGTATTGTTCAACAACTTTATTTTTTGAGTTAATTGAAGTGTCAATTTTATCAATATGGAATTCATGCTAAATGAAATATCATGGTAATTATGTGAATTATTATTATGTGTTTGAGATGGAATACTGTCTTAAAAGATTTTTGTAAAAGTGTATTTTTTTTTTTTTTGTTTTGTTTTGTTTTGTTTATGTTAATATAAAGAAACTCAAGTTTTATATACGGTTCATGTATAGTTGATAATGCCCTTTACAAGTTTTATTTTTATTTTTATTTTTATTTTTTTTATTATTTTTATTTTTATTTTTATTTTAAACCAAATATGTCTTTTAACTTTATTATGCCCTTCCTTAATAATACACCCTGATTTTTTTATAATTTAATGATGTATAAAGAATTTCATCAATTCCATACCAACCAAAATTAGGTTAGGTCGGATTAGGTTGTGATTTAAATTAGGTTGGAAATTTTTTAACCTAACCCGATAAATGTCTACCCATAGTTGAATGCCTTCAAATTTTTTAATTAGAATCAACAATAAATAAAGTAAAATAATAATTAATATTAGTTATAAATTAATATTAAAAAAATTCTGATTGACATTACATAGACGTTCTAGTCGTGCCGTATGACTCTGATTGATAATTTTAAAAATATATATTAAATTATTTCTTTTGTCTAGAAGAGAAATATGATTTGTATATAAAAAAATTAAATGAAATTTATAAATTTTAAGAAAAATAAGAAACTTTCAAGTGCATGCGTCTTTTCTGACTCTTTTCTCATCATTTTAGAAAACCCAATAGTTCTACATTTTAGCAATAAATATATATATATATTAACACTAAACTACAGTTTGAACAAAATTTATCTTCAAAGAGGTTAAAAACTAAATTTTATCAAAAAACTGAATTTTATGGCTAGTTTGGTATTGCTTTTGAAAAGTTAAACTTATATTATTTTTATAATTTTGACATAAAATGATGTTTGGTAAAACTTCCAAAAGTGATTAATTGATAATCTGGTAAGTTTTCTCTTTCATGGCTTCTACTATTGAAAATGAGGGAATAAAACCTATTGACTTAGAAGATCAACAGATGAAAGATCTTCTTCAAGAGAATAAAAGAATCTTTAGGATTAATAAGTCTCCCAATGAGAAGCAAGAAAAAAATCATTAACTTGACTTAAAAGTGATCAAAGAGCTTAAAGACAAAATTCTTAGCCTCGATAAGAACTTGAAAGATAGTAATGAAAGATTAGGAATTTTGAAACAAGAAGTTGAGTAAATAGATGATTCCCTTGATCGTGCTAAAAGACTTGAAAATGAGCTTAAAGTCAAAATTAGTAAGCATAGGTGTCAAGAGAAGAAATATGAACAATGGTTAAACAAAAAATATGAGGATGTTAAAAATAGTGATAACATTCTTGCAAAGTATGTCATTAAGATAAAGATGTTTAGTAACAAGCTTGATGAGGTCAATAAGATGATAGGTAAGAAGTCATCTAATACTAGTAAAGTAGACACACTCATTAAGATTGGTAAGTATCCAAATGACCAGAGATGAATAGGTTATGTGAATGAAAAGGTTACACTTTCATCTAATAATCCTACTTTTGTGAAAGCTAGTGGTAAAGTGATTGTAGGTACACTTTCTAACTGTAAAGCCATGGATGCAACCGGAGATGTCTCAACATCAATAATGAGCATTAAAGGAAAATCTCAACAAGGCTAACGATAACAACCATCGCTGTCACATGCAAAAGGCAAAGCATCAAGGAATGGACATCAAAGAGGTAACAATGTGAGAAGGTTCAATATTTTGAATGCTCAAGCTAAAGATAACTTTCTCAAATTTGTACCTATTTGCCATTTTTGTAACATGGTAGGACAAATAAGACCTAGATGTTATAAGTATATTCGTAAATGCAAATATGAGAATGATTTGTATGACTTATCTTTGATGAATGATCCTAGGCAATCATCCATCTATGGATCTAAATCTAGACATAGGAAAAACTTGTATAAAAAGCACGTTGAGAAAAATAATGTTGATGATTTGCTTGTGAATTCACATGTTGTGCCTCGTACTACTATGAATAAAAAGGTTGAAAATGTTTTGTTGACTTGTTTGAAAATGTGACTAATAAATTCAATATGCATGAAATAAGCCAAAGAATAAGTCAAAGCATGTTATTAGTAGTAGTAAGAAGCATGTTGTCAAGAAAATATGGATTAGAAAAGACTCAACTCAATGCTTGGTTGCATAATATGCACTTAGATAGTGGATGCTCTAAGAATATGACTGGTAACAAGGAATCTGACTTGGGGATAACTCATGAATTCTCAACTTCTAAAACACCTCAACAAAATGGTGTTATCGAGAGGAAGAATCATGTCTTGCAAGAGATGGCTAGGGTCATACTCAATAGTAAGAAAATCCTTAGGAATATTTGGGCTGAAGCGGTCAATACTGTTTGTTATGTCTCTAATAGAGTTTTTAGAAGGCCGGATACAAAACAAACCTTTTATGAGCTTTAGAGGTCATATTTCTTGTTGTTGGTCATATTCCTAGAGCATCCACCATTTAGGTAACATGAATTGTGAGTTGGCTCTAAGTGCATATTGTGCAACCAAACATTGAGTTCAGTCTTTTCTAATCCACATTTTCTTGACAACATGCTTCTCACTACTACTAACAACATGCTTTGACTAATTCTTTGGCTTATTATCATGCACATTGACTTTATTAGTCACATTTTCAAACAAGTCAAATAAAACATTTTCAACATTTTTTATTCATAGTAGTACGAAGCACAACATGTGAATTCACAAGCAAATCATCAACATTATTTTTCTCAACATGCTTTTCATGTAAGGTCTAGATCTAGATCCATACATGAATAATTGTCTAGGATCATTCATTAAAGACAAGTCATACAAATCATAATTAACAAAAGTAATAATATTGTGATTGAAAAATAAATTCAAACATTTTAAACCTAATAATTCATATTAATTCTAATAGCATAATAACATTGAATAACAATAGTAAATGATGGAGAAAAATCTATAAACAAATGTGTATGAGAAAATGAAAATAATCAGCATTGAACCAGCACATATCATCATACTTTAGTTCTTAAAGGGGAACCGTGAAACTTGAACAATCAAATATTATTTGCAGGAAATGAAATGTACGTGCCTAAGTTGTACAAAAATTTTCATACAAATGACTGTCAAAATTCTAGTAAAAGAGCAAGCATCTTTACATCATTTATCAAACTAATTGCAATAAAAAATAATAATAATGGAAATAGATATACATAAAAAAACTTAACAAAACTATATTCAATTGTCTGATCTGAGTAAACACTTCTCTTGTTTCACCACTCTATAATATGTCAAATTTTCAAGAGTGTGAGTATAATTCTCCTACAAGAATATATCAAATTATATTTTAGATTGCACCAAGAAAATTAAAAGAACATAATGTCTTTTACATTATCTTTGATCATCGGAAGCTTGGTCCGCCTGACTCTGCATGTAACATCAAGCCCGATATGGTAATATGCCAACAAATGTGCATAATGAACATGAGTCACTACATGAGTAATCAAAACATATTAAATGAAGAAAAACTCAAAGTTGGACTAAAAATACTAGGATGAAGCAATATAGTAAAATGGTCAGACCAATTGAAAGTGACTTAGTGTTCTTAGCATTCCTGGAAATGATATAATTCAATATTACAAAATAAGCATAAATGAGAATGTGTTAACACTAAAATAAAAAGTTTACATGTAACATAAGTCATTTAATTTGTTAGCACTTGCAAGTTATATATAGTGAATCTGTTCTCACCATATAACAAATGATAATGTGTTGGCCAAACATATTTCTAACTAAACATAGCATAATTACCAAAGAAAAAAAAACAAACCAGTCCTTACAAAGAGGAAAAAAAATGGAAAAATAATATATAACGCACCTAAATTGCAATACCCGTAATTGTTCTTGGAAGAAAAAGAAAAGAGAATAAACTATTTATGGTAATATTAAGGTTAATACAAAACAAAATTAAAGGAGTTCACTTGTAAGAAGAAGTATTTATTAGTTTTCTTGTTTAATTGAATTAGAGTTACAAACCTATCATTATGTATATATACTTTATATTCGTTAAAGAAAGAAATAAAAGAATAAATAGAGAAAAAACCGTTTGTCTTAGATACAAAAGAAGATGGATTTTTAAGCTTCAACAATCAGGTTATTGATTTATCATTTACATATTTGATGTTAGAGATTATTTGTAATTTTAGTATTTATCTGATATACTATCTAAGAATTAAGGCTTGATTGTTTTATAAAGGAAAAGTTAGAATATTTTTATCATAGGAAATAAATATATTATTTCCATATAAGTTTAGTCAACCCATGATTTTATGTATGGAATAATAGAAAAATGTGACAGAATGAAATCGTATTAATTGGAGCAGCAACAAATTAATAGTTTTTTTTTTTTTTTTTGAAGAGGTGAGTTGTTTCTCTTTTTTGGTGTATCTCTTTCATGATTGAACTTCTAGACTATGCTAGATTATTATTCTTGATATGCTTTTAATTGATGAAAGTAGAGGCATGTAAGAATAATTAATATAGTATCTAATTGATATGAATGGTTAGTAGATTTTTGTATGTAATTTCGAATCAGGGTCTAGAATCTTCTGTTTTGACAAGATCAACATTATTTCGTAAATTGTTTTGAGTTTATTATTCAAGTCAAAAAATTATGAAAAATTATTTAAATTTGTAGAAAGATTGTTATAATTTTTGGGTGAACAGAGGTCAGTATTTGAATTCTACTGTACAGTTTCAGAAAACCATGAAAGATCAATATTTTGTATGAGCTAATAACTTTGTAATAGTATGAAAATTTTACTGTAGCATTTCCTATATGTCTAGATTATTCATTATAAATTTTGTAAGATTTGGAGATGGAGAGAATTAATTAAAAATCGTGGAGTCGAGAGTGGTCAGATGTGATAATTAGCTAGAAGAATAGATTTTAAGTTTAATTCAATACAAGTCATTTATGCCTATTAAATTGATATGGTGATGATATTATGATGGTAATTCAATTTATAATTGTAAGTTTGAGTGATTCTTGAGCTTCTAGATTAGAGCGGATTCGTACGGGTTCAAGTTAAGTAAACTCATATATGATGTGTTGTCTTTTCCAATATGTATATTTATGTAATAAACCATTCATGTTTTCAAATGTTTATATGATATTTAAGTAAATTCATCCATGACTTATTATGTTTTCATATCCGTATATATTATGTTAGTTGTTATATGTAAAATTCACCTAGGAAGACACATAACCAGAAAGCACAGATCAACACGGCCACGTAAACAGAATCATAGATTAGTCAAAAGAGGAAACGTGGGCATTCCGCATAGATAGGCTACTCGGCACCAACACCTATAACAATAGACAAACCCTAAAAGTGGCCGAGCAAGCCGAGCAGAAGAATTAACATGTTCAGCCTTGCTCGGCACAAGCTTGAACAGCTACATAAGAGCATGACCTACCATCTGCAAGGTAATCCTACAAAGACAAGGAATCATAAGACGACTACCATACGATCATCTAGAGTTCAACAAGGAAACAAACAGATTTCCTTACCTACTTATCAGAATCCTAAGCAGATTCGGATTCAACCGCATTAAACACAAGATAAACATCAAATAAGAAAGGATCCAAAACCAGCTCTGTGATCCTCAACTTGTACGCCACTCCTTAAAACCCTAGCGGCACTCATAAACCCTAGTGTTACCAGGTATAAATACACCTGTAAAAGCATAACAAAGAGAACAAGTTTTAGAGTAGGAAAGAGAGAGGAACATAGCGTGTATTATTTTCATAAAATATTGGATTTGACTCGATTGCTAGGGCAACAACTCGTGGACGTTTCTTCGATTATCAGAGTTTTACCACGTATCTCTCATCTTCATTTTCTGCTTTGTTATTTTTTGTTGTCACGTCATATTTGCGGGTTTTTTCGCTAATCTAATACGTTGACTGGTTGACTATCCATAAATCACTGTCAACATTAGTAAATTCATTCATGGTTTGTTAATGTTTGGAATTATCAAGATACCGAATATTTCATCATTTAGATTTATATTTTATTATACTTTATTAAATATGGTTTTAATAAAATTGTTTTAGTAAGAATCTTACATAAAGAGTCTTTAAAACTAATTCCTTTTGTAACATATTTTTCAATACTGTTTTGACTGCAATAGCTTATATTATTTTTGTTATACAAAAATACTACTGATTTCAAGTATCATTAATGCTAGACAACACAAAAATTTAGTCCAAATTTCAACCCAAATTAACCACATTATCTCATGTTGTGTGTTGTGATGACAACTCACTTACCAAATCATTTGGGTTGGCTCATTACCAAATCACTTACCAACTCACTTACCAAATCATTTGAAATTTGGGTTAATTATTTATATTGTATAGCATTACTCTTCAAGTATATATGAATTTATAAAATTGTGTTGGCTCATTGTTCCGTAGTTACCGTTATTATTACTGACCTAGCTGGGATATTGTATGTACACATATCGTTATTATCGCTTCATATGGGTAATTGTGACATACTGTTATTGCTGCGTCACACAGGTAATTGTGACACTACGGGGACATGAGCTCACCGCTTTACCAAAATGATTAATGCATACCGTTTATACTATAAAATTATTTGTTTACCATTTTATAAAGTGATTGATCTATATCCCAGGTAGCACGGATACAGATACGGATACGGGATACAGATACGACATGATACGGGAATACGGTAAATCTTCAAAAACTAGGATACAGATACGGTAAGGGCAAGATACGCCGATTAAAATAATATATATATATTTTCTTAAAAATAATAATGTATGAAAACATATTTGATAATTCATTCAAAATCAAAACATATTCAGAATCCAAATAAAACATGTCACATATCTATATAAGTCATAATAATGTAACTTATTACAAGATCTAAATAAAACATGTCACATAAGATGTAACATATTACAAAATCCAAATAAAACATACGTCACATAAGTCATAATACATTATAAAATCTAAATAATACATAAAATAAAAAAAAATTAATAAAACATATTCTAAATTTCTAATTAACTTCACTATCATTATTCACATTGTTAAAGGATCTAGACAATCCGGCTTCTAATTCTTGTTTATCAAGAGAAAGGTTTTCAATATGATGTATCTCATTATTCTTCATGTCAATGAAATCAAAACCAAAACCAAAACCAAAATTTCTTTACAATTTCATTTTGACCCCTAAAATTTTGAAATTATAATTTGACCACGTTTATACTAAATTAATTATAATATTGCCCCAAAAGTATCCTTAATGTATCCCCCAAGTATCTTTCAAGTATCCGCCAAGTATCCGTCAAGTATTCGTTGGTCAACCTTATGAAAAAGTCAATGGATACGCTATTTGGTGTATCGGATACGTATTTTGAAGTATCCGTGGAGTATTTGAACCGGATACGAGTTCGATACGAGTTACCTCCACCAAATGGAGTATCTGTTCTTCCTAGTCTATATCGTTTACTTCCTTAAAATTATAGTGATTTAAATTATAATTATTAAATAACCTTTTGATTTAATATTGTTATACTGTTTTATAATTTAAGAATATGAACAAATATGATTTTAAGTATTACTTCAATTGTTTTATTGATATTTAAGTACGTAAATTATATTAATGCTAATTCTAGTTTTATTAAACAATACATTGTTGGGATATTTGGAAAGTTTATGAGCAAGGTTTTTGAACGTAAATGTTTTACAAAGGCTATTTTATTTTACATGTTATTTATGAATTTACTTACCGACTTGACAATTCACCGCTCGTCCACCGCTCGTCATCACCATTTTGCAGATTGAGTTTTTGGATTTAGAATGGATAAGATTTGCATTAGTATATGAGAGATATGTATTGCTGGATGATTTAATTTCATGTGTGTACGTGTTGCAAGTGCTCGATGTATTTAATGTTGTAATTACGTTTAGAATCTGAAGGTTTGGTGACATTGATGGTATCAGATTTGGGTACTGTATTTTATGGGCAGATTATTGATGATTAATTGTAAATATTTGTAGAAATAAGAATTTTGTAAGTTCCGAATTACGTTACATCCCGGTTCGTTATGTCTCGGATTTGGGGTGTTACATAAATTATAACAACAATTATTTTGATTTCTGAAGTTGGTATAATAAGTTTTCCTTTAATGAATGATGGTTGTTAATGTAAAAATTAAATTCTATAGAGTGGCAAATACTGGTACCAATAACAATACCTATACATTATAAGAAATATTCATTCGAGAAAATATAACAAGAGTCTAACAATTGAGAAAAGATAATCGAGAAGAAACGTTGATTTAGCACAAAAGCAAAACTCATTCCTAGTCAAAATTTTCCATCTTCCCTTCGGGGAATAAGCTTGTATGATGCTTTTTCTATATCACAACAAATTGTAATTTTTGGCCAATAATTCTCATGGAAAAAAGAGAATCAGAGTGTATTAGAACTACATAATGATACCAAGTAAATCTTGAGACAGTTCTCTCAAACAAGAAAAAAATTGTTTAAGAAAATTCTTTGGATAAGATATCAAAAAACGTAGAACAAAACACAAGAGCATTAACACAGAAACATAACTTTATTTCATTTAAAAAAAAAGATATTTAATTTTTTAAATCAATTCATTGTCTAGCTGGTTACTATTTATTTGTTCAGTTTGATTATCTAATAATTAATTTTCTATTTTTTTTTTCTTTTTAAGTTTTTCGTATCCAAACTCAAATTTTCTACCAGATATGTTTATATAATCAAATCAATATCAAGCAATCAAATAACTTAATAATGAACAAAAGTATTTAATAAAAAAAAATACAGTAATACCCATTTTGAAAATAAATCAACTAAATTAGAAAACTATAGAACAATAGAACTTGAAAAATAATGATTCTTATAACCAAGTTGTGTTCGAAGAACTCAAATGATCAAGATTCAATTTTCAAAGTGCGTAGAAAATTAGTGGAAAAAAAATAAAAATGGGATGTAACTCGTTTGATGAAGTGTTTTGGAATTAAGAAAATCATTAAATGAAATTTTTTTTGTTTTGTTTTGTTTTGTGTACTTTGTTATTAAATTTGTATTAAGAAGGTTTTTTTTTATTTTATTTTATTTTATTATTAAATTAGGAAAGTATTCAGAGGTTTTTTTTAGGAATTAGGAAACAATTAAAATGTAAATAAAACATAATTTTTTTAATATAGAAAAAAATATAAGCTTGTTTTCTTTATACATTTTTAGTTAGATTTAATTTTTTTTTTTTATTAAGTTGTTACGAGTTTAAGTATTCATCATTCATTCCTCCTTTAAACTTGAATTTATGTAATAATATAATACTTGAAAAAAAATAAAAAAATTACGCGATCTATTATGTGTTAGACATGTCGTAGGTATGAAGGTAGATTTTATTTTTATTTTTTATATATAAATAATATTGAGAATTCCCATTAATTATTGGGTTAAAATAAAAATATCAAGTATCATAATTACTTGCATACTTTTATTATGAATGTTCCAATAACTAAATAATTCTTTTTTTGTTTTTGTTTTTGTTTTTCGTTTATTATAATATTTGGTTTTTGAATAGATAGATTTAGGCCGCGAAAAAGTCGGTGAAATTTGGAAAATCGTTAGAGAAATGTATTGTACAGAATGGAGCTGGTGGGAAAAATACTGAACACAGGACCACTTTAAAATTTCAATTTCCATTTCTATTTTCTTCTTCTTTTCTTTTCTTTTTTCTTTCTATTTTATATGCGAGAATGGAAATGTAATAGGAGGCAAAAAAACCCACTACAAAAATTAAAGCGTTTGATTTCATTTTCATTCGCTTTAATTGAAATTCTTTTATGTGTTTATGAATCTGTAAACAATGTGGTTTCTGCCTTTCTCTTATAATGAATGTTAACAGAAAAAGAAGAAAAAGAAAAAATTGAAGTAGAAGAAGAAGAAGAAGGAAAAATGAGCAAAAACCAGGCCCAGGTTCACAGCTCTTTCTCTGATGAAGCTTTCTCAATGGCCTCCTCCCTTCCCAAATCCCAAACCACACACCTCTACAAAGTTTGGAAGGGTAACAATGTAATTTCCCTTTTCATATATATCTCTCTCTCTATATATATATTGTCAATTTTGTATTTGATATTTGTAATTATTGCTATCAATGATTGATTCAATTCGTAAATGAAGATATGGGAAATGGGTTAATGTTATTAGTTTGAATATAAACAAATTTGTACATGTCTTTGTTTTAATTGTTAACGTTAGGGCACATGTTTCCCTGTTTAATCATACGTTGAAATGTTCTAAAACGTGTTGATATGATTAGTATTTTTCGATGTAAGAATGAATTCGGAATGAGTAGGTTGATGAGAGTTGTTGTGTTGATGCATTGTTTGTTGTTATTGTGTGGGTTAAAATTGATGAAGATTGCTTTTTTTGTTGTTGTTAATGTCAGAAATTTTTATGTGGAGGGAGATTAGTTTTTGGACCGGATGCAGGGTCGCTATTTTTGACGTCGTTTCTGATAGGATGTCCTGCAATAATGTTCTGTGTAAAGATGCTCTTCATGATTCGAAAGGATGATCCTCTTTTTAGCTACCCTGTGTTGAGTGTTGGAGTGGTCCTTACCGTTTTGGTAGGTTTAAATGAGGTTTAAAAAGTTTTCGGTATTATAATAGCTTGGTTCTGTGATCTGACTACTTGTAATGGTTTGTGCAGGATTTTGTTTTTCTCTTCTTGACATCAGGTAGGGATCCTGGAATTATTCCGAGGAATTCACACCTGCCTGATTCAGATGAACCATTTGACATGACTACCCCATCAATGGAGTGGGTTAATAATAATAAAAGCCTTAACCTGAAATTGCCCCGAACAAAAGATGTATTGGTCAATGGCCACACAATCAAAGTGAAGTTCTGTGACACTTGTTTGCTATATCGTCCGCCAAGAGCTTCTCATTGCTCTGTCTGCAACAATTGTGTCCAGAGATTTGATCATCACTGTCCTTGGGTGGGACAGTGTATAGGATTAGTAAGTTTTACTCAAATCTACTTCTAAGTTTATCAAACATCTTTTACTATTGATATGTCATGTGTGGAAATTGAATGTGTCTTTGGTGTTTGATCACATTGTCTTTAAAAAATTTCAGATAATCGACTTCCTCTAATTCGTTTTCCCTTTCTTTTTTTCTGTGTTTGAAGTGTTGTTTTAAATTCCTTAGGTTATATATATATATATATATATACAGTATAGCCATGATGTCTCAAATATTGGCATGTAATTTTTCACCTTTACATGGGGAAATTAAATGTGCATTAACCAACTTTGTGTTCAAACACTAGGTAATTTTCCTGCTAATTTTGATTTTAACACATCTAAAAGTTTGAGGACTGCATAATTTTCTTAGTTCATACTTGAATTTGGAAGCTGAAATATAAAATTGTAAAGAGTTTGCGATAAAGGGATTCATGGAACCAACCCCGATCAGATGGGATCACAGTTTTGTTGACTTGAGTTGTGTCAATATTTTAGATATATGTTGGCTGTTCATGTTTTTCTCACAACATACATTGCTTTAAGAGCCTGTGTTGTTGCTAGATCTTCAGAGCTTTGGATTACTAACCAGCCTCCTTCCATGTTTACTTGATTGCAGCGCAATTATCCATTCTTCATATGCTTTATATCGTCGTCAACTGTCTTGTGTATATATGTCTTTGTGTTTTCTTGGATTAACGTTCTCCGCCAAAAAGGCAGTTTTTGGAGCCTGATGTCACATGATGTACTGTCAGTTTGCCTCATAGTGTATTGCTTCATAGCAGTCTGGTTTGTTGGTGGGCTTACGGTCTTCCACCTTTATCTGATTTCCACCAACCAGGTGAGCTTGCTCTTTTAATGTCTCAATGTTGTTTAAGAGTGATAACTAGAATAATAATATTTGTTTGTTGTTTACTTTGCTTCTGGTAATATAAACAACTGAATTTTGTAAGTAATATCGAAGACAAAGATAACAGGATAGATATTAAACATCCACGCTGATCTATTCTTGGATTAAATTTCGTTCTTTCTGGTTTTTGTTTTTCCACAGACAACTTATGAGAATTTTCGATACCGGTATGATAAGAAGGAAAACCCCTTTAATACGGGAGTACTAAAGAATGTTAAAGAACTCTTCTTTGCCAAGATCCCACCTTCAATGGTTAATTTCAGAGAATGTGCAACAGAAGATGATTATTCATTTCGATCTGATACATCAGAATTCAATGGAGGCTTCACGAGTTCAAAAGGGAAATTTGACATAGAAATGGGGAAGCTTAGTAAGGATGGTGAAATACGACTTCCAAGTATTTTGCAGAATTTGGATTATAGTGGTATTGATGATAGCTTGAAGAAGGGGGGAAATGGTTCTCCGTTCGATCCATTCTTCATAGCTTCCACTGATCAAGTATCGAGAAATTCACCGCGATGCTCCACTGATAAGAGTTATCAATAGTTCCCATTTGAGTACATTGTTGATTCTTCAGAGATAAAGGTAATCCTAAGCTCTAGCATATTTTATTTAGATACAACAATAAATTTGCACAAAGTAGTTCATAATGAGTAAACAGATAGTAATGTAGCATATTGTCATAGATTTACAAAAAGATTATCATGTAATCATATAATCAAAATGACAAAGAGTCTATTGTTCGTTAACTAGTCATCCACCGAAAAATGTGACAATCAGAAATGCATATATTGGATTGATGTAATAACTAGCTATGTAACGTTATATCATTTTTGTAATAATATGGATTGATGTTTGCTGGTGTCAGTTTGCATTTATCCCTCTTAATTGAACAGAAAACACCCTGACTTCAGAGGTTGGTTGAGACACATTGATGAGCAAAAGCATTAATCACTAGAATTGGTTCACAAGTTTACATGTTGATCTAGTTGGTTCTACAACTTACGTATAAATGCATGGTTGTTTTCTTACACAGGTTCAGACATTGTATTGATGAGAGCAAGAATGTAATCTGTAAGTCGTCAATGGATCGATGAGCCTAAAATATAAACTTCTTGTTGATAGAGGTACTACAAGCAAAAAATCAGTGATGTAATTGAAACTGAAAAATAAATGAAGAAGTGTACAATTAAAAAATGATTCTGTTGTTCACATTTTTGTTCAAAATGGGACATTCTTTTTCTCATTGTAGGAAAAGTGAGGAAGGAACTGAAAAAAGATCAATATCAGAACTGTGTTTTTTTTTTTTTTTTTTGGAACATGAGATGGGATATAGATAGCATAGACCATTGAATTGAACAAATAAGCTATCATTTGTATTGTTGAGTGTATTATGTTTTCTCACAGTTATGTCTTACTTAGGTTGATATGTCAGTTTGTTCTTATACGATTATATATTTTATTTTATTTATTTTCTTTTCTTAATAGTCGGATCTCTAGACAAGATGAGGTTAATTCGTTGGTAAACCCTTTACACCTGTACTATGAGGTTGCGGGTTCTTTTCTTTTCTTTTCATTGTATTGGTGAAGTTGTTTTATTTTTCTGTACTTTTACCCATTTTTGAATGACCAATGGCAAATGCAAAATTTTGGTGCAAAACATTACAAATGATAAAAGCTTAATGTTTTGATAAATATATTATTGAATTTTTTGTCTAACTAAAACAATTGCTTAATTTTAATGATTTTATTCGCTTTTGTTATCATAATGTAAGACATTTTAGATTTAAACTTTCCAATAGACCTATAAATGCTCAGTTGAACACTAAAAAATAGACATGAAAACGCTCTTCAGCGTCCGAAAACAATTAAATGATTCCTAAAGACAATATCAGTTGATCTTGTACATATAATGTATCAAGTAATCAAGGAGTTTTCCAGTCATTAAAGAAAAAGACATGACAGACATAAATGGGTTTCACAAAGTTCCTTTGTTGTAGCAATTTGTGTTTGAAAATTTTGAGTCTTTGAAGAACAAAATGATAGATAGGTAATCTCTGGTCTAAGAACACTTGTTTGAATTTTAAATTGATTAAGGCTGAAGAAAGCAGTAGCAAATCTACCAAATTTTGTTATTTGTCTTTTCTCTCATATATAACATCTATTCAAGAATTTCTCTCTTAAGTTAATAGTTTTCAACTTGAATTATGTTATCATCTAAGTGTTCATTTGGAGCACATTTTCATATTGGTTGTTACTCAAATAAATAAAAAGAACATAAAATTTAATATATTACTAATTACTCTAATGAGTACTCTTAATCAGTGTTGCAGAAGTCGGCGACTAGTCAAAGTCGGTCAAAATCGGTCCTAGTCGAATCTAATCAAACCTAGTTGCTGAAATCGACCAATGATCACTGTGCTTCACTGTTGTAGATGATTCGGTGGTAAATTCTTCACACCTGCACTACGAGGTTGCGGGTTTGAATCCTCCTCTTAAAAAAACCCCGAATTTATGTAATTATGTAATACTTAAAAATTTAAAAAAAAAAAAAAAAATTGTTAGAAGGTTTGATTGTCCATTTGCCCTTGCATGAATGGATTGTATCATACTATCATGTGAGTTGATATAGCCAAATGCCAACTCTTTATATTCTTCTATCATTTTATCAATTAAGTAAATAAATAAATAAATAGAAGAACCCATGTTTGTTTTCTCTTTGTTTGACATGGTCTAAAACGACGTGGAAGCTGGTCATAATACGGCATCCATAGTATATTCAATTTAATTTTCAGAACTATATTCTCCCCACATTTGTAAGAAAATCTTTTCCAATAAAGAAATATAATTTTGAATGAATTTCTGTCTGTAATCAAGATTCCTTTTCGGCTTTTCCCCGATTTTTATTAATAAATATATATATATATATATATATATATCTAATCAAATAACTAATTTGTAATTGTTGTAAAAGCAAATGGGTGAAACATTTTCACCCAAAACTAAATCACACTGTTCTATATGGTAGGAATAAGGGACTAATATTTCTTCTTAATTTTTTTTAAGAGTAAGACAATTATATAATAATTTACTTTGTAATTATTAGCTCAATACTGTTTGATTTTTCTTCTAGCGTTCTAGGTAGAAATCCTAGAACAAAATAAAAATGGGGTGAAACATATGAATAATGAAAAATGAATAATAATAATAATTCATTAAAATTAATTGGATTTTATCGAGTTCCTTACAAATGTTAATATATATATATATATATACTCTTTGAAAGATATCTACCCCAAAACATCAACGAGAAATCTATTATATATCCACTATCCAATATAGCTTACGGGTAATTAGGGGCGAAACTATGAAGGGATGGATGAGCCATAGCCCCTTCAACCTCTTGGAAAAATTTCTTTTAGTACTCATATTTTGTTTGAATTTTTTATATTTACTTCTTAAAGAATGAAAATTTTACTCGATTAAATTTGAAGTTTTAACTTCGCCTTCTTTGATTTCCCCAATAATAATAAAAAAAAAAACACTTGATTAAACTTGAAGTTCTAACTTTGCCTTCGTTGATAATGTGGTGTTTGCCACATCATTTAAACAAAATTAAAAAAAAATCAAGAAAATTTTTGGATAGTAAATTCATGCGAATTGTCAATATCATATAAATTATAAAATGATGTGGTGACTAATGAGTGATGTACTTTTTTTTTTTTTACGGTATCTATCTATCTACTTATCTAGATCAAATATTTTTTTGAAGCTTTTATTATTTGTAAGATTCGAGCCACTGACTTGTAAATCATTTGCTCAAGCCACAAACTTGTTCATTTACTAGCTGAGCTACACCTCTAGGGCATAATGAGTGATGTGTTAGTTACAACTCATATATATATATATGTTATTTGGATAAATATTTTGGACAAACTAACATTAGCCTTATTCTAAATGTTACGACCTTATTATTATTATTATTTTTGAAATGATTGTTATTACCGTTATGGTAGCGTGGTCTTAATAAAATTTGAAATTATTAATCTTTTTTAACATTGATCATATGCTATTAGTCATATGATGTGCATGTTTCAATCCAATCCAATCCAATAAGATCTGTTGGATTCAATCCAATCCATTAGATTTGAGAACATGATTGGATATTAAATTTTGAAATCCATTGATCGGATCAGATCTTGGATTTTCATATGAAAATCCGTCGTATCTGTCAAAATATAAGACAGTTTATATTGAGCCAGTTTATTTTGTCTTATATAGATGAATATCGAACAAATATTGGATGTTTTTTGTATTTTGTTATGACAAATGATTATATTTTTATTTCAAACTCTTGGATAATTTTATTTATGTTTGTGTTTGAAAATTATGTTTAATGTTTATAATTTGTTACGCTTTTTGAACTTTAAAGTGTGAAATTATTTATTGTTTTTATGTTAATTATTAGGGTATAAATTAATAATTTGATTTGTTAATTTTGACAAATGACTCCCAAATCAGCGATTTAAATCCTATCAATGATATAAATTTAAGAAAAAGAATATCGGGACTAGATAGGTGGATAGATAGATACCGTAATATATATATATATATATATATTTTAATAATTGATTCATATAAATCAAATCCATTGAATCAGATTAGATTTAAATATTTTTTCAATTTGATAGTATTGTAATTTTTTCGACCCGGTTAAACAGATCTTATATTATGACAAATCCAATGGATACGATTTGCAGCACACCCCTAACGAGTCGTAGAATTTTAATTGATTAAAAAAAAAAACAAAAGTTTAAACAATTAGATCATTCCACAAGTCATTCTAAGGCAAGATTGGTGTCAAATTATCTAGGTAAAAAGTCATAGTGCATGTGCGGGTGCCGGTGGTCTTTGATAATTATCATTTAAAACAAGTCCTAATATAGGAAACAAAAACGCGTATAGATAGAAAGAAACGAAAACAAAAACAAAACAAGCAGCTGAGGGAGGCACGAATGCACGATTAGTTGGAAAGTTGGACAACTCACAACTCACAAATCACAAGATATACACAATTTATACAAATAATTTAATGATTAATGATTAATGATAATACTTAATTAATTACGCGCTACCAATTGAAACATCCGCCCGAAGTGATCGTTTGCCAGTTGCGATACACGCACAATATTGTTATCTTGGTTTCATCCCTCTTCTAAATTATTTCTTTTTCAATATTTTATCTAAATTATTAAAAAAAACTTTCTCTGAGCTGACAACAACACATCAACAGCAACAGCAACATCAACAACATCAAAGAAGAAGAAGAAAGCAGCTTCTTTTTTTTTGATCCAAAAGTCCCTTTCTCTCTGTTTGTGCGTCTGTGTCTCTTCACTTCTCTTACGAAAAGGAAAAAAAAAAAACCCAGAAAAGGGTTTTTTTTTTTTTTTTTTTTCTTTTCGAATTGGCAATGGTTTACCCTGTTGTCATGTTATGGAGTTTTATGTGATTGGTAGGGACAATTGTGTAAAACTGTTTCTAGGTTTGATTGTTCTCAAGATTTTCCCATCTGGGTTGTTCTTAAATGGCTGAAAATCATCATCTTCATCATCAACATCATCAACAGCAGCAGCGTCATGGTCATGACAAACCCAAGAGACTCTATCAAGTTTGGAACGGAAGCAATGTCAGTTTCTTCTCACTCTATCTTTTTTCAATGTGATGACTGATGAGAGGTTGTTTGATCATGAATTGAATTGGGTAGCTTTTTAAAGTTTTATTTATTTTTTTAATTTTTATCAGTCTTGTGTCCTTTGATCAGGTGTTTATGTTACTTCTTCTTTGCTGATTCTACAATTCTGAACTGTTTTAATAATATGGGTTCTTAATGTTTCAACCTGTTTTCATTTGGAAATGTAAATTTTGATTATTTGACTTGGCAATAATGGCTCAACTTCATTAAGATCTCACTATGGACTCCTCATTTTTAGTTGAAATTATGTTTTCAGTACTTAGTTCTGTATTATGCTAATAATAATAATAATAAAAATAAAAACTTCTGTGGCTAATATATCTGATTCTTGGTATCATTTGAGATTGATGGGTTTGGTTTTTGGATTGCTAATAGGATTTTATCTTATATGCTTATCTTGTTTATTTATATTTCTTAGTTTTTGTTTACAAACAAAGTAATGTCAGTGACGGTCATTATATTGGTTCCAAGAACATTACTCATCAAAGATGAGAATTTTTACTTGCTCATCAAAGGTGCAAAACGTATTTGTTTGGGCGATGTGTGCGAAGGCATTGAATATTTATAATTTCCTTTGTGTGATAATGCCTTAGATTAGATTGGATATTCATAGTTCATGTAAGACACTCCAAATTTCTAAATAAATTAGCTATACCAGTTGGGTCGATCAAGCCTCTTATTAACAAAAACAAATTTGCTACGTAATGTATTCTTTCTCTTCTTTCTTTAGAAACATGTACATATAATGTCAGATGTAGTGTTGTAAATCTAAGTTCTTGGTGGTGCGTTTGGTGCATTTATGTTTCTATATACTTTACTGGTCATTAATATTACTAATAATAATTAAAGTGGATACTTAATATTCTGATGTTAATGCACGGTCTTTCAAAGTTGAAACTGTTGCATGATGGAGGGAAGATAATTTTGTTGGAGATCCTGATATAGTTTAAGTTGATGCTAAAATTAGTTTTAATGTTCATATGAAGAAAACTTTCTAGTTTTGTTAAATATATGTAGACTTGCTGGAATATTATTAAAAAGTCGCCTACAGGTATGACACATGGCTTGCATTAATGGAGATTTATTGTGTATTCTTTGACATTTTTCAGAGATTTTTATGCGGCGGAAGACTGATCTTTGGTCCCGATGTTGCGTCATTGTTCCTGACCACATTCCTTATAGCTGGCCCTGTAATTGCATTTTGTATAAAAACCTATATAAAGATAAAAAATGACGATCATGCTGACCGTTGTTATCCTGTCTTAATTGTGGCTGCCGTTCTAACTTTTCTGGTAAGTAGATTGTTTCTGATATGGTTATATCTCATAATCTCTGTGTTATTATTTACCGAAAATATCTATATTTTCAGTTTCCGCTCTGTAATGTACATCCCATGATTTCTAAGAACTAACATTACATAACTTTTAAAGGTGTGATTAGGCATTTCTGTAGGAGGACAATAGGATTCATAGACAACTTCTTTATGTATCACACTAGGATTATCCAGTGGAAATGTGAAATAGTTAGTAGGCAAAGGAGAAGTGTTGAAAGGTTCAGACACAGCGTGTATATTGAATGCCCTTTTGTGCTCTGAAGTCTAAATGGCCTATAATGAGCTTTTCATGCCACCATATCTATATATATTCAATGTATGATAGCAGTTTTAGGATCTCAAAAAGTTGCATTAACCATAACTTCGTATATTGTTTATGGATCTATAACTTTGTTTTCATTCCTTTGTTCACTCAATTTTGAAATTTTTCTGGAAGATCCTTTGTTGTGAAATTATGAAACCATTGTCGAACAATACTTACATAGGCAACTGTCCCTTTGATAGACGACTTCTCTTATTTCTTTTCTTTTTGGTAATCACATAGCTGCATGACAGATCACTAGTCATTAGAACTGAGATGGATGATATAATTCTTAATGCGTGGGGTTCTTGCATGAAAGATAAATTTGAGACTAAATTCAAATTTTTACAGGATTTTTCATTTCTATTCCTGACCTCTGCTAGAGATCCTGGAATTATTCCTAGAAATTCAAGGCCACCTGAATCTGATGAAGCTTCTGATATGCCTACCCCATCTATGGAATGGGTCAATGGAAGAACTCCTCATTTGAAACTACCCCGAACAAAAGATGTGGTTGTAAATGGCCAAACTGTAAAAGTGAAGTACTGTGACACTTGTTTGCTTTATCGTCCTCCCCGTGTTTCTCATTGTTCCATCTGCAACAATTGTGTTCAGAGATTTGACCATCACTGTCCATGGGTTGGTCAGTGCATTGGAATTGTAAGTTTAACCTTTTTCTACATGCAAACTTCTTTTATTCAGTAAACTATGTTTATAATTTTAGTATACATTAGTGTTACCATCCCAAGTCTACTAATAAATTGGATTGAGATCTTTGTGTTTCAGAAATGCAAATTTGGTAAAACATGAAGTAACATCTTATAAATTTTAGGACAAGGGATTAGCCTGATTTGTCATCAATGCCGATATAAAGTAGAACAAAGGAACTAAATAATGTGCTTGGCTTTGGTCATTGTTTTCTTTCTCTCGGAAGAGGTTTGGATATTATCTCATTTTCTGTCAAAGCTGTTGATCTTTTATTCCATAACTATTATTGAAAAAGGGCTGTGGCCTCACCCTAGGTGTAGTTTCTGTGTTAGTTTAAACTTGATAGTTTACATCTGATCCATTTATGAGCTATTTGCAGCCAACGTAAATCTGGCTGCTTAAAAGGGTTGGTACATTTAGTTACTGCGATCACTTCTTATGGTTTAAACTGCATGAAGATCTCTTGAATCTAATGAAATCATTTGTTCTTCTTTCTTGGGGTATTTCATGTCTTTGACTATCGAAATCGTGCCTTACAAACATTCAAATGTCTTTCTTTTTCTCCTCACCTTATTAAGTGTTTCTCCTCTCCTTATTCAAAAGCCTCTCCCGCCTCTCGGCGAAACTGCACCGGGGCTGCCCCACTGGTTGATTTGCACCAAAATCCTGCCCCCGCCGCACAAGGCGGCCACCTCTTGACCTAATAACCTCCACTCGCCCGCCTCTCAACTTATTTGTTTTCTTTATTTTTTTTTTAAATAAAAAATAAAAACGCTGCATTTGACAATAAGTTAAACACAGCGTTTTGAAAAACACCCTAACTCCTCTTCTTCAACGCACAATCGTCTCTTCTGCATCCCGTTTCTGTTTCTGTTTCTCTCATCTGTTTTGTATTTTGTTCTCTCTCTCTCTCTCTCTATTTCATCTATATCACTCTTATTTATTTATTTATTTTAGTTTCTTTTTAAAAAAAATTTATAGCAGCTGTCAACTGCTTTCTCTCTACATCTTCCAGCTGGTCTGGATTCTGGCAGCTGGTGGCTGCTTTTTAATTTATCATTATTATTATTATTATTATTATTATTATTATTATATATACTCTTTTGAGCTTAGTTTATCAAACTGGGTATTGGGTCATTAGTTTGGGCCTGGACTATGAGCTTGGGTAAATCTTTTATTAATGGTTCATTTGTTTAGGATATTTATGTTTGTGTTGTTGAATATAACTTATTTATTGAATATTATGGAATATTTTCTACTTTATTATTTATTTATTTTTTTCCAATTTCCGGCTGAGGCGGCCGCCTCGATCGCCTTGCACCGCCTTCAGAGTTTTAAAACTTTGTATGGATGAATGGGTATGCTATTCCTTGAGGATTTTCATCTTTTTAATGCTCAATACCTATATACCATAGATATAACAATTTTCAAATGGGATTAAGTTTTTCCATTAACATCTTAAAAGGGGCCATGCTGGCAATGCAGAGTTTTATGTACTTGTGAGTTGATCTTGAAATCTCACTTCGTATTAGGAAACTTGTAAATTGTCTTTTGAGCTTCTCTTTATAAGAATATTGATGATCAAACTTAAAACTAATACATCGGGATTTTTTCTGATGCATGAATGGATGATGTTAATTTGATTTGCTGTTTTAGAGGATTCACAATTGCTCATTCTTGTTAGGAATTAACAGTTCTCTTTCCTGGTTGCAGCGCAATTATCGGTTCTTCTTCATGTTTATATCTACCTCAACCATCTTGTGCATATATGTCTTCACATTTTCTTGGGTTAACCTTCTTGAAGAGAATCACAGTGTTTGGAAGGCTATATCACATGATGGCGTGTCAGATTTTCTCATAATTTACTGCTTCATAGCTGTATGGTTTGTTGGTGGCCTCTCAGTTTTTCACTTCTATTTGATGTGCTCAAACCAGGTGATTTTTCTTATTCCTTAAAATATAAATAACAAGTTACTGAAAAATTCCATTTTTTAGTGAGTGTTTCATTGTATTCCAACGACTTTCTGGTATATCCTTTAAAATACGATAGATGTTTAGTGGTAACAATTTTCTATTGACAAATTGTACAATCAAAAGTGTTTTGAAATTACAGAAATATCCATCCATATTAGTGTATTTGATGACAACTTGTTCATAAATTTATCTTTCTAACAATACAGAGAGAAGTATATTCTATCATTTATGATATATAGTTTCCCCCATGATGCTTTTTGTGTGCTTCCATTGCATTGAAAAATTTATTGATGCATAACTCTGAACTGAATTCATAAGAATTTATTTTTGCATTAACCAATGAGGGCTGTTCTCTAAAAATAAGTTTGTTTCTGCTTTCCTATCCTAAGGACCAGAACTACAAAGGATTATCCATTGCCTTATCAATCCCTTTTACAGAAAATATTCAGCCCATCTTTAAAAGTTCATGTCCATTTAGGTGCATCATATACATGTGACCGATATAGGGAGACTACCTCTTGGTACTAGATCTATATGGTGTTATATATTCCTTCTGGAGTCAATCCATTGTGCAACTCTTTAGGAGTTACCTTTGTGAAGTCCAGTAGCAATGGCCCTTGCTTCTCCGGTGACATCTAGTTGCTTTTCCAATTGTTTCTTTCATCAATAGCTCACATGTTTCTCTACTAGCCGCAAACTTATTTACAAGTATCAAGCTTAAATAAGGTTGTCACTGCCCCATTTTCCGTTTGGTACAGACGTCATCTTTCATTCTGACTATAATTATTTAACCCCATCCTTTAGAAGGCATAAATAATATTTTCTTCAAGGTGGATACTCTTTTTGTGAAGCTGTCACAACTTATCGAACAACGAATAAAATTCTTCTGGTTCTACTACATCACACTAATTTTGTTTGAGTAAATTTTTTCGATAGAAAAAGAAACAAATATTATAAAAAACAATATAAAAATAGAAGGAAAGAAAGGAAAGGGAAGAAAAAGGCACAAGAAATTGGTGTGTTACCTTTAAGATTTATTGAAAACATGCTTATTTGTTTCCTTTGATTTTTGTAATATTTACATGTGGTTTGAAAAACAAATCTAACAAAGGAATGCTAATAATAAATCTATCGACCCTTAATTCGAAGAGAACACTCTCTCATTCACTGGCGCGCGCACACACACACACAATCTTGAAATTATGTTGTTTATTGTTTTGTAATGGTTTGAGGCTTTGAGCATGTTGTGGTTGTTGCTACAGCAACAACTCCCAAATTTCCCCTTACATATGGACTGTGTTGGTTTAGGGTTTTCAAATCGAATCCCAAATGCTTTTGTTTGAGTATGGAAAATTATAAGTCTTTTAGTTTTCATTGCTTAAATTTGTTTTACGTATCCCCTTATCCAAGAAATGTTTTATATTTTGTTTTTACTTTATAAAATCTGTGTCAGATGCTAAATTTTCAAAAGCAGATACTTAGTAGTGAAATTATCTGAGTGATTTTTAGGTGCCAGGCAAGCAGCTAGGCTGCTGCCATGGCCATCGTCAACCATTGATTCTGTTATCATGTGCTTGTCCATTTCTTATTTTGCTTTTTCTTTTTTTACCCTTTGTATTTTGTACACAAAATGCAGCCATATATGTGCCTCTTCTTCCATGTTTTTTTTTTCCCAATTTGTTTTTTGCTTAATCTTATTGTGATGAAGTTGTCCTTGGTTCTGAATCTGATTAATGACATTTCTACATTGATAGACTACCTATGAAAACTTCAGATACCGATATGATAAGAAGGATAATCCATATAACAGGGGAATGCTAAGAAACCTCAGAGATATATTTTTCTCCAAGATCCCACCTTCAAGGAATAATTTCCGTTCATTTGTGGAGGAAGATGACCATATGATGATGGGATCTTTTACTCCAAATCTTGGTGAAGGTACTCATGGCTCAAAGGAGAAAATCGACATTGAAATGGGAGCTAAATATGCAGATGACAGTCGTTATTCACTTCCTGAGATTCTGCGAAATTTGGATTTTGATGATTTGGATGATAATTTGAAGACAAAGGAGGAAGGAGAAACACAGGCTTCCGACCCATTCTTTTCTGTTGAGCAAGATTTGAATGATTCCATGCATAGTATCGTTGTTAGAGATGGAGTGGTTGAATCTGTAGAAGAGTCAATTGTTGAAGATGGAGTGACAGACTCCAAAAGAAGCAATAATGTTGATGGGGTAAGACGATCAGTTCGAAGCTCCACTGGTGGAGAGGAGATTAATGAAGTGGAGAAACCTAACGAGGTTTCCGATTCCCATCATAATTCATAACAACACGCTGGCTTTTCAAGTATAGTGGTACTGATCTTCTCTTCTTCAAGCATTCTCTTTCTCTGATTTTTCAAGCCAAGTTCTAATATTTTTTTACCACTTGAACTAGTTCTATAGAGTTAGATATATTTGTTGATTGACAAACATATAATAATAGCTGCACATTTGTACATCAGTATCTTAAAGGAAAGGTTAAATATGATTGCACTCTCAAGTAAGGTTTCATTTAGAGAACTTACTTTCTTAGTTGTTTCGATCATAAAACTAAATTAAAAATAGCATTATAAATGCGTAGACACATGCAGAAACACATAAATGTAATGTTGTTGAAAATCAATTTAGAAGAATAACTTTCAAATACTGTTTCATAAATCATAAGTACCCCTAGATCTTTTGTGTAGATGCTTATTTTTCAGTTGAGTTGTTCTTTAGTTTTGTCAATCCTGTTCTTCGTCACTTTGCTGCTGTTTCTAATTTATTCAGTTCTTATTTTTTTATGGCTTCAAGTTCATGATTGTAAATTTGTAACCATATTTTAATGACAGTTGTTGCTATGGAAGATCTGTTCTTTGGTTTATACGTCTTGAAGTGGATAGCGGATACTACGGTTCTCATTTTTTTCTTTCTTTCTGTAATTGCATTAATTGTGTGGTATGGGGGGCTGTAAGTTTTGCAAATATACAAGTTTGAGCAGTTACTGAACAAAGTGTTTATGTTGGAAAAAAAGTGAGGTAATGGATTCAATGCTGTAAGTTTTTTCGCAAGCTGTAAATGTTACTTTTGTCATGTTGGACAATGCAAAAACCCGGAAAATGGTATATAGGTCGGGTTGGGTCGGATTACAGATATATCATTTTTCCCCATTTGTTTGTTTCAAGATTCAGATTGAGATCTTAATGTTTCTGGTTAGGATTATAGGATATATGGCAGCAATTATCAGTTTTTAAGATAAACTAGTTGGACACATTTTGACAAAGTGCAATGGATTCTTCTTCTTTTCCATTCTTCAGTTCCTTTTCTGATGCTATGATTGTGTTTGTTGTCTCTCTTTCTATTACTTCTGGACAATTGAATTGGGAGTTTTGCTTGGCACTTTGCACATGGATTCTTTTCCATGTTATCGGATCTTTTTAGGGCATGTTTGTTATCTTGTATTGAATTAGACAATTAAAATGTGCTAAAACTAAATATTGTATTATATTATTTTAGTGTATTTTAATTGTCTAATATATAATATTTGGTGGTATTAGATTGTATTATATTAGGAAAAAAAAAATTATTTTTCAACAAATATAAAATATTGATGAAATATGTGTTATATTCTTAATTTTTTTTTTAATTTTAAAATTATATAGGAAATATTTAATTTATTTTTAAAAATATTATTTATTTTATTTATTTTTGTTTCAATTAAAATAAATATTTATTGATTTTTTATATAAAAATATTTATTGATTTATTGATGATAAGGATATTTAAAATTAATTATTAACTATTTTGTTTAAAAAATATTATATTTTACAATATAATAAAATACAATTAAGTCATATAAAAATAACTTAATACAATACACCACCAATATAATATAATCAAATACAATCTAATATAGCGTGTTAGAAGAGCTATTTTTATTTGAAACAAGAAAAAAGCTTTAACCTTTGATGGTAATTCAATCTAATCACATATTAATATCAGGCGTGTGACATGTTTTAATGGACAAAAACTTGGATGTATAAAAAAAAAACTATAAAGTATTAATATTTTATAAATCATAAGATTTTATAATAGCTAATGTGATATCGACACCTTATATACTGCGTCTAGAAAAAAAATTTAGAACTACCAGTATTACTCTATGATTATTTACAAATGATGTTATCAAGTAAAGTTGAAATGATAAATTCATCTACAGTTGATTACATTTTTTTAGAGAAAAAAACAGAGACCAAGCAGTAGTACTAAATTAGCAAAACTAGTGGCAGACATGAACCCAAAAACAAAAATCCAGTGTAATAAAAGCTAGGCCACAAAGTCCTTTCCCAAGTGGCATTATCATAGCCAATCAGTAATCAAGATGGCCTATAATCACATGCCACGTGGCAAACACCCACCTAGGCTTATAGATTTCATTGGATATATTCAATCCAAGTTTGAACCAATTGTAAGTTCCCACATCTTATCTATCCCCTCAACTCCAACCCAAAGCAGCTTAAAACCTCACTTCTCTGTTTTTACACAAGCTCTGTCTGTCACTCACCACTCACCAGGTTCCTCTGTTGTTCTTCTACAATGGCTGCTGAGATGGCTCTCATAAAACCCATTTCCAAATTCAGCACCAACCCAACAAGAAGCACTTTTTTTACAACCAGAAAGTTCAACACCACCACTGTCAAAATGTCAGCCACTTCTTCACAGCCAGCAACTACATCCAAGAAGCCAGGCAAGAAAGCTAACAAAAATACTATCAAAGAGAGCCTTTTGACACCAAGGTTCTACACCACTGATTTTGATGAGATGGAGACCCTTTTCAACACTGAAATCAACAAGCAATTGAACCAGTCTGAGTTCCAGGCACTGCTTCAAGAATTCAAAACTGATTACAATCAGACTCACTTTGTCAGGAACAAAGAGTTCAAAGAAGCTGCTGATAAGATGGAGGGACCACTCAGGCAGATCTTTGTTGAGTTCTTGGAAAGGTCTTGCACTGCTGAATTCTCTGGCTTTCTTCTCTACAAAGAACTTGGAAGGAGACTCAAGGTTTGGCTTCTTCTCATCATTCAATCTCTTTTTCATGAATTGTAGCTTCAAATTGAGCATCTTTAAGTTATAGAACCCACTTAAAAGCTTTTTTCTTTTCTTTATTTGGATTGAAAGTGAGCTGAGCATCTTGATTTTATTGACTTGGGTCCATTCGTTTAATCATATTAAATGTTTAAGTAGAATTCAATGACCACTGCCCAATGTGGCTTAGTGTTAAGAGCCTATGGCTTAGTGTTAAGAGCCTATCAATCAATGTTCAGGTTCGAGTCATCGTCACTGCAAGTGGTATACATGATAGTTTAATTCATTATTTGTGGTTTGATGCTACAGAAAACCAATCCAGTTGTAGCTGAGATTTTCTCTCTTATGTCCAGAGATGAAGCCAGGCATGCTGGGTATGTATGCAAATCTTGTTTTGGTTTCTTATGGAGATAATTGCAAATGTTTCTTTTTTTGGTGCACTTGTTGATTATTACAACATTGTTGTTTTTATTGAGCACAGGTTTTTGAACAAGGGATTATCTGATTTCAATTTGGCATTGGACTTGGGGTTCCTGACAAAGGCTAGGAAATACACATTCTTCAAGCCAAAGTTCATTTTCTATGCTACTTATTTATCGGAGAAGATCGGATACTGGAGGTACATCACCATTTACAGACATCTCAAGGAGAATCCTGAGTACCAATGCTATCCCATTTTCAAGTATTTCGAGAACTGGTGCCAGGACGAGAACCGTCATGGTGATTTCTTCTCTGCTTTGCTCAAGGCACAGCCCCAGTTCCTCAATGACTGGAAGGCAAAGCTGTGGTCCCGGTTCTTCTGCCTCTCGGTAATGCTTCATGCCATGTGAACTTTGATTATGTCAAAATTAATGTGAGGCTAATGCATTTAAAAATGTATCCTACAGGTATATGTGACAATGTACCTCAATGACTGTCAGCGTTCCGCTTTCTATGAAGGCATTGGACTTGATACCAAAGAGTTTGACATGCATGTCCTCATTGAGGTGAGTTCTTTGCTGAATATCATATATCAATTTGCTTCTTGCAGAATTTTATGAAAAGATGTATGCTGTTAATCTATATTGATTTTCATAATCGTTTGTATTTTTTCTTTCTACCGATGTTAGTTCTCTAAAGATTCAACATCGTTGGTAATCAATGATTTTGATTATCTGAAATTCTTTTTGTGCAGACGAACCGCACAACAGCTAGAATTTTCCCGGCAGTGCTGGATGTTGAAAACCCTGAGTTCAAGAGGAAATTGGATAGGATGGTGGTGATCAATGAGAAGATTCTTGCTATTGGGGAGAGCGAGGACATTCCCTTTGTGAAGAACTTGAAGAGGATTCCACTCATTGCAGCATTGGCTTCTGAGATATTGGCTGCATATCTAATGCCACCAGTTGAGTCTGGATCTGTTGATTTCGCTGAGTTTGAACCACAGATTGTCTACTGATGATCATTTTGTACACTCGTCAAATCTCATGTTCGGCTAGAGTAATGCAGTCCAAATTTACAAGGAAACTCAGAAAACATGATTATGTAGAGTCTATTTTTTTACTTGTAATTGTAAAACAACTTATTTCCATCACCTTAGCCATTATTATTATTATTATTTTTTTCCATTTGCTGTGCTCTTTTACGCATGTTCATTGCTTTTCAAAGGAAAAGAACCGTCTTTGATCATTTACTTGCTATAAGATAATAAGATAAACGCCAATGGACTTTTGCCAATGTGGTAGGTCTCTCCGACTAGAGTTCCTACCACTAAGGTTCAATCCCTAGGTACGTATTGTTTTGTGCAATTTTTCAAGTCCTACCAAAGTCCAATTGTGTGGGTATTGTACAACCTATGTGTGGTCTCTCTCCCCCGATAAATGGGAGCTGCTGTTCAGTTCCGGCAGTGGTCGTAAAAAAAAGGTAAACATTATTATTAGCATCCCTCTCAAAATTTATACATAAATGATGAGACTTTCAATGCCTTTTTCCAGATATTGTTGTACATTGAACACCCAACAATATTAAACCCAAAAGAAACTCCTTTTTTTTTTTTTTTTCAGGCATTGCAGATAGGAACAACACATGTAGATTGATTGCATATTCAATCAATCTGCAAGTCTAATTCCTTTAGCCAACTCTCTTCCAATTAATCAACTATGCCTTCTCTGCAAGCCTCCTTTTGTGATGCCGAGATGATTTAGAGAAATCACATGAAGAAGATGTAGTATATTTGTTAGAATGAGAGGGAAAAGATTTAGAGAGAAGAAGAAATTGAGGAAAAGTAAGAATTGAAGTTGTAATTTGTTAATGATCCAAAATGATTGTTGCAACAAACTATGTAATGAAAAATACAATTTGCATGTGGCCTAGGAATAGATCCCTTACATTGGGTTCACTGGACTCAATTGAAACAGGAAAGCTTTAAATAAGATAGATTGTACTTGTGGCTCAACTGGCCCAATATTGCTTCAGGCCCAAAACCAAAACCATCTGAGCACTTCTAAATGCACCGTTTAGAGTAAAGGATAGACCACCCCTTAAAGCACTCGTTGGTCATCAAAATACTTAACTTTAAAATCCCAAATTCGACAATTGAAATCCCTAACTTCTCTTCATTTCGTTTCCCAAATCTTCCTTCACCTGACAATTCCCCTTCCCTTAACGACCTTCTAGTCCTCAAAGGTTGAATGTGTCTAGAAACCTGGCTCTGATCTGCGAAGCATCCTCCCAAGTAGCAACATCCGGCTTCGTGTTTGACCACTGAACAAGCAACTGAGCGACGGCCTGATTGAGTCGCTTCACCACCTTCCGCTCTAAGATAGCCATCGGAAACACTTGGAGATGTTCGTCAGCACCCGTTCGTGGGAGAGTTGTGCTCGGTTGTACTGCAGCACCCACCTTCTTCTTAAGCTGTGACACTTGAAATACCGGGTGTATCCGAGAGTCGGTTGGGAGCTGAAGTCTGTAAGCCACCACTCCAATTCATGCGAGAACCTGGAAAGGCCCAAAGAAACGAGGAGCTAGCTTCAAATTCCAGCAAATTGCCATAGTGGACTGCTTATATGGCTGCAGTCTAAGGTAAACCCAATCTCCTTTAGCAAACTCCCTTTCTGATTGATTCTTGTTTGCATAGAATTTCATTCTTGCTTGTGCCTGAGTTAAGGCTTCTTTGAATACTGATTAAATCTTATTTCTTTCGCAAGTAAAATCTCTAACTTCTGGAGAGTTAATAGCTAGGGCTGTGAAAGAAAATATTAGGGGTTTGTACCCATATAGGGCTTCAAACGGGGTCATAGAGAGTGAGGTATGGTGGTTAGAGTTGTACCACCATTCTGCCATAGGTAACCAATTTGCCCATTTTCCGGGTCGAGCACCTGTCATACACCTTAGGTAGTTCTCTAGGCATTGATTCAACCTTTCGCTTTAGTCGTCTGTCTGTGGGTGATAAGCAATGCTAAGACACAGCTTGGTTCCAACTAAACGGAATAACCCTTGCCAAAAGGTGCTGGTGAAAATCTGGTCATGGTCACTAGTGATAGTGGTAGGAATTCCATGTAGTTTGTGAATATTGTCAAAGAACACCTTAGCCACTATGGTAGCTATGTAAGGGTGGGTTAGAGTAAGGAAATGAGCATATTTAGTGAGCCTATCTATCACAACTGAGATATTGTATTTGCCTAAAGAGAGAGGCAGTCCCTCTATGAAGTCCATAGCAATGTCCTGCCACGGAATCGTGGGAATGGGTAGTGGTTGGAGGAGTCCCGGTCTCTTCACGTGTTCTCTTTTACACTGTTGTCAAATAGTGCATTGAGTCACCCAATCTACTACCTCTTTGCTCATAGTTCCCAATAGGCATTTCAGAGTGCCCTTGATTCCCGAATGACCACCCATAGCTGAACAATGACCCTCTTCAATGAGTCTCTTTTGCAATGTCGTTGTGTTTCCCACAAAAATCTTCCCATGTTTTCTTAAAATTCCGTTGAGTATTGTGAACTCTGAGATTGCCGCTGGATCTATCAACAGACTCGGTAGTACCTTCATTGCTACTGGATCCAATTGATAGCTTTCTTGAATCTCTAGAACCTAGTTAGGCTGATTTTAATGAGGGTTGCCAGGGCACCATCGTCGGAGCTCATAGCTCTTAACAGTCCCTCCGCACTATATTTTCTTTCCCTTTTTTGTAAGAAATGTTGTAATCATGCCTTAGTAGTTTGGTTAACCATTTTTGCTACATAAGTGTCGACATTTTCTGCTCTAGGAAGTACTTTAAACTCTCGTGGTCTGTTTTTATAGTGAATTTGTGGCCTAGCAAGTAAGGTCTCCACTTTTTTATGGCGTACACTATAGCCAACAACTCCTTCTCGTAAGTAGAGAGTCCAAGCTTCCTTGGTGGGAGGGCTTTGCTTATATAAGCCAAGGGCCTTCCATATTGTAACAAAATAGCCCCAATTCCTATGTTGCACGCGTCTGTCTCCACAATGAAAAGGTGTGAAAAATCTGGTAAAGCTAACACTAGGGTCTTCATTATAGCCTCTTTTAGTGTCATAAAAGCTGCAGCTGCAGTGTCATTCCAACTAAAATTATTCTTCTTAAGTAGCTCTGTTAGAGGCTTACTAATGACTTCATAGCCTTTAATGAATTTACGGTAATAACTAGTTAAACCCAAAAATCCCCTTAAGGCTTTTATAATGGTAGGAGTAGGCCAGTCTGTCATACCTTGTACCTTCTTCAAGTTAACCGAAACCCCTCCTGCTGAAATAATATGGCCTAAATATTTAAGCTCGGTTTTTCCAAATTCACACTTACTCCACTTCACAAACAGTTGGTGTTGCTTAAGGATGGATAAAGCTACTCTTAAATGTTCGATATGCTCCTCCATACTCTTGCTATACATTAAGATGTCGTCAAAACAAAACTAGGATCATCTTTCGTAGGAATGGCTTGAATATGTCATTCATCAAGCATTGGAAAGTTGCTGGAGCATTTGTCAGCCCAAAAGGCATTACCTGGAATTCGTAATGGCCTTGGGGGGTTCTAAATGCCGTATTGTGTACATATGTCTTAGCCACTTTGATTTGGTGGTACCTAGCCCTTAAATCCAGTTTAGAGAAAACTCATGCACCGTATAGCTCGTTTAAGAGTTCGTCAATGATAGGAATTGGAAATTTATCCTTTATAGTAATCCTATTTAGTTCCCTGCAATCCAGACAGGAATGCCACGAACCATCTTTCTTTTTAACCAATAGGATAGGAGAAGCAAAAAAGCTGTTGCTAGGCCTGATAAGGCTGCCATCCAGCATTTTTTTTTTATGATTCTTTCAATCTCATTTTTCTGAATGTAGGGGTGTCTGTATGCTTTAGCATTTATAGGTCCACTATTGGGCATTAGTGGAATGTGGTGGTCTTTAGAATGTATTGGTGGTAATGATATGGGTTCCTCAAACACTGTAGAAAATTCTTCTAAAATTGGTTTGAGAATACCTGGAACTTCACTGTCTTCCTTTTCCATTTCTAGTGAGTATAATTGCACCACTGGCTCAATCCTAGACAGAGCTTTGTTGAAGTGAGAGGCCACTCTTTTCCCTTATAATTGTAATAGCCTTCCACCAATTTCTCTAACCCCTTGTAAGGTTAACCATTTCTTTCCTTGTTTGAATCCCATGGTCAATAGTTTAGCATCTAAAAGAACCAGACCTATTTCTTGTAACCATTGCATACCGAGTATCGCATCACAACCTCCAAGCTTAAGCAATCTCATTTCGATTGTGAAACTGGTGCCTTGTACTGTCCAAGTAAATGCTAGGCAACGGGCCTAACTGCTGATCTTCCCACCACCTCCAACGGTTACCCACAGTAGGTTGGTATTCTCAATTTTGATTCCTGTGAATTTGACGGTTTTCGAATCTAGAAAATTATGAGTAGATCCACTGTCAACTAGGATAGTTACCTCACTATTTTTTAATGTTCCTTTCAGTTTAATGGTCTGAATTCCCTTGCTTCCTCCATTCAAAGCTTGGTGCGAAAAGGTGATCTCCTCTCCAAGCAATTCGGTAAGTATTTCTTCTTTTTTCGAATTCACTTCTACCATCTCTTATTCCTCAGCTTCACTTCCTTCTTCTCATATTAGCATGAATACCTGCCGTTTGGCACATTGGTGTGTAAACGAGTAAACCTCATCACAATTGTAACATAATCCCTTATCCCTTATTGCCTTCATCTCGGTTGGAGTTAGTCTTTTGATAGGGTATAATTTGGGTTTTTTCTGTGTTTGGTTGGGAGGATGGTGCTAGTTGAGTGTAGGGCTTCACCTAGTGATTACGGGTTGTGAGTTTGGAGTGGAATAGTGTGTTGGTTTATTGGGTCATGGTTTAAATTTCTTAGCTTCAATGGCAGCCTCTTACAACCTTGTAAGATGTATTGCTGACTTCAAATCAGAAGAGTGGAACATCTTAACTGAATTCCTGATTTCTCCCTTAAGTCCACTCACAAAACAGGCTAAAAAAAAACTCATCACTTAATCCTAAATTCTTGGCAATTAATCTAAGCGCTGAAGTTCCTCAAATCGATCTTGGAAATCGGTTATAGTGGTGTTCTGCTTGAGTCTTTGAAATTCTCCCACCACATCCTCTTGTTCCAAACCTAGGAACCTAACCATTAGAGAATTTGTAAACTCTTCCCAGCCTATATTCCCTTTTAAAGCATATAAAGTCTGAAACCAAGTTTCCGCTTTCTTTTCAAAATATATGGAGGCCACTATTACTTTTTTTTTTTTTGGATCTACGGGATGGATGAGAAAGAATCTCTCATATTTTCTGATTCAGGCCTTTGGATCAGTCCCATCAAATTTAGAAAAATTTAATTTTGGTGGTTTAAATAGGTTTTAGGTGGCTAATGACCTTGCTGCCTTGGAGGACCTAAGGGACTGCTGCTACTAGATCCAGCTGGAGCCGAGACAAGTATTCCCTTACCTTGACCTTCATTTAGTTCCACTCGATTGAAACTTTGGTATCCCAGATCGTGGAGTTGAGTTATTTGGGCAGTCAATCCTACGATTTTTGACTTGCAAGTATTAACTCCTCCATTAATTTGTTGTAGTTTATCTTCTATGTTAAGGACTCTCCCTTCTATGACCTGATTTCTTGAATCCAAATATGTCATTCTGCTTTCCATCACCTGATTCCTGGTTCCTTCCACCATTGCCACAAGTAGCAGGATGTTTGCTCTGATACCAATTTGTGATGCCGAGATGATCTCGAGAAATCACCAGAAGAAGTTGTAGTATATTTGTTATAATGAGAGGGAAAAGATTTAGAGAGAATAAGAAATAGAGGAAAAGTAAGAAATTTGTTATAAATATTATGCAATTATATATGAAAGAATATCCATCAATCCATGGAAGAAACTTCCATCCTTTTGTATTTCCACTAGCTCTACTATAATGATCAATTTTATTATTCATTATAATGTAATTTATGTATACTTAATGTAATGTGGGATTGTAAGGCTATATAAAGGGTCTCTCACCATTGTATTTTATACACTTTTGATAAGAACAATTGAGGAATAAAAGACTTCTCTATTTGATTTATTCATTCCCTCTTCTTATATTTTAAGTTTATGTTTTATATATTGTTTATTTTTATTCATTTTATAACACGTTATCAGCACGAGTCTTTAACCATGTTTTTTCGATTTCCAGATTTGAAAGCTTTTCTACCCAAAGACAAAAATCATCTAATCCAAGTTTAATACTTGATTACAGAAAGAACATTCTTGTTGGGATCAAATCCTTCACCAAACTTCTAGTTTAATATTTTTGTTCTAAATAGTGGTTTTTATTCTTCTCCCATTTTATTTTTGTTTACAAGATTATTTGGGTTGCCAAGAAATAAAAATAATAATTAATTAAATGTACTGCAATCTGAAGATTGCAATAATAAAGTGAATGAATTGCAATCAAAGATCGTCAAATCAAAGAGCCAGAAGCTTGATTTGATATTTGAAAATTGTGAAATCAAATAGCCTGAAGCTTGATATGATGTCTGGAGATTGCAAAATCGAAAAGTCTGAAACCGAATTTAGTGCAATTTAGTGTTTTGATATTGCAAAATCAAAAAGCCTGAAGCTTAACATAATCTTATTGGAAATTATAAATTGCAATAAAATCAAAATATGAAATAATGAATTTCTATTGAATCAGAACTTGAAGTTCTAAATATTAATACAAATTCAAAACCTGAAGTTTTGTCTATCGATCTTTTTAGAACATAGTGCTTTCAATTCTAAGTTAATCAGACTTGAAGGTATGAAGATATCAAATTTAATTAGAATTGAAAGGTTTGAAATTGATCTAATTGTGGTCCTTATCATTTATAAAAATTAAATTGTAATTTCCATTCAAAACCTGAAGTTTTGAATTTTTCTAAATTTCAGTTACAAACATGTAGTTTATTATCAAATCGTAAGTTATAAGAGTTGGTATGATTTTATTAAGAGGTTGATGTCTTTAAATAAGAGACTTCAAAATGTGAATGAAATATTCATTATTTTTGCTTCTTCTCATCCTGACAAAGGTACGTAGATGTGAATTCTTATATTTTCATATACTAGAATTTTCATATTTCACACATCTATTAATAACAAATTGCTTATGTTATTTATTTTTTGACATTTGAATTTAATTTATTCATTTTGAGATATATAGTTTTATTGTCGCTTGAATTTTGTGATTTTTAAAATTGGTGGTTTTATTACATAGTGGATTTGTATTCACATGGTCTTATTAATATAATATTATATTTTTGGTGCTTAAGTTGTCTAAAATTAAGTTTTTGTATTGTTTTGAATTATTTTAAAATATTGTTTTAAACTTGTAACTGCAAAATTCATGAAAACATTATCATGTTTTGCTAATTCATAAATTTTGTTGTAGTATCGATCTAATAATTGATAAGATTTATCTGTGAATTTTATTTGACTTTAATTACTCTTTTTTTCATTTCGTGATTCAAATATTTGTTCCTAAAATAACAATATATATCATGATAATTACATGCCTCTAATTTGCTCTTGAAGGAGCAATATTGAGAAAATTTGAGAATATTTAAATTGATATCATTTTAACAATAAAACATCATCTAATTGGATTAATATCATTCTCTGAAGTGAATGATGTTTCTTTATCATGGTTGTGATGCGAATGTAGATAGTTCAAATAATTATTGAAGCTAAGGTGATCACAATGAGAAATTCAATTCAATCCACCAAAAGTGGAATAACATCAAAACTCAGCAAGAAAATTTGAAAGGATTTTGAATACACGTACCTTTCAAGAATTATAAAAGCTTTTTGATTGCTATATATGTTAAATATAAAGATAAAGATTATGTACATACGGTACATCTTAATATTTTGTTAATCTTTACCAAGTATAAAGACACTCTTGAAGAGCTAATAAAATTACATGAAAATAAAATTTTGTATTTGTTAAATCTAGTAGATCTATAACAAAAGAAATTATTTTAAGTCCGTTAAAATTATTTTATTATTTTTGTCTCATGCTAGAAGCAAGTGTTCTTTTATTGTTTATTCTGTGATAAGATCATATGTTTAATATGAGAAATGTTATGAACTAGAAGTTCAATTAAAAAAAAAAAAAAACGATGAATCGCGATATTGAATTTTTTTTTATGGATATTAATTTCATAAATAAAAATTATTTTTGATATTGAATGTTCCTGAAGAACATAAGATGATATAAGTAAGTACTTCAATGAAAATATGATAGAATAAATCATGAGGTTATATTGAAAATTACGATGAGGCAAAAAATTTTCTCGAAGAATAAAAATTTAATTTTCTCGTCGTTAGGGGGAGAAATTATGATAAATTGATAAACGATGGGAAATTACATGGCTTACATCATCTTGTGATTTGCATAGTATGTAAATAATTTTTCAAATGATTCGAAGAAAATAATAAAATTACATTCTGCCAATATAAAAACCCAAGTAGTTGTTCCTGTAGAACAATTTATAAAATGGCAGTAAAAATCATCTGCTAGTGAAAGACAATTTTGTTAAAATAATAAGGTTCCCTAGAAGTGAAATTTGAAATATCATAATAATACTTGAGTGAAAAATAATCCATTATCATCAAAGATTCCTGAAGAGTTAGTCTTACAAGTGAAAAACAAGATCTTGAAGATATGCATAGAAATGTTAATCACCCATATAAGACTGCTGAAGTATAAAATAGAACGATCTCAATTGTCTATGTAGAGACACATGTACCAAAAAATAAAGAGATTATATTTCTCCGAATTGAATATTTGTTTAAAGAGGCACGTGTACTGAACATTATAGAGATTTCAATAACTCATGAAAAGGCACATGGATTACGAAATGTAAATCAATTATATTGATAATATAGAAATTGTGATCATATATTGCTCTATAAAATATTATGAAAAATATATAATGATCTTAAATTATAAATTGTATATATATAGACATAGTGGTGAAAAATAAAAGACAGAGTTATAATTTAAAAATAGTAATAATTGAACCTCTAGTTCAAATGTTTGATAACATCAAACTTATTGAATATAATTTTTTTTTTGTACGAATTAAGATAAAAAGTTTACTGCAAAAACCTAGTTTGACAATGAATAAAAATCCTAGAAAGATTTAAATGTCTGAAGCAAGTAATACGATGCTACATTTTGTATATATTGAATTTAATAAAACAAAATGCATGTAGTGCATACGCCTTTGTGAATATTGTGTTGAAAGAATCAACAAATTTGATTCCAAATAAGTATATATTGATCTTTTGAAACTTATTAATACTCCCGATAAGCTTACAAATTATACTTTTATAAGGAATAATTTCTAAGTTGAAAAATCTTGGAAAATAATATTTAGTTTCGGATAATGGCTGAGTTGAGTGTTTTGCAATTAGTATAATAATACATGAATCGACATATATAAGAAAAGGTCCTGAAGTACTTTTTCATGGATAAAACACATCGAATGGATTCCTCGATGTTTATTTCATAACTTAAAGTGGTGTATGATCTCCTCTTGTTATTAAAGAACTTTAGGTCCTGAAGTACTAAATTTAAGTTTAACTTGTGTTTTTATAATAAAACAACATGCATGATGTCGTATATGACAAGTTGGACCAATTCAAAATGTCATTTTATTAAAGTTCTTTACATATGATCTCCAAAAGGTGGTGATAAAAAATACGCTCAAGTTTCAATCCTACAGATTTATTTATAAATACATTACCAATTTCAACAAGTAAAATCTTGGTACATGATATTGGGATGCAATATCTTTACAAAATATTGAAGCATACACGTTAGAATGAGAGGGAGCGTATTTATCACTTTATCATAGGGAGTTATTGATAATATTACATACTGTACTCTTTTTCCTTCACTAGGTTTTTATCCCATAGGGTTTTCTTAGTAAGGTTTTAATGAGACAGTTGTGCATCCCCATTACCATTAAAAGTTAATTTGAGATGTAAATGAATAATGTACTCTTTTTCCTCTGCTAGTTTTTTTTTTTTTTTTTCCACTGGGTTTTTACTAAGAAAAGTTTTAATAAGACATATTCGATGTATGATTGATGGATATTAATTCAAGGGAGAGTGTTATAAATATTATGTAATTATATATGAATGAATATCCATCGATCCATATAAGAAACTTTCATCCTTTTATATTCCCACTAGCTCTACCATAATGATCAATTTTATAATTCATTATAATGTAATTTATATATACTTGATATAATGTGGGATTGTAAGGCTATATAAAAGGTCTCTCACCATTGTATTTTATACACTTTTGATAAGAACAATTGAGAGATAAATGACTTCTCTCTTTAATTTATTCATTCCGTCTTCTTATATTTTCAGTTTTTATTTTATATTATTGTTTATTTTTATTCAATTTATAATACAGAGGTTGTAATTTGTTAATGATCCAAAATGACTGTTGCAACAAACTATGTAATGAAAAATACAATTTGCATGTGGCCTGGGAATAGATCCCCTACATTGGGCTCACTGGACTCAACTGAAACAGAAAAGCTTAAATTAAGATAGTTTCACTTGTGACCCAACTGGCCCAATATTGCTTCAGGCCCAAAACAAAAACCATCTGAGCACCTCTAAACGCACCGTTTAGAGTAAAGGATAGACCACCCCTTGAAGCACCCGTTGGTCATCAGAATACTTGACTTAAAAATCCCCAATTCGACAATTGAAATCCCTAACTTCTCTTCATTTTGTTTCCCAAATCTTCCTTTACCTGACACCTTTCAGTTTCAAATGAAATTGACCACCGGAAAAGAAACACGAGAAGAGGAATTCCATCATTCTGATTTAGATTTCGAGTCTTTCTCCTTCTTCTCTTTTTGAGGCCGAACTACCAGCTTAAATATCCATACTGCCAGCAGAGTTGCCTCTATCGGAGCAAGCCAATATACAAGTATATGCTCCTTGGTTATGTGATCTCCGCGCGCATAAGCCCATCCCATCACCTGCAGAATTTAAAAGGTTAACTTGACTTTAGTGGCTAAAGCAAAATGTAGGAATCATATGCTAACAATTGTTGGTACTTACAGCGGCTGGGTTCATACATCCACCGGTTAGATCAGAACCAAGAATATGAAGAGCTAACTTGGACACACTTGAGATCCAGGTTTTCATGTAGAAACTACCTGGAATATTTCTTGCCAACCCAAGCGAAATGAAAACAATTGCAAATGTCAGTACTCCTTCTGTCAGTGCACCGTGATGAATGTTAACATTCAAACGTGGTCCGAGTCCAACTTCAGGAAAGGTTTCAATGAGGAGCCTAACTCCATAAATAGATCCAAGTACCTGGAGACAAGAGAATGAAAAAACAAAAAAAAGAAAAGGTAAAAACAGCAAAAATAAGTTTCATCACTGACTCATTACACACAAAACTCTTCAACTTCACACATTAGGCAAACACATGACCCAATTGCTCCTAAATGTCAAGGACCACAAGCCAAGGACTTTCAAAAGAAGCTACCAAACAAAACCAAGTTGAGATGAACTAAACCCTTAATGCAATGGCTGAGAAGAATGAGCTTGCCATGATATCGAGTTCTAGACACATCTAATAGAGACGTTCAATATTTCAACAAATCCGTGTGTCAAAAGCTTACTTAAATTATTTATATGGCTAAAGCAGCCAACCATTTCTGAAGAAAAGAAACTTATTATTTGTATTCTAGTGTACCACATAGCTGAAAGGATATGATCTCCCCATCTGGTGTGAGCGGAACTTGAATCGAAGACCTCTTGCATAATGACAAGAGACCTTAATCGGATTCAAGCTGAATCAATTATTAAGTACCTAGCTCACCTTAGTCCGAGAGCAATAATCATACAATTGAAATTCCAAGTGTTCTAAGGGCTCATTGTAGTTGGTGGCTTGGCGCTCAATCAATACAACTCAACATATACAAAAAGAGAAAGAAAAAAAAAATAAAAGAATAAAAAAGCAAAGAACAACAATATAAAAGTAAAAGAAACATCACTCTATGCACATTCCCACTTACAGAAACTCTGAATCAAATTGTCAGCTTTACAAACAAACAAAAAAAAATGAGGATAGAAAATAATTGGACTCAGAAACATACTCATTGTAACCAAAATGTTCTTGCAAATATTTGAGAAAAATGTACCAGGAAAGAAAATAAATTATAATCTTATGTTTGGGACCCATGCAAGTATAAAAAATCTGCTTTATAAAAATTTTTTGGGACCCATTCAGGTATTTTTCATAATTGCAGGAAATAATTATTAAATGAAAACCATAATAAGATACAAATATTACTTTACATTTTCCTACATTCTTTAGTTTCTCAGCAACCAAACAAACAAATAACCCAAATGACAGAACCAAATTCAGAACTTAATCTTTAAAAAAAAGAAAAGAAAAAAGGTTTCAATAACCAAAAAGAAGCAAAAAAGAGCTAACCCGAACAGGGATCCTGGATCCAACAGTGAAGAAAAATGATTAAACCCCCTAGAAATGTCAGCATACAAAGCAATCAGAGGATTGTAAGCACCCTCTTTGGCCAAAGCTTACCCAAGAATGCAAAGATAAACGTTTTGATGATTGACAAAGCACACTTGAACTCAAACCTTGAGCACAACCATCTTGGTTATAAATCCTGACCACATTCACATGAATAAAATCAAGCAAGTTCCAAGTTCCAACCATTTGTTATAAGGGAAGTCGTGTGTTACAATTATAATTCTTTCATGTCTAATTCTACCATTTATATATAACTTATTACCATATTCATGAATTTATCCAGTATTGTGCTGATACTGAGACTCATATATCACTTATTCTAGTGCCTATAAATAGGGATCTTTTGTTGATTGTAATAGATAAAACCTTCTTTATTTTTCTTAGATGTTTAGTTCTACAGACACAACTTTCATGGATAATTCATTTGCACCTTCGTCTATCACCAGCACAATCTGAGAAACTTTTCTATCACAACAATCTGGATAGTTTCATTTGCAAGTCCTTCTCCAGCCACTGCTGTATACCACTACAGGTGTCTCATTTCTGGTGAGGTCCTTGTCCATTCAATTTATCTTTCCTTTCCTTTTTCTTCAATGTTTGCATTGTACATATGACAATTTTATTTCTCATCTCAAACATCATCTTCCGACCTGCATCTTCAAAATAAGGAAACCATATCCCTCATCACTTTGGGATCACTCATATCATCAAATCCCTCATTATGTTGGAATCACCTGATCTAGATCATCAAATCCCTCATCACCAGGGATCATTGGACCCACTTAAGGATTGCCACCGGACCAAAATCATCAGATCATCATGTCATACATGATTCCACTAACAATCTCAAGTTGGTTTCACTCAACCATCTTGAGTTTGAGTGGAAATGCTACAATATATGATTGTTCCATATCTAATTCTATCATTCATGTTTGATTCCAACCAGTGTGATAGACTCCACCACATCCAGACAACAACTAGCAGAATCCTCTCTCCTGCTCAGTGCCTTAAACCATTTTCAAAACCAAGCACGGTAGCATGATAACTTAACTTAAAACCCTAATGCCTGTCTCGGTCTCACTCACCATTATCATGGAGCAAACAAAGTCCAACAACAAGCATGTTTAAAATTTTTACAAATCATGTCCAATTTACTCCATAGATTTAAAAGACAACGACGTTTAATGGCAACACATATCCAAACTCTCTAATCAGATTGAAGCTGAATCAGTGAATCCAATAATCAAATACCAATATGCTGCCTAAGCCAGAGAGCAATTATCGAACAGTCAATATTCCAAGTTACTAGAGATTCTCTCCAGTTAATTAAAACAAAACTGAACCAAAAAAAAAAGCCTGTATGCATTTCCACTTCATTTTCAATCAAGTTACCAATTTCAGCTATAGAAACAGACAAAAAAAACCAACTTGGAATTGGGAGCAAACTTATTCAAACCAAAGTTTTCTGGGAAAAAAGTACTAAGAAAGAGAAGAAAAAAAAAATTTTGAAATAATTTAATATTAGATATTTAATAGAGGACTCTAGCCAGCCGCATGCAGGTATTTGTCATAATTGAGGGGAAATACTTATAACATGAAAAACCAAAACTAGATTCATAAAAATATAATTCCATGTTCTCTTATTTTCCTTTGTTTTCTTAGCTACCAAACAACTACATAAACCAAACCCTCTTTACATTCCAAAGATTAAAAACAAGGAAACCCAATTCATAATAATAATAATAAAAAGATTAAAAAAAAAAAAAGTTTGATTAGACAAGGAGAGAGGCAGAAAAGAGCAAAACCTGAATAGGGATTCTAGCTCCAACAGTGAGAAGAAATTGACTGAAATCCCCAGAAATGGCAGAAGATAAAACAGTCAAAGGATTATAAGCCCCTCCATGCGTGACCTTGCCTAAGAATGCAAATAAAAACATGTAGACGATTGACAAACCACACTTAATCACCTCCCCAAGTGGCTCATGTCCCAAACCTAGAACTTTCACCACAAACATCTTTGCCAAAACTCCCACCCACACCCACATGAAAGACAACACAAAATCCGATACAATCAACCGAGCCCCAACCATTGTTACAGCTTTTTTTCCCCTCTCTCTCTCTATACCTTTTCTTCTTCTCAACTTTCCAGTTATATATGGTTAAATTAAAAACCATCAAATTATCTCAAGTGCGTGGTGACACATGATGGATCTGACATGTTACGTTTGATTGGTTGAAAGTTTTGTGTAAACTAATAAGAGAAGAGAAGTGGGGTCGGATTGGGAAGTTTCATTTCACTTCAAGTTTCGAGTTTGACCCAAGTTGTCGGATCCAACGGGTTACATCAACATCAACATCCACATGGTAATTACTTAAAGGTCGCCCTTCTTGAATGTTTTTTTTTCAAGTACACCGGTCTTGAATGTTTGTTTGTTTCTAATATAAAATTGTATACAATCGAATTTTCATGACTCGTGTGATTTGAGTAAATCGATAATAATAATAATAAGCTCGTTACATTTTATAAGTGACGGTAGTGCACCTCCAATCCTATAATGTGATTTATATTTACTTCCCTTAGATAGGGGTGGCCCTGGGGTGGGTCAAAGGGGGCGTCCGTCCCGGATCCATCATGTTTAGGGGTCCTAAATATATAACGTGAGTTTTTGTTATGTGTTAAGTTATAAAAAATAAATAAAATAAATAAATAAATAAAGCTCAAACAATACCAAAAAAAAAAAAAAAAAAAAAATAGAACTTGGTCCGATTCGTTTTATTCTAGTACAAAACCTAATTTTTTTTAAAAGTGTTAATATTTGCACCTCTAAAAAAAGGTATGTACACCCCAAAATAATTCATTTTTAAAATTTCAATATTACCCTTGATTAAAATGACTAAAATAATTGAATAGTTTGTAAGTATACCCACAAATTATTAAACAATTTTTTTTTTTTTGTGAATTATTTTAACCGGATTCCTATTATTTGTTTGATTTTTACCCTTAAAATGCTTTCTATTTTCTCAATTCCTAACTTCTTCTCTTTTTCTATTTTCTCAATCCTTAACTTTTTCTCTAAATACTAATTGAAATCGTCTGCATGTTATAGCACCGATTGGAAGACAATATGAATTCGAAAAGTCTCCTAAACAACCCATACTCCCATAGTATTATGATACAGAGGAGAGAGAAAATTATACAACCCACAGTATTATGATACAGAGGAGAGAGAAAATTATATACCTCTACGGCTCTACCCCTTGCACACACTGCCAACGCATTCATAGCAATAACTGTGCATTACACACTGTCAAAAACATAGCAATGACATTGATAGTTTGCTTTGTTTCTATGTATGGCCTTTTATATGGCACACTATATATGTATTTTCTGGGCACAGTGTATATGTCCGCCAATCTCCCGTTTGGCAGCAAAGGCAATTTGCTGTTTTTATTTTTTGTTTTTTTTACTTTTTATTTTTTTTTTATTATTGTATTATCTTCTTTAGTATAATTTATGTATTTAAGAGTTAGATTAATTTTTTTAAGAGAAAACAAGAAATAAAATAACAAAATTTTAAATAATAATAAAATAGGTGTAGGTGGAGTGTAGTGACAAAAATATAATGCAATAGAAATAAAGAAAGGGTATTTTTGCCATTAAGTAGGGTTTAATTACAAAATAGAATTTTTTAAATTTCTTAATGGGGTGCATTTATGAGAGGGGTGTACATACAGTTTTTAAGTGGTGTTAATATCGTCACTCTTTTTTTAAAGTTTCATACTTTCCTATCACTTATTACCTTTATATTCTTCATTTCTTCTCCACCCACCAAAGAAAAAAAAAAGGGTAACAGGAGACATAAAAATCATAGATTCTTTAATTTTTTATATATATTTTTTTATTTTGGGATGAAGCAGGGATGCTTTTGTTGGTATGAGACCCATTTTTTAGATTTCGCCCAGAGACCTTAAAATAGTCAGGACTGGCACTGCCCTTAGAGTATTATATTTTACTTTTAATTTAAATTATATCTATCAAACTGACATAACTAAACATAAAAAAGTAAAACACATTAGAGTATCATATGCAAACACGTTCCAACAAGCATGAAAAGTTTCACTTATACGGTTCAATCGTTCTACATTCTCGCAAAATTTGTTAAAACTGAGATAGTTTGTTATTATACTGGAATTACATTTTTTTTTTCTTATCTAGTCATTATATTTTAAAACAATATATATATTTTGTTTTGAATATGCATTTTGAGGGGTACGATTCATTATGTTCCATCTTAGTTAAATGTATCTTAAATTTTCAATCGATCATCAAAGTTCGTTTAAAAATAATATTATATAATTAATTTAGTCCACCCTACCATAACACCCTAGCTTCGCTCCGTGTGGGAGTAGTTATATGGGCCGTTGAGCTGATCTAAATTCACAGGAAAAACAGAAAAAATAGAACAAACTACAAGATTTATAAGGGCCTGTCATGTATCGTTTTACAGGCTCATTTTCGTTTTCATTTTCCAAATCCAATTTCGAATACGCGTTCGTTACCGTTTTCTATTTTGTTTTCCATTTTATTTTCAAAACAAAAACAAAAACAATATTAAAAGTGAAAAATTTCCAAAACAACTTTTTGATGTTTTTTATTTTGTTTTTCAATCTAAATAAAAAATCTTTTTTTTTCTTTTTTTCTTCTTCTTTTCTTCTTGGTTCACTAACACTTTCTTCTTCCCTTTTTTTTCCTCTTCTTTTCTTCTTGCTCGCCGGCTTCTTCTTCTTGCTCGCCAGAATCTTCTTCTCGCCGGAATCTTTTTCTTCTCCCCGGGATCTTCTTCTTCTTCTTCTCGTTGTCTTCTTCTTTCTTCTTCTTGCCGATCTTCTTCTTTCTTCGCTGATCTACTTCTTTCTTCACCGATCGACTTCTTTCTTCTTCTCACCGGCTCGCCGATCTGCTGTCTTCTTCATTCTTCCGCCGGTCTCTTCCTTCCATCAAGATCTGACCAAAATAGATTTTGTTTTCTCTTTTTTAAAAGATTTTAATTATTGTTCATTTAAATTATATTTAAAAAAATCTGAACGAAATGAAAAATAAAAAATTCAACTCATTTTGGCCCGTAAAATGATACCAGATGCGTTTTTTACGTTTTCATATTCAAAATCCAGCTTCCAGAAAATGTTACCAGACTCGTATTTTGATTTCGAAAGTGAAACCAAAAATACTGTTTTCATTATCGTTTTTATTTTCGAAAAATAAAAACAAAAACAGTTTTGAAAAACATTACACGACAGACCCTAAGTTATTCAACAAGTTGTGTTCATATGTGAACATTCATGGCTAAACCCCAAGTAGGAGGTTAGGTGTAATTTCCTAAAAAATTAAAAAGGAAAACAGTAACAAATGAGTAGGTATGTTGATTGAATTGGATATAAAAACAAATTAAAGATATAAACAATATAAATAAATTGTAAAAGTAAAAAAGTTTATAGATAGAAAAATTAGACACAATAATTTGTAGTGGTCGGACCAACTCCCACTCACATCCATTTCATTGAGCTTGAAGTCTTTTCACTATCATGTTGGAAAAATTCCATCATGTGGGGCCACACATGTAAATATTAAATGTGTTATGCTATCTTTGTTTAAGCCTAAATTAAAGTGATCTAATTAAGATTTAAAGTATTAAACCTTAAGAGTATAATTGTTATGAAATTAATGTGTAGATACCATAATACTATATCTAATTTGATGAGGGGCCAAATTAGAAATAGTAAAACATATAATAATATAATTATTATATATTAGGGTTATGGTCCCCAAATTATACGGTCCTTTTCAGTTTATCTGTATCCCCATCAACAGAGAAACAGAGAACAAATTTAGGGTTTATAAAGATCGTGATAATTTGGAAGATCACAATCTGTCCACCAACTTCGGCAATGGATTTAGGTACGCTTCTGCTTTCTATTATCTCCCTTTTCTCTTGAATTGATATGAGTTATTAATATGTATTTAGGGTTTGATTAATCATGATATAGAAACATGTTTAGGTTAAGATTCAGATTGATTATATGCCTATGTATGTTGATTTAGTTTTAATCAAATTCTTTACAAGTGGCATCAGAGCCTCCCATGATCGATTCTTGAGATTTTAAATTTTTTTTGGAGATATTGTTTTTGTTCGAACACTGTTTTGCTATATATTGCTTGGTATCAGATATATGTATTAATATATGTTTGATACATGTTTTATGAATCAGTGCTTTGGATAAAGAAATATTATTTTGTGAACATTGTATGACTTTTGTTATTATTGTGTTAGGACTTGGAATCTGTGATCTAGTTTTGGTCTTCTTAAAATATATATATATATTCAATATTTGGTATTTTATTGATGCTGGCGTATTGGATACAGAGAACAAATTTTTTTTTTTGTAAAAATTCTTTGGGTTTTCAGTTAACACGTCTGTCTATAACAGAAAAATATATAAATATTCTGTATAATTTGTTCTTTCTTGTTTTTTGTATTCATGAATTGCATTGCATCTAGAGATTTATGTATAGAAATAAATTTGGAATTAGGTGCAATTTTTCACACCTGTGCACAATCTCGTGTAAACCCATGCTCACGCGATTGGGCCGTTGCCATCGTCGAGATCGATCGCTTTGGGCATCGATCACTGTCGTCGTCCACTGCTTGCGTTGACTTTCGCCGTGGCCTTCTGGTGACTGCGTGAAGCTAGGTAGCGGGGGCGGCATAACCTAGGGTTTACAGACTTATTTTTTGCTTAGGCCCTTCTCTTTAAATTTTGAAATTTTTGAGGGATCTGTTTTGTAATTATTTTGTGTCATTATGTGATTTTGATAAAATATTGGGTCCTTTGTGATTATTGAAAATTTACAGGCCTTTTTGTAATTTTTTAGACTTAGGGGCCGATTTGTAATTTTGAAATTAAGGGAATTTTCTGTAATTTTACATAATCAGGGACAGTTTTATAATTTTTTTTAAAAAAATTTCAACTCAAATTCAAATATTTTTGGTATACCTTTTATGGTTAAATAAAGTAGTCTATCATTCTAAATGGGCTAATTGAAATAAGATGTCGCCAAAGTGACCTCTCTTGTGTAGATTGTTCATGAGGGATGTTGGATGTTTGTGTGTATATAAATTCATACGGGTATTAGCCGGCCCAAAGGAAGGTTAAAACTTGGCCAAATTATACACACACATGTGGTGGTAAACATGTGATAACATAAAGTTTTACATGTGAATAATAAGTCAATCCAAAGATAGATTTATTATTTGATATGAATTATTGTCAATGGTTGATCACTACAACAAAAGTACCATTTACAGTTAATATTGCGTGTGTAAATTTATACGAATATTAGCCGGCCCAAAGGAAGGTTAATATCTGGCCAAATTGTACACACACCTGTTGTGGTAAACATGAGACGATTATAAGGTTTTACATGTGAATAATAAATCGATCCAAAGATAGATTTATTATTTGATATGAATTATTGTCGATGTTTGATCACTACAACAAGAGTACCGCTTACAATTAATATTACTGTCCAAAGACCTAATATTAATATTGTGCTAGGTATCTTGAGATGGGACTTACCATTCTTTGAATTTGTTGATTATTGTATTTGGTTATTAATGTGAGCATGTTTGTTTGTTTTGTTCTCTTTACGGCTAGTATTTCTATTATATCTGCTAATATCAATTTTATTCTCATGCTTAATGAGACCAACTTTAAGGATTGGAAAGAGAACATAGAAATTGTTCTCGACTGCATGGATCTAGACCTTACATTTCGGAGTGAGCAACCCACTTCTCTTATAGATGCAAGTTCTCTTGATGACAGAAAGAACTTTGAGAAGTGGGATTGCTTAAATCGCATGAGTCTTATGATCATTAAGTGCGGCATTCCGGAGGCATTTAAAGGTGTTGTATCTGAAAAGATAACTAAAGTCAAAGAGTTCCTAGTCGAAATTGAAAAGCGTTTTGCAAAAAAAAAAAAAAAAACGATAAGGCAGAAACAAGCGCGCTTTTGCAAAGCTTGATTTCAATAAAGTACAAAGGCAAAGGGGACATAAGGGAGTACATTATGGAAATGTCTCATATTGCTTCTAAGCTTAAGGCACTGAAGCTCGAGCTGTCTAATGACTTGCTTCTGCATTTGGTATTAATATCACTTCCTGCATAATACGGTTAATTTAAGGTCAGTTACAACTGTCAAAAGGAGAAATGGACTCTTAATGAACTCATTTCTTACTGTGTGCAAGAGGAAGAGGGATTGAAGCAAGATAGGACTGAAAATGCTCATTTGGCTAGCACCTCTAAGGATAAGGGCAAAATGAGTGTCAGGTCTGACCATGGTAGGAAATACTACGGCAGATATGACAGTTTAGGTGAACAATTTATATTCTGAATCGAGTGCCAACTAAAACAGCTGCAAAAACACCTTATGAGCTTTGGACAGGCAGAAAGCCTAGTCTAAAGCATTTTCACATTTAGGGATGTCCAGCTGAGGCAAGACCTTACATGCCACGTGAAAAGAAATTGGACTCCAAAACTATGAGCAGTTACTTCATTGGCTACTCTGAGCGATCTAGAGGCTATAAGTTTTATGATCCCACACTTAGGTCAATTTTTGAGACTGGAACTACCATATTTTTTGAGGATGTTGAGTTTGGGGGGAGAAATAAGGTTAGAGACATTGCCTTTGAGGAGGAATCGGTTTCGATTCCCACTATCGCTTTTGACAATGTGTAGGTTTCTATACCTGTCATTAATCAAGAAGCGAATCCAGATCCTCAATCAGACAATTTTGATCAACCCCCTATTCAAAATGAGGTAATTGTTCCTGAGGAAGAAACTCAACAACCTCAAGAACCAGTGCCATTAAGGCGATCCACTAGAGAAAGGAGAAATGCTATTCCGGACGATTTTATCGTATTTCTCTAGGAACATGAGGAAGATATTGGAATGGTGGAAGATGATCCAATCAACCTCCATCAAGCCATGCAAGGTTCCAACTCTCAAAAGTGGATTGATGCCATGAATGAGGAGTATAAGTCTTGCAAGACAATAAGGTATGGGAACTTGTCCAATTACCAGAAGGTGCGAAACTCATTAGTTGTAAATGGATTTTTAAAACCAAAAGGGATTCGAAAGGTAATGTGGAGAAGTATAAGGCTCGTCTTGTAGTTAAAGGCTTTACCCAAAAGGAAGGGATTGACTTTAAAGAGACTTTCTCTCCAGTTTCAACGAAAGACTCTTTTAGGACAATCATGACACTTGTTGCACATTTTGACCTTGAGCTTCATCAGATGGATGTCAAGACGGCATTTCTCAATGGTGACATTGACGAAACAATTTATATGGTGCAACCAGAAAACTTTGAGTCAGGAGACCCAAAGAATATAGTCTGCAAATTGACAAAATCTATTTATGGACTCAAGCAAGCTTCCCATCAATGGTACCACAAGTTTCATCAAGTGATTATCTCGTTTAGTTTTGAGATAAACGTTGTTGATAATTGTGTGTATCACAAATTCAGTGGGAGTAACCACATATTCCTGGTTTATATGTTGATGACATATTGCTTGCCAAATGATATAGGCATGTTGCACGTAACCAAGAGATTTCTATCAAAGAATTTTGAGATGAAAGATCTTGGTGACACCTCTTTTGTATTAAGGATCCAGATATAACGAGATCGATCTCGGGGTATTCTTGGATTATCACAAAGGAGCTATATCGATAAAGTGCTCAAAAAGTTTGGCATGCAGGACAGTAAACCAGGTGACACCCCTATCGCTAAGGGAGACAAGTTCAGTCTCAATCAGTGCCCTAAAAATAACATTGAAGTTAAGGAAATGCAGAAGATTCCCTATACATCAGCTGTAGGTAGTCTAATGTATGCTTAGGTGTGTACACGTCCGGATATTGCGTACATTGTTGGTATGTTAGGAAGATATTTAAGTAACCCTAGGATGGATCATTGGAAAGCAGCCAATGGGGTTATGAGGTATTTGCAGAGAATAAAAGATCACATGATCACACATAGGAGATCGGATCAGTTTGAGATCATAGGGTATTCCGACTTCGATTATGCTGGATACCATGGTAGTAGAGTTTGTAGCATGCTATAAGGCATCCAACCTTAGGATATGGTTGTAGAATTTTGTCGCCAGGCTACACATTCTGAAGGGTACTGAAATACCACTCAAACTATATTGTGACAATAAGTCAGTAGTGATATATTCCAGTAACAGGAGCTCATCTAGGTCAAAACATATTGACATTAAGTTCCTAGTTGTAAATGTGAGTGCAGAGTGGACAGATATCCATAGAGCACATTAGGACAAACTCCATGATAACGGATTTGCTTATAAAGGGATTACTACCCAAGGTCTTTCATGAGCACACTGCTCATATGTGTGTTATTTTGTGTGAGGATATCACATTATAGTGGGAGTTTGTATTATTTTGTATTTTATTGCTTTATGTTTGATTTTGGACATACTTATGCTATGTATTTGGATATTTTTCTTATCAGAAATAAAGTATTCAGTTCATTTCACTCTGTTACATTGTGTTAAGCATTGATCTCACTAAGGAATAATGTAGAACCAGTTGGAAACAGACATGTATAGATCACATTGCATGTAATTTCCATGCTACGCATCCATGATTGATCTATGTCGTTTGGTTATGTTGGTGTACGTGACCATTGATGGGTTTAGTCACGCTAAATGTGACGAAAACCGCTTTGATCCTATAACAACATAATCAATGGACGAGATTGTTCGGATATACCCTAAAATTGTGATAGAAAAATTTTGGAGCTTATAAAGTCATACACATTTGTATAATTACATATGTGGCCTAGTGGGAGATTGTTGGAAAAATTCCATCATGTGGGGCCACACATGTAAATATTAAATGTGTTATGTTATCTTTGGTTAAGCCTAAATTAAAGTGATCTAATTAAGATTTAAAGTATTAAGGCTTAAGGGTATAATTGTTATGGAATTAATGTGTAGATACCATAATACTATATCTAATTTGATGAGGGACCGAATTAGAAATAGTAAAACCTATAATAATATAATTATTATATATTAGGGTTATGGTCCCCAAATTACACGATCCTTTTCAGTTTGTCTGTATCCCCATCAACAGAGAAACAGAGAACAAATTTAGGGTTCATAAAGATCGTGATAATTTGGAAGATCACAATCCGTCCACCAACTCCGGCAATGGATTCAGGTACGCTTCCGCTTTCTATTATCTCCATTTTCTCTTGAATTGATATGGGTTATTAATATGTATTTAGGGTTTGATTAATCATGATACAGAAACATGTTTAGGTTAAGATTCTGATTGATTATGTGCTTATGCATGTTGATTTAGTTTTAATCAAATTCCTTACATATCAAAATTATTTACAAGATATGATGAGTTGATGACTAACTTTACCGACACATCTTTCTCTTTAGGGGCCATTCTATGTTGTTTTTTACAAGCTGTTTTTTTGTTTTTGTAGATGCAAAACAGTACGAATCTGTTCGGCACCCTTTTTTAAAAAACACTAAGATGCATTTAAAGCATAAAAAGTGGGTTGACGTCTAGGAAGCACAGATACTCCATTTGGTGGAGGTAACTCGTATCGAACTCGTATCCAGTTCAGATACTCCACGGATACTTCAGGATACGTATCCGATACACCAAATGGTGTATCCGTTGACTTTTTCATAAGTTTGACCAACGGATACTTGGCGGATACTTGGCGGATACTTGACGGATACTTGAAGGATACTTGGGGGATACATTAAGGATACTTTTGGGGCAATATTATAATTATTTTAGTATAAAATGTGGTCAAATTATAATTTTAAAAATTTAGGTGTCAAAATGAAATTGTAAAGAAATTTTGGTTTTGATTCCATTGACATGGAGAATAACGGGATACATGATATTGAAAACCTTTTTCTTGATAACCAAGAGTTAGAGACCGAATTATCTAGATCCTTTAACCATATGAATGATGATTGATGATAGTGAAGTTAATTAGGAATTTAGAATATGTTTTATGGGTTTTTTTATTTATTTTTTTTTTTTTTTTATGTATTCTTTATATTTTATAATATGTTATGGCTTATGTGACGTATGTTTTATTAGTATTTTGTAATATGTTACAATTTATGTGACATATTTAATTTAGATCATGTAATATGTTATATTGTTATGACTTATATAGATATATGACATGTTTTATTTGGATTCTGAATATATTTTGATTTTAAATGAATTATCAAATATGTTTTCATATATTATTATTTTAAAATATATATATATATATATATATATATTATTGACGTATCCTGCTATATCCGTATCCTGGTTTTTGAAGATTTACCGTATCCCCGTATCGTGTCGTATCCGTATTTTGTATCTGTATCCGTACTACCTAGGCTGACGTTGATTAGAAACAACAAGTTTTTTGTTTAATAATTTTCTTTTTAGTTTTCATATTTAATGCATTTGCTTTCTACGAAGTTGAATGGTTACTAACACCAAGTTGCGATCGCTGAAGTTTCGTCTCTCAATGTGGCCTTTTTATTGGGCAGTTCTGCCTCTTTTTCAGGAGAGTTTACTTTTGCTCGCCTCCGTTGAAGGGGATGAATATTACTCTCTCTCAAAAATATGACATGTATCCATAGAAGAAGTAAATTTATCTCAATCCTATTATATTTTTAGATAATTTTACCCTTTCATGGACACATATCATTTATTTGAGAGTTACCTTCTTGAAATGGGGTGAGCAAAAATAGACTCTTTTTAAGGGATGCCCTTTTTATTGTCAATGACATTAAGACGCTTTTATCTAAAATAGGTGTTAGTAAGTGCCAAGCCTCCTCAAAACCGGGGAAATCCTTGGCGCTGAATCTTGTATCGTTAGCCTTCTCCTCCGTAAGAGAACGTTTGTAGCTGGATCTCAGTCCTTGTAATCTCTTTTCTGTTGTGTAATGTTTTCTTTATTATCAAAAAAAAAAAATGTTGAATGGTTTATAATTAATAATTGGATAGTGTTTAACAACCACTTTATTGAGTTCATTTTTGCTCACCACCTTTAAGGGGGTAAGCATTAGGTGTCAGTAAGTGTCAAGCCTCCCCAAAATCGGGGAACTCCTTGGCGCTGAATCTTGTATCATTAGCCTTCTCCTCCGTAAGGGAGCATTTGTAGCTGGATCTCAGTCCTCGTAATCTCTTTTCTACTGTGTAATGTTATCTTTATTATCAACAAAACAAAAAAAAAAGTTGAATGGTTTATAATTAATAATCGGATAGTGTTTAATGACCACTTTATTGAGTTCATTTTTACTTTTGCTCGCCTTCCTTGAAGGGGATTAGTATTACTCCCTCCTAAAAATATGACATGTATCCATAGAAAAAAGTAAATTTTTCCAAACCCTGATATATTTTTAGACAATTTTATCCCTTCATAGACACATGTCATTTATTTGGGAGTTATCCTCCTTGAAGAGGGGTGAGCAAAAATGGACTATTTTTAGGGGATGTCCTTTTTTATTGTCAATGACATTAAGGTGCTTTTATCTAAAGTAGGTGTTAGTAAGTGCCAAGCCTCCTCAAAACCGAAGAACTCCTTGGCGCTGAATCTTGTATCGTTAGCCTTCTCCTCCGTAAGGGAGCGTTTATAGCTGGATCTCAGTCCTTGTAATCTCTTTTCTGCTGTGTAATGTTTTCTTTATTGTCAAAAAAAAAAAAGGTTGAATGATTTATAATTAATAATTGGATAGTGTTTAATGACCACTTTATTGAATTCAATTTTGCTCACCGCCTTCAAAGGGGTAAGCATTAGGTGTTAGTAAGTGCCAAGACACATGACATGTGTCTATGGAGGAGTAAAATTGTCTAAAAATATAACAAGGTTTGAACAAATTTACCCTATCCATAGACATATGTCATGTTTTTGAGAGGTGAGTAATTATCACCCCCCTTCAAGGGGGTGAGCAAAAGTAAACTCCACTTTATTGCTATAAAAGGAAAAAGGAAAAACGTCACTGTATTTATTGTAACAAGACAATAAATACAGTTACATATATATAAAATATAGTAAAATAGAACCTCATCTTGACATGTGTTGTCATGTGATAGTTTGATTATTAAATTTTTATTAATTATTAATTATAATATATTTAATTATATAATATATAGAATTAATTGTATAGATATATAATTATATAATATATAAAATTTATACAGCATTAAATGATCAGCTAAATTCTAAGGGATGGATCCAATGTATGGTCATTGGAGTACTCGTATTAACACGTGTCGTCATGGCTTTATCATTAAATTTTTATTAATTATTAATTATAATCTATTTAATAATATATTATATAGAATTAATTGTATAGATATATAATTATATAATATATATAATTTATACAACATTAAATGATTAGCTAAATTCCAAGGGATGAATCCAATGTATGGTCATTGAAGTACTCGACGGTTTTTAATTTCAACATTAATTATTAATTATAAACTATTTAATGATATAATATATATAATTATATAATATATAAAATTTATACATCCACTTTGAGGTCATTAAATGATAAGCTATATTCCAAGGTATGGATCAAATGTATGGTCATTGGAGTACTTTACTATTTTTAATTTCAACATTCTATACTAATTAATATTGTGAGATTACTAATATTCTACCGTACAACATTCTTCAAATACCTTATATAAATAATGCATGCATTCATAAATATAATGATCATTAAATAATCATAACTATATTATACCAATTGTTTCATTTTCCAATATATCTATATCTATATCTATATAATATACTAAAGTTGAATCTAAAGGCACCATGTGTTGCCGTGAGAGAGCTTTGACATTAAATTTTATATATTTATTTATTATATTTAAATATTTTATATATAATATACTGAACCTAGACCTCAAGACACCACGTGTCGTCGTAAGAGGGCTTTCACATTAAATTTTATATATTCATTTTTATATATCTAAATATTTATAATGCATTGAATATTCATGTTATTCCTCTATGTTAGTAATATTGATTTTTGATTTTTTTTTTTAATATCATTAATTGAAGGTATAACTTTTCAATTTCTAGACCAATAATCTGATACGATTATTGATTAATAATTATTTAACCAAACTTAATTAGATTGAAAAATACATTTCATATATAATAGAATGCATGAAGGTAACATATCTTTATAATGTTTAAAAATTAATATTAATATTATATTAACTATTTGTTTCAAACAAAAGATGAGTGTGAAAACGCATTATATTATCTTTTAATAGTTAATAGTTAATATTAATAATTCACATTAACTATTTGTTTCAAATGAAAGATAAGAGTGTGAAAACCCAACGTATTCACATTTAATAGTTAATATTAATATTAATAAATTCATATTAACAAACCGTTTCAAATAAAAGATGAGTGTGAAATGTATCTTGCAAGTTGCCAATATTAACTTTAAAAAACCTATCATATTCTTTTTTAATTCAAATAAATTCAAACAGTAATGATACATATTCTATCTAAAATCTCATATTTTTCATCACATTACATGTGGTATGTGAGGTGTCAAATTGTGAGTTGATACATGAGATAGGTGAGATAAATCACCATTAATATGCATTCACTCACAATTTGACACCTCACATTCTACATGTAGTAAGATGAAAAAAATGAAATTTTAAATAAAATATTTAGCATTATTGAAATTCAAAAGACAATTAATTAATTACAACAAACCAGCTGAAGTCTTTTCAACTCCTAGTAAATCTACTATTTAAATAGTTTTGAGTAAATTGAAGTCGGCCAGCCCTAGGTATAGTGTTTCGGGTTTGTATGATGATGGTAGAAGCATAATTATCACGCAGTAAAATAAAATTCATATTGTTTATCGGAAATTTCAACAGGAGAGTGGACTTGGAGGATCATGATCCTCTTCTTGGTCCTTGTTTTTCTTTGGTTTTTTTCAAGTGTAATTAAAACATCAAGTTGTATGAGAGAGAAAAAAGTGATCAAATCTTAGCAATGTATTTTTTATTTTGCTTAGATGTCATTAGATTATGAAAAGTCAAGGACAAACAAGACAAGGAGAGGATCTTGATCTGGACCTGGACGCCTGGACAGTAGCATTAAACATGGAGATGGAAGGTTTTTGCAACATTAAATATCTATGATGGCATCAAAAGTAGCTTGTAAAAATGGAGCTTTACATCGAAACTACCGTTAGAGATCACTGGAAGGTACGTATGACAATGCTTATTTTTTTTTAAAAAAAAAACTAATTGTGTATGAGATTATACATATCTTCAGCAGCTTACAATCTTCATACGTTACTCATGAATGTTATATTACAGTTGGTAATATATAATTTTGTATTTCGTAATATATATGCGTAAGTTTACTGATTTAAACAACTCATAATTTAAAATAAAAATAATCCCGTAAGTTTACAAGTGCCAACAATCGAACTTGACTTGAATGGAACTTTAGATTGAGTTTTTACTGCTGAATCTTTTCGTAAGTGTAAAAATGCAACTTGCTATAATTGTAACGATAAGAAATTTTTTCTATTTTGTGTATAATGAAATAAAATTACATCCTTTCACAAGAGTCCCCTATAATATATATATAAATATAGTCTCGTTCCTATCAGGGTATTCTTATATAACTTTATCAGGATATTAAAAGTGAACCATTCATTTATAAAAGTGATTTGACAAGTGCATACATACCAAGTCAAAGTATGTAAAACGAGTGGCTTATATTCAATATCATTATATAATTCTATCAATGCATCCTCATAGGAAAATTTCCGTATAAAACTAAACCCAACATTTCACATTTTTTATCCAAGAGTTTCCTAAAAATATGAAACATGTTGGATATGTAAAATTATATTACACAACGCAATTTTTTTTTTAATGAAACCCGTACATTGCACGGGTCGCACACTAGTAATATAGTAAAATGTAATCTCCTATTGACACGTGTCGTCGTGTGGTGACTTTATTATTAAATTTTTATTAATTATTAATTATAATCTATTTAATAATATAATATTTCTATATTTATATAATATATAAAAGCTGACTCTCACAGTACCATATGTCGTCGTGAGGGAACTTTAAATTTAAATGCATTATTGTATTTATTTGAAAGCATTGGCTTTAAATTATATATAGTTTTTTTTATATACATTTCAATTCTCCATTAATTAAACAACCGTTCAACTTTTTTTGAACTTTAAAAACTTTGGTTTTCAGATGTACTTCTCAACATAAACTCATAATATCTATCTAATAATGAAGTTTTGATATTAAATTCTCTGGTATTGTTTCATTTCCCTTGCATAATATGAAGTGTCCTAGCTAATATATATTGTTAATTAGTTTATATACTATATTATATAGATATGGTAATATAAAGAATTCTAAAAGAATTTATTACTTGGCTCACTCTCTCTAATATTTCTCTATATATAGGCCACCACCCCATATATCTACCTTGAACTCTTAAGGTCCCTATTTCTCTCTCTCTCTAGCTATTCAAGGAAAATCATTTTAATCCATGTTTTTCTTCTATTTTCTTTTACTTTATCATGTACCATTTTCTCCCTTTTATCTTTTTTTCTCTGCAAATTTTGCATTTCTAATTTTGCTATATTATATTGTGTAAATTAACTTATGTCTTTGTGGGTTGATTTGCAAAGTATGGTTTAAAAGGAGTCAGCTCTTTGAGGATTAATATGGTTAAGTTGACACAACCAAACAAGGTCCTCGATTTCTGAATATGCTTAGGTTCACAAAAGCAAGATTTAACAGCATTTACCAATTCTAGCGTCTAGCTTGCGTAAATAAGAGCTTGGTTATGGATTTTTTGTTCATTGGAGTTTTCTGTGAATGTGAAAAGATAAGGAGCCCATTTTATATCAAAAAAAAAAAAAAATTATATCGAATTTTCCATATTCCTTTTACTGCATTTTGATGCATCCTTCATCATTTTTATTTTATTTTTTGTGTTGTTATTTAATATAATTAAATGGTGTTTTGGACTTCTTATAATTCAGACTTGGTACTTGACGAATTCTTCCATAATGTCTATTAATTTCTTAGGGTTGTCTAAAAGATTTAGATCCTCTCCTAAGCTAAGCTTTGTCTAAGTTTTTAAGAATCTTGAGACACGTGGCACGTACGTAATTGAATGGTGCTGATTTAATTTTATTTATTTTTCCTTTTTTTACTCACTCCAACAGCCCAACGGCGGCGTTTCAAGAACTTTATTTTCAAAATCTCAAACTCCTCTTCTCCCAAACTCTGCGTTCCCCTTATTAACTTCTACTCCCAAACTCCTCATTCACGACACATTGCATATTTAAACATCAATAAAAATCTTGAGGAAACAGATATACAAACAACATATTGCTTCATAATTTGAGTTGGAGAGAGATGTAGAATTCAAAGTTGATTTTTTAATTTAAGTTTGAGAGAGGCGCAACTCGCATGAGAGTTGAGAGTTTGATAAATTATTGAATTGCTTTTACTTGTTTAAAAAAATCAAATAAATGAAATAATATAATTGTAAAAATTCAAAGAATTCTCGCCTCATACCATTTGAGTCATTTTGAGGTTGGCAGTATTTGCTTGGTATGCCATATGATTGACAAATTTCGGGCCGGTGGGTGTGGGTGAGGAAAAATTTCGCAGTTGCAGGTTTGGATTTTATAAAACCCGTCCGAACCCGACCAGTTATCATCCCTAGTGGACATGCAAGTTTGAATATTTTAAAATTTTTAATGTAGGTGTACATATAGTTTTTCAGGGATGTAAATATGGCACTTAAAGTGAAAATACATGTTCAACCGGTAACTTTGTTAACAAATAACATCATCCAACCTCTTTCATCTATTTTTTTACAATTAATCTCACTTTTATTCAATTCTCTCTCTCTCTCTCTCTCTTTGAAAACTATTACATATCTAAATTGATTAGTGATTTTAAAAAATAATATTAGTTTCCATAGTGTAATGTTAAAACCAAATAAAAAATGGTTCCCTCATTTTCAAAAAAAATAAAACAAAAACAAGGAGTGAAATCCTATTGGGCAGTCCCTTTCTTTTTCAAAAAAGAGCAAATGAAAAACACCCCTTAAGGTCTCACCTTGTAACTACCATATAGGTATAAATAGAGTCCATTTTTGCTCACCCCTGTAAGGGCGGTGAGCAAAAATGTTCTCGTATAGATATTGTACATTAGCTAAATCTTTATTAATAAATCTACCGGTTATTGTCACATAAAAGGATAAAAAAAAATACATAATCCAAAAAATAAAATGCTTATTATTACAATAATAAACGAGTTTTAGAAAACCAAGTCCAGAATCGCAGTTTGGAATAATAACAACAAAAATTAACATAAATAAAATCCAATTCCCAAATTAAGGCCTAAACCTGTTAAAATACCACCACAAAGGTGCAGTTAACCAAATAGGAGACCTCTTCCCTTTTTTGGCTAGTTTTGAAAATCTCTCTGACCCATCACTGTTTAGCCTGAAAATAACCCAATCATCATTTTCCAGGGAACAATAGAGTTCATTTTCACAATTCATCTTGCTTAGAAGGCCATAGCCATTGGTAAAATAGATGCAATTGCCCATGCCACCTCCCAATTCCTTGGCAGAATAACATCTTGAACAGTTACTACCTAAAAATATAACAAAATCTCCTAAGTTATCCAACTTGACCCACTCTTTTTTACACAAGTCCAACCGAAACACCTTAAAGTCGTAAGTCTCTTCGAAACAATTCTAAAAAACATATGTCAAGCAGAATCTCATCACCAAACTCCACCAGATAGCGAAAGATTTGAACACCAAGGTAGCGAATATTTTCTCTTGGTATATTAGAAGACATTTCGATTTCATAAAATCGAGTGGTTATTTGTTCCTTATAACCTTGTCTTTGAATTGCAAAGTAAGCATATGCAGCATCCAGAACCCGAATATTATATTCCTTCGTCAGAAGATAGAAACAACCCTTAAAGCAAATCAAATCGATATGGACATCATCGGTCCTTTCCTCAAGACCACATCCACACCAATATTTAGCTTCCGGAATCCTTACTTCGTATCCAGTTCCTTTGTAATGAAATAACATGTAAACATAGTTTTGTTTACTAGGATCTCCAGAGAACACCACCTTACTATTGTAATAAGATGTGTTAGGTAGATCAACCTTGGATCATGTGAATGGGTTCAGGAGTGACATCCTTATAATGGAAAACTTGATAAAAGGTTTTACTATAATCAACCAATCTTTAATGCATCCCCAAAAGAGTCCTCCTGAAGAACTAGGCATCTCCAACTGCAAAAGTTTATTTTTCTCCAGTAAACTGATACAACATACTGTTTTGGATTCGGTTTCCTTCAAGACATGGAAATCCACTTGATCGATTACAATGGAGTTGGAGTGTATCTTCCTGATAACTTCTCCAAGACTTGCAGACATTACCGAAACATAAATAATCATATATGCATAGATTATCTGAGATTTTTTTCAACCACTCCTCCCGGGAGACTTGACCAATCTCGAACCTGATCCTTGTACTGCTTACATCTTTTGGTAGAGAGTCTTGACCAATCTTGATACTGATCAACCTGAGCCTTGTGCTGCTTGACCCTTCTCATATCCATAACAAGATCATTGCGTAGTTCCTGCTATAATAATTATAGGTTGTAACAAGAAACAAAAACAAAAAAAAAAACAAAAAAAACAAAAAAAAAAGTTGTACAAACTGGTAAGACATAAAAGCTAAAACTACAAATTAATTTCAAACTAGAAAAAAAGGGCACAAACCTTAACTTGTGGTAAAGAAAAGAAAAGCACACAGCCTTAAATAAACAAACCAAATCCTAATCCTAAATCCTTAAACAAACCCAACTCTACTGTCGTTGGGTATTCGATCGTATTCTTATTCGATAATGTAAGGACAGAGTCAAATTAGGAATACAAAGAATTATATTAGAATGGATCCAAATCTATCGGAAGCCAAATCAAAGAAAAAGGTAGCGTATTGGCACAAAAATTTCATCATAACCAAACACACAATCTGTCAACCTTGTAAATAAACAGAAAAAACATCATCAAAAACAGACAATTTACGATTAAATCGTGATTATTTTACTTCCAACCCAAAATAGACACACAAGTTTCTAGCTTTGGAAGAAAATATTGTTTTTAGATTTTTCAATCCTTCGAATTTTGTGGAACCTTTAGATTAAAATCTAGGGTTTGAAAATTTCATAGAGTTCTAAGACTATTACCAACCTAATAACTTAGGGATGTATTGGATTGAGATTTTAATAGATAATTTTATGATGTAAAAGTAAGTTTAAATAGCACATAATGTGTAGATCCGACAAAAATACCCTTAAAACTTACTTACAAAAATAAGTCTCGCGGTTTTTTATGTTTATGAGATTTATTTTTGTGTTTTCAAGACTTAGGGGTCATTTGTTTTTGTGCTTAAAGATTAATGAGTCTGAATTGAAATTATTAAGTTGTTTTGTTTGTTTGTTTTTTTTTTTTTTTTTTTTTTAAAGTAGTCAGGTAACTTAAAAATACCAAAAAAACAATTTAAAATAAAAACTAACAAATCTTGACTTTTAATCCAAATCACTTGATTGCATTTAATATATTTTCTTCCAAGATTATCCACCTAAAAGATAATATATTTCCAATTTTATCATAATTTTATATTATACAATTTTTTTTTTCCTTTGAACCTATTACTTATGATAAATAGTTTTTTTTTTTTTTTATAAAAAAAAACAGTAATTATATCGTCACTTTCAATACCATCGTTGAATCTTCAATTATTTATTTATTTATAAAATCAAAACAATTTCTAAATCATTATTTATCATAATTAAAAACAGTTGTTTATCGAATCATAATCATGAATAATATCTTATCATTATTACATAAACATGGTTTAGAATTTGTTAAATTATTTTTATTTAGTTGTTTGTATCATATAAAATAAAATACATAACAATTAATAGTAACATGGGTATAAATGTCAAATTACTTGTTTTAAAACCATTTTATCTTTAAAAAAACAAATAAATTGACACTCTATTCAGAGCTGAGAAAAATAAAAAACAAACCTGTCATTCAATTTCAGGTTTTAGTCACTATCCAAGCTTCAGATTTTAGACAAAAAAAAAAAAAAAACCCCTTATTTTGGTGTTTCTGAGACTTATTTTGTACTTCTGAGACTTATTTTCTAATTTTCAAGACTTGTTTTGTTGTTTCTAAGACTTATTAAGTAATTTCCGAGACTTATTAGGTATATTTACAATTTCAAAGGCTTACAGGGTAAAAATGAAATTTTCTAAAAAAAAAAAAAAAATTGGTCATCTTCTACATCCAAACCTCCATTGGAGGTCAATTTTGACCTCTATTGGAGGTCTTTCATCTCCATTGGTCCTCTATCAATGAAGGTTTTTAAAATAAAAATAAAAAACCTAAAAAATGGCACAAACGTAATAAAAGAAGGAAATTGTTGTATTTTAATCCATTTGTATCATTTAAACTTAATTTATTAAACTAGTGATACACTGACACAACAAGAACTTAGTTAGGGGTTGTTTTTTTTTGTTTTTGTTTTTATTTAAAGTCTTATAAGACTTTAATTTGTTAGACATATTGATAAGTCTTACAAATTAAAATACTATGGTATGTTTGGTTTTTAATTTTTTTAAAATTTTTTTTATTGACTTATTACAAATGTAAATTTTTTAATCTTTTCAATTTATAGCCTTTCAATGTCCTTTGACATTCGTAACAAAATAATTTATATTTTTTAAATTGATAATAAAAAATAAATAATAATAAAAATAAATGGGAGAATGGTGGTTGACTTCCTCCGATCCCAAGAGACGGCGTCACCGTTGTCCTCTTGAGTTGGTTAGGTTGTGCTAGAGTTTTTTCATAATTGAGAATTTTTTTAAAATTGATTTTTAGGGTTTTATTATGTGTGGATAAAATTTTAAATATATAAATTGTTATAAAACATTTATGGAAATTTACTAAAAAACCCTACTATAACACTTTTTAATAAGATAAAAGTAAAAAACTTTTACTTTTTTAAAAATACATATATATCTTAAAATGAGATATAAGTTAAAAAAATAAATAAATTGATTTATCTTAATTTAAGATATATGAGTCAATAAGTCTTATAATGATAAAAAAAAAAAGGTCCCTTGTTTAAGTTGACCTAAGGTTTGAGTTACTATTGGATTAACATGTTAAAATCCATTAAATAAATAGATTGTGTTATATTCTTATTGGCCTTCTTTTTAAATCTTTAACTCATATGACATGATTGTTTATTATATAGATTTTATTTGGAAAAATTGTAATTAACTTTTATTTGTATTAAAAAATTAAATAGATAATCTTTAATCTTATGAATTAACCCGATTATTGGATCCTAACAAATAACTTGTTAATTTGATTTTAATAGTTCGTGTTTGAATTTTAACTCGTTACACAATAATTTAACAAGTCATGTTTTAATTGACTTAAAAAAATAAAAATAAATAAGTGGCATCTCTAAAAAGAAAAAGAAAAAGAAAAAGAAAAAACTGTTATGAAAATACAATATAAGTGAATGTCTAATCCCACAATGTAACTTGTGATCCTTCACCTTCCTCAATTTATTCTCTAGTTTATGGTACCATTTACTCTCAAGTTTATGGTTCCATTGATTCTCAAGTTTATTGCTTGTGTCTTTTCATTTGTAACTACTACATTGTGAGCCTATAAAATAGAGGTCTCACCAAGTTGTAAATACCATTGAAAAGTGAATAAAATATCATATTTATATGTCATCTATCTCTTGATTTCTTCTTGTGTTCTTGTGTTCTTACTATTAAGTTTATTTCACGTTATCAGCACGACGTAGCTCTGATCAGGTAAATATTCTTCTTTATTCATTCCATTTTCACAAGGTATGAAAATGTTGTAATTTGTTATTAACTCACTGCAATAATATTCATTATTTTTCATATTACAAAATATCATGGATTTAACATGTATATTTTTACCCTTACATATTTTGTTATATTATTTGACATATTTGTGTTTAGAAATTTCTAATAATCATTTTTTGATTTAGCCAACTGAATATGTCGAACATCACAAAACTTGAATTTGCTGCTCTTGATATTTCTGGTGACAACTATCTATCATGGATTCTTGATGCTGAAATTCATCTTGATGCTAAGAATCTGGGAGAAACGATTAAAGAAAAAAATGAAGCATCTTCACAGGACCATGCTAGAGCAATGATTTTCCTTCGGCACCATCTCCATGAAGGATTGAAATCTGGACGTTTAAGATTTCTTTGAGGACCCAAATGGAAATATCGGCCACTTGATTGGTGATGGACATGTTAATGCCAATTAGTATGTTTGATATTATTTTTCAGTATGTTTTTCATTATGCTTTTGGTGTGTTGCTAGTACTTATTTATCATTATGTTTAAGTTTGTTTTTGAGTGTTCTAGCATATTTTGAGTGTGATTCTAATAAAATTTCCTACGGTGTGTGCTTTTGAGGGATAAATTTGTCTTATTATTTAGTTTGCTTTTAAATGAAGTTCGAGTTTTATTTTCAATTATTTCTTAATTAAATTGTAATCTTCTAAATTTTTTTTTTATTTTTTATTTTTTATATATATTTATATTAACTTAAGTTTATATATGTGAAGATGGCTTCGGATCATACTAATGATTTGAACAATCAAAAGATGAATGATGGAGATTAATGTCTTGTAGACAGTGCCACAACGCATACAATCCTTCGAAACAAAAATTATTTCACTCACTTAACATTAGCTAAAGCTAATGTTAACACAATATCAGGTACTACAAACCTGATAGATGGCTCCGGAAGAGCAAATATTTTGTTACCAAATGGGATAAAATTACAAATTGATGATGCTTTATATTCTAGCAATTCCCGAAGAAATTTGCTAAGCTTTAAAGATATCCGTCTTAATCAGTACCACATTGAGACTACTAACGAAGATAATATAGAATACCTTTGCATTACTTCTATTGTATCATGCCAGAAGCAGATACTAGAAAGATTTTTTGGACTTTCTTCTGGGTTATATCAAACTACCATACGAACTATAGAAACAAATCTTGTATTAAGCCAGAAGTTCAATGATCCAAAGACTTTTATGCTTTGGCATGATAGACTTGGTCACCCAGGATCAATTATGATGCGGAGAATTGTTGAAAACTCACATGGACATTCTATAAAGAACCTGAAGATTCTTTTGCCTTCTGATAACCCATGTGCAGCTTGTTCTCAAGGCAAATTAATTACAAGACCATCCATAACAAAGGTCAATTTTGAATCTCCAAGTTTTTTGGAAAGAATTCAGGGTGATATTTGTGGACCCATTCACCCATCTTGTGGACCTTTTCGATATTTCATGGTTTTAATAGATGCGTCAACTAGGTGGTCACATGTTTATTTGCTCTCTACTCGTACTGTTGCATTTGCAAGACTTCTTGCTCAAATTATTAAATTACGAGCACAATTTCCTGATTATCAAATTAAAAAAATTAGACTAGATAATGCAGGTGAATTTACATCTAAGGCTTTTGATGATTATTGCATGTCAATCGGTATTGATATAGAGCATCCTGTTGCACATGTCCATACTCAAAATGGTTTGGTAGAATCCTTGATAAAACGTCTTCAATTAATTGCCAGACCTTTGCTTTTAAAATCAAAATTACCCGTTTCTTCATGGGGACATGCAATATTACATGATGTATCATTAATTCGTATTCGACCGACTAGTTATCATAATTTTTCACCTTTGCAACTTGTACTTGGCCAACAACCAAATATTTCTCATTTGAGAATTTTTGGTTGTGCTGTTTATGTTCCAATTTCACCCCTACAAAGGACAAAAATGGGTCATCAACGAAAACTTGGAATTTATGTTGGCTATGATTCTCCTTCAATAATTAGATATCTTGAGCCTTTAACATGAGATATTTTCACCGCAAGATTTGTAGATTGCTAATTTGATGAACGAGTTTTTCCGTCGTTAGGGGGAGAAAAGACAAATAAACGACGTGAACTTATATGGAATGCATTATCTTTATCTCAGTTTGATCCTCGAACAAATCGATGTGAACTTGAAGTTCAAAGGATTATTCAGTTGCAAAATATTGCAAATCAAATTCCAGATGCATTTACCGATTCAAAGAGAATAGTAAAATCACATATACCTGCTGAAAATGTCCCAGCAAGGGTTGATGTCCCTGAAGGACAATCAGATAAGGTAAATGAAATTAAACCACGCTTGAAGCGTGGTAAACCAATTGGTGCAAAAGACTTAACTCCAAGGAAAAGGAGAATACAAATGAAGCTTCAAAATAAAAGTGGCTCTCCTGAAGAAGCCATCATCGAAAATAAGATAGAAAAAATTAATCGATCCGAAAATGATCAAATTACTCCCGAAGAAGTATATGTACCAACAACTAAGGAAATACAAAATTCCCCTGAAGAGGAACAAAATGATCATGTAGATTTACAAAATAAAGAAATTTTAATCTCCCCAGATGAGGCTCATGAACGAATCTCAATAGATTATGTTGGTTCTAAGAAATTCCTGGATCGAAGAAATATTAACATTGATGATAAATTTGCATTTGCTGTCGCTGTTGATATTATGAATAATGATGAAGATGTTGAACCAACAACAGTGGAAGGATGTTGACATAGAAAAGATTGGCCAAAATGGAAAGAAGCAATCAAAGCAGAACTAAATTCACTCGAAAAACGTGAAGTTTTTGGACCTGTTGTCCTGACGCCTGAAGATGTCAAACCTGTCGGGTATAAATGGGTTTTTGTTAGAAAGCGAAATGAGAAAAATGAAATTGTGAGATACAAAGCACGAATCGTAGCACAAGGTTTCTCGCAAAGACCAGGTATTGACTATGAGGAGACTTATTCCCTAGTGATGGATGCAATCACATTTCGATTTTTGATTAGTTTAGTAGCCTCAGAAGGGCTTGATATGCGTCTTATGGACATAGTAACTGCATACCTGTATGGATCTATTGATACTGATATATATATGAAAATCCCTGAAGGATATAAAATGAACGAAAATTTAAAACATAGAAGCTTGTATTCAATTAAGCTACAAAGATCCTTATACGGGTTAAAACAATCTAGGCGCATGTGGTACAATCGCTTAAGTGAATATTTATTGAAAGAAGGATATGCAAATAATCCAATTTGCCCATGTGTTTTCATTAAAAAATCAGAAATTGGATTCGCTATCATTGCGGTATATGTTGATGATTTAAATCTCATTGACAATCTTGAAGAACTCACTAAAACTGCTTCTTACTTAAAAGATGAATTTAAAATGAAAGATCTTGGTAAAACAAAATTTTGCCTCGGCTTGCAGATCGAGTATTTACCAAGCGGAATATTTATTCATCAATCAACATATACGGAAAAAGTCTTAAAGCGTTTTTATATGGATAAAGCTTATCCATTAAGCACTCCAATGGTTGTTCGATCACTTGATATAGACAAAGATCCATTTCGTCCAAAAGAAGTTGGTGAAGAGCTTCTTGGTCTTGAAGTACCATATTTAAATGCAATTGGAGCACTTATGTACCTTGCAAATTGTACAAGGCTTGACATTGCATTTGCAGTCAATTTACTAGCAAGGTATAGTTCTGCACCAACTAGAAGACATTGGAATGACGTTAAGCATGTATTGCGTTATCTTTGTGGAACAATTGATATGGGATTATTTTACTCAAGGGGATCAAAATCAGAATTATCCGGATATGCGGATGCTGAATACCTTTCTGATCCACATAAAGCCCGATCACAAACAGGATATTTATTTACCTGTGGAAATACTGCTATCTCATGGAGATCTGTTAAACAAACAATGGTTGCCACTTCCTCAAACCATTCGGAGATATTGGCAATTCATGAAGCTAGTAGAGAGTCTATTTGGTTAAGATATATGATACAGCATATTCGGGAAACATGTGGACTATCTTCAATAAAAAATAGTCCTACAATATTATATGAAGATAATGCTGCTTGCATTACACAGATTAAAGGAGGCTATATTAAAGGTGATCGAACTAAGCACATTTCACCAAAATTCTTTTATACACATGAGCTCCAAAAGAATGGTGAAATAGATGTTCAAAAAATACACTCAAGTGAAAATCTTATAGATTTATTCACAAAAGCGTTGCCAAGATGTTCAAAAAATACGCTCAAGTGAAAATCTTGCAGATTTATTCACAAAAGCGTTGCCAACCGCAACATTTACGAAGTTAGTTCATAATATTGGGATGCGGCAATTGAAAAGTATTTCTCAAACAATTGAGACGACAACATCAATGAGCATATTGATGAGGGGGAGTAATTGTTTTGAAGGAAAATCTATATACTGTACTCTTTTTCCTTCACTGAGTTTTTATCCCACATGGTTTTTCTCGGTAAGGCTTTAATGAGGCAGTTGTCATCACCTCCAATATTATTTTTAAGATACATATGAATAATGTACTCTTTTTCCTTCACTAGTATTTTTTCCCACAAGGTTTTTTCTAGTAAAGGTTTTAACGAGACATATTCTATGTAAAATGGACATTCAAGGGGGAGTGTTATGAAAATACAATATAAGTGAATGTCCAATCCCACAATGTAACTTGTGATCCTTCACCTTCCTCAATTTATTCTCTAGTTTATGGTATCTCAAGTTTATGCTCAAATTTTTCAAGTTTTTCGTTTTTTGATATATATTGTGCCTATAAAATAGAGTCTCACCAGTTGTAAATATTAAGAAGTGAATAAAATATCATATTTATATGTCATCTATCTCTTGATTTCTTCTTGTGTTCTTGTGTTCTTATTATTAAGTTTATTTCAAAAACGAGTTATTTATTTATTTATATTTATTATTATTTAAATAATAATAATAAATAAATAAATAAAAAACAGACGGGGGTATTTCTTGATAGCAAAGAAAGTGTGTATATATTTTGTGTTTTATCAGTAGTTGGAGCTTTATTAGTAGCGTTGCTGGAAAAAAAAAAAAAATCACAAAAGTCGAATCGAAGTGCTCTGAGGAGAAGAAAGAAGAACGAAAATGAGCAGCATAGGAACTGGCTACGATCTTTCGGTCACCACATTCTCTCCCGACGGCCGCGTCTTCCAGATCGAGTACGCCGCCAAAGCCGTCGACAACAGCGGGTACTCTTTCTTTATTCTCTCTTCAATCTCTCTTTTCTTTTTTGTTTAATTTCTGAATCTGATTGTTTGTTTGAATACTTCACTTTCAGGACTGTTATTGGTATCAAGTGCAAAGACGGGATTGTTATGGTATACTCTTTTTTCTTTTTAATTTTGTTTTTGCTTTTGGTAATTTGAAGTTTGGATTGAACCAAATTTGTGTGTTTTCAAGGGAGTGGAGAAGCTAATAGCGTCCAAGATGATGTTGCCTGGTTCGAATAGGAGAATCCATTCGGTTCATCGTCACTCCGGAATGGTACTGCTTCTCACTTATTGTCAACTGTATTGGTTTGATCGACAGATTTAGGTTTAATTTCCCCAAAATAAGAAATTCATTGTTTGGTTTTGTACTGTATTGTATTGTTATTTGCTACTAGAACTAACTTTTGTTGGTTGTAATTGCTATATATTGTCTTATTTATTTGTGCTGCATCATGTATATAGTCTTGTGTAGTATTTGCTTCATCTATGTTGTTACAATGAAGTCAAAGAGGGTGGTTGTGTGAAGATACAAATGTAAGCTTGTGGGATTCTTTTAAAAGTGTGGAAAGGGTGTTGAATTGTTATATAGTTATGAAATAAGTGTAAATGGTAGTATTGTGGAGTTACTGTTTGGTTGCCTGGGAGGGCTGGGGAGGGGCATGCTGGGTATTCAAAAATTCACAGAATAAATTTGTATTTTGTTAAACATCTTCCACATTCTTAGTTGTAATGACATCTCTTTGGGTTAGTGTTTCAAGAGAAAAATATATGATTATAAATTTATAATAGAGTTAATATATTTGGGTTGCGGAAAGAAGGATCTAATATGGTTCTTAATAGAGTTTTATAAAAAAAAAAAGAGTTTTCAAGTGCTAGTCTTCTCATATTCTAGCTACTGTTCATCTCTCTCTGTTCCTCACTCAATGTTGCAAATAAGTGGATGTGCAGAGCTTAAATGTGCGAAATTTGACTGCCTGAAAATTGTCATGAGTTCAGGGGACTTTACTGTCAGGTTTTCATTTATAAGAATCCATTTTGGCTGACAAAGTATGTGATCGAATGAGAATGCTATTGGAATGTTTTCTTTTGGTGTCTGTGTTATAATCAGTGCTGATATATAATCTGATCCATCTTTTTACCTAAATTCATTGAGAATGTGCCAAGATTTCATAAACTTTGTGCTAATTTGAAACCGTAGCAAAAGATTGCCTTTCGTATCTCTTTGTCTCTTTGCTTGCATGTGCATGGGTGTTAAAAGTGCTCTGGAAATTTGATATGGACATATAGTTTGAGGTCTAGAGACGAATAATATCTTTTTGGTGGTTTAGTAGGCAACATCTAAACCTAGATCTACCTTTTCAACCTTATTTAGCCACATTTGATGATATTGTTCAAAAAACAGGCTGTGGCAGGATTAGCAGCAGATGGGAGACAAATTGTTGCACGGGCCAAGTCTGAAGCTACAAGCTATTCAAAGTAAGCTTTTTAGATGATCTACTCATATTTATTTTATATTGTGCTTTTTTCTTTGTTATTGAGATCGACTATTGAAAGAACACATGTATATATGCTTCAATTTTATTATTGTGTAATGCACACAATCAATGGTTACAAACGAATTTTTTTTTTTTTTTAATAGTTAAAATAATAAAGAATATTAAAATTGCACTTAATTTTTGAGGTCATTACATCTAGCCCAATAAGCTTGTTCTTGGTTGACATTGCTCTGGCTCGCTTCTGATGATTAGTGTAAAAATTTTAAAATATCTTTTTGCTTTCCATGGGGCATGGAGTTACATGTCATACATATTTAGTTCTCAATTTATTTCAAACTCTCCCTCATCTTTTCATTGACAATCGACATGCATATTTAATGAAATGGATGAAATTTTCAGCCTAATCATTGCTTGATATTAACATTATGTGATTATGTCATTTGTTGAAATTTATTCTCTTGCAAATGATTTAATTTATTACAGTTTCTATATTCATCGTCAATTTTGAGATCTGTTTTGTGGACACCTACAGTTGTAGATGATTGGCTCTTTTTTTTTTTTTTTTTTTTTTTTACAAATACCCAATGCTTATTTGGCTGTTTTGACAAAAGCAATTTGATTCTAATTCAGATAGTTAAACTTTATCAGAATTGTTTCTGCTGCATGTCTACTTTTGAACATTATAATTTCTATGTTATTGGGATTCTTTTAATATGTTCTTACTTTTCCAAAAATTTACATGCTTTTCAACGTATCACAAGTCACAACAATTTTATCTTACTTGTGCTGTTCACTTGCAGTGTGTATGGTGAACCAATACCTGTGAAAGAACTTGCTCAACGAGTTGCTAGTTATGTGCATCTCTGTACTCTATATTGGTGGCTCAGGTAACTTGAGATATTATTTTACTGTTATTGTTGTTTATAAGCTCTCCCCGTCCATCTTTACAAACAAAAGAGAGTAAATGTCGGTTCTGCAGGCCTTTCGGTTGTGGGGTAATTCTGGGAGGTTATGACAGAGATGGTCCACAATTGTACATGGTTGAACCTTCTGGTGTTTCTTATGTAAGTTCATATTTTGTTATAATTTGTTACAGCTGTAGCATATAATATTTCACCTTCTCACTGTTGCACACGTGTTGTAATGGATTTTTCTTTTATCTTATGCTTTTGCATTTGTTGTAGAGATATTTCGGTGCTGCAATCGGGAAGGGCAGACAGGCTGCTAAAACGTAAGTTCATTTTTGTTTGTTAATGAAGTTCTGAGATAGGATCTACTCATCTACCATACTTAGAAGCATAGTGGGGGATCCAAGCTATATGTAATCACTGGGGTCATCATGTGCTGATTTTAAGAAGACTGATATTTAATTAGTGTGCACCAAATGAGAATTCATCTTGTGAAACCTTCTGCATGTGCAATTAGGGGTATGCCAAATTGCCAATTCATGTTCGTGGGTCGTGTTGGCTTGGGGATATAAGAAGTTCTAAATCAACCAAACACATACCATTTAATAAATTGTGTCATAAGGTAAAACACTAAAAGATGTTGATTTATTATAAGATTAACACAATACAACCTGTCTAACCTGTTTATTTATGAGTTGGACAAGTTTTCTGTCGACACGTTTACTTATATAATCCATTGATATGTATTCATTTGTTTAATTCATTCAATCTGCTTACCCGTAAACACAAATTCAACTTCATTGACCTTTTTTATTGGATTTACTTATTTACCTAAACTTAACGCATTCAATATGAAGAATAGTCAACGGTCAAATAAACTATTATAGTAGCATGCAATTTTCATTAATATCGCCATTTGCAACTTGAGATGAGGCATTGCGACGGCTTGATTGATAAGTTATAGTAAGAGTGGAAGATTAGGAATTTTTCTCTGGGTTAATATTAAAGAGTATGCCATACCAATTTGTCCCCTTTTTCTCTTTATACGAGTCACTGATGGATTGGGTTATTATTTGGGTTGAATGGTCTGATTGGTTATTCATGTCCAGTGGTTACCCAATTACAAAATACTCAACCTGAATACAACTCGTATATTTAATAAATCTAAAGGATTGTGTTGACATGAACATGTTTAAGCACTCAGTCCTTACTAAATTCAATTTGTACTCATGTCGCTATTCGTGATTCGTGTCATAAATTGACCTAAATTGTGCATCTCGTATGTGTGTATATAGTAGTTCTAACATCTATTTGGTATAATTCATGGTTTGTTTACTGCATGTTCATTGGCATATAGTATTGTTAACTGAGTTAGGGTTGGTAAGGATTTTTGTTTTATTAGTTATTTAGAATCTAAATTTTCATGATTCTTGGAAATTTAATTGATATTACTCATGTGGATAAATGATATATGGACAGAGAGATCGAGAAGTTGAAGCTTTCTGAATTGACCTGCCGACAAGGGGTTATCGAAGTAGCCAAGATGTGAGTCGCATTCTGTTTTCCCTTTTAACTTAATGTTTACCTTATAAACATATGATGTCAGTGTGAAGTTTTAATGTCTTCTTTTCCACTTTTATTGTGGTAGTGATAGATAAATTTCTAAATAGCAGTAATTTTTGGTGTTGCCGTTCTTTAAAAATTTAGATTGGAAAGCTAAAAGCTTAATAAAAAACTGAGTTATGGGACTTCAAATTAGTTTTGTTATAATGGAAATTATGAAGGAAAGAAGTGCTCAAAAATTAGGAATCTGAAGATTTAAAAGTTTGAAAAGTAAGTGCTGAATGAGTGTATGGTGCAATAAAATCTTAGTTCCAAGATAAGGTAACCCATGTTGATGCATGACCGGGTGGTGGGAAGCTTATAGAATAAGATAGAGCATACTTTTGTGGCTCATTGCATGAGTATATGAGAATTTTTATATATATATATATATATACAAATTCTGATTAATGGCATGTTACATCTAGTTTATAATATTTGTAGTAGCCATTAAAGTTGCATTGTACTTGTGGTTTGGACATTATATAGAATGATCAAATTTGTATAAGTTGTCATTTCTAATGTTTGGAAAATATAATAGAAATTTGTCAAAATATTGCTTCAACTATTTACCTTTTTTTGAAATTCTTTGATGTTTTTGGTTTATACAACTGAAACAATGAAAATGCAATGAGCTTTAAGATGTTACAGCTGGTATTTTAAGATCCATGATGTACTAAATGGAACCGTTATTTCTCATCAATCAAGTAATCCTTTTAGCTCAAAATCTTATGCTTTTAAGTGCCGTCAATGCCTGATATGGATGCAAATGAGGAGGAGAAGCTTTAGTATCGTTTTTCACTAATCTTAGGAGGAAATCAGTTGCCATATTTGAACAAAGAATTCTTATGCTGCTGTTGGTTGTAAGACTAAGTTATGGGTGTTTTTGGATTGAAACTCGTTCCGAGGATTTTTCTATATTTTTCCTTTTATTTAATGAATTGTTTTTAGGTATGGGACTAGTTATTCCTGAATGCTGATCATATTTTGCTATTTGTATCCTCATTATCTGTGCAATCTGAACTCCCTGATAATTAATGCATTTGTAATGTCATGCTAAGCAGCATTTATGGAGTGCATGATGAGGCAAAGGACAAGGCCTTTGAACTGGAAATGAGTTGGGTTTGTGATGAATCAAACCGCCAGCATCAGAAGGTAGCCCGCAAAAGAAACTTGCGCATTTAAACATATTTCTCTGCTTATCACTGTCCTTGTGGCAGCTTCTGGTTAGGCCTTGCTTCACCAGTACAATCAGGGCCTGCTTTACACTTTTTTCTCTTGTCCTTTTTCTTAATATATATTTTCTTTCATTCAGGTTCCTGATGATCTTCTTGAGGAAGCTAAGGCAGCGGCAAAAGCAGCCTTGGAAGAGATGGATGCAGATTAAGTGCAGCACGACTTGTGTAGTTGCTTAAGTTTATTTGAACATGTGTGTCGGCTCCATCTTGGAACATTTATGGAATAGATTGGTGGATTTTGGTGCTGATCCGATGTTTACTGCTGACTTAAATATTTATGCTGTTGTAGATTTGGTTAATTCTCCCCATTTGTCATCTAAAAACCTTATATTTTGCCAGAAAAGAAGCACTTGTATGGTTCAGAATCCTTGAGTTATTTGTTTCTTTAATTTTTGTCTGATCTACTTTAACAAGTTTCTCAGAAGCCATTTTCTGATTTTATATTAGAAAAAAAAAAATAAAAAAAAAATAGTTGTAATTAGAATGGCTGTTTGGAAAATACTAAAATCAACTTGCTGTGGTGTTAGATAGAAGAGTGTTAACACTAGCAAAACACTCAAATAGAGACAAATACGAAGTTATAACAAAATAGAGAGGGTAGGTGCTATTGGAGAAATAGGGGGCGAGGCTGGTAACTCCTGAAGGCTTGGTTTTCGAACAAGCCATTAGTAATTGAATTTCAGGCATCTAATAATGTAGCAGAATACGAAGCTTGCAAGAGGTGAAGATAACTTAAAGCCAACCAAATAGCAAATGAAACTTTTAATGTTAATCGACACATTGGCACCACCCTAAACCGCCTTTACATTTCGCACGACTAGAGGTGAGCCGAGAAGACTCGCACACGCGCCGTGCCGTTGAGGTTGAGCCTAAAATTCATGCTTGTTAAAGTCAATTTGGTTGTTAGTGTTCTAGAACTCTATGGACCATTACTAGGACTCCACGCGGTTGAATACAAGAAAACCATTGACCTTCTACCATCTATAGATCAGACTATTAGAGAGAAGAAAATCTTTAATGGATAGTCTTATTGTCACTGGGTGAGACCGTCCAATGAGATTACACTAAATTATAGTTTAATAATATATATTTATGTTCTCAACATAAATCGTACGATCTCATTAGAACGGAATGGATAAGACCGTCCGGGATTGTCTCATCAGAGAACCACTTTCTTTGCTTCACCGTCCCATTGAAGCTTTTCTCATTAGAGAGAGCCAACCACTTTCCTTGCTTCACCGTCCCATTGAAGCTTTTCTCATCGGAGAGAACCATTTTCTTTGCTTCACGTTATCGTTGGATGGATCCGCCCTAAGATGCCCAACAACTCAATTAAAAGTAAGTCAATCATTTAGGTGCCATTTCTCTTTCCAACTGGTTGGGATGGGACATTAGAAAGAGTAAATAAAGACAAATTTACACTCAAAATTCATGCTTCCATTCTTTGTAATCTTATGTTTGATTTTCTAAAAAGTTGTAGCATTCAAAGATCAGTGTAGAGCCACTCTCTCTTTGTGCATGCTCTTCATTCCTTTATAATTTAGACACAGAAACAACAATGCCGTGTTGGGCTTGGGTTCCCTCTTATGTGAAGGATAACCCATCAACATATTGGCCCATTGATATGTTGATTGTTAAGCCCACATGAAGGTAATGGACATATTGGAAAAGCCCACAAGTAAATTTGTGGAAGACCCAAGGACCTTTTTAGTCATTTTATTGCTTGTATAAAAGGGTTGAAAACCCTTGCTGAAAAAAGCAGGAAAAAGTCGGCTGCAAGAGAAAAAGAAGAAAAGAAGAAGAAGAGAGAAGAAAGAGAGGTGTGTGTGTGCAGAAATTGTGAAGAAAGTCACTGTGCAGTTGTTTTCAAACACTTGGATCTCCCTCATTTGAGATCGGTTTGGGCTGAAATTTGGAGAGGACATTCTACTCTTGTAGCTCTTCAATCTGAACGGTCGGAATGTTGATCGGAGTTGCCTGTGGTGAGTTCTGAAGTTCCGAAGAGAGCTTGACAGAAAACAGGTGAAGAAATTTCAGGATTGCACAGTCCAGATCATACACGTGGATCTCCTTCGTCTGAGATCAGATTGACCTGAAATTTGGACAAGCCCTTCTTCACTCGTAGTTCTACGATCTGAACGGTTGAAAAGTTTATCGGAGGTTTCTACAGTGAGATACACTTCCAGAACAGTGGATCCGAGTTTGTTATCCTCTCTCTCTTGTTTCACTTGTAGAAGTTATATTTGTGTTGCCAAGAATGTTTTTCTTGATGTTGCAGCAGATTTGTATCCCTATATGAAGTTAGGGACAGATTGTACTCTTATAATTTGATTGATAGTGAAGTTTTTGGGTGGACTACGGTTCCGTGGTTTTTACTCCTCAATCCGAGGAGGTTTTCCACGTAAAATTGGCTTGTGTCTCTGTGCATGTGTTGATTAATTATTGTTGGTGATTTTGGATTACTAGCAGCATATATATATCATTGTGGATTGTGTTCTACTTGTTTGGTTTCCTATTAGATTCACACAAAGGGAGAAAAGGGAGTCATTTGTTTGTTTAGTGCTGTCCTCTTTTTCCCAACATGCCGGTGGGAGAGGTTTTTCTCTCGGCGTTTCTTCAGGTGCTGTTTGACAGATTGGCTCCCGGAGATTTGTCTTTCTTTCCACATTCGGGTCTGGTACTTGCAGAGCTACGGAAATGGAAGAAGAAGTTGTTGAAGATCGAGGCAGTTCTAGCTGATGCAGAAGAGAAACAGCTGATGGACAAGCTTGTGAAGTTGTGGCTGGACGATCTCCGAGACTTGGCTTATGATTTGGAAGACTTACTTGATGAGTTGGCTACTGAAGAATTAGAGCGCAAGTTGATGGCTGACCAGAGGAGCATCTTGGCCGATGCAGGCAGGGCTTTGATGTTTTATACCGGTATGAAGTCCAAGATGGATGACATATCCAATCGGTTGGATCGAATTTGGGAAGAAAAAGATGAACTTGGGTTGATCAAAAAGATTGCTCGAGGTGGAGGGACATCAATTTCTTTACACCGAAGAATATCCAGTACATGCTTGCCAACAGAACTTGATGTTTATGGGAGAGATGAAGATACAGCCAAAATACTTGAAATGGTGTTAAATGATGAATCAACAGATGCCAACTTTCGAGTAATATCGATTATCGGCATGGGAGGTATCGGTAAAACCACGCTTGCTCGGAAGGTATATAATGATGAGGCATTGATTGATTTCTACCCAAAAGCATGGGTGTGTGTATCTGAAGATTTTGATGTTTTGAGAATCTCAAAAGCAATTCTCGAGTCCATCACCGGTAGCTCTTGTGATTTGAAAGATTTAAATGCAGTTCAGATTCAACTCAAACAAAAAATTGCTGGAACGAAATTCTTTCTTGTCCTAGATGATGTTTGGAGCAAGAATTATAGCTCGTGGGAGATCTTGAGGTCTCCCTTTTTGTTCGGATCCCCAGGGAGTAAGATTGTTGTAACAACACGCCATGAAGATGTTGCATTAACTATGGGACGTTTTATTGAGTGTTATAAATTAAAGCTTCTTTCGGATGACGATTGTTGGTCTGTGTTCAAGAAGCATGCATATGAGGCAGAAGTGACAAGTGCACATCACATCGGATTAATGCGTGAGAAAGTCGTTGAAAAGTGCAAAGGTTTGCCCCTAGTAGCAAAAATTCTTGGTGGGCTTATATGCAGTAAGCAAAGGGATGATGAGTGGTTGGATTTATTGAATAGTAAAATATGGGATCTAACAGATGAAAATGAGATCCCTGCAGCCTTAAAATTAAGTTATCATCATCTTCCATCTCATCTAAAAAGATGTTTTGCTTACTGTGCAGTTTTACCAAAGGATTATGAATTTGAAGAGGATGAGCTGGTATTTTTATGGATAGCAGAAGGATTAATTCAGCAGTCAAATGAAAATAAACAATTGGAAGATTTAGGTCATGAGTACTTTCATGATCTTTTGTTAAGGTCGATTTTTCAACAATCGACTAGTAATAAATCCAAATATGTGATGCACGACCTTATTAGTGATCTGGCTCAATGGGTTTCTGGAGATACTTGTTTCAGCATGGAGGGTGATGCATGGGGGAGCAAAAAGCAATTGAGCAAGATCGAAAAGGTTCGTCATTTTTCTTACACATGTGGTGATTTTGATGGCAGAAGTAAATTTCAATTATTTAACGAAATTGAACAAGTACAGCGTCTGAGGACATTCTTGCCATTATCACGCAATCATTGGGGATCTAATGTTCACTACATAAGTCATATGGTGATTTTCGATTTGCTGTCTAAGTTTAAAAAGTTGAGGGTGTTATGTTTAAAAGATTACTATGTGACTGAGCTACCTGAATCATTAGGCCACTTGAGACATCTAAGATGCCTCAATCTTTCAGGTACGAAGCTTAAGAGTTTACCTGAATCAACAAGTTTATTAATTAACTTGCAGATTTTGAATTTGAAAGATTGTTCTCTCCTCATGAAGTTGCCTTTTGAGATGAGAAATTTGATCAACCTACGCTATCTCGACATTAGAGGTACTAGTTTAACAGAGATGCCATTTGGAATGAAAGAATTGAAAAGTCTTCAAAAATTGTCCAATTTTATAGTAGGGAAGGGCATGGGTTCATATGTGAAAGACTTGAAAGAATTAAAGTTTCTTCGAGAGGAACTTTGTATTTCAAGATTAGAAAATGCAAGTGATTCACATGAACCAAGAGAGATGATATTAAATGATATCAAGGGACTAAAAGTGTTGCAATTTGAATGGGGATCTCTATTTGATGACACAAGGAATGAGGTAGTAGAAAAAAATGTACTTGACATGCTACGACCTCATCAGAATCTGGAAAAGCTCACGGTGAAATTCTACGGTGGCATAGAGTTTCCACCTTGGTTAGGAAATTCAAATTTCTCCAACATGATGGTCCTAAGATTGGAAAACTGTGAAAAATGCACATCTTTGCCTTCACTTGGTACATTGGGCTCACTTAAAGATCTCACCATCAAAGGGATGAGAGGTCTAAAGCGTATAGGTTCTGAGCTTTGTGACTTATTAGAGAGTCTTCATTTTGAAGATTTGCAAGAATGGGAGAATTGGAAACCTAACGAAGACAATGAGAATGTTGATGAATTTTTCTGCCTTCGAGAGCTTTCCATCGTAGAATGTCCTAAACTCTCTGGAAGATTACCGGGTCACCTTCCTTCATTAGAGAAACTTGTGGTTAAGAATTGTGAGGAGTTGGTGGTTTCATTCTCAAACATTTCAATGGTATGCGAATTAGAAATAGATCGAATCAAAGGGATGGCATGCGATAGTAAGATTGGCTTAAAGTCACTCAAGTCAATGTCACTTTTGAACATTTCAGAGTTTGGCAACTGGTTAAGGCAAGAGTTTCCGTTGATAGAACATCTAAACCTCAAGAACGTGGGTCGTGAGCCGCTCATGCATTTTTGCCAGTTGAAGCCACCACAAGGGTTGCAAAGATTCACCTCTCTCAGAAAGCTATGTATTGAAAATTGTTCAACTATTGTTTCATTTCCTGAGGTTTGTTTCCTTTATAATCTAAGTGAACTTGAGATTAGAAATTGTAGTTCTCTAACATCATTACTTGATGAGGCAATGAAGGACAACAATTCATGCCTCGAACACTTGGAAATCGTAAGATGTGATTCTTTACAGTTATTGTTAGAGGCCAGCTACCATCATCTATTAAAAGGCTTATTGTAAGAGACTGTAAGAAGCTGCAGTGTTTGTTGGATGATAGAGAATCCACATCTCTTCTGGAGTACTTGTATGTCCTCAGCTGCCCATCTCTCGTGTGGTTATCATCAGGAGGTCAGTTACCCACAACACTCAAAGACCTTTCTGTCGAATGTTGCTCACAGATTACAGCGTTATCATCAAGTGGTCAGCTACCAGAGATGCTTTGTACGCTTTCCATCATGTCGAATCCAATGCTTGAGTCAATAGCAGAAAGCTTTCCTAATAACACGCATCTTGAAAATATTTGGATTTCCCGTTGTGAAAATCTTAAATCAATACCCGAGGGACTACACAATCTTTGTCGTCTTCGGTACATTAGAATATGGAACTGTCCAAGTATTGTTTGCTTCCCAGAAGGAGGGCTTCCCAACACCAATTTAAGCTTTTCAATCATAAGTTGTGAGAAGCTAAAAGCCCTACCCAATCGGTTCCACGGCCTCAACTCTCTTCAAGCATTAGAGATACGGCAGTGTCCAAGTATCAAATCCTTTCCAGATGGAGGTTTTCCCACCAACCTAACATCACTTGAAGTTGAAGATCTCAACATCTACAAGCCACTGGTTGAGTGGGGGTTGCACAAGCTCACCTCTCTTATCATCCTTGAGATTAACGGATGCCCAGATGTAGAGTCTTTTCCACAGAAAGAATTGGGAATGATGTTGCCACCATCTCTAACTCGTCTATATATTAACAACTTTCCGAAATTGAAATGCCTGTGGTTTGAGGGATTTGGAAACCGTACCTCTCTTGAATATTTGTGGATCCGTGACTGCCCGAATCTCACATCCTTTCCAGACTCAGGCTTGCCATCCTCACTTATCTACTTGTATATTAGAAAGTGTCCATCTCTGAAAGAACAATGCAAGAAGAATAAAGGAAAAGAGTGGTCGAAGATATTTGACACCCCTTGTGTGTATATAGATGGCAGATTCATCTACTCTCCGGAGGACGAAGAATGAGACAAGAATAACCTCATTCCACAGCGGGTATGTCAATCTAACACTTACAAGACAGAGTAGTTGTTGTCTGTGCTTGTACGTTTTCGAATTTTTATTAGACCTTTCTGTATTTTGTTATAGAGAGAACAAGGATGTGCTTATCCTTGCAATGCCTTATGATTGCTTTGATCACAATCAGGACCTTTACACTTTTTACTTTTTTTTAATATATATTTTCTTTCATTCAGGTGCCAAATGATCTTCTTGAGGAAGCTAAGGCAGCAGCAAAAGCAGCCTTGGAAGAGATGGATGCAGATTAATGCAGCACGACTGACGACTTGTGCATCTGCTTAAGTTTATTTGAACATGTGTGTTGGCACCATCTTGGAACATTTATGGAATATATTGGTGGATTTTGGTGCTGATCCGATGTTCTTAAATATTTACTTCTGGTGTTTCTTATGTAAGTTAATATTTTGTCATAATTTCTTACAGCTGTAGCATAGAATATTTCACCTTCTCGCTATTGCACACGTGTTGTAATGGACTTTTTTTTTTTTTTTTTTCTGGGTATTAACATATGCTTTTGCATTTGTTGCAGAGATATTTCGGTGCTGCAATCGGGAAGGGCAGACAGGCTGCTAAAACGTAAGTTCATTTTTATTCGTTAATGAAGTTCTAAGATAGGATCTACTCATCTACCATACTTAGAAGCATAGTGGGGGATCCAAGCTATATGTAATCACTGGGGCCATCATGTGCTGATTTTAAGAAGACTGATATTTAATCAGTGTGCACCAAATATAAGAATTCATCTTGTGAAACCTTCTGCATGTGCAATTAGGGGTATGCCAAATTGCCAATTCATGTTCGTGGGTCGTGTTTACTTGGGGATATAAGAAGTTCTAAATCAACCAAACACATACCATTTAATAAATTGTGTCATAAGGTAAAACACTAAAAGATGTTGATTTATTATAAGATTAACACAATACAACCTGTCTAACCTGTTTATTTATGAGTTGGACAAGTTTTCTGTCGACATGTTCACTTATATAATCCATTGACATGTATTCACCTATTTAATTCATTCAATCTGCTTACCCGTAAACACAAATTCAACTTCATTGACCTTTTTTATTGGATTTACTTATTTACCTAAACGCATTCAATATGAAAAATAGTCAACAGTCAAATAAACTACTATACTAACATGCAATTTTCATTAATATCACAATATGCAACTTGAGATGAGGCGTTGTGACGGCTTGATTGATAAGTTATAGTAAGAGTGGAAGATTAGGATTTTTTTTCTAGGTTAAGATTAAAGATGCCGTTTTTACCAATTTGTCCCCTTTTTCTCTCTATACGAGTCACTGATGGATTGGGTTATTATTTTGGTTGAATAGTCTGATTGGTTATTAATGTCAAGTGGGTTGACCCAATTACAAAATTCTCAACTTGAATACAACTTGTATATTTAATAGATCTAAAGGATTGTGTTGACATGAACATGTTTAAGCACTTGGTCCTTAATAAATTCAATTTGTACTCATATCGCTATTCATGAGTCGTGTCATAAATTGACCTAAATTTTGCATCTTGTATGTGTGTATATAGTAGTTCTAACATCTATTTGGTATAATTCATGGTTTGTTTACTGCATGTTCATTGGCATATAGTACGGTTAACTGAGATAGGGTTGGTAAGGATTTTTGTTTTATTAGTTATTTAGAATCTAGATGGGAGCATCAATGAATTTCTCCAATTATTGTAAAGTTAATCTACCATCTGAATTTTCATGATTCTCAGAAATTTAACAAATAGTACTCAAATAGTACTCATGTGGATAAATGATATATGGACAGAGAGATCGAGAAGTTAAAGCTTTCTAAATTGATCTGCCGACAAGGGGTTATCAAAGTAGCCAAGGTGTGAGTCGCATTCTGTTTCCCCTTTTAACTTGATGTTTACCTTGTAAACATATTACATCAGTGTGAAGTTTTAATATCTTCTTTTCCACTTTTATTGTGGTAGTGATAGATAAATTTCTAAATAGCAGTAATTTTTGGTGTTGCCGTTATTTAAATATTTAGATTGGAAAGCTTAATAAAAAACCGAGTTATGGGACTTAGTTTTGTTATAATGGAAATAATGAAGGAAAGAAGTGCTCAAAAATTAGGAATCAGAAGATTGAAAAGTTTGAAAAGTGAGTGCTGAATGGTGCTATAAAATCTTATTTCCAAGATAAGGTAACCCATGTTGATGCATGACCGACTGGTGGGAAGCTTATAGAATAAGATAGAGCATGCTTTTGTGGCTCATTGCATGAGTATATGAGAATATATATATACAAATTCTAATTTAATGGCATGTTGCTTCTAGTTTATAATATTTGTAGTAGCCATTAAAGTCATTGTACTTGTGGTTTGGACATTATATAGAAGTGGAAATGGTGTGAAATGTCACCATTTCAAACTCATTTGGTGATATTGTCAGTGGTTTAATAAGTTAAGTTTAAAAGACACATATTATGGTGAACTACCAAAATTGCCCTTAGATAATCAGTTATGTTATTCTCTTTGTACTTTTATTTCTCCACACTTCCAAAAAAAACGACTCTCTCTCTCTCTCTCTCTCTCTCTCTATCTACAAATAAAAGTTAAAGATTTGTGGTTTCCTCGAGTTTCATCTTCAACTTATAAAATAAGGTAATATTTCTTGAACTTTCTTCTTATAATTTGTTCACATTTTGTAAACCAGCAATTGTGAGAATTTTTAGATCTCCGAGCCTTTTCATGTGTTACCCGAGCCTTTTCATCTGTTCACTATCCAAGCATTTTCATGTGTTTCTCGTGCCTTTTCATGTGTTCACTATCTGAGCCTTTTCATGTGTTTCCCTATCCGAGCCTTTTCATGTGTTTCCCGTGCCTTTTCATGTGATTCTAGTGCCTTTTCTTGTGATTCCCGTGCCTTTTCATGTGTTTCCCGTGCCTTTTCATGTGATTCCCGTGCCTTTTCATGTGTTTCCCGTCACTTTTCATGTTTAAAATCTTTTAAGTATGATTAAAATGGGGGGGGGGGGGGGGGGGGGGGGGGGGGGGGGGGGGGGGGGGGGGGGGGGGGGGGGGGGGGGTCCCGTCTTTTTTTCAAGTGTTTCCCGTGCCTTTTCATGTGTTCACTATCCGTGCCTTTTCATGTGATTCCCGTGCCTTTTCATGTGATTACCGTGCCTTTTCATGTGTTTTCCGTGTCTTTTCATGTGATTCCCGTGCCTTTTCATGTGATTCCCGTGCCTTTTTATGTGTTTCCCGTGTCTTTTCATGTGATTCCCGTGCCTTTTCATGTGATTCCCGTGCCTTTTCATGTGTTTCTCGTGCCTTTTTATGTGTTCACTATCCGAGCCTTTTCATGTGTTTCCCGTGCACTTTTCATGTGATTCGTGCGCTTTCATGTGATTCAGGTACTTTTTCATGTGTTCCGTGCCTTTTCATGTGATTCCCGTGCCTTTTTATATGTTTCCCGTGTCTTTTCATGTGTTTCCCTTGCCTTTTCATGTTTCCTGTGCCTTTTCATGTGTTTCCTGTGCCTTTTCATGTGATTCCCGTGCCTTTTTATATGTTTCCCGTGCCTTTTCATGTGTTTCCCGTGCCTTTTTATGTGTTTCCCGTGCCTTTTCATGTGATTCCCGTGCCTTTTCATGTGTTTCCCGTGCCTTTTCATATGTTCACTATCCGAGCCTTTTCATGTGTTTCCCGTGCCTTTTCATTCACTATTCGAGCCTTTCAAAGAATTTTCGAGCTTTTTTATGTCTTTCCCGAGCCTTTTCATTCATTATTCGAGCCTTTTAAAGAATTTTTCGAGCCTTTTGAAGAAATTTTTGAGCATTTTCATGTGATTTAATCGAGCCTTTTAAAGAATTCTATGAGCCTTTTCATGTCTTCTCTGAGACTTTTCAATATCCTTACCATAGCCTTTGTAAATGTAATATTTGAAAAAAGTTTGTAGTCCTGAATTTTCATTAATGCTTTGTGATGATTAATTTGACAGCATCATGAATCGGGTTAGAATAGTAATATCTTACAACGGTCGATGGGAGCAGTTACCCGACGGAAGTCAAAGGTTTGTTGGATCGGATAACCAGGGAATGTATGTGTCAAAGGATATGACTTACGAAGAATTGGTGGCGATCGTGCATACCATTGTGAATTATGATGTAAACAAATTCAATATTGATCTGTCATCAATATCAATTGTTCCGGGCAGTACATGTCGCACATTTATAAGAAATGACAACGATGTGCAGTTTATGCTAGGGGAAGATCGAGTTATCCCTCAAGTATGTGTCAGTGTAACTGAGAGGACAGCTGGAAATGTGATCGGGAATGATATTCCTCCTCTTGAAAATACCCAACAATTAGGATCCTTTAGCGGTAGCAACCAAGTGTTCACCCAAAGAAGTGCCACTGAAGGTGGGGGAAACATGTGTGGTGTCCCACCAGTAGCGGTCGACCATGAAGATTTAGTTGAACCTTAATTTGGCGATGTGTTTGGTTGTCGAAATGAGCAGTACAATGAGCAAAACAATTACCCGAACCCTGAGGTGGATAATGAGGCAAATAATGAACAGGTTAATGATCGGGTTGATGATCTACAAAATGTGGATGAAGACCCTGCACAAATTGAAACACGAGGTAGACATGTACAAGGAGTTAGTTGCACTCCACTTGATATGCCTGAGCCTTCTGAGGTCCGGTATAATGTAACAGCATCTGCAACGTGGGTTATTCCCAGAGCAGATTCATACTCGTTTGGTATTGATACAACTAGCACCTTGGCAACGCCAGAACCTAGAACCATGATTTATAAAGGTCAATTTTTTCCGAGTAAAAAGGATTTGAAGAGGCTAGTTGGCCATTTTGCAATGCATCATAACTTTGAATGGAAGGTGAAAAGGTCCAATAAGACAACTTTACATCTGGTTTGCATCATTGACGACTGTACATGGAAATTAAGAGCGGTGAGGAGAGATGAAGGGACATACTTTTAAGTGAGAAGTTTTGTCAACGAACACAGTGTTCCCTTAGAGGAGATTCACCGTCGCCACCGACAAGCTAGTGCAGTCATAATCGGAGAAGTCGTTGCACCTAGACTTCAACAACATGATGGTCGTCTCATGCGTCCCAAGGACGTCATCGCCGATATGAAAACAATGTATGGCATACAAATCATGTACAGTAAGGCACACGATGCCCTTCAATATGCATTATCATTGACCTATGGAACGCATGAAGAAGCTTTCCAACTCTTGCCATCTTTTGCATACGTTCTGGAACAGCAAAATCCTGGCACAATCACCGACTTACAATGCACTGACGATGATAAATTCCTCTACTTTTTCATGTCGTTAGGGTCCTCAATTAGAGGTTTTCGGAGGTGTATACGTCCTGTGATTGCAGTTGATGGTACCCATTTGAAGGGAAGATTCGGCGGTACAATGTTTGTGGCAACTGCACAAGATGGAAACGAACAGGTGTATCCAATTGCTTTTGGGTATGGTGACTCAGAAAATAATCTTTCATGGGAGTGGTTTTTGGAATGCTTGAGGGGTGCCCTTGGTAATATAGATGATCTGGTTTTCATTTCCGATCGTCATCCAAGCATTGAAGCAGGGATATCTAAAGTGTTCCCTTATGCAACCCATACCATATGTTGCTGGCATTTTGGGGAAAATATGAAGAAGCGATTCCATAGAAAGGATGTTGCTGACATAATGAATGATGCAGCTAGGTCGTACAGTGAATTAAAGTATAATCGTCACATGGAGGAGTTACGTAAGCTGCACAAGGCTGCATTCGATTATGCTATTGCTGCCGGTCCTCACAAATGGTCCCGCGTACACTGTCCCCAAAGAAGGTACAGGGTGATGACCACAAATGTTGCAGAGTGCATAAACTCATGCCTAAAATTCGCACGGCAACTGCCATTGATGACGCTGGCAGAGTTCATTAGGAATATGCTACAAAAGTGGTTTCACGATCGTCATGCAGCTGCACGGTCCATGCGTCATCGATTGACCGACGCAGCACATCTTGTGATCCTGAAACGGGTCGAGAAGTGCGGTTTTATGACCGTAAATCCAGTTGACTGGAACATATTCTCCGTCAGACACAAGGGAAAACAGTGGACGGTTGACTTAGCCCGCAAGACTTGCACATGCAACAAATTCCAAATGGACTTTTTTCCATGTTCACATGCACTCGCAGCGGCAAGGTACTTGACAAGTTACAGTTAACACATTATATTACCCAAACGTGAATCTCACTATTTTCATTGTTGCAGGGAGCGAAACTTGGATTTCACATCTCTGTGTGCAGACTACTACAAAAGGGAGACACTTATTGATGCATACTCGGTTCCTATTATGCCTGTTGGCCATCCTTCTTCATGGGTTGTGCCATCTGACATCGCAGCGCGGGTGGTTTTAAATCCAAAGACAAAGAGACAATCAGGTCGGCCGATGGAGGGTCGACATGCCTCGTCTTCAGAGAGGACAACCACACAATCGTGTAGAAGATGTGGGCAACCTGGACATAATAGCAGGAGGTGTTCCAACCCGCCTATGGTTAATGAAGGTCCCAGTAGAATTGTCCCCGAGGAATATCGTCGCAAGTGCAACATCTGTCATTCAATTGGACATTACAAACAAACGTGCCCTTATAAGGAAGGCAATCAAACATAACAAGGCAGTACAATATGAAGACGAATTGCCACCAGAAGCACCTTGAGGAACATGTCTCCAAGTTGATGTCTTCAAACATCGTTCAGACTTTGGGAACCATGCTCGATACAGTTATGTTGTTTAAATCGTTAAGCTTTAGTTGTTCATTTTCATTGTATTATTTAAATCGTGTTGCAACGCACTAAATTGTTCACGCGCGGGTTGGAAAGTGAAAAAAATTAATTAATTAATGAAAATAATATATGAATCTGTTATGTACATCAATTACAACTCAGGGAACAACCCATATATAAATCATCTATACAACAGTGTTGTGAAGCGAGTTACAATAAACCTCCACAGCCATCTTCTCCCGGATGGTGCCCATATCCTCTTCTTTCCAATCGAACTCCTTCTTGTTTGCCAACAAGTACTCTGCCAATCTCAAAGTATGGGCACCACAGTTACCGCTGCAAATCACCATATGAACAACCATTAGAATGGAATTTAATTAAAACCAAGTGAGGTATAATAAAATGTTGAAACAGTCATACCCCTGATGCTGTTGGGGCACCCCACGGGATTCGTCCATGATGCTCATCCGGAAGGCCTTCTTCGATAAACTGTATGTCACATCATCCTTCGTTCGGTTTGAGTGAAACTCGACCTGATGCAACATCGAGGGTATAAACCAACGTAGGCACGCAACCTGCTTATTCCTGTACTCCCATGTGACCTCCTGTCTGAACGGGTCTAACAGGTAGATCTTCCCTTGGGTGAGGTCGACGCTGGCCAGTACCCAATGGTTGCGTCCAAGGTTGCAAGGTATCATAACCTGTTAGTGTTTCAACATAGTGTTATGTGCCTGAAATCTAAACATAGTATTAAACACATTGAAACCTTGTAATTTAAACACTCACCCAATCAACCGCGTGCCATGACCGGTTTCTTGACGGGAGTAATCCTCGGACCGTCTTCAAGTCATCATCGTGCCACTTGTGTTTCAGCATAGACCACTCCTTAGGGGGTGCAGCCACCCCACTGCCGAACATCCGCTCCCACTTAATATCTAACCATGACTGTATATAGAAAATTAACCACAATGTTAGGTAATAGATCTAGTAAACACATCAATTAAAAAATGAAAATCGTACTGTACAAGAACTTACATAGAACTGGGAATCCAGTACGTTAACCCTCTGAGCGTAGACAGTGGGGTATGCTCGTTGACGCTTCCGTAAAATCAACAAGTACGCATCGATGTGCTGACAATGTAAACATTTTATATTGTTAGGATTCTACCATTACTGATAAAAACTTATACAAAAGTAAGGAACGTACCGTATCCTCAAACTCCATGAAGTTGGTTTGGAACCGTTGGAACCAAGTGACATCAACTGGTATATGTATATCCACATCACGTCTGTATAATTGCTGAAGAAGTTAGATGACCAAGTAATATTAATTAAAAGATTGTGTAATGAACGATTATACGTACAATTCCCCCGTGGTGTTCCTCTTGTAGGCTTGGTACGTAGTAACGTGGTCAGGATCTAACAAATCATAGGGCTTGAATGCATGCACTGATGACGCTGGCCTGGTCCTTGGCTTCTTCGGCCTACATGGGTCAGTGTATGGGGTCATCAGCTGCCAACCTGGCCTGCGAACCCGCAGCTGACGCTGAATCTGGGCGGACTACAGGCTCCAGAACTAGACTCCACCGGAGGTGTGTGCAGTGAGGAGGATCTCTGCCTCTGTGGACTACTGTGAAGAGGGCTGCGCTGTGAGGACGACCTGTGCCGCCGTGTATCTCTATGAGGAGGGCTGTGATGTGAGGAGGATATCTCCCGTCGTGTATCTCTCCGAGAAGGGCTACGCTCTGAAGAGGATCTATCCCTCCGTGTATCGCTCTCTCTCCCTGTATCGCGCTGATGAGTGGGGGAGTTGCGCCTGGATCGCTTCAACGGTCGCACTGCGCTGGGATCTACTGGAGGTGGTGTACGCTGTGAGGATGAACCATGTGCTAGGTCATGTGGAAGAACATGTGGCACAGATCCACCAGGTAGCTCCCGTACTAGAAGTCCTGTCTCTGTACCAGCACTGTCGTCGGGTAAAACTGGAGGAGGCACCTGCTCTAATAGTGATATCTCTGTACCACCGGGAACCTCTGTTCGTTCTGTCATAACATGACCCGGGTGATCAGATACTGTGTCTGCAGTATGTGCCTCCGTAGTAGGTGTCTGCTCATGTGTGATCTGTGGGTCTATCCCATGCTGATGTGTACCTGTCCTGCCTGTGGGACTAAAGTCTCTGTGATGGTCATCGAATGGTGGACCATCCATACGGGACTGCGATGTCTGACCTTGACCCTGACCCTGACCCTGAAGCGCCCGGATCATATCCAACAACTCCTGATGCTGCTGATCTCGCTTCTCATCACTCTTTCGGATAGCCTCCATCACATCAACCCGTAGAGATTGGACAGCATCCATCACTTCAACAAATTTACCATTCCAGCCCTGAAACGATTTGAAGTTTTGTCAGCACTTAAACTGTTCACTCAATTGAAATTAAATAATGTGGTTCTAATATCTTTTACATACATGTGGATGCCCGCCAACGCCTCCTCGGGAATCACCTCCAGGTCGAGACTGTCTGGGCATAGTGAATCGTACCCGTCTATGCCTTTCAGGACTCTCATCGCGACCCTCCAAAACTGAATCACCCCTAGGTCGAGGCTGTCTGGGCAAAGTGAAACGTACCGGCTGATGCCTCACGGGACTCCGACTCCCACCCTCCTGGTCTGAACCCTCTGTATCATTGGCTCCGGAATATGCACCATCCCTATCACTGGGTCCGGAATAAGGACCCTCCCTGTCACTGGGTCCTGAATACGCACCCTCTGTATCACTAGGTCTGGAATACGCACCCTCCATATCAATGGGTCCAGCACTCCTACGTCGTTCGTGCTCAGGGACGTGACTAGGTATATCAGAAACATCGGTATCATACAGACTGCCTCCCAAGTATATGCCTTCGTAGTAAGGTTGAGCCATCTCAACACTCGTTGGCACCAATTCACGCCGCGCAAACATCTGAAATCGGAGTTAGATCATTGTAATTGTATACATACTAAAAACTATGAAAATTAACAACAACAATACTTACCCTTTCAGTGAAAATGCCATCCAGTTTTCTCCCCCACGGTCGCTGACTCAACTCCCATTTCAGAATACGTGGGGGTGGTAGCTCCGAGATTGCCCTACGGATCCCACATTTTTTATTCCCAAGCTCGGGGATAACCTCAAAAGCAAATATCTGTATAATATATAAGTATGATATGAAGTAAATACATTAGTCATATAAAATAAAATAAAAAACTATAATTAAAATACAGATTCAAATTTTAAATTCTCACCAATAGTGCGTGTGGTAGTCCATATATGTTGTACGTCTCAGTTGTGTGTACGTCAGCACCCCTTTCTTGCTGTCGTTGTTCAAACCGCTCCCGTCGACCATCCAACGCATGCTTGAAACAATAAATTGACCGCCTATACACGTGCGCGCCCCACGGGAACGCATCAAAAGCGTCCAAGTCCTCCACTAGCCTCCACTACCATACTGGAACTTTATCTCGCTCGTCTACCCCCATTAGTATCCAGTTGAGCATAAACAATAAGCATAGCTTTACCGTATCGTACTGCTCCACAAAAATACCAATCCACAGCACTGCTCTCAACTCTTCAAACTCGATGTCTCTACCCTGGAAGTACCGCTCGTGTATGCCATTCTCTACCATATCATACTTTGCCGTGTCGGGAATGACTCCGAACTTCAACCCAGTGATTAGACAAAACTCAACCTTCGAGAACCGGACCGAATGCTTACCTAACAAAAATCTCATCTCATCTTCCGGCCCATCGTGATGCAACTCGCGCAAAAGCAGCCGATGGACAATCCCAGCCGAAAAATGAATCTCACGATGCATCATTAGAAAATGACCAAAACACGACTCAGTATACCGACGTCGGTCTTCGATCCTCAGATGTTCAGGTACACTATTAAGTGCGTTGTCGATATCAACCAGGTCATGGAAATGGTCATGCCGTATAATTTTTCCCTTGAACCATTCTCTTACTGGGGTTTTAAGCGACTCCTTTAGCTGATTCCTCATCTGCATTCACAGAAAAAAAACATATGAGTTCATGAAAAGGCTCGAACAAAAAGGCTCGGGCAGTGTATGAAAATGCTCGGGTAATGTATCAAAAGGCTCGAACACTTCAGTAAAAGGCTCGGGTAGTTTGTGAAAAGGCACGAACACTTCATTAAAAGGCTCGGGTAGTGTATCAAAAGGCTGAACACTTCAGTAAAAGGCTCGGGTAGTGTATCAAAAGGCTCGGGTAGTTTGTGAAAAGGCACGAACACTTCATTAAAAGGCTCGGGTAGTGTATCAAAAGGCTCGGACACTTCAGTAAAAGGCTCGGGTAGTGTATCAAAAGGCTCGGGTAGTTTGTGAAAAGGCACAAACACTTCATTAAAAGGCTCGGGTAACGTTTGAAAAGGCTCGAACAAAAAGGCTCGAATAACAGTTCAAAAAGACTCGATTAAGTTCAAAAAGGCTCGAAATAAAAGGTTGAAAAAGGCACGATAACAGTCCAAAAAGGCACGATAACAGTACAAAAAGGCACGATAACAGTACAAAAAGGCTCGATAACAGTACAAAAAGGCTCGATAACAGTTACAAAAGGCACGATAACATTACAAAAAGGCTCGAAATCACTTTAAAAAGGCTCGATAACAGTTACTAAAGGCACGATAATAGTTCAAAAAGGCTCGAAATCACTTCAAAAAGGCTCGATAACAGTTACAAAAGGCACGATAATAGTACAAAAAAGCTCGAAATCACTTCAAAAAGGCTCGATAACAGTTAAAAAAGGTACGGTAACAGTACAAAAAGGCTCGAAATCACTTAAAAAAGGCTGGATAAAGATTCAAAAACACTTACTAACCTAGATCTTCATCGTCTTCAAAAGAAATTTTTTTCTTAAACTAAAACACTAACCTAATCTCATCAAACAAACATAATGAACAACAAATCAAATCAAACCTAATCTACATCAAATACACAAAACTTATCTAGAACAAAAATGCGTGAGAAACAAAAACTTACCGGTCTCGTTTTTCTTCGCCCTTCAGTTCTATTCGACATCTGTACTGTAGCGCCGTCGCCGGTGGTTCTTCGTCAGATTTTGGTCCTCTGTAGCACTGTTGCGCCGTCGGGGTTTCTCTCTCTGGTTTTTTCTTTCAACGTTTCAAAACCAGACAAACCGACAAAAAGGGTAATTTTGTCTGGTCACATAAAATGGTGCCTTTTAAACTTAGATTAGTAACTTGGTGCCTGTTCCCCAAAAAACGCCCCAAATGGTGACATTTAAATTTCGAGCTCTTATATAGATCAAATTTGTATAAGTTGTCATTTCTAATGTTTGGAAAATATACTAGAAATTTGTCAAAATATTGCTTAATTTTTGAAGAACTTGCGAAAAACTCATCTAAAAGACACAGTGAAAATTTATGTACAAAATGCTCAATTATTTACTTTGGTTTGACATTCTTTGATGTTTTTGGTTTATGCAACTGAAACAATGAAAATGCAATGAGCTTTAAGATGTTACAGCTGGTATGATGCACTAAATGGAACCTTTATTTCTCATCAATCAAGTAATCCTTTTAGCCCAAAATCTTATGCTTTTAAGTGCCTGTCAATGCCTGATACGGATACAAGTGAGGAGGAGAAGCTTTAGTACCATTTTTCACTTATCTTAGGAGGAAATCAGTTGCCATATTTGACCAAAGAATTCTTATTCTGCTGTTGGCTGTGAGACTAAGTTTATTGGGGTTTTTGGATTGAAACTCGTTCTGAGGATTTTTCTATATTTTGCTCTATTATTTAATGAATTGTTTTAAGGTACGTACGAGACCAGTTATTCCTGAATGCTGATCATATTTTGCTATTTTTATACTCATTATCTGTACAATCTGAACTCCATGATAATTAATGCATTTGTAATGTCATGCTAAGCAGCATTTATGGAGTGCATGATGAGGCAAAGGACAAGGCCTTTGAACTGGAAATTATTGGATGATTAAGTGTTCCAGTTTCTGTACACCTCTGTTAATATATTTAAGTTTTATATTTGTATTCAAATTGTATAGTTAACTTAGAGTGTAACTTATCTTTAGTAGAGTTTTAGTTCTTTCAATATTCAACTCTGATGTATTATATATTCAAGTATCAGTTAATGAAAAGTGTGTGCAATTCTACACCAATAACATCTCTGTTTACATGGTATCAGAGCACACGATCTCTTCCTAAATACACCAAAATTTTCTCTTCTCTCCCACATTGAACAATGACAACGTTAAACGTAGGCTCCTCCCCTGACAACAGCTCCTCCTCAACAACACCTACAATCATCAATGTCACTCTAGCAACCTCCACTACTCTTCGTTCTAATGAGTTTCACCTAATTACCATTAACATCTCCGCTCAGGCTCCTCTCAAGCTCACCGCCACCAACCATATATCATGGAAAATTTAGTTCCAAACCCTCTTCACTAGATATGATCTTCTTGGTTATATCAATGGCTCTAAGCCTTGTCCGTCAGCTAACCTGACTGTGAGCGACATCACCACTCTGAATCCTGTATACAACATCTGGATTCACCAGGACCAACTTATTATGAATGCAACTATTGGCTCCTTGTAACCAATAATCATCTCCTTTATTGCCAGAGCCAAAACGTCAATAGAGGCTTGGACTATCCTTGCTGATACCTATGCTAAACCATCTCGTGGACGCATCAAGTAAGTCAAAGCCCTTCTCAAAAATTCCACAAAAGGTACGCAGACCATCACAAATTTTCTTCACTATGTTAAAGCCCGTGCAGATGAACTTGCGTTACTTGGTGCTCCAATGGACGATGATGACCTCACTGAAAGGATCCTCGATGAACTTGATGATGACTACAAAGAATTGGTTTGGGCTGTTCAAGCTCGGGATAAACCCATATCCTTTGATGAGCTTCATGAGAAACTTTTGACCTTTGAGGCCTCTCTTTAGAATAACAAGAAGGAGACACCTTCTTTTCCAGCCACAACTAACCCTACTGCTCAGTCTGGCACAAACTGGCGTCCACAACAGAGCACCAATAACTGGCGTCTTTCTTTTCCCAACAACAACAACAACAACAACAACAACAATGGTTGGTGTCAGTCCTCTTCCCACGCAAACTGGCCTCCATCCAGCAGCTCTGGTGCACCAAACCGAGGCAGTTCTCATGCTTCATTCCTCTATCTTGGTAGATGTCAGGTTTGTGGTGTTCAAGGCCACTCGGCCAAGAGGTGCCCCTCTTTCCAAATGGTACTAGTTTAGACATCTGAATCAAACTCCGCACCATCGAATGCCACTCCTTCAATGCCTTGGTAGCCCAGGGCTCATTATGCTGCAAATACCTCTTCCAACAACCCCGCCTGGCTGCTTGACAGTGGGGCTTCGCACCATGTGACAACAGATTTGAACAACCTATCTCGACATGCGCCTTATAGTGGCTCCGATGATGTTATGATCGGTGATGGCACATATCGTTCAATCACGAATACTAGTTCCACATCTCTTTATGCTTATAATAACACCTTTACATTGAATGATGTTCTTTGTGTACTTAATATGAAAAAGAACTTAATTTCGATTTCACAATTTTTTGCTACTAATTATGTTTTTGTAGAGTTCTTATCATCCTCTTTTAATGTGAAGGATCTTCATACAGGGGCAATTCTTCTGAGAGACAACCAAGGATTGCGTGTATGAATGGTCGACTTCCAGTCCCGTGTCCTCTCCGGTCCTAGCCTTCTCTAGCGTCAAAACCACATCCTTAAATTGGCATCACAGACTAGGTCATCCAGCTTATCCTATTTTACAACATATTGTGTCAAGTTTTAGTTTAGATTTATCCTCACTTATGTCAAAAGATTTTTTATGTCATTCTTGTCATTTCAATAAAAGTCATAAGCAACCATTTTCTTATTCATCTCTTGTCTCATCTTGTCTCAACCTCTCGAATTCATATTTTCGGATGTATAGACGTCCTCAGTTATGTCTCATAAAGGTTTTAAATACTTTGTAATTTTCGTTGATCACTACACAAAATACATCTGGTTCTATCAACTAAAAAGAAAATCAGAAGTTAAACGAAATTTCATTCGCTTTAAAACCATTGTGGAAAATTATTTTAAACACAAAATCGCCACACTTTACTCTGACAATGGCGGTGAATACATGTCTCTCAAAAACTACTTTGCCACAAATGGTATTTCACATCTCATAACCCCACCCTACAAACTTGAACATAATGGGTACTTAGAAAGGAGACACCGTAACATCGTTGAGACGGGACTTACATTATTTGCTCATGCCTCTCTTTCATTACATTTCTAGCCTCATGCGTTTGCCACCGCTATCTATTTGATAAACATTTTTGGAACGATTACACTCAGTCTCTCATCGCCCTATGCAAAGATTTTTGGAACGACTATAAATTACTCGAAACTGAATTTTTTTGGATGTCTTTGTTATTCTTGGCTTAGGTCATATTCATCTTACAAGCTTGATAAACTATCAACCTCTTGTGTTTTTCTTGGGTATTCGTTGTCACAAAGTGCATATCTATGTTTTGATACGTCGTGTTCCAAAATGTTTGTATCTCGTCATGTTCAGTTTGTGGAGTCATTCTTTCCCTACAAGTCACTAAACACCACTCTAGACTGTCCACCCACCACTACTATCAACTCTTGGGTACTGCCTGTCATCACTGTATCATCCCCATACACCTGTTAACCAGCATCAACTCCATCCTCCGTTGTGCTCTCTCACGAGTTGTCACCATGTGAATCTCCTTCCTCCATGATGCAAGCTGATTCTCCACAATTCATATTACCTGCTGTCATTACTGCCATGGTACCAGCCCAGTCATCTTCACCTACTGCTACTGCTCCTGCTCCGTCGGGGTCACCAGTTCCAACTCCACTGACTGTTATTGCAGCCACCAAGTCAGTAATGCAAGCCACCAATGCTGCCCCTACTGTTTCGATTCCCATACAACAGTCGAACTGGTCACCAGTTCCATCTCTACCGGCTGCTATTGCAGTTACCAAGTCAGCACTTCAAGCCACTGATGTAGTGCCTCTACCATTACATGACCATCCTATGACAACCTGAGCCAAGGACAACATTCACAAACCGATTCAGAAGCTGAACCTCCACACACACCTACAACCGTTGTCTGACTTTGAACCAACAATAGTGATACAAGCGTTAAAGGATCCTAATTGGCGTCGGGCCATGTCAGAGGAATGCAATGCCCTTGTTTATAATGGTACTTGGGAGCTAGTTCCACCAAAAACAGCTTCTAATATTGTTGGGTGCAAATAGATTTTTCGGATCAAATAAAAAACCGATGGATCGATTGACAGATTTAAGGCACGTTAGATTGCCAAATGCTTTAATCAAAGACCCGGTGTGGGTTATTTCGAAACTTTCAGCCCTGTAATCAAATCCACCACCATGAGGCTTGTTCTTAGTATCGTTATCAGTTATGGTAGACCTTTATGTCAACTGGACATAAACAATGCATTCCTTCAAGGTCATTTAATAGAGACGATCTTTCTGGCACAACCTTTTGGATTCACTGACTTAGACAACCAAACACATGTCTGCAAACTCAAGATGGCTATCTATGGCCTTAAGCAGGCACCGTAGGTTTGGTACCATGAACTGCGTCAGTTTCTACTTGTAGCTGGTTTCAAGAACTCTTATGCTGACATCTTTCTCTTCGTTTTGAATAATGGTGGTAACATTCTCTATCTCTTTATATATGTTGACGATATCATTCTCACTGGTAATAACTCAGCTCATGTGGATCGTTTTGTTGAAAGTCTCGCTTATAGATTCTCCCTAAAGGATCTTGGTCCTTTTTCCTATTTCCTTGGTGTTGAAGTTGTTCTACACGAACATGGTATTTTATTGTCGCAACGGTGCTGCATACTGGATCTTCTCACTTGCACCAAAATGTCTGGTGCCAAACTGGTACAAATTCCCTTGCCTAAAAATCCATCGATCAGTCTTCACTCTGGCACACCATTTAGTGATCCTACCACATACCGAACAGTTGTCGGGAGCCTTCAGTATCTGTCGCTTACTCGTTCGGACATCTCCTACGCAGTCAACAAGCTGTAACAATTTATGCATCAGCCTACGTCCGACCATTGGGATCTTGTGAAGCGTCTACTGCGGTACTTATGTGGAACTTTGAATGAGGGAGTTGTTGTCCATCGTAATTCTCAAATTGCACTACACGCCTTTTTCGATACCGATTAGGCTGGAAATAAAGATGATTTCTCCTCCACAAGTGCCTACATTATTTACCTTGGACGAAATCCTATTTCATGGAACTCAAAGCAACAAAACACGATAGCTCGTTCCTCTACAGAAGCTGAGTATTGGTTAGTTGCTGCCATAGTAGCTAAGCTTAATTGGGTATGTTTTCTCCTTACTGATCTTGGACTCACATTACCAACCGTACCTATCATTTATTATGATAATGTGGGAGCTACTCAATTATGTTTCAACCCGATTTTCACTCCTGAATGAAGCATGTTGCAATTAGTTTTCATTTTATTCGGGATCAAGTTCAGTCTGGTAGTTTACGTGTGGCTCATGTTTCTTCTAGTGATCAGCTTTCTGATGCTTTCACAAAGCCACTGTCTCACCCTCTTTTTTAGTCTCTCAAAGACAAGATTGACCTCTCTTGTCGTGGCCTATCTTGAGGGGGCACATTGGATGATTAAGTATTCCAGTTTCTGTACACCTCCATTAATAATTTAATATAATTAAGTTGTATATTTGTATTGAAATTGTGTAGTTATCTTAGAGTGTAACTTATCTTTAGGAGAGTTTTAGTTCTTTCAATATTCAACTCTAATGTATTATATATCCAAGTATTAGTTAATGAAAAATGTGTGCAATTCTACACCAATAACATCTCTGTTTATGGAAATGAGTTGGGTTTGTGATGAATCAAACCACCAGCATCAGAAGGTAGCCTGTAAAAGAAACTTGCACATTTAAACTTATTTATCTGCTTATCACTGTCCTTGTGGCAGCTTCTTGTTAGGCATTGCTTCACCAGTACAATCAGGACTTGTTTTACACTTTTTTCTCTTGTCTTTTTCTTAATATATATTTTCTTTCATTCAGGTTCCAGATGACCTTCTTGAGGAAGCTAAGGCAACGGCAACAGTAGCCTTGGAAGAGATGGATGCAGATTAGTGCAGCACGACTTGTGTATTTGCTTAAGTTTATTTGAACAGGTGTGTCAGCACCATCTTGGAACATTTATGGAATAGATTGGTGGATTTTGGTGCTGACCGATGTTAACTGTTGACTTAAATATTTATGTTGTTGTAATTTTTGGTTAATTCTCCCCTTTTGTCATCTAAAAACCTTATATTTTGCCAGAAAATAATCCGCAGGTTATTGGTTTCTTAAATTTTTGTCTGATCAACTTTAAACATGTATAATTTATAGATTTTAATGGTTCTTTTTAGGTTCTCTTAATTCTTGATGAAGGATGTGATAGATAAATAGAGAGATAGAGAAGAGGAATATAATTGGTAATTTGGTATAGGGATAAATATCAGAATGAAAAGAAATTAGGGTAGAAACGGGAGAAAATTCAGAGGCAATGGCCAAGGCTACATATGGAGAAAATAGGAGAAACTCAATTTTATTCATTAGTTATAGACAATAAAATTTAGGGAATGCTATCTACCTTTCCCATTTGCCTTTTCCATTTACCTTTCTCACTCATTACTTGACACGTATACACTTTTTCATTTAATAAAAAACTCTCACTTTTTGCTGCAAAGTATGTTTACATTTTTATCCCTTATTAATGAAATGATAGAAGCAGCCATCATGGGTAAAGACGTAAACAAGCTTTACAGTAGAAAGTGAGAGCTTTTTATTAACACTATGTTTGGTCTGAAAGAATTGGAGAGAAAGGAAAGGAAACGATTTGAGAGGATTTCTAATTTCTTGTTTGGATGGTTAAATGAGAGGAAAATGAAAGGAAATGGAGGGAAATGGAAGGAAATGAGTGGAACAATTTCTTTCTATTTTATACACTTTGGTTTTCATCCAAATTTGGGAGGAAAGGAAAGGAAAGGAAAGGAAAGGAAAGGAATCCACCATTAATAATTTTTTCAAAATCCCAAAAAATAACCCTATATATTGTTTGTATTCATATTGTTAAAAGAATGGTATTTTCGTAAATAAAATAAACCATTATTCTTTCCTTTCCTTTTCACCCATAACCATCCAAACAACAATCATTAAAACCACTATCCTCTCTTTTCCTTTCCTCACTATCATTTCCTTTATTTTTCTTTCCTTTCCATCAAACCAAACATAGTGTAGATGAAAAAGTGTATACGTGTCAAACAATGAGTATGAAAGGCAAATGAGAAAGGAAAATGAGAAAGGTAGATAACATTCCCCATAAAATTTTAAGAGGAATAGTTGGAAATATATAAAGGGCACTCTCGAGATTTGTCATCATTTAATGTTTTAATCAATTTTTTTCTTAAACTGACAAAACTATCCATCTACTTCTACTTTTTAAAATGATTTTTTTTTGTTTTATTAAATAAATTAAAAAATAATAATTGTGTAGATCATTCTCCATCCATTGAGCTCCGCAACAGACACCCATATAGCTCCGCAACAAACCTCCATGGAAGGAGTTCTATTTTGCAGACCTCCATGGAAGCTATTAACGCGTTTAATCCAGAAAAAAAAAGCGTGTTAACAAAAAAAAAAAAAAAAAACTATACAATTATGTATTTAATTCAGAAAAAAACTATATCTTATTTAATCTTAAAAAATTTAGATGATATTAGTTATATTTGAATTTAGAATTTATGATTAAAGTTTATAATTGGTTAAACTTTTTGAAATTTAAATATAAAATTATGGATTGTTTGTAACTTAAACCTTAATTATTAGTTTGTTAATTTTATTCGAAGTACGTATAAATTATTTATTGAATTTGTTAATTTTAGAAATGTTTTAACTTTTATATATTTATAATTGCTTATATAAAGCTGATCCATTGAATTGGATTTGATTGGATTGGATTGGATTGATTGATTTATTTATTTTTGGGTTAAAATTATAGATGAAATAGACAAATCTAACCTATTTTAGAAATCAAAATTCATTTTGAATCTTGTTTTCAAAATAAAACAGTATTCAACCAAAACTTCTAAAAACTAGTCAAAACTAACTTGAAAGTGACGAAAATGTCCTTAGAGTTTTTGTTTCTTCTTCTTCCTTCCTTATGTCTTCGTTCTTCACTCTCTCTCTCTCTCTCTCTCTCTCTCTCTCCAAAATCCCTTTTTCTTCCTTCCGGTCACCATATGGTGAGTTTTTAATGCTTTAAATAACTAAGAATTGTTTGTATTGGTGTATATTTCATAGGTTTTGATACTATTTTAGATTATGCTATGGTTTTCAAAATCAATTTTAAAGTTTTCCAAAAACTTTTGTTTTTAATGAACGTTGCATGATAGTCAGCCATATAATATTTCATAGTTCATCATGTAACATATTTCTTTAATTTCTGGGTTTCTAATGAACATTACATGATAGCTTGTCATGTAATATGTTTTCAATTCATCGTGTAACACATATGTCATGTAATTCATTAACGGCAACATAGTCTTTTTACTAATGTTGTGTATGAAAATGTGAGATCAGATCAGTTACTATCTGATCTTGTACATAAAACTACATATCTAATAGATTGAGTCGGCTTAAAGCTAGACTAACTTGAACTCGAGAAAGAGACAAAAAGAAAGGAATCAGATGTGTGAAAAATCCGACTTGATCTAAAGAGGCTAGGTGCATAAAACTTTGACCTAATCTGAAGAGATTGGATATGCAAAAATTCTACTTGGGCTAATAACACACGCGTTTGAGTCTAAGACAACAAATGTGAAATTATACAAACGAAGTTAAATTGCTTAAAGCATACCTAGAGGGGAGGAGGGGTGAATAGGTTTTTACACATTTTTCATTCCCTTGAAACAAATGTTCGTTTGTCCCTCAAGATAGCTTTACATACAACACATAAACCAAACATACATACATAGACAAGATAAACATATGATCATTTTAGCATTGTTTATATATCAATAAGTTGTATGAGGAAGAATAACATTAAAATCTCAATAACAAAGAATACTTGTATTTCAATATTTGTTCAATGTGTTACAAGTATAAACAAATATAACTATACACAAAAGTATCAATATACAAAAGAATATTATATACAAGTATGATTAATATATTTTGCTTTACAATTCACACTTAACAAATCTTGATTCCAAATACATCACAAGTGAAGAATGTACTACAAGATTAAAACATACACACATAAAAATAAGAAAGAGAAAGATAGAAAGAATTGACACATGAGATTTTTTAACGTGGTAAAACATTCAAGGAAGAAACATCTACGGGTTGAACTACAATCATTGGGTACTATATATATTGGATGATAGATTAGATATTCCTCAAAAGTGACCAACCTAGATCTACTTCCTATTAGAGTGTATGTCTACCCAATCCCTATTGGAAGATACAAAATCCCTCAATGATGCGAAACTACCATATATTGGAGATCATACCAAACCAACATTGTTGGAAAATTATAAATTCCTCAAAAGTGCATGCACATCCCATGTACCACTTTCTATTGGAGTTTATGTCTATCCAAACGCTCGGGCTTACAAATATTGTAGTCAACTCTCTATCTAAGGGACTCATGCCTCTAGAGAGCCTCTCATGCATGACTATCCGGACCTTCCTAATCCTAGCCATGACTCCTTGCTTGGTTATCTGGACCTCTTATCCTAACCAAGGCTTCCTTGCTTGACTATCCGGACTTCTTGTCCTAGTCAAGACTTCATGCATTTTACAAGGACTCACTAGTCTGATAATGTGAATGCAAATGATGCAAACAAGCAATTCAACATAGAGCATGTGATCAATACATTCCATGGAAACTAGACTTAAAACATGTGAAAACACAAGTTAAAATAGTTTAGATGCAAAACTTGAATTAAACTTAGAGCATGTGAAAAACACTTAACACATAAAGCTCCTAGTTTCATTCAACACATATAACACTTGAATAGATTATATATATGAAGCATATATTCAAGATGTTATAAACATACACATAAATGCTAAATCACAAAATTTATTCAATGAATATTCTAGCCAAAGATTTAGAGCAAGGATATAATGATAAATCAATTAAATCAGATAGCTCTAAAAACACATACACATGTATTAATTATAGATTTTATCAATCAAAGGATCAAAGCACATTTCAAGGTTATTAATTATAAAATGAATCAATCAAGTCACAAATAACCTTAGGTATCAAACTAATCATAATATAACACTCAAACATGTGAATACCTAGAATCCTAGAACACTAGTTCACATTTGTCTCTAATTAGACTTTTGATTAAGTTTGATTATGAAGCTATCTTTCTCAATATCATTCACCATATATATACATACATATAGAAGAAGAAACCTTAAGGTAATTGAAGGTTATAAAAGAAGAAAACACAAAGATATGACCACTACCTATGATTCACGAGCTGGTTCGGTTTTGAGGCTGAAGCCACCAGAAAATGCAATCAAACAGCTTCCAAACCACTTGAAAAAGGTAGAGGACTTGGTTACGAAGAATCTCCAACTTGAATCACTCAATTCCGACTTCGTATGAGAAAGTTATGATGTTTGGAAGGTGAGAAAAACTTGAGAGAAAATTCTGCACATTGGTTTTCTATTTTTTCTTCTTCAAATGAAATGAGAGGAAAAGAGATATTTTAAAAGAGATAAAAAGAGAGAGAGAAGGGCTGCCAATCAGCTTGTGCCACCTCAACACCTCGTGAGGGGTGCGTGAGGCACACGGGGGCAGAGGAAGTGCCTAGCTGTGTTAGGTTTTTGATTTGTCTTGGCATATATTCCATATCAAAATGATATTTTTCTTGTATTGATTAGTGGTCTGAAGATTGATGATTTGAAGCTTTAAAGAAAGACTCGGCCACATTTTATGCAAGTTGGTGTTGTTCAAGGAGGAATGTGCTTCATTGCACAATAAAGGTAAAATTGACCTCATTCCTCTTACAAGGCTAGGCACACACACACGACATTCATTTGCGTCCTTGCATAGTTGAACAACATTTATTTAACACTTTCACATACTTGACAATATATGCTCATGCATTAGATTTAAATTGATAATCATTGGAAAATGCATGTTCTAGGACTATATCTTGGAAACGGCATATGTGTGTGACTTGGTGTCTATTTATTTTCATATTATTGTTATTGGACTTGAACATGACTCTTATGATTCCTTATTAAGTCCTGGTCCTTTCGGTTACTCATTCATTAGGTTTCGAGTCCAAACGATATAGCTACTCTACTTTACTTTATGTTCTCATTCATTGAGTTGTCTTCGTTGTCTTTTTCCAAATGAATTCTTAACCTTTTTTGCGAAGTTTTGTAGTCTTCATTGTGTGTGAGGGAGTCACGATTTGTAATTAGAAGACAGATTTAAAATCGGAGTTTGGAGGCCCGAATACGGTCAAAAAACGCTAGCGGTGTGCGAGAGGAGTATGATTGGCCAACGACCAACCTTGCATGGCCACGTGTGGCACACGGGTTGGACCCCTCTCTGCCCACGTGTGCCACACATGCCCCACATGGGATGCTGACGTGGCAAGCTGTGGTTGGCCGGTTCCTTTCCCTCTTTCTCTTCATTTTAAATTCCTCCATTCCCTCTTATTCCATTCAAGAAAAAAAATTAGAATTTCTCAAGTGTAGAATTTTCTCTCAACTTTTTCTCACATTTCAAACACCATAACTTTCTTATACGAAGTTGAAATTGAGTGATTCAAGTTGAGATTGTTTGTAATCGAGTCCTCTACCTTTTCCAAGTGGTCTTGTAGCTGTTTGATCGATTTTTCCAGTGGCTCTACACAGAAAACCGAACCAGCTCGTGATCTTGAGGTAGTTGTCATATCTTTGAGATTTCTACTTTTATAACCTTCAATGTGCTTGGGTTTCTTCTTCTATATGTATGTAAATGTATGATAAATGCTATTGAGAAATATAGCTTCATAATCAAACCTAATCAAAAGTCTAATTAGAGACATATGTGAACTAGTTTCTTTGATTCCATGACTTTCACATGTTTAAGAGTTGTATTGTGATTAGTTTGATATCTAAAGTTGTTTGAGACTTAATTGAATCATTTTGATGACAAATGACCTTGAATTTTGTTTTGATCCTATGATTGATGTAATCTAGGACTATTGTATGTATATGTGTTCTTAGAGAAATCTAGAATTTAATTGAGTAATCATTTTATCCTTTCTCTAATTCTTTGGCTAGAATTTTCATTGAAATCATTTTATGATTCTAGCATTTTATTATGTATGTGTATGACATCTTGAACATGTGCTTCATGAATATGATCTATTCAAGTGTTGTTTGTTTGAATGAAACTAGGAGTTTTTGTGTTAGGTGTTTGTACTTGCTCTAGGTTTAATTTATGCTTTTGCATTTAGACTATAAGACTTGTGTTTCACATGTTCAAGTCTATTTGTGTCATGGAGTGTATTGATCACATGTTCTTTGCTAAATAACTTGATTGCATCATTTTGCATTCACATGATCACACTAGGAAGTCCCTGTGAAAGGCATGAAGTCTTGGTTAGGACGTGATGTCCGGATAGCCAAGCAAGAAGTCTTGTTTAGAGTTGGGATGACTCGGATAGGCAAGCAAGAAGTCATTGCTAGGATCGGGACAGTCCGGATAGCTATTCAAGGCAGGCTCTCTAGAGACATGAGTGCCTTGGATAGAGAGTTGACTATATTATTGGTAGGCTTAGGTGTATGGATAGACATAGACTCCAATAGAGCGGGGTACATGAAATGTGTATGCACTCTTGAGGAATTTCTAATCTTCCATCGATGTTGGTTTGGTATGTTGTCCAATATATGGTGGCTCTGCATCATTGAGGGATTTCATACTTTCCAATAGGGTTGGGTAGACATAGACTCTACATGGGTTGGTGATCTAGGATTGGTCACTTTATGGAATTTCTAATGTACCATCCAATATATATAGTACCCAATGGTTGTAGTTCAACTCGTGGATGTTTCCTCCTTGGAGGTTTTACCACGTTAAAAAATCCCATGTGTTAATTCTTCCTATCTCTCTTTATTACTTGTATATATATGTTTGCTCTTAATCTTGTAGTATATTCATAACTTGTGAAGTTTTGGAATCAAGTTTTGTTAAATGTGATTTGTAAAGCAATACATATTTGATTATTCTTATATTCTTTATTCTTTTGTATATTGTTATTTTGATGTATAGTTATATTTGCTAACACTTGTAATTCTTTGAACAGTATCATAATACAAGTATTCTTTGTTATTGAGATTTTTGTGATTTATATCTCATGCAACTTCTTATATATGTAGACATTGCCTAAATAATCACATGATTACATTGTCTATGTATGGATGTTTTTGGATTATGTGTTGTATGTAAAACTACCTTGAGGGACAAACGAATGTTTGTTTCCAAGGATTGAAAAAGGTGTAAAAACTTATTCACCCCCCATTTTCTAGGTATGCTTTGAGCAATTTAACTACGTTTGTATTATTTCAGGATGTAAGGCACACGACTTCCTCACGCACCCTCTTTGCTTGGCTATTGGCCAAGCAAGCTTCCCTCGTGTTCTTCGGCCGTATCCGAGCTTTCGAACTCCAATTTCGAATTCGTCTTTAGATTACGAATCGTGACTCCCTCACGCATAAGGACGACTATGAAACTTTGACAAAATATTGAGAATTCAACTCGATACACGAAGACGAAGACAACTCAAATGAATGAGAACGTAAAGTAGCATAGCTTCCTAGTTTGGACTCGAAACCTAATGAGTGAGTAACCAAAATGATCAGAACTCAATATGGGAACATAAGAGATTATGTTCAAGTCCAAAATCATTAAAACGGAAACAAATAAACACAAAGTCACACACGTATGCCATTTCCTAGACATAGTCCTAGAACATGCAATTAACAATGTTTATCAAATTAAATCTAATGCATGCGCATACATTACCAAGTGTGTGATAGTGTTATATCAATGGTGTACAATATGCAGGGGCACATTTGAATGCCATGTGTGTGTGTGTGCTTATACCTTGTAAGAGAAATGGGGTATATTATACCTTTATTGTGTAATGTAGCACATTCTTCTTTGAAGACACCTTCTTGTATGAATTGTGGCCAAGTCTTTTTTTGAAGCTTTGAATCAACATTTCTAAGACCACTAAGCAATACAAGAAAAACATCGTTTTGATATGGAATATATGCCAAGACAAACTAAAAACCTAACAAAATGCCACTTGGCAAATGAATAAGAGGTGGGAAAGAAGAGATCGAATAAGCAAAACTCCGATCGAAGCTGAAAAAAATAGGTGTCAAGTACTGAGGAAGACACAAGGCCAGGTATCGCACTAATGAGAAAAACGCTAGCTGAGCTCCTGGAGAGTGAAAACCGAGCTGTTGGTGATAAACATGTTACTCCATGTGTCTAAAAGACTAGGTTATACCTATCAAAACCAATCTGAAAAAACACTATAAATGGAGGAAGATGGATTGAAGGAAGTCCAAGGAAAAAAAGAGAGCAAGAAGAGTAGAGAGAAATATCAGATGAATGTCTCTCCAAGCCATTGATGTAGCTCAATCTAAGCAAGATGTTGTATCTCGAATCAGGTTAGTAATTTACCAAGCTCATGCAAAGGAGAGGTCAACTGAAAGAAACACCTGACAAGCCTTTTTCATCAAGTCAAAAATACTCTCAGCTCACGCAAAGAGATGTTAGCTTAGAGAATTGTCAGATAAGCTTTTTTCCAAGCCATGAGATTAGCTTGATCCAAGCAATGAATTAATTCTTAGTTTATTAATTAACCTACCTCTTACAAAACCTCTAAAATTGTATCACAAGTGCAAAAATGCTCAATGAAGCTTGAGCTTGGGTTAAGAAAAATCTTATCTCGTGGTGCATTTAACACACCTAGTTTTTTGCATCAACAGTTGGTGGTCTATGGGGCTTTACGTCAAAAAGCCAAAATGAGTGGTGAAAATGACTGTCCACCTGAAGTATAAGAAAATTCATCAATTAGAAGCAATGGAAAAAAAGAAAAAAAAAAGTTACAAGTAAGATTATCTGACCTGGAAACACAAATGAAGGGAGTAGGTTGCCAGGTCAATGCTTTTATGTAGGAAATAAGTGAAGCCCTTTGTAACCAACCGCGAAGATTCCATCGGCTCGATCATTAAGTTGTCTTAATTCATAAAGACCAATCCTTGTCTCATGGAGGGCATTCTAGCAACAGACAAGTCTAGTCAACAATCTAAAATGCAAGAATTCCAAATATTGATTTAAGATGCAGACTGGAAGCTCAACATAAAGCACGAACTGACATGGAACCCACAAAAGCAGATCTTTCAGATCAAATAAAAAACCTGCAAAAGCAGATCAAAGACCTACAATGCGGTACTAGATGAAACCTCGCCGATCAAATATTGGATGAGCTAGAGTCGCCTTTTACGGACGATATCACTTGAATAGATCTCCCAACCAAATTGAAAGTCCCACAAATGGAACTTTATAACAGGAAAAATGATTTTGTTGAGCACTTGGAATTATATAAAGCTATCATGGAAGTCCAAGCAGCATTGGAGGCTTGTTTATGCAAAGTATTTCCGTTAACTCTTACTGGAGCAACACGCGCTTGGTTTAGGCGAATAAAATCAAGAAGTCTAAGTTTTTTTTCTCAACTGAGTTGAGACTTCATAACTCAATTCTCCACTACATGACATCATAAAAGAACATCAACTGCCTTACTATCCGTGAAACAACACAACAACGAATCACTGAAGGACTACATTGACTGTTTTTGGACAGAGGCAAGGCAAGTAGAAGATTTCAATATGATATTGCTCTAAGTGCCATGATGGAAGGAATCAAATACGGTAGCAAAACCAAGTAGTCAATCCAGAAAAATTCACCCAAAACCTTTGCCAACATGTTAGAGCATGTACAAAAATATGCACGCGCTGAAGATGCATATGAAGCAAGAAGATTCGATGTTGACAGAAATAAAGGCTTTTCAAGAAATAAGAAAGAAAGTCAATATGAGAGAGGAGAGTCTCCTAAGTCTCTGAAAAATAAACAATTCAACTCACATGAGACTATCCATGTGCCCAAATTTCAGAAGTCGCAAAGAGAATTCACCCCTCTGAATACCCTAAGAGAGCAAATACTTATGGATATTAAAGAAATGGATTTTCTTAGATGGCCAAATCCAATAAAAAGTGAAAATAATACAAACGTAGTTAAATTGCTTAAAGCATACCTAGAAGGGGGGGGGGGGGGGGGGGGGGGTGAATATATTTTTACACCTTTTTCAATCCCATGAAACAAACATTCGTTTGTCTCTCAAGGTAGCTTTACAGACAACATATAATCCAAAAACATCCATACATAGACAATAATCATGTGATCATTTAGACAATATCTACATATATAAGGAGTTGTATGAGGTATAAAACATAAAAAAATCTGAACAACAAAGAATACTTATATTATGATATTGTTCAAGGAATTACAAGTGTTAATAAATATAACTATACATCAAAGTAACAATATACTAAAGAATAAAGAATATAAGAATGATCAAATCTTTATTGCATTACAAATCACACTTAACAAATCTTGATTCCAAAACTTCACAAGTGATGGATGTACTACAAGATTAAGAGCAAACACACACACACACACACATATATATATACAAGTAATAAAGAGAGATAGGAAGAATTAACACATGAGATTTTTTAACGTGGTAAAACCTCTAAAGAGGAAACATCCACGGGTTGAACTACAACCATTGGGTACTATATATATTTGATGGTAAATTACAAATTCCACAAAGTGACCAATCCTAGATCACTAACCCATGTAGAGTCTATGTCTATCTAACCCTATAGGAAAGTATGAAATCCCTCAATGATGCGAATCCACCATATATTGGACAACATACCAAACCAACATTGATGGAAGATTAGAAATTCTTCAAGAGTGTATACATATGTACCCCGCTCTATTGAAGTTTATGTCTATCTATACACCTAGGCCTACAAATAATATATCCAACTCCCTATCCAAGACAGTCATGTCTCTAGAGAGCCTCCCTTGCATAGCTATCTAGATTTTCCCGATCCTAGCCATGACTTCTTGCTTACCTATCCGAGTCATCCAAACTCTAAACAAGACTTCTTGCTTGGCTATCCGAACTCCTGTCCTAACCAAGACTTCATGCCTTTTACAAGGACTTCCTAGTGTGATCATATGAATGCAAATAATGCAAACAAGTAATACAACATAGAACATGTGATCAATACATGCCATGGAACAACTAAACCTAAATATATGAGAACACAAGTAATCTAGATACAAAAACATGAATTAAACCTAGAGCATGTGAAAAGCATCTAACACAAAAGCTCATAGTTCTATTCATACAAATAACACTCGAATAACATATATACATGAAGCATATATTCAAGATGTATAAACATACACAAAAATGCTAGAATCACAAAATGTATTCAATGAATATTCTAGCCAAAGATTTAAAGCATGGAAATATTGATGAATCAATTGAATCCTAGATGTCTCTAAAAACACATACAAGAGTCTTAATCCTATATTACATCAATTAAGGATCAAAACACATTTCAAGGATTATTGATCATAATGTGATTCAATCAAGTCACAAATAATCCTAGATATCAATCTAATCATAATACAACTCTCAATCATATGAAACACCTAGAATCTAAGAAACTAGTTCACATATGTCTATATATAGACTTTTGATTAGTATTGATTGTGAAGCTATCTATCTCAATAGCATTCACCAAACATACAAGTATATATAGAAGAAGAAACCCCAAGGTAATTAAAGGTTATAAAAGAAGAAATCCCAAAGATAAGAACACTACCTTGGATTCTCGAGCTTGTTCGGTTTTCTATGTGCAACCACCAAAAACGTCAATCAAACAGCTGCCAAATCGCTTGGAAAAGGTAAAGAACTCGATTATAAACAATCTCCAACTTTAATCACTCAATTCCGATTTTGTATGAGAAAGTTATAGTGTTTGGAAGATAATAAAATTTGGATAGAAAATTCTAGACGGGATTCAACTTTTTCTTCTTAAATGAAATGGGAGGCAATTGGAAATATTTAAAAGGAAAAGAGAGAGAGAAGAGAACCGGCCAATGAAAAGTTACCATATCAGTTCCTAGGCCGTGTGGGGCGCGTGTGCCACACGTGGGCAGAGAGGCTGTCTGGCTGTCTAGCTGTGTGGCACATGACCTCCACACGTGGCCACCAAGGCATGGCTTTTTGGCCATACCTGACCCTTTTGCGCATCACTCGCGTTCTTTTGCCGTATTCGGGCTTTTGAACTCTAATTTTGAATCCGTCTTCGGATTACGAATTGTGACTCCCTCATGCACAATGAAGACTTTACAAAAAGGTTGAGAATTCATCTCGGAAAATAACGACGAAGACAACTCAACGAATGAGAACGCAAAGTAGCGTAGCTACATCGTTTGAACTCAAAACCTAATGAATGAGTAACCAAAATGACCGAGACTCAATAAGGAAACATAAGATATCATGTTCAAGTCCAAAATCATTAAAAAGAAAACAAATAGACACCAAGTCACACACATATACCGTTTTCTAGACATAGTCCTTGAACATGCATTTTTCCAATGACTATCAATTTAAATCTAATGCATGAACATATATTTCAAAGTGTGTAAAAGTGTTATATCAATGATATAAAATCATGCAAGGACACATATGAATGTCGTGTGTGTGTGTGCCTAAGTCTTGTAAGAGGAATGAGGTCTAAAATACCTTTATTGTGCAACTTATCACATTTCTCTTTGAAAACTCCATCTTGCATGTGTTGTGGCCAAATCTTTCTTTAAAGCTTTGAATCATCAATTATAAAACCACTAAACGATACAAGAAAAAACACCACTTTGATATGGAATACATGCCAAGACAAATCAAAAACCTAACAAAAAGCTCTCTAGAAACTAGAGACAAAAAACAAATGTCATTTTCACAAATATCATGGGCATTTGACTAATGATTGCTACCACTTGAAACATCCAATTGAAGATCTAATTGAAAAAGGATAGCTGAAGGAGTATATAAAGCAAGAAAAAATAGAAAGATCCCTTGAAACACATGAAATCCAAGGAAAAAAGCTTCCACGATTCAATATGATAATTGGAGGTCCTAGTTTGGGAGGAAGATCCAATCGTGCCAGGAAAGTAGTCCAGCCTGTGCGAGAGCTTGGTATTTTCAATATCGAGCAAAAACCAAAAAAGGTACAAAAGCTGCAATATGAGCCTATTTATTTCAATGAAGGAGATACATTAATGGTTCCTCTGTTAATTGCAAATCATGAAGTACGACGTATATTAGTGGATACCGACAGTTCAATTAATATCCTTTTATACTTAACTTTTAAAATGATGGGATTGGAAAAGCATCAAATGCATCCGGTTCATATGCCACTATTCGGTTTCACTGGAGATTATGTGGTCCCTGAAGGCATCATTGAGCTACCTATTATAACTAGTCAATATCCTAAAACTGTCACGTGAATGATGAATTTCTTGATTGTGGACATACCAAGAGCTTACAATGCAGTAATCGGAAGACCCGTTTTAAATGGAATAAAGGTCATTACCTCCATATACCACATATGTATGAAGTTCCCTATAGCATATGGAATAGGAATTGTCAAAGGTAGTAAAAAGGAAGCCCGAGATTGTTACAATAGGGCTATTCAAGGGAAAAAGCCAAAAGTATCAACGGTTACTGATTAAAGTCCTCAATCCAATCTAGCAAGTTAAGACGATCAACCAGAGGAAGAACTCATCCACCTTTCCCTCTATAACAAAGATCCCAGTTGAACAATGAGAATCAAATCTCGTTCACCTTTAGAAGTACAAAAAGAACTTCAATGTTTTCTTTAAAAAAATGCAGATGTGTTCGCTTGGTCGCATGAGGATATACCTAGAATAGACCCTTCGATGATCACTCATTGTATGGACATCACTCCTGATATGAAACTTGTACGTTAAAAACAAAGATCGTTTAATCAAGAGCGATATGCAATCATAAATGAGGAAATAGACAAGTTGCTCAAAACAGGATTTATCAAAGAAATCAATTATCCACATTGATTATCTAATGTTGTCCTGGTTCGAAAAGCAAATGGAAAATGGAGAGCATACCTAAATAAGGCATGTCCAAAAGATAATTTTTCGCTTCCAAGAATAGATCAATTGGTCGATGCAGCTGCTGGACACGAACTTCTCAAGTTCATGGATGCATACTCGGGATATAACTAGATAAAAATACATTAGGTAGATAAAAAACATACTGCATTCATAACACATCATGAATTATATTGCTTCAAAGTTATTTGGCCTAAAAAATGTCAGAGTCACTTACCAGCAGCTTGACAATAAATTGTTCCACGATTTAATTGGAAGAACCATGGAAGTATATGTGGACGATATGCTCACACAATCTCTGTTGGTAAGTGGCCACATTTTCCAGCTCACTCAAACTTTTGACATCATAAAACAGCACAAGATGAAATTGAATCCTACGAATTTCGTTTTGGAGTTTCCTTTGGTAAATTCATGGGATTCATTGTGCATCAACAAGGAATTGAAGCAAATCCAAACAAGATCAAAGCTATCTTGGAAATGAGTTATCCTAAAAGCCTTTGAGAAATTAAGGCCTTAACAAGAAGGCTTGCCGCTATAAATCGTTTCATTTCAAATGCAATAGACAATTGCAGACCATTTTTGAAGCCATCAAAGAAAGGAAAGGGTGAACATTGGAATGAAGAATGCAAGCACACCCTTTAACATATAAAATTCTACTTTAGCTCACCACTTCTATTGGCTAAGCCTGTTAAAGGAGACACTCTTTATCTCTACCTTACCATGTTGAACATAACTGTAAGCTTGGTCCTTATTAAAGAAGAGGGATACATGCAAAGACCTGGTTATTATATCAGTAAAGCCCTAATGGATGTAGAGACACGATATCCAAAGATAGAAAAATTCTCCATTGCCTTGATTACCGCAACTAGGAGACTTCATCCGTACTTCCAAGCACACACAATTGTAATTATGACGGATCATCCTTTGAAGCAAATCCATCAAATGCCTTATTTAACAGAAAGACTCATGAAATGGGTAGTCGAATTAAGTGAGTTTGTCATTAGTTACCACTCAAGGGTATCGATGAAAGGTCAATCAGTTAAGGATTTCATAGCGGAATTCTCTTTCGAAGAACTAAAAAAGCCCCATAAAGAAGTATGGGAGCAGAGAATATACAAGGGATTAGAGTTGGAATATTCATCATCACCCCAGACAAAACTTCTTTGGAATATGCATTACGTTTTGGGTTCCACGCCACAAATAATGAAGCTGAGTGTGAAGCACTCATCTCAGGGCTGAAAATGATCAAATTTTTAGTGGCAGAAAACATTAAATATACAGTGACTCACATCTGCTGGTCAATCAAATCCAAGGGCAATACCAAGCAAAGGCAGAAACAATGATCGCCTATCTAATTCAAGTGCAAAAGATTGTCATTCAGTTCAAGGAATTCCAAATAGAATTGATACCACGAATGAGAAATACAAAAGCTGACGCTTTTTCAAAATTGGCTTCAACCTCAGAGAATGAGCTGGCAGGGCCAGTTCTGATAGAGTTTGTGCCTAAATTGAGCACGAACATGGTAGAAGTGCAAATAATGGAAATTGACCAATCCCCCACATGGATGGATCTAATTATCCGGTATCTAAACGAAAAGTATCTTCCTGAAGACAAGCTTGAGGCAATGCGACTATGTTTTAGAGCTGTTAGGTATGTCTTTATTGATGATACACTTTACGAAAGAGGATTTACCCTTCCTTACTTGAGATGTTTAAGGCTTAATAAGGTCAAACGCGCGCTAAGGGAGATTTGTAGGGGATCTTGTGGCAATCATTCGGGAAGGATCTTTGGACCAAAAGGCTATTCAACAAGGGTTTTATTTGCAAATAATTAGGCAAGATACATTAAGTCTGGTTAAGGGATGTGAGAAGTACCAACAATTTCCTCATATACCAAAACAACCGGCAACTCAACTTACCTTCTTTCAAAGTCCTTGACCCTTTGCTTAGTGGGGGATTGATATCATAAGACCACTTTCAATGTGTGCAGACTAGGTAAGATATGCAATTGTGGCTGTTGATTACTTTACAAAATAGGTAGAAGCAGAATCGTTGGCCAATATTACAGAAGAAAAAACTACTGATTTCATATGGAAAAATGTGATATGTTGATTTGGTATCCCTTAAGTCATCATCATTGATAATGAGACACAATTCGACAACCAAAACTTTAATAAGCTCTGCGATACTCATGGAATCATCCACTATTGTTCCACACCATCTCATCCGCAAGCTAATGGCCAAGTTGAAGCAATCAACAAATTCATCAAACACACCCTGAAGACCATGTTGGAAAAAAATAAAGGAAGTTGGACAACTGAGTTGCCACATGTCCTTTGGTCATATAAAACAATAGTATGGACTTCTACAAATGCCACTATTTTTTTACTGGCATTTGGAACAGATGATGTCGCTCCCATTGAAATGAAACTCCCATTCCATCGAGTTCGACATTACGATCTTACGGAAAACATGGGACAAATGAATCTATCTTTAGATTTGTTGGAGGAACTATGAGATGAGGCGCGGATCCGAACTGCTAATTACAAGCAATGCATTGCCAAATATTATAACTCAAAGGTGAAAGAAATATCTTTTCAAGAAAAGGAGTTGGTGTTGAAAAATATTTTGCCTCATGAGAAATCCTTAAAAGGTAGATCTTTAGGTCCAAATTGGGATGGACCGTATCAAATCAAAGAAGTGGTACGATACGGAACGTGCAGATTAATAACATTAAGTAGGCAAGAGTTACCACGATCATGGAATGCGGAACATCTTCGGCCATATTACGAGCAAGTCTATGTGAAAGACCTGATTACATCAAATATCAATAAATAAAGACCTAATGTAATTCAATGTTGGCATATATATTATATATGTTTTCTCCGAGTGCATGAAATATGTGTCTAATCATAAATTATATCATCCGATGAAGAAAAGGTCATTAGAAGTGAAAAATCGAATTATGTAAAGCAATATAATGATGCCAACACGATATCGTTTAAAAAGATTAAAAGATAAATTGTTCTTAATAAAGTCTTAAAGGGTGAATGGAAGAAGAAAAAAAAGGATGATGAGAAAAAGAGCCATTAAGCCCTTATACCATGGCTAAATTCTTCATCATTTGAGACAAAAATTCATGAGGATTCATTGTGGCCCAAGTCTCATAACCACAAGCCGAAATCGAGGAAGAGAGATTGTTCATGTATTCCTTAAGGAACAGTTGATAATCATCGATTGTCTTAAAGAAGACCCTCATTGGGCAAGTTCGACCGGCAAAGCTTTAGACAATGAGGCCTTTCAACACTTTTACCCAGTTTTTTACATCAACAACTAGCAAGGTTGGTTAAAAACCAAAATTTTACTACAGCCTAGTTAGAGAATTTGACAAATTTCATTTGGTTACAAAAAATCTCTCTAGACAAATGCATTTATTCAACAACCTCCCCTAAATTCTAACGACATTAATGTTTCTATCAGCTTGACTTGCATTGACCATATGAAAAGACTATTATGCCCTTATCAGTTTAGGGGAAAAAAATGTTATATCCTTACAAATATTTTGAGCAAACTACAAATAAAATGAAATAAATTAAAAATATGTATGAAATAAAAAATAAAATATTATAAAATTATTTTAATATTATTCTTCTAAATAATTGATAAAATAATAAAATTTAGGGAAAACTATAATAAACTACCTCGATATTTATTATATTTGCAATCATATTTTACTTTTATCAAAATTACGGAAAAATACCTTTGACTAACCCTTTGACCGTTACAGTTAACAGTTGACTGGTCAAATATTACTAAAGGTCTAAATTACCTCTCACTGTCAATAAAACAAATTAAGTGTCCAATGACAAAATACCATGTCACTCAAATAATTGAAAAAAAAAAAAAAACAAATTCAACCTGGAAAAAAAAAAAAACATATATCTGGAGATTGGAGATATCTCCTAACAGAGGATATCAACTGATCTCATCTATTCTTTTAAAATAAAAAAATAAAAAATAAAAAATAAAAAAAAAAAAGTTCCAAGGAGAAATGGTCATCCAAACCTAATCTCCTCAAAGCTTATCATAGAGGGAGAACGAAAGCGGCCGCAACGGTGATGGGTTTGGTGTGTGAAAATCTCCATTATTGGAGATTTGAGTTTTTGTTTTTTTAGATTTTTTGATAGTTTGTTGGATGAGATCTCCAAAAACAAAGAAGTAACGATAATAGATTTGTAAACAATATATTTTTTGTAAGTAATATATTTTTCACTAATGCTAGACAACGCATAAATTAAACCTAAATTTCAACCCAAATGATATGACAAACGATTTTTCATTAACGACATCATCTCATGTTATATGCAGTGATGGCAACTCACTCGCCACATTATTTGGGTTGAAATTTGGGTTAATTATTTGGGTTGTATAACATTACTCTTTATTATTTTTTTCCAGGAAATAGCAATAAAAAAATTTAAAAATAGAAATAACAAATAAAAAAAATTAAACAAAAGAAAAGGAAAAAGAAAACAAAGTTACTAAGATCCAGTAAAAAAAAAAAACCCAGAGATTTGGTAACAGTAGCCCACCCATCATCATCCTCACTAAATCTACAATATCCAACAATCACCAATCCTCACCACCTCACCATCTCCAACCAACTCCATCACAAACCACAAAAGAGTTTTGTTCCACCCACCACAAGATTTGCCACACGCCTCCCACATCCGTTCGTCAATGCAACCACTACCTTGGCAACATCTCCACTAGAGGAGACTTGATTGAGATTACTGGAGATTGGAAGATATATAATGTTTATTTTATTTTATTTTGACAAATTTTAATTTTAATTTTAAATTTAAGTTTTACTTTTTAATTTTTGTTATGGATATAATGGAAGTACCATTTTGCCCTTACAGTCCTAACAGAACCATTAATGCCATTAGAATTTATAGGAGGTTTCTGAATAAGCTCATTTGTTAGGGGTATTTTATAATTTTAAGGACCTGTCCGACACCCTTTTTCAAGGGTGTTTTTGTTTTTATTTTTCAAAAATGATTTCGAATATGCGTTCGTTACCATTTTTCATTTTATTTTCAAAAACCAAAAACAAAACGATTAAAACTAAAAAATTTGAAAAACAAGTTTTATATGTTTTTCATTTTGTTTTTCGTTTTGTTTTTTAAACTAATTTTTCTCACCTTTTTTTTTCTACTTCGTTCATCATGGCTCACAGTTTTTCTTTTTTTTTTTTCTTCCTCTTCTTCTTATTCTCCATGACAAAAATGGAGCAGCTCTTCTTTTACTTCTCCATTAGCCGATGTCGAAGGGAGTGAGATCCTCCTTCGATGACTCCGATCTGGCCAGATCGGCGAGATCAGCGTCATCAGAGGAGGATCTCTCCTCCTCCAGCATTGAATTGCTTCTCCTTCGATCTGTATTGGTTTAGGGAAGCGACTGCAGGAAGACATTTTTTTTAGAAAAGCAAGCTATATTAAATTTTTAACCAATCAAAAGCCAAAAGCCAATACTCATAAATATAATATAAAAATGGGTGCGTGAGGATGAGAGTTTGTATGCGCTTAGTGTGTGGCAACTGAAAAGTTTGTTTTCTTGAGTAATCTTACGCGTTGCCGTTTCTTTTTCTCTAGGTTCTTTACAATCATTCGTCTATTCCTTCCTGTCTGTCTTTTCTTCGGTTCAGATTATGTTCGTATAGAGATTCCAAGTGAGGCTTTTGTGTTTTCAGCTCAGCAATCCCCTGATTGTGAGATGAATGTCGATCTTAGCAATAGAAACGGAGGTTGTTATTCTACTAAGAGAGCCTGAGTAGTTCATGATGTCCTTGGGCATAATGATATGTATGTCAACCAAGTTAGAAAAGAAGATGTGGGAAGCTTTAAGTCCAAACTATTGAGTATGTCTACTCCAAGTTCTTGGACTGGATCTGGAAATAATAGAGAGAAGCTTCAAATTAAGTCTGAAGATATTGTGATCTTGGAGGGTCCAAATGGCCCGATGATGAAATTGTCTCTAAAATTGAAAGAGCAATTACACAAACCCTGAGAAAATGCACTAATCTTGAAGACACATGGGTTGACCACACACATTTAATTTCATGACTAGCAAATTGACAATGAAATGGTCTCTTCTTGGCCATTGGCAATTGATAGATTTGGGTGAAGGCTACTTTGTTGCGCAGTTTCAGATGAAGGAAGACATGGATTATGTGCTTACCAATTGACTTTGGGTGATTGCGAACCAATACCTGGTAACTCAACGGTGGAGACCTTACTTTGTTCTAGGTAAGGATACAATCCAGAGTACGCCAATTTGGGTTAGGTTATCAAAACTTCCAATGGAGTGGATGGTTTCTAATTTATTGTGGAAGATTGGTGGCATGCTGGGGGGAATGTGCAAAGTCGACCCTATCATTATGAATCAAGCTAGAGGTAGGTTTGCCTGAATATGTGTCGAAATTGATATCTCTAAATTTCTTCTAGGATCTCTTAGTATTGATGATAGAGTTATACGGGTGGAATATCAAAGCTTAGGCCTAATTTGCTTTCAATGTGGAAGATATGACCATAGTAAGGACAGTTGTAGAGAAGGTAAGGTGGATGAAGTTGTGAAAATTCATGAATCTGCCGAAGAACCTAAGAAGACGAATGAGGAAGCTCCATATGGCCCCTGGTTGTTAGTTTCTTATGGGAAGCTGTACAATAGAAATCCTAGATGAAGAAATGGAAAAGTGAATGTAGGAAGTAATAACTTCACTAAAAGAAATGATTTCATTGGTAAGCTAGGAAGTAATAGATTAGAATTGTTGGGTAATTCTAGTGGTTCCACAGTTGACAAAATGGGAAAATATAAGAATGCTAATATTGGCACTGCGAGAGAGAAGAACACTGTGAAGAACAATAGTGCTGCCTCGAGTAAAGGCTCTGGTTCCAAATTTGATGCACTTATTGGGGGTGTGGAGAAGATGTTAGTTGAAAAAGAAAGGGAAGTTTTGAACAAGTTTAATGTCAGTTCTGGTCATAGAGAGAAAACTGTTTTAGTTGAGATTCCCATGTAGGGAAAAATAATAAATAAAAGTGGTAAACGCAGCGGAAGCGATACTAAAAACGATTTAGTGACTTTTAAAATTTTTCCTTTATGAACCTTAAACTCTTTTAATCAATAAACATGCATATATGTTAACAAAAGTAAATTACCTTTTGTCGCGTGATCCGATTGACTTACGTCGATGGTAATCCGCAAGACCTTCAATCCGAGCACGAACGTGGATCACCTAGGAGCGTGGTCTCCCTTTTCTTTGAATTGCAAAACTGTGAATGGACCAAACAAAAAACTTTCTTTTCTTTGTTAGTCACAAAAACAATCAAAAGAATGTCAAAAATTATTCCGGTCACTTTTGAGTTCTCAATCTAATGATCGAAACTCGCGTGAACCTAGATCGATATCGTATACACAAGCTTATTGATGATTAAGCAATAGTATACTATCAAAGAATAATTTCACACTCTTTTTTGTCTTTTTAGAATAAAAACTCTCTCTTGGAATTAAGAAGAAGAAGAAAGAAATAAAAAACCCAAGCACCATAGATTGTGGTGGCCGAACCCTATAAGAACACATATATAGGTTGGCCGAATTTTTTCTTCTTTTTCCTTTAGGGTTGCCGAATTCTATGTAGTCTAAGATTAGGGTTGGCCGAATTCTATAATGTCACTTATATAGGGTGACTTAAATTCAACCCTAATTCTTTTCAACTTAATAGACTTCAAACCCTAATCGAACTCCTTGATTTTTATTCTTTTATTTTGACTAAATAAAAAGACTCCTTATTTGATTAAATAAATAAAACTAATTTATTTATTTCCTTGTCAAACAAGTCTTTTACTTTTAGGAAAGATTTGTTTCTTTAATTAAACAATTAATCAATAAATTAATTAATTCTTATTTAATTAAAACAAATGAAACAAAATAATATTTTAGGTTAAAATTTTAACCTTGCCGCCCCACTTGATTAAGATTGGGCCTAACATTATTTTCTTATTTCATTTAATCCATTGGACTTTAAATAAAAAGCCCACATGTGAACCAGACCCATTCTTACTAAAAGAAACAAGCCCACATGTCTTTCATTAATATATTAATATAATTGAGCAGCCCATTACTTAAATAATGTGCAAATTATATTCTTAATATATTAAATGCAATTCTAGATGGACCCTTAAATTGGTCCGGTAGAATATATCAAGTGATCCATGCAAGTCCGTGTGGATTGGGGATCTTGGCGGGCCATCTAAATTTAAGCTTCAATAGACATAACCTAATCACAATCAACAAATGATTCACTTAGGTCCGATCCATTAATTTTAACTCATTCCACTAAAGAGCTAAAACTGAACTCTTAAATAAAGATAGAAAAGGAAGATGCTCCTCATTCATACCCTAGACAATCATATTGGAGATAGTGTATCCTCGTGATTAATATCAGTAATCGCCAAGAGTTCATAGACCGCCTATAACTCTCCAAGTTACCATATTTACTCATATGACCATGTTTTGAACTTGGATATTTTGACTTGTCCAGAAGCCATGTTTTCAATAAACACTATCGAAAACTCAACGTTGAGATTTAATATCCAATTACCTCAAAACATGCATATGATGATATTATACTCTCATTTAATTAAATGGAGCCTCGATGTCCATATCTATAAATGAAGTCCTCTATCGATTAACAAATGAATATCACCAAACTATCGAGGATAGACTATGCGATATAATCGTACTCATTGATAACTCAAATGATATCACTTGCAACCATAAGTCCATCATTTATCTCAGGATTAAGATAGACCCTCCGATTGTCCTGATAATGAAAAGACTATTATCTATTGACGGTTCTAGATAAAGCTTTTCATTGTGATCCAGTTCAATGCACCCAGTGCACTAGATCCTTTTGCTCGAAGACACTCCGATGATTTTAGACTCATCATATCTCATTTGATCTCACTCAAATGCTAGCAAAAGAATTCTACAACTTTAACAAGATAAAGGTGCCCAACCTTTAACTTAAGTTGTGAACATTATTCAAGACTAACTAAAGAATTGTGTCTACCACATACATATCCAGATGTACGAACAATTCTTCTTTTCCCATAGTCTTTAGACCTTATGATTATTTACTTTGACAATTATAATATAAACTATAAATGCTATACGATTTGTTAAACCAAAAATCTCTTTATTAATATGAAAAAGATTGTTAATTACAACATTACACTCTTGCTATTGAGCATAATCCTAACAATCTCCCACTTGCGCTATAGCAAATGTGTCATATCTCTCAAGCCCATATTCTCTAGATGCCCATCGAAACTCTTCTGAGGTAGAGCCTTTGTGAAGGGATCCGCTAGATTTTCTGCTGACGCGATTTTGGTAATCGCCACGTCACCTCTTTGAACAATCTCCCTTAAAAGATGATACTTTCTTTCAATGTGTTTACCTCTCTTGTGACTTCTTGGTTCTTTCGAATTAGCCACTGCTCCACTGTTGTCACAGTAGATAGTGATCTGCTTATTCGCACTAGGAACCACTTCTAAGTCAATCAAGAATTGGCGGAGCCAAACAGCCTCTTTGGCAGCTTCGCATGCAGCAACATACTCAGCTTCCATGGTGGAATCAGCAATACAAGATTGCTTGATACTCCTCCATATAACTGCTCCTCCTCCAATAGTAAACACAGCCCCTGATGTGGATTTTCTGGAGTCAGAATCTGATTGGAAATCAGAATCTGTATACCCAACGGGAACCAAATCCCCTCCAGAGTATACAAGCATATTATCTCTCGTTCTCTTGAGATACTTGAAAATATGTTTGACTGCCGTCCAGTGATCAGGACCGGGTTTCGATTGAAACCTCCTAACTATGCCAACAGCAAAACAAATATCTGGTCTAGTACAGAGCATTGCATACATGAGACTTCCAACTGCCGAGGCATATGGAACTCTACTCATGAATTGCTCTTCATGCTCATTCTTAGGAACTTGTTCTTTAGAAAGCTTGATTCCATGTTTGAAAGGTAACATACCTTTCTTGGAATCCTGCATGGAAAACCTAGACAAGATTTTGTCTATATATGAAGCTTGGGATAATGCAATCGTTCTATTCTTTCTATCCCTTATTACTTGGATACCTAGAATAAAACTTGCTTCTCCTAAGTCCTTCATATCAAATTGTTTTGCTAACCATTCTTTTACTGATGTCAATACACCTACATCGTTTCCAATGAGTAGTATATCATCAACATAAAGAATCAGGAAAACCAACTTGTCGCCTTTAATCCTTTTGTATACACAAGGTTCGTCAGGATTCTGAATAAATCCAAAACCTTTGACAGCTTGATCAAACCTTATGTTCCAGGATCTGGATGCTTGCTTTAATCCATATATGGATTTCTGCAACTTGCATACCTTATCCACTTGGCCCTTTTCAATGAATCCCTCTGGTTGCATCATGTAGATGCTTTCGTCAAGACTTCCATTTAGGAAAGCTGTCTTGACGTCCATTTGCCAAATCTCTAAATCTAAAGATGCTGCAATGGATAAGAGTATCCTAATGGATTTAAGCATGGCCACAGGAGAGAAGGTTTCCTCGTAATCGATACCTTCTTTCTGTGTATACCCTTTAGCTACCAATCTAGCTTTAAAGGTTTCCACCTTTCCATCCATACCTCTTTTCCTCTTGTATACCCACTTGCACCCAATGGGTTTTATCCCTTTAGGCAAGTCTACAAGGGACCAGACTTTGTTATCGAATATAGATTCAATCTCGGATTGCATTGCCTTTTGCCAATGGCGACTATCAACATCCTCCATAGCTTCCTTGTACGTATAGGGATCATCGTCGTCCGGGAGATTCTCCACTGATTCTCCCAGACCGATGTATCTTTCGGGTTGTGTTCTAACCCTCCCACTACGACGAGGAATGGTAGGTTGTTGATCTTGTGTTGGATCGGAACTTACAATTGGGTTAGGTTGTGTAACCTCTCGTGGAATTGTATCTCCTGATATCTCATTCAGGACAATTCTACTTCTAGGCACAGAATCATTCATATAGTCCTTTTCCAGAAATTTAGCATTTGTCGAAACAAATACTTTAAGATCTGAAGGACTATAGAAATAATATCCTTTAGTTTCTTTTGGATACCCTACAAATATACATGTTTCTGAACGGGACTCCATCTTTTCTGTCTTTCCTTTTAACACATGCGCAGGACAACCAAATATCCTTAAGTGTTGTAAACTAGGCTTGCGCCCAGTCCATAACTCATGCGGTGTTTTAGGAACAAACTTAGATGGTACATCGTTTAGAATGTATATAGCAGTTTGTAAAGCATATCCCCAAAAAGAAATAGGAAGCGTTGAATAACTCAACATAGACCTAACCATATCCAAAAGAGTTCTATTTCTCCTTTCTGCTACCCCATTCTGTTGAGGTGTACCTGGTGCAGAAAACTGAGAAACTATCCCATTATTAATAAGATATTGCTGAAACTCACCAGATAGATATTCTCCACCACGATCAGATCTCAAGATTTTTATGTGTTTCTCAAGCTGATTTTCCACTTCAGCTTTGAATGCTTTGAACATGTTAAAAGCATTCGACTTATGTCTCATGAGATACACAAAACCAAATCTCGAGTAATCATCCGTGAAGGTGATGAAGTACTCATATCCACCTTTAGCTTGAATGCTCATAGGTCCACATACATCAGTGTGTATCAATCCTAAACATTCAGTGGCTTTTGCACCTTTGGCAGAGAACGTCCTTTTGGTCATTTTACCTTCCAAACAAGACTCACAAGTTGGTAGATCATCAACCTTTAAGTCACTCAAAGGTCCGTCACATACCAATCTTTTAATCCTATTAAGGTTAATATGACCTAAGCGTAAATGCCAAAGGTAGGTTTTATCTGTTGATAATTTTACTCTTTTATGATTAGGTTCCGTTATTTCTGTGTCTAACGAGTGAGAGATATTTCTATGCAAAAAGTATAGGCCGTTTTCCAATGTACCTTGGCAAATAATTTTGTCATTCTTACTAATAATAAAAACTTTATTAAAAGTAACCGAATATCCAAATTTATTCAAACAAGAAACTAAAATTAAATTCCTCTTGAATTGAGGTACATAATAAACGTCTATTAAATCTAAATGCCTTCTAGAATCATAATAAACTCTAATATCTCCCACTGCACTTGCAGACACTAACGTTCTGTTGCCCAAGCGCAAATTGATTTCATTCTTACTCAGCTTTCTCCTTTCTTGAAACCCCTGCAAGGAATAACAAACATGATTAGTGGCTCCTGAGTCTATGATCCAAGAATCTGTAGAATCAGCCAAAAAACATGTTTCTAGATAATTCAAATTACCTTCTTCCTTCTTGTTCTGGGACTTTGGGCAATTTCTCTTCCAATGTCCCTTTTCACCACAAAGGAAGCATTTCCCTTTGATCTTGGTTACTTTCTTGGTCTCCTTCTTGATAGGCCCAAGTTGCTTTTTCTTCTGTTGTTTCTTGACATTTTGACGGGCCTTAACAGTAGCAACTTTACCAACCATATGAATCTCTTGACCTTTGCCTTTCACAAGGATCTTTTCAGCACTTTGAACATCTTGCATCAGGCCTTGTAAGGTGTATTCCTTTTTGTTCAAAGTGTAGTCCAATTTGAACTGATCAAAGGAATCTGACAATGAATTGACAACCATATCAATCTTTGTCTCACCATCTATCTCAGCGCCATCACCATCTATCTCAGCGCCATGCAGTTCAGCAATGTTGAGATGTGTGCTATGACTTTCATCATGTGATCTTTCACAGCCTGTCCAGGTTTCATCCTAAGATTCATAAAAGCAGTCACTGCCTCTCTCTTAGTCGTCCTAGACTTCATAGCAAACATCTCCTCTAGAGACATCATTATATCAGCAGCGGACTCCATTCCTTCATGCTGCTGTTGCAACACGTCGGAGATAGTGGCCATAATGTAACATTTTGCCATATCATCTGAAGTCTTCCACTGCTCATACTCATCTCTACACATTATGCTAGATTCATTATTAGGAGCAGGTGGTTTAGGAGTAGTTAGAACAAACTTATGTTTTTCACTTTGCAGCAACAACCCAATTTTCCTTTTCCATATGACATAATTATCTCCAGTTAAAGTGTTATCTTTCAGGATTTTCATAAGTGATGGGGTCATGATTTCTGAACAAAACATATATAAGTAAATAATCATGATAAAGCACTTTTAAATATTTATCTTGAATTAAATAAATAACTCAATCATAAAATTCAACGGTGATCTAACACCCATAAATGTTACGCCTCCTTTGGGAGTTCGCACCATTTACTAGTTAGACTAGGTCCCACCTAATTGTTAACATAACAACCAGCGTTTTCAATTTTAGCCTTGCAATTTTATTAACAAGAACTCTTGGGAGGATATCAATAAAATTACATTGAGTGTGTTACCAAGATATCGACCCTCAATTTTCTCTCACGAAAATCCCTCCTTGGGGAGTAGATCTCGTTTGAGTCCATTGTCTAGTCTATCATTGTAAGGAAGTATGTTGCTAAATTCCATTCATGGACGCCCCTTGGGGGGATTACCAATAAATAATAAAGCTCAACTAACCTTGGAGGCCATAGGTGTTACCAAAACACCTTCTCCCACTCAATTATTTAAGGCGTGTGATTAAATCCCATAGAATGATTTACCGAGTTATCTAGATGCCAATTTAGATACCTAAATCATTCAATGCATGTTCATACCAAAAAGAGATAAATGTGTGGCACTCCTATTCTATATGTCATGTTATCATACAATAACAAATATTGTAATATTTAAGCATAAATTAAATAGCAACAACTTTGGCCCATCCAAGAAAAACAAGTAAATTACAATTTGTCAGGAATACAAGATATTCAGGTGGCCCATCAACCATACGCTCATCCTTCGGCCCAACCCACGGGCGAGCACAACTCACAACCCGACTAAGGGGCTGCCGTGTGCAGCCCATGAGGACTCCAGGGCTGCCGTGCGTAGCCCACCAAGCTTGGGCTTGCCATGCGCAGCCCAATCCACTCCTAGGGTGTGCACGGTGCTCATTCATGGTTCCGGTTGCTTCGTTTTGCTTCGTGTCTTCGAATCTTCAAGACCTAAACATATTACGGCAGTATATATATAATAAATACTGCAGTATTAATTTTTTTTTTTTTATTCACTGCAGTATTTTACAAACAAAAAACTGCACATACTAAAAAAAAATAAAAAAAACTGCAGTAACCCTAAAAAAATACTGCACATATAAAAAAAATAAAACCTAGCAATCTACCAAGAAGGAATTATGGCGATAATAGACCACCCTTCTTGTTACAACTCCGAAACAAAAATTACATTGAAAATCTAGGGCCAAAATCGAGCAATAACAAACCACATAAAACATATATAAATCCATACATCACATGTAATTATATATTTGAATACCTAGAGTGCCATCTCTTTCTAAACATGCATAATCACAATAAAAAGAAATAGATCCACATATATATATACGTTAATTAATTAAAAGGGTTCAACCTAGGCTCTGATACCAATTGTAGGGAAAAATAAACAAATAAAAGTGTAACACGCAGCGGAAGCGATACTAAAGACGATTTAGTGACTTTTAAAATTTTTCCTTTATGAACCTTAAACCCTTTTAATCAATAAACATGCATATATGTTAACAAAAGTAAATTACCTTTTGTCGCGTGATCCGATTGACTTACGTCGATGGTAATCCGCAAGACCTTCAATCCGAGCACGAACGTGGATCACCTAGGAGCGTGGTCTCCCTTTTCTTTGAATTGCAAAACCTGTGAATGGACCAAACAAAAAACTTTCTTTTCTTTGTTAGTCACAAAAACAATCAAAAGAATGTCAAAAATTATTCCGGTCACTTTTGAGTTCTCAATCTAATGATCGAAACTCGCGTGAACCTAGATCGATATCGTATACACAAGCTTATTGATGATTAAGCAATAGTATACTATCAAAGAATAATTTCACACTCTCTTTTGTCTTTTTAGAATAAAAACTCTCTCTTGGAATTAAGAAGAAGAAGAAAGAAATAAAAAACTCAAGCACCATAGATTGTGGTGGCCGAACCCTATAAGAACACATATATAGGTTGGTCGAATTTTTTCTTCTTTTTCCTTTAGGGTTGCCGAATTCTATGTAGTCTAAGATTAGGGTTGGCCGAATTCTATAATGTCACTTATATAGGGTGACTTAAATTCAACCCTAATTCTTTTCAACTTAATAGACTTCAAACCCTAATCGAACTCCTTGATTTTTATTCTTTTATTTTGACTAAATAAAAAGACTCCTTATTTGATTAAATAAATAAAACTAATTTATTTATTTCCTTATCAAACAAGTCTTTTACTTTTAGGAAAGATTTGTTTCTTTAATTAAACAATTAATCAATAAATTAATTAATTCTTATTTAATTAAAACAAATGAAACAAAATAATATTTTAGGTTAAAATTTTAACCTTGCCGCCCCACTTGATTAAGATTGGGCCTAACATTATTTTCTTATTTCATTTAATCCATTGGACTTTAAATAAAAAGCCCACATGTGAACCAGACCCATTCTTACTAAAAGAAACAAGCCCACATGTCTTTCATTAATATATTAATATAATTGAGCAGCCCATTACTTAAATAATGTGCAAATTATATTCTTAATATATTAAATGCAATTCTAGATGGACCCTTAAATTGGTCCGGTAGAATATATCAAGTGATCCATGCAAGTCCGTGTGGATTGGGGATCTTGGCGGGCCATCTAAATTTAAGCTTCAATAGACATAACCTAATCACAATCAACAAATGATTCACTTAGGTCCGATCCATTAATTTTAACTCATTCCACTAAAGAGCTAAAACTGAACTCTTAAATAAAGATAGAAAAGGAAGATGCTCCTCATTCATACCCTAGACAATCATATTGGAGATAGTGTATCCTCGTGATTAATATCAGTAATCGCCAAGAGTTCATAGACCGCCTATAACTCTCCAAGTTACCATATTTATTCATATGACCATGTTTTGAACTTGGATATTTTGACTTGTCCAGAAGCCATGTTTTCAATAAACACTATCGAAAACTCAACGTTGAGATTTAATATCCAATTACCTCAAAACGTCCATATGATGATATTATACTCTCATTTAATTAAATGGAGCCACGATGTCCATATCTATAAATGAAGTCCTCTATCGATTAACAAATGAATATCACCAAACTATCGAGGATAGACTATGCGATATAATCGTACTCATTGATAACTCAAATGATATCACTTGCAACCATAAGTCCATCATTTATCTCAGGATTAAGATAGACTCTCCGATTGTCCTGATAATGAAAAGACTATTATCTATTGACGGTTCTAGATAAAGCTTTTCATTGTGATCCAATTCAATGCACCTAGTGCACTAGATCCTTTTGCTCGAAGACACTCCGATGATTTTAGACTCATCATATCTCATTTGATCCCACTCAAATGCTAGCAAAAGAATTCTACAACTTTAACAAGATAAAGGTGCCCAACCTTTAACTTAAGTTGTGAACATTATTCAAGACTAACTAAAGAATTGTGTCTACCACATACATATCCAGATGTACGAACAATTCTTCTTTTCCCATAGTCTTTAGACCTTATGATTATTTACTTTGACAATTATAATATAAACTATAAATGCTATACGATTTGTTAAACCAAAAATCTCTTTATTAATATGAAAAAGATTGTTAATTACAACATTACACTCTTGCTATTGAGCATAATCCTAACATCCCAACCAAGGAAAGAAGCCCAACAGAGTTTGTTAACCAATTGAATTCTCATAAAGGAACTGTAAGTAGCTTTAAGGGAATTGGGGTTAGTAATGACATGATTTCTTCTCATATTCAACTTCAAAAAACTGTGGAGCCTTCAATAGAAAATGAGGTCTTGCATAGTGCAAGTGTGAATGTTTGTGGCAGCCCAACTACAGATGCCAATAATACTGTTTTGCAGAATGGTAACAGCTTTAAAGTGATTGCCACTAAGTTGATAGAGGCTATGACAATGGTCTCAGAATAATGAGGTACTTTCTTTCTCTTTTTCCATGATTTTAGTGTGGAATGTGAGAGGGGCAGGTAAACAGATGTTTGCTAGGAATATTTCTGATATTCTAAGGTTGCATAATTTTGAGGTTTTAGCCATTTGTGAGCCGAGAATCAGCAGTTTAAAGGTTGAAAGGGCTATCAAAAAACTAGGATTTGATAATAATTTCATTGTGGAGGCTGAGGGATTTTCTAGTGGTATTTGGCCGCTATGGAATGATAACAATATTAAGTTACATGTTATTGCTAGCTCGAGACATAGTATTATAACTCTGGTTGAGGATCAAAACTTCCTTTAGATTCTCACAGTTGTGTATGCTAACCCTTGTGCTAACATTGGAACTATCTAGATTCCATTAAACAATGCTTTCAGAACCTTAGTTAATAGCAGGGGACTTCAATGAGATTATCAGTTGTGATGAAAAGAGAGGTGGCAGGCCTACCTTTTCTAATACTGGTTTCTCTAATTGGGTTAATAAAAATGAGCTTGTTGAATTAGGTTTCATGGGTCCTAGATTCACTTGGATGAACAAGAGAGGTATAGGGGAGGATATTTAGGAAAGGCTTGATAGAGCCTTTGGTTCTATAGAATGGAGACTTCACTATTCCGAGGGCTTTATGAAACATCTTCGTACAATGTTTTTTGACCACTTCCCCGTGCTTATTCAACTTAAAAGTTCCCAAGTTCCTTGTATTATTAATAAGCCTTTTAGATTTGAAGCTCTGTGGTTAAAAAAAATAAGAATTTTGACAAACTTATTTTCAACAATTTGAATGGCAATGATGTGAATGCTAATGTTAAACTTCATCATCTTACTAAGCGTTTTCAAGAAAGGAATAAAGAGGAGTTTGGTAATATTTTTCTTAAGAAGAGAAGATTATTAGCTAGGATTCTTGGTATTCAAAGATGTTTGAGTGAGAGGTTTTCTCACCATTTAACCCTATTGGAGGCTAAGCTTCCCCAGGATTACAATGATATTATTGAACAAGAAGAATTGTTTTGGAAGCAAAAATCTAGAAACAGTTGGCTCAAAAAAGGTGATAGAAATACCAAATTCTTCCATCTCTCAACTATTATTAGAAGGAGGAGAAATAAGATTGAAGGTTTGCAAAGGGAAGATGAGAGCTTAGCGGAGGAGATCTCAGACATGAAGAATGTGGCTGTCAATTATTTCAACCTGTTGTTCATGGTTAAAGATAGCCAATGTGAGTATTCGGACCTCCTTATGCTATTTCTGAGACTTAGCAACAGTGATTTGGTGAATCTTTCTATGGATATTTGTGAGCAAGATATGAAACATAGTTTGTTTGGTATTAGAGGTCTTAAGGCTCATGGGCAAGATGAATTTCCTGCAATCTTCTTTCAAAATTATTAGAGTCGCTGTAAAAAGGATTTAATTGGCTTAACTTCTGAGTGCTTTCGTAAGGGTTGTGTTCCTAAGGACATAAACCAAACTATCATCTCTATAATCCCTAAAGTTCCTAATCCCATATAAATGACCCAACTTAGATCCATAAGCTTGTGCAATACCTTTTACAAAATTGCGAGTAAGTTTCTTGTGCAGAAAATTAGACCATTGCTCCCTATCCTTGTTAGTCCTAGTTAGGTTGCTTTTATTCCTAAAAGGCAAATTCAGGATAACATTGTTGTTGCGCAAGAGGTCTTCCAATAATTTAGAAAAGTTAAAGGGAAATCAGGGTTGATGGCTTGTAAGATTGACCCTGCTAAGGCTTATGATAAGCTTCAATGGAAGTTTATCAAGTGTGTATTGGAGGAAGTGGGTATCAGTAGTAAGTTGAATGCTCTGATTATGAACTGTATTACCTCGGTCCAATACAAACTTATTGTTAATGGTGAGTTATCTGAGAGTGGTTCTCCTATGTGTGTCATTTGCTAAGGGGATCCCTTATGCCCCTGTATTTTTGTCCTTTGTATGGAAAAGCTTTCCCATATTATTAGTCAAGGTCTTAATAAGGGAAAGTGGAAACCTGTTAGAGTTTCTAGGGGAGGACCTGAAGTGTCTCATCTCTTTTTTGCAGATGATTTGATTCTCTTTGGGTAAGCCACTAAGCAGTAAGCTAGCATTATGAGGCAATGTATTGATGCTTTTTATGATCTTTCGGGTGAGCATGTTAGCTTCTTTAAGTCTAGAGTTTATGCTCTAACAACACTAGTGATGCCCAGGCTAAAAAGCTAGTGGATTTGTGTGATTCCCCTATTACCAGATATTTGGGCAACTACCTTGGTATCCCTCTTAGTCATAGCCGCATCACTAAGAATACTTATAATTATATTCTTGAGAAATCTCAAAAGAGACTTGCGTCTTGGAAAAGTGCTACTCTTTCTTTTGTTGGGAGATGTGTTCTGATTATGGCTATTTGCGTCTGCGTTGCCCATATTTGCTATGCAATCTATCAAATTCCCTTCTAATTTATGTTCTAAGCTTGATAAATTGAGTAGGGATTTTCTTTGGGGTAGTAGTATTTTTTTTTAAAAAAAAGATGCATTTTATCAACTGAGATATGGTTTGTTTGCCAAAAAAGAAAGGTGGCCTTAGCATTAAAAAAATGAAGTTGATGAATCAGGCCCTTCTCGCAAAAGTTGGCTAGAGACTGGCTCAAGATGACAAGGGATTATGGACGAGATTGCTTAAAGGTAAATATTGCAAGAATGGTGCTATTTCTACATCTGATGACAGTAGTTGCTCAACTGTGTGGGGAGGATTCTCTTTCGGAGCTCAGCTGCTTACCAAGGGCATGAAATGGAGAGTGGGTAACGGTAATATTATAAGTTTCTGGAATGATGTGTGGGTTCCAAATTTTGGCACTCTCTTAGATCATGCTATTTTTCCTCTTTCTTATGAGCAAGGGTGTGAATATGTCTCTAACTATTTGATATCTTTTGAATGGAATATCCAAAAGCTTGTTGGTGTGCTTCTTTGGTGTGTTATCCAACACATCCTGAGTATTCATGTTGACAATAAACAAGATATCACTGATAGGGCCATATGGAACCTCTCTAAGAATGGTGATTTCTCTGTTAGAAGTGCTTATGAGCTTCATTTTGAAAAAGACAATGTGGCTACGTGGGATTGGAGTTTCATTTGGATGTTTAAACTCCTTCCGAGAGTTTCTCATTTTCTATGGATCCTCCTTCGTGGTAAGCTTCTCACTAATGACCATAGAGCTTCAAGAGGTCTTACTATAGTTATCTTTTGTAGTCATTGCTTGGCTGGTTGTGAGGACATTGAACATGTTTTCAGGGGATGTTATAGTGTTGTGGATATTTGGGATGATATTTGGAAGGGGATTTCTATAAATGTGTTGCTCCAAAATTTGAAATGCAATAAACTTGTTATGAATAAATTGCCGAATTATCTCATCTTTGCTGTTGCTCTATGGTTCATATGGAAATGGAGGTGTGAGCATGTCTTCAACTCTGAATTTAGACCTCATAATTCGCTAGGTATGATTATTTTGAATTATGTGACTGATTGGTTTAGTGCTACAAGTGGTATAGATAAATGTGCTGTTGTCCAAAATTGTATTATTACTTGGAATCCCCCTCCCCTCATCCTAACTGGGTTAAGTTGAACGTTGATGGTAATATGAGACCTGACTTGGGATCCATTGCTGCTGGAGGAGTCTTTCGGGATGACAAGCATAACCGGTTGGTTGGTTTTGTCTTGAATAAAGGTGTTGGAAGTCCTCTTGAGCTTGAAATGTTTGGTGTGTTTAAAGGCATATGCCTTGCTTAGAAAGCTGGCTACAAGAAGCTGATTGTTGAAACTAACTCAATGTCTGCTGTCTATCTCCTTAATGCCACGCCTCCTCAGAATCACCACTTATCTAGTATTGGTCACGCTTGCAGAAACCTCATGGAAAAAGATTGGAGCTGTTTCATCTGCCATGGCTATAGAGAGAGCAATAAAGTTGCCGACAGTCTTGTTGATATTGGGCATTTCTTGGAGTTGGGAACTCTTGTGTTTGATAGCCCTCATCCCTAGATTTCTACTCTTTTTGATGGAGATTTAAGAGGCATCTCCTTTGCTAGGATGGTGCCTTGCACTTAGTTTTCGTTTCTTTGTTTGTTTTGTTCCGGGCTTCTACCATCCCTCTTACCAAAGGATAAGGATCCTCTCCTCACCTAAAGTATCCTCACCTTGTCCTAACCTTTCAACAGTCTATTGACACCTGTCTTTTAATGAAATCAAAGGCCTGGATTTAATCTATAATTTTTTGGTCTTAAGACTTCCTATACACTATCGTTTTAAACAACCTGATGTCTTAATCTTTAAACAAACCGGCGCCTCTCAAGTTTCCAAAGAAAACCAAACAGCCCCTTTCCACCGCAAGATATTTTTCAGAATCTGTAATGTAATGGGATGTGAAGATTTGCAGTGTAACTAAGAATCCCCAAATCATCACTAGAATTTTTGGTGAGTTTTTTTTTTCCTTTACTGTATAATCACCAAGGTCACATTTTGTGTTGTGAAATAAAAAATCCAAACTGCTTAATCACCAGTATACACAATCCAAACTCATAAAAATAAAAAATAAAATCATCAAATCATCAAATCATAGATTCAATATCTCTGGATTCATTTGCTCAAAATGGATATTTGAAGGAAACTTCATCATATTCAAAGAAAAAAATTCATCATAGGCCCTGGATTAGCACCAAGAATCACTTCATTGCTCAGAAATTGTCTATGAAATTGACAACTACTTTTTTTTAAAAAGCCAAATGATCTAAATCAATTAAACCAAAAACAAAAGCAGACATCGTTGAGGACCATGGACCAAAGGTTGTCGATGCCCAAAAATAACCAAGATGGTAGTTTTCGAAGAGAATACGGTGTGGTGCATGCCTCCGGCGTTAACGCGACCTCCAGGATTCGTCACCACGACCATGACCGACACTCAAGTTGCCCTTCTTCTTCATGTTCTTCTTCAATTGAGTTGTCATTTTTCTCCTTTCTCTTAAATTAAATTCAATCTTTCGAGAGATTGATGAGAGAGAAATAGATTTAAATTAAAATCAATCTTTCCAGAGATTGATGAGAGAAATTTTCCCAATAGTCGATTGAGATTTGAGAGGAGATGGGCTACTAGCCAACTAGGGATTGAAACAAGGGTTAACAAATTTGGGAGTTTTTGGATGATGTAAAACGACAGTGTATAAGAAGTCTTAGGACCAAAAAATTAATTGATTAAATCTAGGCCTTTGATTTCATTAGAAGACAGGTGTCAATGGATTGTTAAAAGGTTAGGACAAGGTGAGGATATTTTAGGTGAGGTGAAGATCTTTGTCCCTTATAAACAAACAAAAAAAAAAAAAAAAAAAAAAAAAAAAAAAAGCCAAAAGTCAAACATACAATGAAACAAGGCTGCAAGTCTGCATCACACACCCAGAAACTCATTAGCCAAACAAAAGAGAAAGCAAGTACCGGGCCACAACTCATTATCTTCAAGAGAAAAGCAAACATGGTGTCTGGTCCACCATATTTAATAAAAAAAAATTAATATTTGTTTATTAATTATAAGTTTAGTGTTAAATCCTTGATAATTATATACGATGAATTTACAAATTTCAATTAGAAAATTATATTGACCAATTATTTAACAAATTGTTCTACAATTTTAAGTTGTAATATAAAAAAAAAAAAATACAAATTTATATTTTTTAATATATATTTTTTTCTAATAATCTGCCGGACGTGTTTTTACCGTTTTTATTTTCAGAATACAGTTTTCAGTACATACTACGAGACGCGTTTTCGGATTTCAAAACTGAAACCAAAAACACTATTTTTGTTTTCATTTTTATTTTTGAAAGGACGCACTCTAAGGCTGCGTCCTGTAGACTGTTTTCAGCATGTTTTTGTTTTTGTTTTTTAAAAATAATTTCGAATTTGCGTTCGGTAACTGTTTTTCATTTTAATTTCAAAAAACAAAAAACAAAAACACAATGAAAAACAAAACTAGTGTTAAAAGTGGAAAATTCGAAAAATAAAAAAACAAAACTTGTTTTTTCTTGAATTTTTTTTTTTGTTTTTTTTTTTAAATTAACATTTTTTTTTCTCTTGAACTATCTGGATCAGTATTTCTCCTCTGCATCTTCATCTTCTTTCTTCCTTCATAGCTCTTCCTCCTCCTCCGTTCGCCGCCGTTCTCACCGTCAATCTGCCTTTGCCTCTTGCTGCTTGTCGTCGAATTGATCTCTACTCGCGATAGAATTGATCTCTACTCGCGGTCGAATTGATCTCTCTCGCCGCTCGCCGTCGCCTGCTTTGCCTCTCATCGCTCGCCGCCGTTCTGAACTCTCTCGCTGCTCGTCGCTCGCCGCCGATCTGCTTTGGCAAACGACACCGTCGATCTTCTATGGTGAGTGACACCGTCGATCTTCTTCTTCTTCTCTCGCCGCCGATTTGATCTCTCTCTCCGCTCGCCGTCAATCTGCTTCGCCACAAGCCGCTGATCTGGTCTTCTTCTTCATCATCTTCATCTTCATCTTCATCTTCATCTTCATCTTCATCAGGTAATTTGGATCAATTTGTGTATCTGGATCAATTTGTGATGTTATAATTTTGTTTAATTTAAAAATTACATTAGAAATTTTTTTTAGTTAATTATTTAATTAATTTGTTTATAATTGTTATGATATTAAACGAAATGTAAAAATTGATATTTCAATATTCAACAGTCTTCGGTTAGCCTACCGAATATGTTTTTTTTTTTTTTTTTTCCATTTTTATTTTTAAAATACGGATTCCAATATATGCTACCAGATACGTTTTCGAATTTTGAAACTAAAACCAAAAACATTATTTTCATTTTTCTTTTCGAAAAACAACAACCGAAAACAGCTTATAGGATAGCTCTAATTTTTTTTTATTTAATTGATTTTTTTTAAAAAGAAACGACATTGTTTTGTTTGTCAAACAAGATCAGAATTCATAAAAATGACGTCGTTTTAATGAAATCCTAAAGGTCGTCAGCTTCTCAAATCTCAATTCACATCTCCCTCACATTCTCATTTCACAGCCACTCTCGACAACCGCACCGCCATCAAGATCGCCGCCGATCGCCACCACGTCAACATCCACGTAGTCCGAAGCCCTCTCGCTGTCGCTCTTCAACGCAGTCAGGTAATTTGCTCTTTATTATATATATATATATACACACACACACATCTGATATAGTTGTGTTTTACAGTGTTTGAGAAATGATATCAAATTTTACTAGAATTCAAATACCTGTAGCTATTAGTAATCATTGTTATGTTCGGGTGTGATATGGAGTAAAAAATCACTTAGGTTTTATATAACAAGAAAGACACCACAATCCACAATAATGCTGCCACTGTTAAAGACCGTGATAACAACTTTGATGCATATATTGACGCCATTGATGCACCCGAAAAGCATGAACCCGAGTCATTGACACCCTCATTTTATTTAGGTAGAGGAGATTTTTAACAAATCATTATATAACTTGAAATGATGAGAAACGTAGAATTCCATCTAAAGAAATGGGCTCATTAGTTTTGTAGATTTTTTTTGAATTTATGTTGTTCACTCTGGATTTACAATTTAATTGTATTCGGAATTGGAAATGGAATAAGGGGTATTTTATTATAAGCATAAAAACTTAAATAAAAGGACAAAATAATTTTGTTGCTTTTTTCACCCATTTTTCGATTACTTTCAACTGGTACAAGGACATAGATATTTGAGTTTTGAGTATATTGAAACACATTATTTGAGTCTTGATGTTAGAATTTTTCATTTTTGGTGGGACTCATTTCATTTTGGCATGCTGATTGTGATATGCTAGATACGTTCTTCTGACAGGAAAGGACAGGACTGGACAGATTCTTTATTGTCGATTCATTTGAGTTTCCATATTGGGCAATGCATAATTCTATTATGTGCCGTTAAATTGATTAAAACAAGTGAGTAGTGATGGACATTGGTGGTTTTTGGTTGAGTTTCATCTATCATTATGCTTAATGCAAAATTTTGGTGATAATTGTTTGTTATTTTGCTGGGAAAGATGGACTTTTGACAGGTTTATCAAGAGAAAGACAAATGGGAAAGAAGAAAGCAGAGAAGGTGACAGATGACAAAGTAGAGGTAGATAATGGGGATCATGTGTGGTGGTGGTTGATTTGTAGAAGCATTGGAGCTTCATTTTTGTGTATCTCTGTGTTTGCATTATTAATTCGAGTTGCCGTGTCACTCCATCCTTACTCTGGAGCTGGCAATCCTCCAAAGTTTGGAGACTATGAGGCTCAGAGGCACTGGATGGAGATCACTCTCAATCTTCCAGCTAAAGAGTGGTACCGTAACAGCACAATCAATGATCTTGGCTACTGGGGTCTTGACTATCCTCCCCTCACTGCCTACCAGAGTTATGTTCACGGCCTTTTTCTTAGATGCTTTGATCCAGACTCAGTTTCTCTCTTCACTTCTCGTGGTCATGAAACAAATCTGGGGTTGGTATCGTCATAATTTTTATACCAGTGAGTGTTTTCTTTTCTTTCTCTTATAAGTTATAATACATTCTCTGTTTCTCCTTGCAGAAAACTACTGATGAGGTGGACAGTTTTATCCTCTGATGCTCTGATATTCTTTCCTGCAGTTTTTGGTTTTGTTTCTGTATATCATACCAGTCGCACCAGCAGCCGTAAAACTGACATAGTATGGCACATCGCAATGCTTTTACTCGGTCCATGTCTGATATTAATTGACCATGGTCATTTTCAGGTATCAATATCCTTTGATTGCTTCTTTACTCTGTACCTTTTTTGTTAAATTGTGGAACTATACAAGTTCTCATTTGTATAAAGCTTTGTTTCAGTACAATTGCATCAGTTTGGGTCTCACTGTGGGTGCTGTTGCTGCCATCCTATCCCAAAAAGAGCTTGTAGCCAGTGTCTTATTCACACTTGCTCTCAACCATAAACAGGTGTTTTCTCTAATCTAATATTACGTTGCTTGCCATATGTAGTTTAGTGTACTGAAAACCCTCTTAATCAAGCCTTGGATGTGCTGATTTATTAATTGGGCTTAACAAAGGGGTCGTGTTAATTTTGTTATAGTTTGAGAAAATAACAATTCTTGTTGATCAAAGACATGTCATAATTCATGGACTGTCTACATAATTTAATATTTTTCCCCGTTCTTAAAAATTTCCTCTTATAAATAAGGCATCATAAAATCATTTTGTGAGGTGTTAATTATATGATTTCTTTTAAGTGGGGATTGCTAGTGTATGTAAATTGAAGAGCAACAAGAACTCAAATGACATGCTATTATTTTTTATTTTATTTTTTTGTGTTAAGTTTGCTCAAATTTATTTGATGGAGTAGCAAGAGAAAAAAAAAAGAGGATATAATTATTTTGTGAAATGAAGAATGAAGCAATTCATTTTTGTGTTTATGTGGGTATATAGTAGAAGTTTTATGGAATCTATTTATGAAACGAAATACAATAAGGATGATGGATTGCCAATTGTTATATATGATTTAGATGAATGTATGATTCCTTTTAAAATTTAGTGAGATTATTTCCCTGACGAAGAGTGTAATTGGGTGCAATAACTTCGCTTTCTTTCATGAAGTGTGCTTGATGAGCTTCCTTGTGGATGATAACAGTGACCACTTTCATGAATCTTTTATGTAGACAATCTATTTGCAATACCACCGACAGACCAGTCATAGAAGGTTTGAAGGAATGATAGCCTAATAGTTTTATAATTCCTTGATATGACATCTTTACAATTTATGCCTGTGATCTGAGGTCCGGTGAATTGATCTCTAACTAAAGTGTTTTGATTAGATCTCTAGCTAAAGTGTTTTGATTGATCTCTAGCTTAACTCTATTTTAACATGGAATTTTATCTATTTTTGTAGTATGATGTTAAAGTGGATTTTTTTTCCTTTGTGTTATTCTTGTTATCTGATTAATTACTTTCATAGTTTCATTATTGTTACAATTGTTAATGCTATTGGTACAGATGAGTGCATATTTTGCGCCAGCATTTTTGAGTCATCTCTTGGGTAAATGCCTAAGGCGTAAGCATCCTCTTCTTGAGGTGACAAAACTGGGCCTGGTGGTCATAGGAACATTTGCTGTTATTTGGTGGCCGTATCTTCATTCAACAGATGCCATTTTTGAGGTAAATGGTATTACATTTTTTTATTTTTGTTTGATAGAAAGTTGCATTGCTTATAGATCAGGATTCTTCAATAATAATACTGTAGTTCTTTGTGCTTTTTTGGCTTAAACATGTGAGCTTTGGCTGTAGCTTATAATGTTGCATTTGTTCTGTCCTCCAGTTTGTCTACGGAATGAAGCTAAGCTTTAACTTTGTTGATTTTAAACTCCCTTATTAATTGTGTTTTCTCGATAGACTACGGTGATAAACTTATAGGATAATGATATGCAAATATGTGGAATAAAATATGAACGATAAAGAAAACACCACACACAAACACAAAATTTGCAGAGGTTCGACTAACTTTGCCTACGTCCTCGTGTGATCTCTCTTGAAAAGTCACTAGCACTACGAAGAAAAACGCTTGGTTACAAGAAACTTATTGAAACCCCTTCCCCAAAACCTTGCTAGAACCTCTCTATCACTCTTGCTCTCTACCCCTTGTATGCTTGCTGTTTTTTCTGTGTTAAAAATAAGCTCCTAACAGGCCTATTTATAGGTATAGAACTTGGGTTATATTCCTTGCTAAAATAGGACTCCTAAATCCTCATAGAATAAGAAAAGCCAACTTATTTCCTAATCCTAGTTGATTTAGGATTCTTGAGAAAAATATAATTTCCTAATCCCAATAGGAAATTATGTGCACACTTTATTTTATCCTAATCCAAATAGGATTCTTTCTTAAGCCTTGACTCGGGTTTTGATGAGCCAAAAAACATAACAATCTCTCCACCTTGGTGAGTCAAAACCAAGAAATGACTACTATATCCCATAATGTCTTCGAACCTTCTTGAAACAACTCTAGAAAGCTTTAAGAACTTTCACCTTGGCAAACTTCTTGCCTTAATGCACCTCAATGAGGAGGTGCTCCACCCAATCCTCATCATATAATAAGATTGAGTGAGTTCAAGCAAAACTTGAACTTTTCAGCTGTTACCGGTTTAGTCAAGTAATCTGATGCGTTCTCCTCTGTATGAACCTTCTCTAGTGTAATTTCCTTTGATTCTACCCAATCCCTAATTCGGTGATAACGAGGCTCAATATGCTTTGATCTTCCATGAAACACTTGATTCTTTGCTAAGTAAATAGCGATTTGACTGACACATCTAATCACTATGGAACTTTGAGTAATTCCGAACTCTCTTGCTAAACCATTAAGCCAAACTGCTTCCTTTCCAGCTTCCGCAAGTGCAATATACTCAGCTTCAGTAGTGGATAATGCTGTAATTGATTGTACAGTAGCCCTCCAACTAACTGGTCCACCACCACTAGTGAAAACATAACCTTTAGTAGATCTTCTTTTATCCTAGTCCCCTGCATAGTCAGAATCTACATAACCTAGCAGACATGCTTATTTCCCTTGTTTTTCAAACAAGATTCCTAGACTCTTTGTACCTTTCAAGTAACGTAGAATCCATTAAATTGCAAACCAGTGATCTTTTCCTGGATTCGCCATATACCTCGAAACAACACTTAATGCTTGTGCTAGGTCAGGTCTTGTGCAAACCATCACGTACATTAGACATCCTATTACGCTTGCATAAGGCACTTTGCTCATTTCTTCCAACTCTTTTCCTATAGTTGGACATTGCAGCGCACTCAACCGATAGTGCCAACGGAGTAGTCACGGGCTTTGCTTCTTTCATGTTGAATTGCTTTAAAATATTTTGAATGTATTTTGCATGCGACAACTAGATTTTTTCCATTACTCTGTCCCTTCTAATTTGCATTCCAAGGATCTTTTGTGTAACCCTTAGATCCTTCATGTTGAATTCCTTAGTTGCATCTTTAATTTCTGAATTCTAGACATATCTTGACATACAATCAACATGTTGTCTACATAAAGTAGCAATAGTATAATCATACCATCTTCGAACACATGATAGTAAACACAACAATCCTTTAAGCATCTTCTAAAATTGATTTTCAGCATGTATGAGTCGAAACGCATGTACCACAGCCTTAGAGATTGCTTTAGCCCATCAAGAGATTTCTTTAACCTACAAACCAGAGTTTCCTTCCCTGTTTCGACAAATCCTTCCGGTTGAGCCATGTAAATGCCTTCTTTTAGATCACTATGGAAAAAAGCTGTCTTAACGTCCATCTGTTCTATCTCCATATCATGCTATTGATAATAGCAAGCTGATTGAAGTATGCTTAACTACTGGAGAGAATATCTCGTCATAATCAACTACTTCCTTTTGTGAATACCCTTTTGCCACTAACCGAGCCTTGTATCCCACAGCATCACCTTCATGTGTCTCTTCTTTCTTTCTAAACACCCATTTACAGCCAACTATCTTTTGATCTTTTGGTTTATAAACTAGCTCCCAAACAGAGTTCTTATCAAGAGATTGCATCTCTTCTGATATAGCAACTATCCAACTTTCCTGATCATCACTTGTTATAGCGTCTTGATATGTGGTTGGATCTTCTTAACTAACATTTAGAGCATAATTAACTTCGTCTTGATCAAACCTATACCTTTCCCGTTTCTTGCATTCTCGCTTGAGTTTATCCAGTGCTATGCTTCTCTGAAACTATTGCTCAGGTTGTTGAGGAACTAGGGAGTTTGTTCCTGCAACGGTGATAGCTCCACCTGAGCCCATACTTGTGACTGTTGTTGTTGCTCTACTCTTTTCTCATTAATCCCTTCATCATGATCCACTTGCTCATGCTCCACCTGAGCTAAATCTTCTTTCAACCCATTTGGTTAGAGGAAATTCGGTTGCTTCTTCTACAACATTAGTTTTTTTCTCCACACTTGTCTTGATTTTATTTAGGGGCATAGTCTTCTCATCGAACACGACATCTCTACTTAAAACTTTCTTCTTGTTGACAAAATCCCATAACTTGTAGCCCTTCACTCATTTTTTCAAAACCAATGAAAATGCACTCGAGTGACCTTAGCTTGAGTTTTTTTTTTCATCACTCAGAATATGAGCATATGCACTGCAACTAAAAACTCTTAAATTGGAATAATCAACAGTTTTCTAGAACATACCTCTTCTAGACTTATAATCAAGAACCTTTGAGGGTGATCGGTTAACCAAGTAGCAAGCGTGATTAACTGTTTCTGCCCAAAACATGTCGGGCAATCTTACATGAAACCGCATGCTTTTCTCTCTTTCCATGAGAGTTCTATTCATCCTCTCTGCTGCCCCATTTTGTTGAGGAGTCTTCACTATAAAATGCCTTGTGATGCCTTCTTCCCTACAGAACTGTAAGAACTTGTTGTCTATATATTCACCTCCATTGTCGCTTCTCAGATATCTAATTTTTTTGCCAGTTTGGTTTTCTACTTCAGCTTTCCACTCTTTAAACTTTCTAAAAACTTTGGATTTCTTCGTCATGAAGTAAACCCATATTTTTCTCGAAAAATCATCTAAGAAGTAACAAAATACCTTGATCCTCCCTTAGACCTAGTTGATGCAAGACCCCATATGTCTGTATGAATATAGTACAACGGCTTTCTGCTTCTTTTCTCACTGTCTACAATCTTGAATAACGTCTTTGTTTGCTTCCCGAGAGTACAATACTTGCATAATTTCAGTTTGCAGAAACTAACACCTTTTAGTTGATTTTTCTTGTGTAGTTCTTGCATCCCTCTTTGACTCATGTACCCGAGCCTATAATGCTAAAGCTCAGTCTCGTCCTTCTCTACAGATATTGCTGCTTCACCTACTATTGTAGTTCCCCGAAGCTTATATAAAGTGTTAGGCTGAATATCACCTCTCATCATGACCAATAACCATTTGATAACCTTGAGTATCCCTCCTTCAGAACAATACTTGTAACCGGCTTTGTCTAAAGTGCCCAAAGATATCAAATTCTTCTTTAGCTTAGGAATGTGTCTGACTTTATCCAGTACCCTAACAATTCTGTCATGCATTCTGATTTTCACTAATCCAATACCTTGGATCTTGCATGGTGAATCATCTCCCATCAAAACTTCTCCGCAGCTTCTTTCCTCATATGTCGAACCATTCTTTGTTAGCACACATGGAACGAACAACCGGTATCCAAGATCCAATATTGGATAGCATTGGAGCTCGATGTTACCGCAAAGAGTTCTCCATCACTTTCATATGAAGTAACCACACTGGCTGTACTTGAATTCCTTGCCATCGTATTTGCTTTCCTTTCTTGCCTTATCTTACAATTCTTTTTCCAATGGTCAGTAGCACCACATGTAAAGAACCCTCGTTCTCTTTTTCTTTTTCCATGGATTTGGATCTTACCTTGTTGCCAGATTTATCATGCCTGCTCTGCGACTGACCCCTCTCTTTGCCTTTGGCATACAAACCATGTGCTTGAGAGCTTTATGTATTTCCATCCATCTTGACATAAGATTGGATAGCTTCCATAACCTTATCCGGCTTCAGACTTTCCTTACCAAACACGATTGTGGTCTTGAAATGCTTGAACGAAGGCGATAGAGATCTCAATAGTAAAAGCGCTTTGTCATCATCTTCATACTTCACATCCACCTTTAATAAATTGGTAAAACAATTCTGAAATCTACTAAAATGATCTTGCAGATTTCCACCTTCTTCCATTCGAAGATTAAGAAGTTTACCTTTCAAGAAAAGTTTGTTGGATAAATTTTTACCCCTGTAAACTTTCTCGAGCTTATCCCATGTCTCTTTAGCGTTCATATCCTCGTCAACATTAAGCATCACATTGTCGGCAAGATGTAGCTCAATAGATGCCTTTACGTCCATTCGCTTCCACTGAGCATCTATAGTTTCCGTCGGCTTCTTCTCTACTCTGAGAATAGCATGCTGTAGATCTTGCTGAATCAGGACGTTCTTCATCTTCCTCTGCTATAACGTGAAGTTAACCTTCCCGTCAAACTTCTTGATTATGATGGGCTTCACATCATTGATCTTATCACCCGCCATCTCAAAAAACGCTATGACCAAGCTCTAATACCAAATTATTGATTTTAAACTCTCTTATTGATTGTGTTTTCTTGATAGACTACGGTGATAAACATATAGGATAATGGTATGTGAATATGTGAAATAAAATATGAATGATAAAGAAAACACACCACACACAAACACAAAGAATTTACCGAGGTTCGGCTAACTTTGCCTACGTTCTCATGTGATCTCTCTTGAGAAATCACTAGCACTATGAAAAAAAACGTTTGGTTACAAGAAACTTATTGAAACCCCTTAGCTAATTCCCCAAAACCTTGCTAGAACCTCTCTATCACTCTTGCTCTCTACCCCTTGTATGCTTGCTTTTTTTTTTAATTCCTTGCTAGAATAGGACTCCTAAATCCTCATAGAATACAAAAAGCTAACTTATTACCTAATCATAGTTGATTTGGGATTCTTGAGAAAATATAATTTCCTAATCCCAATAGGAAATTATTTGCACACTTTATTTTCTCCTAATCCAAATAGGATTCCTCCTTAAGTCTTGACTTGGGTTTTGATGAGCCAAAAAACACAACAAACTCATATTTTTTTCCATGTTACTTTATAGTTTATTTCTATACATTAAGATAAAAAGAGGTCATTCAACTCCGTTAACACATTTACTTTCTCTAATCTGAGATTGTTGTTTCCATAAGATCAAGGACTAGCATTCTTACTGAAAAGACTTGTAGGGTAAAAGTGTAAAATAAAGGATGGTATCATTTTCAAATTAGAAAGTAATGCTATAAAAATAACCCAAGTTTGGGTACTTGTTTAATCTAGTGAATTTTCTCTAATAAAAAGACTTGATGTTTCACTTCCTTGGGTTTGATAGCAGTAGTCTAATGCTTCAACTTTGTCGTGTTCCATACATCACAAATTTAACTATATCATGGAAATTTATCTCAAAGTAATTATATGTATACTCTTTTTTCCAAGACATTATAAGGATTTCTAGGCTTTAAATTATTCTAAATATTTCCATTTTGATAAGTAAATTTTGAATATGGTGTAATATCATGCCTCGTACTCAATAATTGCTCTACCTTAAAGTTTGTTATCGGTGCCTCGTACAGGTTCTTTCTCGTCTTGCCCCTTTCGAAAGAGGGATATATGAGGATTACGTGGCAAACTTTTGGTGCACCACATCAATTCTCATTAAGTGGAAGCGATTATTTACAACACAAACATTGAAGATTATTAGCTTAACTGCAACTGTTTTAACTTGCCTACCCTCAATGGTTCAGCAATTACTGGCTCCGAGCAGCAAAGGGTTCCTGTACGGGCTTCTGAATAGTTCTTTGTCATTCTACTTATTTTCTTTCCAAGGTAACTGAAATTTCTTCTATTTTCTTTTGCCATTTGATTTTACACTGGCTTTTATCTCATGTATAAACCTCTTGCATCTATTCCTGAATTAAAATATGCAGTGCATGAGAAATCTATTCTGCTGCCGCTGCTGCCTGCTAGCCTATTAGCGCTGGAAGAGCCTCGTCCTTTTAAATGGTTAACTCATCTTGCCTTGTTTTCCATGTTTCCTCTTCTTTGTCGTGACAAACTGGTTCTACCTTACGTGGCTCTATATGCCCTTTTTACTCTTCTTTATCATGCACCTGGTCAATGTAGTGGAAGAAGCAAGACGAGCAAAACTGATTATTCCTCTGTTGCATCAAACATGACCGGTCTTCTTTATTTATGTTCTTTTATTCTTCATATCGTATACTTAACAATGTGTCCTCCTGAGAAGTTACCATTTCTATTTGAAGCAGTCATAATGCTTCTATGCTTTTCTCAATTCATGTTGTTTGCATTTTACACCAATGCAAAGCAATGGTTGTTGTCAAAACGTTCGATAACAGAAAAGGAAAAGAAGCATATTTGATTCCTTGTGTTTCTGAAATTAGGCTCATACTTGTAGAGCATTTTGTTTGGTTCTTCTCAAACGATTCGAACGCATAGAGCATGTGCATTTTCTTGGTTATTTTTGCCTAGTTATATGTACATACTATTGTAATTGAAATTGTTAATTTGTACTATTGGGTTATTATATGAACTAGCAGAATTCAGCTTCCAAAGGAAATCTTGTGGTGTCATCATGGTTGTTCTTATGGGTTTCTTGGGAGTTGGAAATTGATTGAAATCGCCCGCAAATCACAACATTATGTGTTGCTCAAATCATATTATGTCTATCTATTTCTCTAGTTTCGTTTTATATTTCCAAAAAAACTAAATGATGTGAGATCGAAATCGACAAAATGGGGATTTTTAAAGTGAATACGTATGGTTAAGTATCATTGAATTGAATGGACAAATTTATTTAGGTATGCAATAAAAAAAGAAACCTGTGTAATAGTATAATACTTAATAATGTGACAAACCGATTTATAACAACCATATTAAGTATGAGATGATATATTGATGACCCGGTAGTTACAACTTACAAATCCATAATGTTTATCATTATAGTATATAGTATCGAATGCTTTCTTTTTACACATATTAGACATGTCGGTCCTACTAAAATTGTTCTCTTAAACCAAAGTAAGAAAGACTAAACTATATGAATGGCATTGATGGTTGAGTCGGTCCAATTATTTTTCCTGAGCAATGGAAACAAAAAACAAACCGAATCTGCAACTTGGAGGCCGTACACAGCATCTATGCTATTAACAAATCATTGGGTGCATTTTATGGAGTTTTTATTTTTGAACCTCAACATGAGAATATGTTCTCTGAACCAGAGAAATTCATGTGTACATGTATAATGTCTTCCTTTCCCTCTCCCTTCCTTTTTGACTGAAAATTAACCGGTCAATAAATTCCCTTCCTTGTTTTCTATATGTGTATATTAAAAATTTCAAAGTGCTTTAGCAAAAAAGTACTTTTGAGATTTGAAAGAGCTTCCTATGAAGTTACCTCTCAAATGAAAAATTGAAAACTATCCGCTAAGTGCTTCCCTAAATTGCATTATAAACGTTGTGCTGCCTTGTTGTCACTAGACCCTTATGTTCAAATTGTAACTTGTAAGGCAAGTCATCCAAGTGCCTTTTTAGACTATTTATACAGGAGTCAAATTACACTTTTTTTATTTTTTTATTTTTTTTATTTTTATTTATTTTATTTTAATAACTTGATAGCTTTTTTATTTTTTATTTTATAATACCACTTGCGGCTAGAGATGGCAATGGTTTGGGTTCGGACGGGTTTTGTCAAATCCACACTCGAACCCATGAGACATTTTGCCATCCAAACCCATCCACATGTTACTTGTGAAGTTAAGCGGGTTAAGGTTTAGGTTTTATCCAACGGGTTTTGAGGAAACCCATACCCGTCTACAAACTCATGAAAAATTAAAATTTTTAATATTATTATATCATTTATTCATAAAAAATATTAAAATATTAAAGATTAAAAGAAACTTGAAAATAAAAAAGAAGAATAGAGTAAAAACACGTTTACTAATCATGAATGGATGGAATCGAAATTAAGTTCCACTAGAAAGAGAATAGCGGGAAATCAAAATTAAGTTACTAAATTACATTCATAAATGGTATAGTAATATGTATATATAAAGACGAATTTTTTGTATAAATCACATGGCTAGAATAATATAAATTATTAATTATTTAAACTAATATAAAGATTCATTAAAAAAAAAAAAAACAATATGATTTATGTAAATTAAAAACAAAAGTCAATAATCGTGAAGAAAACGATTGTTTTATTTTTTTAAAGTGAGGATATTTTAGTAAATATATCATGAATTCATTTTTTAATCAGGAAAGGGAACTTGATTCCTAGGGTGGGTGGGAGGAATCAAGTTCCCTTTCCATCAAGAACTTAATTCTTGATTGTTAAGTGAGATCCACAGAATTTAATTCCCTAAAAATTTAGTAAACAGTGGAATTTAGAAATTAGGAACTTAATTCTCTTTTTTAAATAGAATTCATGATTAATAAACACGCTATAAGTAATATTCAACTCATTTCAAGATTACTTTTTAATCGAGAAAAATACCATATATAGAAGTAAAGGGTGAACCATTTACTTATGCTTTTTGCACGTGGGATTGTAGACGTTGAAAAAAAATAAGTAAATGGTTTACTTCTATATAAAGGGTATTTAATATTCGTTGATAGCAAATTTGAAGTGATTTAATATATTTATTTTATTCTTCATAATATTTTCAAGTTTGTTCAAAATTTTAAAAATTAATATAATTACTATTAAATTATTTTAAATATCAAACGGGTTTGCGGGTTTGGGTTTGAATTTGAATTTTTTTCCAAACCCTCACCCAAACCCGAACCTTTGATAGGTGGTTCTATTATCACAACCCAAACCCTCACCCAAAGGATTTGGTTCAGGCGGATCTCACGGGTTCAGATGGAATTATTATCCCTACTTGCGATAGGGGCGGAGCTAGAAAAGTTTGTTGGAGGCTGGATCCACCCGTGACTTACGGTGCGGCGACTCAAATCTAAAATATTGACAAATTGAATGAGAGTCTTTTACCACCAAACCCAATTGGGCGGTGATACCAAATTCTCGAAAGCACTTGGAATTAATATGTAAATAATTAATGGGTAGTCAATGATTAGGAGATTAGGATTCCCTAAACTCTTTCCGCTATTGATGACATTTTTTTAATCTATGTATGTTTTAACTGCAAATACATTAATAATATATTATCTTGAAGAAAAGTAGTTTTAACTTTAATGATGACATTAGTTTTACTATAATGTTAGATATGTTTCACGCACCGACTCACCAATCACTTTCGTTGGATTAATGCATTGATTTTCCAAAGATGATACGGCTATTGATTCTTCAAAAAACTGATTCTATCATATCTTAGAAAGTTTTCGGTAAACTTTTTTGTAAATTTGAAGGTTTGTAAGTTTGAATTGTTTTAACTACTTTCGGCTAGGTTCCATGCATAAGGATTCTTTAATTTCATTCAAGCCCTCTTTAGAAATTTAGAATACATGACTTTGCCCTTTAAAACGCCTCCTCACAAATGCTTTTCATTCTTAAGTTCATATTACAGTACATCTATGTGTTCCATGCATCTTCATGTCCAATATGATTTTGTAGTCAAAAGCGTTTATTCAATATGATAATATCTTGGATTCGAGTCGTCGAACAGCGGATGTTATTTGGATGTTATGTATATATAAAATGAGAAACTAAGTAGCTTAGGTGAGAACAATATATATATATATATATTGATAAAATTATATAAGGAATTAAATGTGAGCTACTCATTTTACATACTTTGACTTGGTATGTATGCACTTGTCAAATAACTTTTATAAATGAGTGGCTCACATTCAATATCCTGATAAAGTTATATAAGGATGTCCTGATAAGAACGGGACCGTATATATATATATATATATATATATATAAAGTCTTGGTTTATGTAAACTTTGTTAAATCTTGAGAAATTTTGAGCACTATGTCAGTGCTTTTTCTTTCGTCACCTCTTTATTACTATTACTGTATCTTTTATAGTTATAGTAACTAGCTAGTTTATAGCATATAAATTAAATTTCTCGTTATGTAAAAGGTTTTATAATCGAGTCATACCCACGTAATGATGCTAGTGAATTTCAGAAAAACTCTAATGAATTTAAAACTGCTTGAGTGTCTAACATACTATAATAGCCTGTATTTTTTATCTCTATGTGTCTTGTGATCAAATTTAGAATAAGTTGCTGTCGTGTTAATTATGTTAATAATCTCCAAATTAAGAAACTTATTGATAGTGGTCCTAATATCTAAATTAAGATAATGATTTGTCATTTCATTACTTGACTTAGAATTCCATGCTCTAAATAATGCAAATCTGAATCAGTTGAACTTTGATTTGAATGCATTAATATGCTTGTATCTTCCTTTATGAATTGGCATCTGAAATCTGAATCATCGTGTCTTAGCTTAAGTTTATTTTTGACAAATTGTTTGTGACTCTGACTCACTACCACCCCTGCATGTAGATATAAAGTTCAAATAAAATAAAGCATTTTGATTTTATTTTATTTCCTTTTTAAGTGTCCAATTATTTACTTTAATTTAATTCAATTACATCAATATTAAACGTAATCAAAAGTAATCACATTAATGTAATTTTGCATAAAGCATACATTTATAATAATATAATTAAAATCATATTTTGAATCATCAGAAGTGATGACTTTTGAGAGAATTACACATCTCCTTATTTATTTATTATTTATTTTTTTGTGAACAAAAATTACCGGTGGTAGCATGCATGTGGAAAACAAGAAGTAGACAACAATGCATGGGTTTAACTGATAATTTATGATTATTTATTATTGCATGTGGGCATTGCATGGTAATGGTATGTCACCACAAACAATGAAAAAAACAATTATATATATAAAGAAATAAATAGAAAAGAAGTTCATGTATCTTCTCATAATTAAATACAAAAGCTCAGAGAAAATATTGTCTCTCAGAGCATGTAAAAAGTTGCATGAAATAAATAAATAAATAAATAAATACTAACAAGCATTATTCCATGAATTATATATATATATATATATATATATTTGTTTGAATCAATGCAAAGAAATGAATTATTAATCCCATGAAAGCATTAATTACTGCCTAATTAATTAGTAATTACGATTCTCTCTGATCAAGAAAATCTGTACATTACTGGTTGACTTGTCGGAGGCATCTTTCTTTTCCAAGTAAATTGACCCTATGAAGTTTGAAGCTTCTATATTCTATCAAGGATTTCTTTAAATATTAGTTTTATTTTATGAATTTGGATTCTCTACACGTCTGATCTTTTAAGATATTATTTAATCTCATAAAACATAAGAATTGTAATAAAGGTGTGGTTAATATATGACTGGTTTCCATAACCACTTTATCAACAACCGATCACATAGTTTAAAAAAGTCAAGAAAAAGATAAGATCATCATAAAATCCAAATCATTTTATATAAGTTTCAAGCTAGAAAGCAACAGCCAAGGCCGCACAAATAAATAAATAAATAAATATAATATGGTTTCTCACAACTAAATCTAATTAATGTTTATTACATCAAAATGGTATACGAAGTCTGGAATAGAGGTGGCCATGATTTCGGTTAAACCGACGGTTTTGCCCACGGTTTAACCGAAACCGTACTTCTAAAAACCGCCCCAAAACCGAAACCGAAACCGAAACCGAAACCGAAATCGGCGGTTTCAAAACCGGTCGGAAACCGATTGAACCGGTTACGGTTACGGTTTCGGTTTGGGTACTTCCAAAAACTGCCAAAAACCGGCGGTTTTTTTATAAATAAAAAAAATTAAAAAAAAAATCGACTAATCAGAAGTTGACACGTGGCTTTTTTTTTGAATTTTTTTTGAAAAACCGAAACCGAACCCAAAACCGTCGGTTTTAAACCGAAACCGTAAAACCGCCGGTTAGAAACCGTGTACCAAACTGGTTTTCCGGTTACGGTTTCGGTTTTGGGTGGCCACGGAACCGAAACCGCCGGTTTCAAACCGAAACCGAACCGAAACCGAACTGTGGCCACCACTAGTCTGGACTATAAGACCTATACATTGTTTATACATAACATGGGCGATGTAAATTGTCGATATATATAATGCAGAAGTGTTTCTAACATATATATATATATATATACGGAAATTTTCCTATGAGGATGTCCTGATAGAATTATATAAGGACATTGAATGTGAGTCATTCGTTTTACATACTTTGACTTGGTATGTATGAACTTGTCAAATCACTTTTATAAATGAGTGGCTCACATTCAATATCCTGATCAAGTTATATAAGCATGCCCTGATAGGAACGGGACCGTATATATATATATATATATATATATATATGAGGATGCTTTGATAGAATTATATAAGGACATTGAATGTGAGTCACTCGTTTTACATACTTTGACTTGATATGTATGGACTTGATATGTATGCACTTGCCAAATCACTTTTATAAATGAGTGGCTCACATTCAATATCCTGATAAAGTTATATAAGCATGCCCTGATAGGAATGAGACCGTATATATATATATATATATATATATACGGTCTCATTCCTATCAGGGCATGCTTATATAACTATATATATACGGTCCCGTTCCTATCAGGGCATGCTTATATAACTTTATCAGGATATTGAATGTGAGCCACTCATTTATAAAAGTGATTTGACAAGTGCATACATACCAAGTCAAAGTATGTAAAACGAGTGACTCACATTCAATGTTCTTATATAATTCTATCAGGGTATCATCATAAGAAAGTTTTCATATATATATATATATATATATATTGATGAAAATGGACTGACATAAAGGGAAAAAGCATCACAAACGATCATATGTTGAAAAACCTAAAGGCAGTATCCAGAAATATATAAATAAAGGAAAAAGAAACAATAGTAAACACGAAACCATAAAAGACAGAGGACGAAGCCACAAAAAACCTAGAGGCATGCATGCCAAAAAAGAAAAACAAAACTAAAAAAACCTGAAAGATTTTCGACCTATATAGTCATTACCAACCAATGAAGAACAGAACGAAGAAGTGGATGACCACTAGGAGTCAGAAGGAATACCCAAAGCATGCTTAAAGAGAGCATCTGGTACCTGATTACCTTCCCTGAAAATATGAGAAACCTGGAACTCCATATACGAGATATGATGAAGGCAACGTTGCCAGGCTTGATGAACACGCTAGGTAACCTGATCAGACTTATCAGAAAGAAGTTGAACCATATAAGAAGAGTCACTCTTGAGCCAGATCCTATGCCAACCCAACTTCCACGTATAATTGACTACTAAAGAAGCCGCAAGGAGCTCAGCCTTAAAAGCAAAAACCTGACCAAGTGGAACAGCGAAGCATGCCTTAACAATTGATCTACAAGTCTGGAAAACACCCCAACAACCCCCTACACCAGGAGAACCCAAATAAGCAACATTTGTGTTAACCTCGATCCACCCCGAGGCCGGGCTGACCAAACCACACTCTTGATAATCGGAGTCTTACCAGGATGACCACTGAGACCAAACTGATAAAGAATCAGCAGATCATCAACACAATTACGTATGCAACCGATCCCTAGACGATTAGTGTCGTAGACAGAACACCAAACAAAAGATAAAACAGCCTTGAAATCAACAGAATTCCCCTAAAAAATCCATTGGTTACGAGAAAACCACACACTCCAAACCATTGCATGAATATCAGCTTTCCACAAAATCCTAATCCGATCACTGAAAGAAACAGGCATGATCTGATGAAAAAAGATTCCCAAGTGTTAACGGAGATACGCTTCTGAAAAGTGGAGAAAATCGCCTTCTAAAAAACAGCAGCAAGAGGGCACTTCAGGAAAATATGATCCACCGACTTAGAACTAGTGCCACAAACACTACACCTGGAAGCCAATTGAAAACCCGACCTGCAAAAACGATCTTCAATGGCGAGCCTATTAAACAAAAGACGCCAAGTTAAGATTGAACGGGAGGGAGGAATAAAGCGAGGCCAGACGTCTCTCCACTAGTAAACCTAAGGGATGTCATGAAACATCCGAGAGTAAGCCTCCTTACATGAAACACTATCATCCTTGGAATGAGGCCATACCAAATAATCTGTCACAGGAGAAATGGCAATCTTCTCGATCCGAAAACAGAGATCTGGAAACCTAGCACGAAAACGATCTTCCAAAATCCATCTACCATTAAGAATGAAGTCAGAAACCCTAGCATGAAGATGCACAACCACAAAATCCTGAATCCCAAGAAGATCCATAATGGGCACCCTAAGCCAGTTATCATGCAAAAAATCTCTCTGGGAATCTTTCACGATAAGCTAGATACCATCCTTAATAAGCTCAGCATAGTTAGACCTAAAAGAAGTCCATGTGACGTAGCCTCCTTGAGGTTTCAGCAGCTACTTAATATACCTTTCACGCAAAAAAGTGAAAGCAAAACTGTTTAAAGTTTAAACTTTCAAGTAAGCTTCCAAAATAAAGAATCGTTCAACAAGGCTAGATCCTTCAAACCAAGACCACCAAAAGCATAAGGTCTACAACAACGGTTCCAATCATCACGGACTAACTTGATTTCCTCGTAAGAACCAATCCATAAGAAATTTTTGATCTTCTTAGTAACCATCTGAATTAAGGAAACCGGCCACTTATAAACCATAAAGGAGCGGACAAAGGAGCGGATAAAGGAGCCAGTAATCACCGAGCGAATCAAAGTAGCCTGACTAGCTAGAGAAAGAGATTTACCTTTCCACCTGGTAAATTTAGACAAAATCTTATCTGCAATGGGCATCAAAATAGACTTCCTAGGCTTACCTGGAATAGAGGAACTCCTAGATAAGAAAAAGGAAATCGATCAATCTGCATCCGACTAAGGGCTGAAGAGATGTAATTCGAGTAGAAAAGACAGAAGATCCAAAAAAGATGGAGGATTTACTCCAGTTAACAAGTTGGCCTGAAATGCAACCATAAACACTGAAAGCTTGCATAACATTCCTCAGATTTTTAGCCGTGCCCCTGCAAAAGATTAGAACATCATCGTCATACAATATATGTGTGGGAGCAGAAAAACCCCTCGGAGAAGAGATAAGCAAAAGATGGACAGACGCCACCATCTTCGAAAGTAAACCTGCTAAGAAAATCCTCATCAATACCAAAAAGAAGAGGAGAAAGAGGATCCCCATGTCTAACCTCTCTCGTGCATCTAAAATAGATAGCTAGAGAACCATTAACCAAAACAGACAATCTAGAAGATCTAAGAATGCTATCAATCCAATCCATGAAGGTTTGAGAGAATCCAAAAGCCCTTAGAACACGATAAAGGAACTTCCAATCAAAGGTATCAAAAGCCTTATGAATGTCAATTTTCATAGCCACATTACCCCTATAGCATTTCTTATAAAGCACATTAACACAATCAGAAGCAAGAGCAATACATCCTCAATATGTCGATCTCTAATGAAACCAAATTGTTGTGGAGAAACAATTCGAGCAGCAACCTAAGCTAACCTGTCAGCTAAGATTTTAGAAGAAATCTTGAAAAGAAAATTACCGAGCATAATAGGATGAAATTGGTCAACAGTGATAGAGTCCCTCATCTTCGGAAGAAGAGCGATAAAATTAGAATTCAAACCTGAAGCGATCATGCCAAAGTGGAAAAAATCCTGAACCGTAAGAATCACATCTCGGCCAACAATTTCCCAACAATGTTGAAAGAAACGACCAGAGAAGCCATTAGGCCCAGGGGTAAAGAGAGCATCCATGGAAAAAACCGCATCATGGATAACATCAGCAAAGGGAATATTTACCAGAAACGAATTCTCCTCATGAGAAATAACGAGGGAACAATGTCATCTACAATAGAAAGATCCAGATCAATTTGAGCCGAATCCGAAGAGAATAAATCCTCATAAGACCTGACAATGTGATCTTTGATAATAGATTAATTATCTCAAATAACACCATCGATCAAGAGTGAAGATAAAATATTTTGACACTGTCTACGCTTGATTAACGATTGAAAAAAAAGATGAATTACAATCTCTTTCCTGTAACCATTTCACTTGGGATCTATCACTAAAGAAACACTCCTGCCTATGTAAAAGCACATCAAGGTTGTGATGAGTACACGACTCAAACAAAAAAGCTCCTTAGAAAATCCCAAATCCGAAATTTAACTCTGAATGGAGCGAAGCTCAACAAACTTCCTAGAGATGGCAGCATTTAGATCAGTAAAAACCTCCCAATTCCAAGACTTAAGAGCCTTCTTGAGATTCTTAAGCTTACCAATAACTACCTGAGGGGGACGACCAAAACAGGGAATGCCCCATACCCTGTGAATCAGGTTCATGAAATCAGGATGGTCCACCCGCATACTCTAAAAACGAAAAGGTCTAGAAGAAAAAAATCTGGGACTCAGCTAAACGAATCCGAAGCGAACAATGATCAGAAATTCAACGGAAAAGAGCCACACAAGAGATATCTTGCCAATAGGAAATGCACCCCTCAGAAACCAAAGTTCTGTCCAATCTCCGTTCAACTCTAGTGCTATTAGAACTACCTCTAACCCAAGTAAAACGAGCATTTTGAGAGCGAACACCAATAAGATTACAATCCTCAATCATGGATTTAAAGTCCTCACAAGAACCCCTAACAGAAGAGCGAGACCCTAAACACTTATGGGCACCCAAAATAGCGTTGAAATCACCAACCACTAACCAAGAGGGAGAAAAAGAGCTAGCCATCTCCCGTAGAGAATGCCAAAGCACCCTGCAAACCGAGGCAAGGGTACTAGCATAAACAAAAGTGTACCAATGAATAAGAGATCCTATGGAAATGGAGATGGTCAAATGCTACTTATGACACAAAACTATTTGGATATCAGCAAAAGAATCACAGCAAAAAACCCAAATAGACCGAATCAATCAACCCCAATCGTTCATACCCACCAAACAGAGACCAAGAGAGGACCAAAAACTAGCAGAAATCGAATCAAAAGCCACCATGGACTCAGAAATACAAACCAAAGAAAGCCGATGGGAACAATATAAATCTTTGAGAAATCATTTCGAAGAGTTGTTCCCAATACCACGACAGTTCCAATAAAGGATACTAATCATGAGAACTATTGGAAGGAGTTCGAAACTTGGACTTATATGACTCCAATCTACATTTGATCATCATGTTCCTCTGTTTAACATCATTAAGATCCAAAATCTCAGCTTCCACCTGTTTAGACCAAGGAGCATCCGCAACAAAACTAAGCTCAGTATGAGAGTCCGTCAAAATGGAATCCGATCGAAAGACCCGAGAAGAGCTGATCCCATATAGCTGAAAAATCCGCTCAACAGACTAACTGGGATCACCCGAAGATAAAGGAGTCATAATCATACCACCCGAAGAAACCACAACAGTAGGAATAGGAGAAGCCTCGCGAGGAAGATGGCTACAGACTTGTCGAACAGTAGGAACATCTAGTAAAGGAATTGGAACTAGGCTTCCAACATTGGAAGAAGGTCTAGAAAGAGAGGTACACGAAGAAGACGAAACCGAAGCCGAAGAAAGACTCCAAGAGGCTAAATGAAAAACCACCATTGAATCAACATACCCCAAATCTTGAGAGATAACGGCAAAAGCATTAGATACCGGGACCTCTTGGACTGACTTATCAATCGAACGATAAATCATCTTAGAAGACAGATGGCGAACTAGCTGAAAAGCTGGCTCCTCAACAGAAGCATCAGCCATTGGATGAGGAGATTTTTCGGCACTAGCAACAGGAACCGATTTGTCCCAATGACATGAACCGGGCAGATGACCAATGGAGGAACAAATGGAGCAAAATGATAGCAGGTTTTCATACTCCACTGAAATGAAAGAGCTATGAAGCTCATCCCTATATAAAAGAACCGAATATGGAAGTAAAACAGAAATGTCAACATCCACTAAAACTCTGGCAAAATGCCCAAAATCATTATCAATAGTAGCCTTATCCAATCTCAGCAGAACTCCAATGCATTTAGCCAAATCAAAGATGATTTTTGGATGCCAGTATTCCTAAGCCAAATCATAGAACCGAACCCAAACATGAGCGTTAGTAGACTTCTGTTGAGACGGATTAAAATCTGGAACCCAAGGCTGAAGGCGGAGAACCCCTGGCTTTATGTTAACATAACCCATACCCCAAACCTTGCTTTTGTTCCCAGGAGAATTCAAAATGATCTGAAAATAGCCTTTCCCTAAAGATATAAGTCTCCAATCTGTAGAAATCATCCGGAACTTACTAAGCTTAATTTTAAGGTCAACAAGTTTCCGAGGACGCTCACCCATAGAAAGAACCACGCACTCGATAAGTGCGTTCTTGCAAAGCTCTATTCTTGATTGATAAACCACCAGATCAACCTGAAAAGACACAAATCCTCCTTTTTTCAAAGGCGCAGCAGTCATAGGGAAGGACTCAACACAAACTTGGAGAGACTTCAAAAGATCCGCATAAGACTTGCCACCCATAGACAAAGGATTAGAGCACATAACAAGACCTTGAACCGAACTGCCAATATTAACTAGATTGTCACCCAAAATAGGTATAGAAGACACATTATCCAAACTACACCCTCCACTACTAGGAATCACCGTCCCCTCACCACCAAGATGACCAACATTCGATTTTGAATGCGTAGAGGACAACAATGTGGCCTCTAAAAACATGGGATACTCCACAAACAAGGTAGGAGAAACCATGATCCGGAAGACAAGAGAAACAATCTAAAAGAGAATAAATAATAAAATAAAATAACCAACTAGAAGAAGCACTAACCAGAAGAGACAGCCAAACCAGCCACCGGAGATGCTGAAAACAGAATGCAGCGGCGCCGACGACAAAAAAAAAACCCCAAACCAACTGCACAGCAGCAGACCACACAAGGAATTAATCAGAATTGCACAGCAGCAGACCACAAAGTGCAAAAGCAGCAGACCACGTAAGGAATTGCCCAGCAGCAGCAAGCCAATCGTCGCATAGCAGTAGCAAAGAACAAGGAAGACGTAGAAGGCTGTCAAGAACAAGAACCAGCTGCGCCGACGACGAAAAGGACGCAGCAACAAACCACGCCAAACTGAAGCACTACAGACCACGCACAAACAGGGACAGGAAAACGAACCAGACAGCAAAGACACCAGCCATGGCAACGACTGCAGCAAACCAAGCCCAGAAAAACGAACCAGAAAACTTGAGAAGAAGAACCACGACCAGAAAAATCTGATGCAGAAGAAGAAAACAGAAAACGAAGAAGCAAGAAGTGCAACAGAGAATAGTTCACGTCCAAAAAATAGCAGTAACAGCAGAAAGAGACCAAGGATTAGAGGAGATCGGAGAGATCATCCACCACACCGGAAAGAGACCGGCAACGACGCCGGCTTCTACGATCAAACCAAACTACGTGAAACCCTAAAAACCCAAGCAGCCGTCCATGCAAAAACTTGTAGTTTTTCTTTTACACATATTTTTTAATATGTAATGCTACATATCCCACCAATAATCTTACCATTTCCATCCCAAAAAACGTGACAGCTGAGGTGTCACTTGGTGATTGGATACACATTAATTTATATTTATCTCTCTTACCCATATATTCACTCACCAATTAATGTTTTTCCATTTACCCATTGACACTTTAGCTGCCATATTTGTTGAGATGGAAATTGTGGGATTATAAGTGGGATATTTAGCGTTATTTTTTTTTTTTTAATAATCTAATTTTCTTATATAAACTATTAAAAGCTTAGAGAATAGAAATACAATTCGAAACTCGTAACATCATAATGTATAAAAGGGACATGCTACTTAGCTAACCCAATCTCGTCAACATAGTAATAATCTTTTAAATAGTTAAAAATAAGTTAAATATTTAGGCGAATTGTAAATAACCTGAACATTTGATGAAATATCAAATCAAACACTATAATTTAAAAAATATAAAAATTATAAAAAAAAAAAACCTCATAGCCGAAGTTGATTATTAGTTGACTTCAGTTAAATATAATATAATATAAGTATTTAAATGATCTTCTATGTAACTGAACTAAAAAAACAATTAAAGATAAATCAAAATATACTAAAAATAAGATTTAGGAAAAAATATATATAATATTTTTTTAAAACGTTAAAAATATATTATAATCAATCAATATAAAAAATCATTAAAAAAAATATATTACATACAATAAAAAATTATTTTAAGATATAAAACTATATGGAGGAGAATATGTATGTCTTATCCATATTTTTGTTTCTAAATTAAATATTATTTATTATTTATTATTTATTTTTAATTTTAAAGATTTTTTATTCATAATATATCTTATAATTTTTTTAAGAAGTCGATGTTGTTATTATTATTATTATTATTATTTAATTTTTTATTCGGTTAGTAAATGATCTAGATAACATATTTCATTAGATTTAACTAAATTAACGATAAGATTTTTAACTGATTTTTTAAACCATATGATTTTATTTGACATTTCATCCTTATATTTATTATGTATATGAATTTTGCTATTATACAAGCTGAGTCCCAGCGGCGGCCCACCCCTATGTATATGATAAAAAAAAAATCCAAAAAAAAAAAAGTTTAAACAATACAACAAAAAAAAAAATATATATATATATAGAACCTGGCCCAATTCGTTTTATTCTAGTACAAAACCTAATTTTTTAAGAGTAGCGATATTTACACCTAAGGGTGTGCGTTTTTGGTTTGGTTTGGGTTGAAGCTCAATGTTAAACCAAACCAATATAGATCGGTTTGGGTTTTGGCTATATTTCAACCCAAACCAAACCAATGTGATTTTTCAAACTGATCAAAACCAAACCAAACCAAAAAAAGGTCGTGTTGGTTTGGATAGGTTTATTGCTTTATATTTAAACTAAAATATTTTTTTTGGTATTATATTATAAAAACTATTTAAATAAAAAATCATAACATAAAATATTAATTATATATACATGTATATATACCCTGATTAAAGACATGTTTGACAGTATCTATGCTTTTAAAACCCTAATACATTAATCAATCAGAAGAATTGTATCAAAACAAATAAATAAACTGTAAAAACTTAAAGTAATCGGTAAAAGTTATAAAACTTGGACTGAATAAAAAACATAGATGGATTTTATATTTTAGTTTTACTTTCTAAAATATGTGGTTTGGTTTGGGTTGGTGAATTATTTCACTCAACCCAAACCAAACCATCTTTAATCAGTTTGTCTAAAAGACAACCCGAACCATCCATTTTTTATATTTGTAATCGAACCAACCCAAACTTTATGGGTTAGTTTGGTTCGATTTGACGGTTTTTTGCACACCCCTATTTACACCCCTAAAAAACTGTATGTGCACTCTTTTTTGTTTATACACCCCATTAAAATTTTTTAAAACATTATATTTTGTAAGTACACCCCGCATATTACCCAAATGTCCTTTATCTTATTTTTTTGAATAAATGTTTTAAATTATAAGTTATAAGATAATTAAAAGGAAAATTGAAAAAAAAAAAAAAAGTTTGGACCAAACCTCCTCCCATGCTCCCAGAAACAAAAAATATTCATTCTCCAGATTAGTTTTTTCTACGGATTGAAGATGGTGAAGGCGACCTTAAAAAAAAATGGGGTGAATAAACAAAAATATTTTTCTTATACTTTTCTTTTAACTTTTTAGTTTAGTTTTTTTAATTAAATTCAAAAATATATTTTTTTTATAATATTTACTTTCTTTTTTTTTTTTTTTTGAGAAAAATTATAACAGTAATTAATATTTATAGTTTTAAAATAATCACAATTTAAATTAAAATTAATTAATAAATAATATTTTAATCAAAATATATATTTTTTGTTTTGTTTTTATATTCGTATGAATAATTATAATATTTGTTAAATATTCAAAAATATTACATATTTTATGAATATGATATACAAGATATATTTATCTTAATCATTTAAATAAATTTATTTAGGGATACTTTTGGAATTTTAAAAATATATTGATTTGGGGTGCATATACGATTTTAGAGGGGTGCAAATATCGTTACTCTTTTTTAAAGTTTCATAATTTCCTATCACCTATTACCTATATATTATTCAAAGACAAAAGGGGTGGGGGACAAAAATCATCGATTTTTTAATTTTAATTTTTATTTTTGGATGAAGTGGGGATGATTTTGTTGGTATAAGGCCCATGTTTTAGATTTTGCCTAGGGGCCTAGGAATTGTCAAGACCAACAGTGAGTCAAGCTCCCTATGGTTTAGTGAAGTTGGGCTTTTAATAAATTGATAATTAATTTTGAAAAGCATGTGAAAAATAACATGTGGCAAATTAAATTGCACTAGAAATTTATCATGTAAAGATCGACATGCATCCGACTTAGAATACCGTCAAAGGTATTGAGCATAAAGGTACTACGACTTCATCAATTCATACAGGTCAAGGTTAATCGGGCAGACTCCTCATATGTCTATTTTTGTAAGGAGTCCTGAAGTCATGATGAAATACCCTATTCCCTAAATTTTTCTTAGACCAAAAACGGACGAGTATCTAACCGAAATCCAGGATGAGGAGGAAGCTAGACTCTTAAATATGGAAAATATATCATATTTTAGTGTTGTAGGGTTTGTGATGTATGCTATGATAAGCACTAGGCCTGATTTAGCACAAGCCATTAGTGTGCTATCTAGGTATATAGCCAATCCAGGGAAAGGCCATTAGAATGCCATGAAATGGTTTCTTAGGTACATCAGATCTACCACTTTTGTAGTGCTGAATTATGATTGTTCTAATAGTATGTTAGATTTAGTTGGGTATGTGGACTCTGACTATGCATGTGATAGAGATAAGAGGAGGTCTACCACCTCATATTTCTATACTATTGTTGGATGTTGTATTAGTTGGAAAATCCAACTACAATCAGTTGTGGCACTTTCCACAACTGAGGTAGAATACATAGCTGTCACCGAAGCAATAAAGGAAGTCATTTGGCTTCAAGGTCTTCTAGGTGAGATAGGTGTACTTATAGGTAAAGCTGTCATTTTCACTGACAGCCAAAGTGCTTTGCACTTGTGTAAAAATCTCATGTTCCATGAGAGAACAAAGCACATAAATGCCAAATACCATTTTATTAAAGATAAAATTTCTGAAGGTATTGTTGAGGTGGAAAAGATATCCACCGAAGAAAATCCAGCTGATATGGGAACTAAAGTTGTTCCCTATAGCAAGTTTAAGTATTGCTTGAACCTGCTAAAAATAGGTGATTATGACTGACTTGTTTTTTGAGTTTTGAGCAGGTACCTCACAGAAGTTCTCTTCACTATATGGATGATGTTGGGCTAAGGTGGAATTTGTGATGTTGTTAGCCTAACATGAGCTATTTTTTAGAAGCCCAAATCAACAACCCAAATAACAACACAACCACTAGCAGCCCATTTGATTTATAGCCATAATTAGCTATTCTTCTCACTTAACAAAAACGGTGGTGTTTTGAATCCTATCAGATGGATTTTGTTGGATTGATAAGGTCACGTGAAGAAATCCAATGTAGCAAGGTTTGATTGGTAGCTCAGATTACACATGTGACTATTCTGATCAGGCTATATAAATGAGTAGGATAGAGAAAGCAAAATATGATTTTCAAATTCAAATTTGGGTTTCTTTTTGCTCTTGTTTTCTCTGTTCTCTCTTAAAAGTTCTCTTGAGCTCTCTTTTGTGATATTTGTAATTCTTGGTGAATCCAAGTGATTTTCTCTATAATCTTTTTATGATTATTGTGTTTAGAGAGTGTTTAAAGTGATTGTATACATTTTCTGAAGAGAGTTGAGTGATTATTGTTGTTTAATTGCAGATCGAGAGTTAGGGTTTAGGTCTAGTTACTTCGTGGTGACAGATCTAGTGATCTTAAGTGTTACTAGTTGTGTTGGTGTGTATTTGGGTTGTGATTTGGCTTGTAAAACATTGATATAGTGGAAAGAGCTTCTGAGAGGAGCTCAACGTGAATGTAGACTCGTTTTGAGTTGAGCCACGATAATCTTAGTGTAGCTTCTATTTCTGCTGCTTCTCTGTTTCATTTGCTGATTATGTTGTGTTGATTCAAATCAATTTTCAGGTTCATATATTCTCTTGTTTATTTTCGCAAGTTCTTGTGATAGATCCAAATTCGTTGGTACGTATTTTATTAGGTATTTTTATCTGTTTTGTTGTGTAAGTATTTCTTGCAGGTAACAAAATAATGAGTTGTGAGAGTGCTTTGTATAGACCTGGTTCTACAACAAGGTGATTGTTGAATAACTGATTCCATGATTTGAGATGATTTTGTCTGTAATCTTTTCTTTCTTTATTTCGTTCTCTTGAAGGACTTATTGTACATGTATTTATATATTTAGTATCTCTTCAATAGAAAATTACGAGAGTTGATTGCTAAAATCAAAAAGGCTTTTCATGGTATCATAGCCCTTACCTGTAAACCTTGAAGCCTTTGAAAACATGTTTTTAGCCTCACCCTCAAATACCAAAGAACCAAAACTTAAAATCCTATCTATTCACCAATGCTCCGGTTTGATTTCTTTCACACTAAACACTACAAATTTTCTTTTGTAGCAAAACTAGATTATTCTCTTGATCCCCAGCCTGGGTGTTCTTCACCATGTCACTAGTGAAGAAAAACCATATGAGTAGATCACTGATGACAAAGGAAGCAAAACTCCCAATCATGAGTTCTTGCTTTGGACGAATTGTTGGGGTTTTTGTCCTAAAGCCTGTAATTTGTAAATGTGAATTGAACATAAATAAAAGAAGTAGTTTATTCATTCAAATTATCTCATACATTTATATATAATATGTGTGCTTAACATCTAAGATTGCCGGATGTAATCTCTAACTGAGTATATGAGTGTCATATACATAGGTATTCAGTTTGAGATGAGCAATCTAAAGAGTTTGTAGATAGCGAATAGAGTTGGGTATTTTATTTGTGGTTAATTTACAGTTGCGGTCCATTCTGTAATGTATGATGGTCTTTAACATAGACTATTCATATAGTGATATGAGAATGAAGGTACCTTATATGATATAATCATATAGGACTAGGCCATGATCTATATGAATCTCTCACCAAGATCCGTTACAAAATGAGATTCATATATATCAACAAATGATGGCTATATATGGGTGATCTTAATCCTAAATGTGTTATGACTCCTTTAGATTAGATCGTGATTTTTGATATACCATAGGTGAGATCAGAGTTGCATTCCCGGTCAATAACTTCGTATGTTGGAATCGCGGTTTGGCTTGTGGCTGGGAAGGTTTGTACACAATAGTGGAATCCACTCCTTCTTTTGAGAAGTAGATGGTAGTTCTCTTAAGGGTTGATTCGGGGCTTGAACAATATGAGCGATCTCCTAATTCCGTAAGGAATGTAGGATTTATTGTTCATTAGAGAATCAATGGTACTTAATGAAAATATATAATTATAGGGGTATAATGGACATTATGACCCAGCTCTTATTATGAACTACTTGTGGATGATTATACCATATGTAATAGCTATATCGATGGACACCAAGAGTTATTGGTTTATGTAAAAACCTCTACAGTTGAGAGAGTGCAGCTTCAGGTTTTTAGTGGAATAACACCGAAGTCAATAATCATGAAATATTAATTAAAGAGTTTAATTAATTATTTCTAAGGATTACTGGAGCTCAAAATACTGTGGGTCCATTAGGTCCCCTTGCTAGCCCGATCGATTTAGGTAACAAGGGTCACTGTTAATTAATTGGATTGTCTAATTAATTGTGTTACGAAAGTGACACGTATTTATTTGGGAATTAATTGAATAATGAGATTATTTAATTAATGAATATTAGTGATTAAATTAATTAAATAATTCGATTATTTAATTATGAGATTAATCATTAGTTGGAGGATGTTGATTGATATTTTTGTTTAAATGAAGATAAGATAATTTGATTATTTTATTTTTATTAAATTATATCAAATTTGAATTTAAAAAGTTTAAATTCGAAGTTATTAATTATCCTTATAGATATTAGATATTTTAGTAATCAGTTAAAATATATATTCGATATATAGTTTTGGAAACTGATTGACTAATTAACATACACTCACGCATCAAGTGAAAAAAGAGAAACGGGGTGTGCGGCAACTTCTTCTTAGGTGGCTGCATTCTATACAAAAAAGTAAAGAGTTGCTTCATGTGTTTCTTCATCCTCCTTGCTCCTGTGTACCGTGATGCGCCCACACACCGTTATCAATCTCAGGTCGTAGCGAGGAGGATCTTGTAGTTCAAATCAGGGAGCAGATCGAATTAAAGAAGAAGGAGCCTCCAACGCTGTTATGAAATCGTTTCAGCTTCTTTGTTGTTTTCGATTATTACTGTACAATTAGGTTTACTTGATGATTGCATAAAAAAATTTAAAATCCTTCTACAGCACAATCTGTAACCCTAGGTTCCTACACGAACAATGATGGACTTCTAACTTCTTGGTTACTTGGAACCATGAAGGAAGTGTTAAGCATGATTCTTGGAGTAGACACAACATTTCAAGTTTGGGCTTCCCTTGAAGAACAACTATTGTCGTCCACGGTGGAGAAGGAAGGTCATTTAAAGAATCTTTTGATGACTATCAAAAGAGGTTCAAAATCACTTGAGGGATATCTCAAGGAGTTTAAGTCACTATGTGATAATCTTGCTGCCATAAAAAAGCCTGTCTCTGACCTCGACAAAGTTGTTGGGATTTATGCCCTAAAGCTTGTAATATGTAAATGTTATAAATTCAATAATTAAAGAAGTAGTTATTTCATTCAAATATATTAATATCTCCGTTTATTATATATGCAAACATCCAAGATTGCCAGATGTAATCTCAAACTGAGTATATAAATGTCATATATAGAGGTATAAAGTTTGAGACATACAATCTAAATAGTCTGTAGAAAGCAAATAAAGTTAGGTACTTTATTTGTGGTTAATCTACAGCTGTAGCCCATTCTGTATTGTAAGGCGGTTTTATCCTAAACTACTCATATGGTGTTATGAGAAATGAAGGCACCTTATATGATGTGATTATATAAGACTGGACCATGATCTATATGAATCTGCCACTAAGATCCATTAATTGAAAAAAATCATATATATCGACTAATGATGGCTATATATGGGTGATCTAAATCCTGAGTGTCTTAATGACTCCTTCAGGTTAGATCGTGGTTTTTGATTTACCATGGGTGAGATCAGAATATCATTCTCGGTCAATATATCTGTATCTTGGAATCACTGTTTAGCTTGTGGCTAGGAAGGTATGAGCACAATAGTGGAATCTACTCCTTCTTGCGAGAAATAGACAAGTAGTTCCCTTAAGGATTGATTCAGGGCTTGAACGATTAAGAGCGCTCTCCTTCTTCCATAAAGAAATGAATGATATAATCATTCAAGAGAATCAACGGTACTTAAAGGAAAAGATATAATCAGAGAGGTATAACGGATTTTATGACCTAGCTCTAATTATAAACTATTTGTGGAGAATCATACTATATGTAATAGCTATATCAATTGACACTGATAAATTGGTTGTGTAAAACATCTACAATTACGAGAGTACAACCTTGGGTTTTTAGTGGAATAACTCCAAGGTTAATAATTGTGAAATATTAATTAAAGAGTTTAATTAATTTTTTCTAAGTATTATTGGAGCTCAAAACTGTGGGTCCATTAGATCCCATTGCTAGCCATATACGATTGATAATAACAAGGCTCACGGAGAATTGGATGATCCAATTAATCGTGTTACGAAAGTAACTTAAAATATATTTTGGGAATTAATTAAATGATGTGATTATTTAATTAATATATTATTTAATTGTTGAATTAAATATTATTAAATAAAATGATTATTTAATTGACATATTAATAATTAAGAATTATTAATCGTCATATGGAGGTTTCAGTTTCTAACCTTGACAAGAGCAAAAAATAATAAATGATTATTTTTATTTACTCTAAATAGGTCAAAGGTTCAAACCATAGTAAAAGTAATAATTAAAAAAGGATTTGGAATCCTATTTTAATTTGGATTTACTAAACCCTAGGTTCCTAGTATATAAGATATACTTATCAGGAAAAAGAAAATATTCTGAACCCTACAAAGAACAGAGGTGGATAGCAACTATAGAGGAAAAAAGAAAAAAAAAAGATAAAAAAAGAAAAAAAGTTTTCTCTCAATTTAGGGTTGGCCGAATTCATCAAGAAGAGCAAGGTGTTGTCTTCCGGTTCTCTCAAGCCTCCATTCAACCGCTCCTGGAATCTGTGATATGTTCACACACATAGTTGCTAGATCGCGGGACATAGCTAGGAATGTTTAATGGTATTGGATCGAAAAGAAAACGAAGGAGCATTCTTCAATGGTATGAAAACAAATCTCTTCCTCATATTCGTGTATATACAAAAGGTCTCAAGAAGACAATAGAAAAATTTTGAAACCTATCGTTCTTATTTATCTTGATTAATTTCGAACCTTTTCCGTTGCGCGACTTACAAAAGTATTTCAGTTTTCTCATGGTTTAGGTCTAAAATACATGGACTTTCACACAACCATGTTATCCAAGCATCTCTAGCACACTTAAGCCTTTTTCAGTCAACGAGGTGGTCGTGGTCGAGGCTGTCGTGGTGGAGGAGGAAACTTCAATTCTTGTGGTAGAGGTTTCACTCCCACAAGTAGATATAATGCTCAAAACAAGCAAGAAACTTGGCAAAACAATAACAACATGAATCGGTCTCAACCAAAAGACAAAAATTCTATTGGACAGCCTCAACATTCCAATAACACATGAAATACTGGTAAAATTCCTAGTCGAAAATGTGGAAAGAATAACTATCTTGCTATAGATTGTTGGTGCAGGTTTGACTACTCATACCAATCCGGGGATTTTCCTCAACAAATTGATGCTTTTACTCTCATTGATTCCACTGATCAGACTTTTTATACGGATTCAGGAGCAACTGCACATATGACAAATGACGCAGTTAATTTGTCTTACATACGACCTTATAATGGAAAAGATGTTATTTATGTTGGAAACGGAAATTCTCTACCTATTTCTCATATTGGTGATGCTAGTGTTGGCAAGATAAATTTAAAAGATGTACTTGTGCCTGATTTGACCAAAAACTTGTTGTCAGTTGGGAAATTTACATCTGATTATATGTGCACTTTGAATTCACTGATTCTGGTTTTGTTGTTAAGGATCGAAACCAAAGGATGATAGCGAAGGGGCATAAAAAGGAGCAATTATATACCCTGGATAAATATTCTCAAGAGGCTTTGAACGCAATAAAGCAAGGTGGTTCCTTGAAAATTTGGCACTAGAGGCATGGACACCCAAACTCTAAGTTATTGAATTTGTTGAGGCAAAAAGAAGTTTTAGATGTTACTCGTTGGACCTATAAATCTTATGTATGTGTTAGTTGCCAGTTAGGAAAAAGTTGTAAACTGCCTTTCAATAACCTAAATAAAATATCAAAGCTTCCTCTTAAGAAAATTCACTGTGACCTATGGGGACCAACTCCAATAGCCTTAAATCAACATTTTCGTTTCTATGCAATTTTTATTGATGACTTCTCTCGTTTCACATGGTTATATCCGTTATGAAGGAAATATGAGTTTTTTGATTGCGTCCAAAAATTTCAAAAATTTGTTAAAAATCAGTTTGATCGAAGGATTAAAATCTTTCAATGTGGTGGTGGTGGAGAATTTAGTTCGAACTCCTTCTTAGAATATCAAAGAATGTAGAATTGATTTGCATGTTTCATGTCTAGGAACCCCTGAGCAAAATAGTGTAGCTGAACATAAACACCGACACATTGTTGAAACAACATTAACCATGATTTTTAATGCCAATCTTCCATTATCATTATGGGTTAATGTTTTCCTCACAGCTGTTTACTTAATTAATCGCTTGCCTTCCTCTGTTTTGAAGAATGAGAGCCCTTACTACAAACTCTACAATAGACAGCCAGATTATAGAGGTTTGTGGGTGTTGGGATGTCAATGGTTCCCTTCCTTACGACATCAAGGCGGCTCAAAATTTACCATGAAAACATACCCATGCGTTTTCATTGGTTACAATCTCATTCACAAAGGTTTTAGATGTTTAGAACCTAAGACGAGACGGGTGTACATTTCTCGACATGTAGTGTTTAATGAATGTGTGTTTCCTTTCAAACCAGAAAGGGAAATCGTTGAATCTCCACCGCTCATAGTTTCAGAATTTCCCTCATATGATGAATGGATTTCTCCACCCCAAGATAAACAACAAATCAAAGAATGTGCTCCCTCAAACTCCAACAACTTGTCGAAGCAAAATTCTGAAGATATGAACTCTGATCAAACTAATGATTTTTCTTTTTGTAATTCAAATTGTCTTTCAGGAAATGAAGCACAGAATGTAGAGGAAAATCAGGAAAGTCATGAGCAGCAAAATGTGTCATCTGAAGGAGAGTTAATTTCAATTTTTCAAAATGGTGAAAGATGTTAGGTTTTTGGTTTGTCTTGGCATGCATTCCATATCAAAACAATGTTTTCTTGTATTGTTTAGTGGTCTTAGATTTGATGATTCAAAGCTTCAAAGAAAGACTTGGCCACAACTCATGCAAGATGGAGTCTTCAAAGAGAAATGCGCTTAGTTGCACAATAAAGGTAATTTAGACTTCATTCCTTTTACAAGGCTTAGGCGCACACACACACACACATATGGCATTCATTTGTGTCCCTGCATAGTTGAACAACATTTATTTAACACTTTCACACACTTGGCAATATATGCTTATACATTAGATTTAAATTCATAATCATTGGAAAATGCATGTTCTATGACTAAGTCTAGGAAACGGCATATGTGTGTGACTTGGTGTCTATTTATTTTCATTTTGTTGTTTTTGGACTTGAAAATGATCTCTTATGATTCCTTATTGAGTCCCGATCATTTTAGTTATTCATTCATTAGGTTTCGAGTCCAAACGATGTAGCTAAGCTAAGCTACGCTACTTTACGTTCTTATTTGTTGAGTTGTCTTCGTCATCGTTTTCCGAGATGAATTCTCAACCTTTTTGTAACGTTTTGTAGTCTTCATCGTGCGTGAGGGAGTTATGATTCATAATCCGAAGACTGATTCAAAATCGGAGTTCGGAGGCCCGAATACTATCAAAGAATGCGAGAGGTGTGCGAGAGCAGTAAGCATGGCCAAAGGCCATGACTTGGAAGCCACATGTGCCACACGACTGAGATGCCTCTTTGCCCATGTGTGGCACACGCGCCCCACATATGGAGGTGGCGTGTCACCTTCTGGTTGGCCCGTATTTTCCCTCTCTTGAATCCTTTCAAAAGTTCTCTTTTCCCTCCCATTCTTTCCAAGAAGAAAAATTAGAATTTCATATATGCAGAATTTTCTCTCAACTTTTTCTCACCTTCCAAACACTATAACTTTCTCATACAAAGTTGGAATTAAGTGATTCAAGTTGGAGATTGTTTGTAATCAATTCCTCTATCTTTTCCAAATGGTCTTGCAGTTGTTTGATCGATTTTCTAGTGGTTTTACATAGAAAACCGAACCAGCTAGTGATCTTAAGGTAGTTGTCATATCTTTGAGATTTCTTCTTTGATAACCTTTAATTTGCTTGGGGTTTCTTCTTCTATATGTATGTATATGTATGTTGAATGCTATTGAGAAAGATATCTTCATAATCAAACCTAATCAAAAGTCTAATTAGAGACATATGTGAACTAGTTTCTTTGATTCTATGTTTTTCACATGATTGAGAATTGTATTGTTATTAATTTGATATCTATGATTATTTGTGACTTGATTGAATCATTTTATGATTAATAATCCTTGAAATGTGCTTTGATCCTTTGATTGATAAAATCTAGGATTAATGCTTATGTATGTGTTTTTAGAGACATCTAGGATTTAATTAATTTATCATTATATAATTGCTCTAAATCTTTGGCTTGAATATTCTTCGAATACATTTTATGATTCTAGAATTTTTATGTATGTTTATAACATCTTGAATATGTGCTTCATGAATATGATTTATTCAATTGTTATTTGTGTGAATGAAAACTATGAGCTAATTGTGTTAGGTGTTTTTCTCATGATCTAGGTTTAATTCATATTTTGCATATAGACTTTTTTACGTGTTTCCACATGTTTAGGTCTAGTTGTTCCATAGAATGTATTAATCACATGTTCTATGTTGTATTGCTTGTTTGCATTTGCATTCACATGATCACATTATGAAACCCTTGTAAAAGGCATGAAGTCTTGGCTAGGACAATGCGTCCGGATAGTCAAGCAAGGAAGACTTGGTCAGGACAATGCGTCTGGATAACCGAGCAATGAGACTTAACTAGAGTTATGAGGATTTGGATAGTTAAGCAAGAAGTCATGGCTAGGATCATGAAGGTCAGGATAGCTATGCAAAGGAGGCTCTCTAGAGGCTTGAGTGCCTTGGATAGAGAGTTGGCCACATTATTGGTAGGTCTAGGCATATGGATAGACATAGACTCTAATAGAGCGGGATACATGGGATGTGTATACATTCTTGAGGAATTTCTAATCTTCCATCGATGTTGGTTTGGTATGTTGTCCAATATATGGTGGCTTCACATCATTGAGGGATTTCATACTTTCAAATAAAGTTGGGTAGACATAAACTTCAATAGGAAGTAGATCTAGGTTGGTCACTTTTGAGGAATTTCTAATATATCCTCCAACATATGTAGTACCCAATGGTTGTAGTTCAACCCATGAATGTTTCCTCATTGGAGGTTTTACCATATTAAAAAATCTCATGTGTCAATTCTTTCTATCTCTCTTTTATATATGTTTATGTGTATGTTTTATTCTTGTAGTACAACCTTCACTTGTGATGTATTTGGAAACAAGATTTTGTTAAGTGTGAGATGTAAGCACGTCATGTTGATCAAAGTTGTAAATATAATTCTTTTGTATATTGACTTATTTGTGTATAGTCATATATTGATTAGTACTTGTACATATTGGACATAATTGTGAATACAAGTATTCTTTGTTTTAGTTTAATATATTTTCTTCACTAAGTTGTAGAGTTTTACTTAGTGTACTTACATTGTAATATTCAAAGTACAACTTGTGGAATTTGATCTTTATTGAATATCTTGTATATGAGATACATGGTTTGTTGTTATATGTTTTTGTAGACTAAGGGTGGTGAATTGAGCATACATGTGTTAACTGTTTTCTCAGAACAATCATGTTAAATATTAATTTATATGCTCATCATGGTTTTGATATAAGTCACGAAAGAGTTTTTAAAATTAGAGTCTCAACCTATTCACCCCCCCCCCCCCCCCCCCCCTTCTAGGTTGTTTAGTATAACCTTGTAGGTATTTTCAAAAGAAGATCTCCACACAATGAATTTAATGCAGATTCTTCAATTCTTTGTGTTCAACATTTTTTTAGTCCCAAAATAAAGAAGTTAATAAGCACATGCCCACCAAATCTGCACCAATTACCAGAGCAAATAACTCTCCCACTCAACTGGAAACTAAAGATGACCATGTGCAAAATATTGACACCATAGTTGTTGCATCTTCAATCATTCGACCCACACGCATATGACGTCAACCGTAACATCTTGATGACTTTGTACTTGACAAATCTTTATCGTTTCATCATCATCGGAATCAAGCGATGGTCATTTCTCACGCATCCACCACCGGCATATCTGAACTGAAGACTCTGAGAACAACCTTGAAGGACTCGAGATGGATGGAAGCCATGCAAGAAGAACTCAAAGCACCTGTTAGGATTTAGATTTGTATTGGCTTGATTCCATTACAAAACTCTCTTTATTTGTAATGGTTAGTTGCTTAGGTGGTTCTTGGTAAAGAGGAGCTTCAAAGAAGTATAGCAACTTCTCATGCAAATATCGTATTCAAGAGGAAAAACGCTTTCTTGAATACTAAGGTATCAAGATACTTCTTCCTCTTCCAAGGCGTAAACACACACACACACAATTCATACCTGTGTGTCCCTGCATCGTTAAGCAACCTGCACACGCATACATTGCAATCATATGTGTCCCTACATAGTAGTGCTCATTTGGTAATAACACATTCACACACATGATTTAGTATGCTCATGCATTGATCCCATATTGTCATATATTGTAGAATTGCATGTTCTAAGACTATGTCTAGGAAATTGCATACTTGTGTGATCTTGTGTTTATTTGTTTAGATTTTTTTTTGAATCAGAATAGGATCTTATATGATTCCTTATTGAGTACCAGTCGTTTCGGTTACTCACTTATTTGATTTCGAGTTCAAACGAGAAAGTTATGTCTCTTTACATTTTTTTTTATAATGCATTGTCTTCGTCATCGTGTATTGAGTCAATTTCATATCCAACTGTCAAAGTTTCATAGTCGTTATTGTGTGTCATTGAGTTACGGTTCGTAATCTGAAGACGGATTCAAATTCCTAGTTCGGAGGCCAAATAACGGTCAAAGAACGCGCAAAGTGCGCAATAGGGAGCGAAGGAGAGAAGAAGTGGTAAAAGGCCACCACCCTTCCTTCCTGTGGTGGCTACGTGCTTCCACCGGGATCAAGGTTGGTGAGGCCAAAAGACCACTTTTCCCCACTTCCTTCTTCAAATGTTTTCCCTCCTTATATAATTCAAAATCCTATATACAACTTAACACAATTTTTTGTATTTTGTTTTTGTCATATCTCTCTCAAATAAACTCGAAATTGAGTGATTCAAAAACCAAAATCCTTAGTCTTGAAGAGAGGAACACGTTCAAACATTTTCAATGTCAAAAAATTTCCACATAAATCACAGCAATCTGATCTCAGTTCGTGGTTCATCTTTTTGTACGGTAATCATCTTCTTTGCATTTTTCTCTTGATCAACTTGATTGTTCTTATTACTTGATTGATAAAAAATGTCTAGAATGATTTTGATTCCTATTTTAGACTTGTTTGAATGATTTCGAGTTATAGCTTTTTGTGATTTTGATTGAACAATATTTGAAGGCTAAACTTGATTTGCATGAAATTGATTCTAGAAATATTTTTTTATGAGATTGATTGTTGATTTTTAGGTTTTAATTTCATGATCTAAGAACTAAGATTTGTGATTTCAATATTGAATATTCTAATCTAGTACTTATTTATTTACATGCTTTGATTTCTATATAACTTTGTGATTGAGTGTTGAAAGCATAATCTAGTTATCTCTTGCATGTTCATAGAGTTTGTGTGATCAACTTTCTCGATTTGATTGTGTTTGCATCATTTGCATCACTTAGATCATATGCCTTGTAATAAGTGTAAAGTCTCTTATTGTTAAGTGATTCTTCAACATTGAGCATTGGAAGTCTTAGCTTAGAGTATGAGGCTTTTTGTAAGTCAAAGTAATAAGTCTTGTCTAGGAGTGTGAGGCTCCGGTTACATAAGCAAGGGGAAGTCTTGGCTAAGAGGTGTGGGGCCTCTAAGTAAGTTCGAGCGAAGTCTTGGTTAGAGTGTGAGGTCCGGTTAACCAAGCAAGGAAGTCTTATTTGTGAGCAAGGGGCTCGAATCAACTAAGCAAGGAATTCTCCATAGAGACTTGTGATAAGTCTAGCTTAGGGGGTAGTTTTCTAGAGGCAAGCAATTTGTCTTGGTTAGGAAGTCAGTGGCAAGATGTATCCACTTGGTCCTTGGATAGGCTAGAAGTTGATAGCTTGGGTAGTATATCATGTGTTGATTGCCTTGAGTGTGTATCTCTTTTTACAAAGTAGATTTTCTTGCCGATGGTTGTGGATTCAACCCGTGGACGTTTCCTTTTAGGAGGTTTTACCACGTAAAAACAATTGTGTCAAGTATTATTTTTATTTTTCCTTATCTTCCATATTCTCATTGATTGTATCACTTGTATTTTATATTCTAATTTGTGTTAACAAGCAATCTTTTGTTAGACACATCAAGTGTGTATATCATTGTTTTGCATAAAAAGTATATTGGAAGAATTTGGACCTATACCTATTCACCACCCCCCCCCCCCTTCTCTCTAGATATATTCTACACTATATCTCTTAAGGGAAATTTCATTTGGTATCGGAGCGGGTGTTTAGACACACTTAGATAGATCCTTTCTTTGTAGTGTTTGTGTTTTTATCTTTGACATAGTCATGATTAAGGAAGTGTATTCCTATGTGGCTTTTTTGTGGAACCGATTGACTTAGATGAGAAAAAGATCAATGATCTTATTATTGAAAATGAACATTTGTCTAATGTCAATAAGTCCCTCAATAAGAAGCTAGATAATCATGGTCTAGACTCAGAAGAATTCAATGAACTTAAAGACAATATCCTAACTCTATAAATGAACTTAAAAGATAATAATAATAGACTTAACATCTTGAAGCTAGAAATTAAGCAAAGGGATAATTCTCTTGTTAGTGCTAGAAGGCTAGAAAACATGCTTAAAGACAAACTTAGTGAGTACTTAAATCAAGAGAAAAAGTATGAACAATGGCTAAATAAATCATGTGAAGATGTTAGGAAAAGTGATGACATCTTAGAGAAATATGCCATTAAAAATAGGATGCTTAGTGATAAACTTGACGAGGCAAGTAGGATGATTAACAAGATGTCATCTAGTTCAAACAAGGTTGAAACCCTTATTAAAAATGGTAAGCATCGATGTGACAAAAGAGGTTTGGGGTATATCGATGAGAAGGAAACCCCTTCTACTAACAAATCTACTTTTGTCAAAGCAAGTGTTGAAACAAATGTAGGTACTCTCTCTTAAGGTAAAACAATGAAATCTACCGGAGATGCATCTATATCAACAAGGAAGTTAAATGGAAGATCACAATAAGATCAACGTCAAGGAGCAACAACCTCAAATGCAAGAGGTGAAGCATCAAGGGTTGCACTTCAAAGAGGAAAAATTGTGAGAAGACCAAAGGCTTTGGAAGCAAAAGCAAATGGTAAATTTCTCAAATTTATTCTTATTTGTCATCATTGTAATATGGTAGGACATATTCAACCTAGGTGCTTTGAATACATTCGAAAATACGAATTTGATAATGCTTTACATGATATGTCTTTGAATGGTCCTAGGCAATCATCCATGTATGGATATAAAACTGAACCTAGGAAGACCTTGGAAAAGCATGTTGAGAAGAAAGTTATTGATGACTTGCTTGTTAAATCTTGTGTTGTGCCTTACTCTACCATGTGTAAAAAAATTGATAATGCTTTGTTTGATATATTTGAGAATGTGACTAACAAAGTCAATGTGCATATTAAAAAGTCTAACGTTGAGTCAAATCATATTAGTGGTAAGAGTGAGAGGCGTATTGTGAAGAGTGTGTGGGTTAGGAAAGACACAACTAAATGTCTAGTTGCACAATATGCTTTAAGAGCCAACTCCTCCTACTCTTGGTACCTAGATAACGGTTGCTCTAGGAACACGGCCGGAAACAAAAAGTTCTTTAAGAATCTTGTTTTAAAGGATGGAGGATGGGTCACTTTTGGTAATGGCACCAAAAAGCAAGTTCTTAGCAAGGGAACAATATGTATCCCCGGATTTGCCTAAACTTTGCAATACTTTGTATGTTGATAGGTTACAAGCTAACTTAATAAGCATCACTCACTTGAGGTGTATATGTTTTTGTTAGAAAAATCAAAGAAGTGTTGAAAAGAATCATTAAAAGAAAATCTTTGATTCTAAGCCTAAAAGAAATAAATAAATATATATATATATATATATAAGGCTTAATGGAGTATAGTTGAGAATTGTGAAATGCTCGGGTTGTCAAATAGAAATGAATAAACGAGCCACATGCACACACACGCTCACAAGTTGATATCTATTCTTTTAAAGCAAAAAACCCGGATGAATATCGGTTTGACCTAGATTGGAAATGCTTTAGTTGGATAGGTGTTAAAAAGTTTGCATGTTGATATTACAATTACTCTTTCTATATGTATGAGAAGCATTCACACACACACACACACACACACACACCCACACACACCCACACACACATGTTTTGCTTATGTGCTTGATTCATTAGCAATGTGAGAATATTTTTGAGAGATTAAAGAAAATCTATGATTCTCTCTTGGAATAAATATTTTCTCTCTTATTGCTTGAATGTGTGATTTTCCCTTATGAACAAATCTACTTGGTGATCATATGTGAAGCATATGTTAAGGGGGAGCTTAGTTTATTCAACTTCGCTCTCTATACGATTTATTTGCTTAATATCTTGTATTTTATCTCATGTGTCTTTTGTCTATTCCTTGACAAAAGGAGGACAAAATGTATACCTCACCATGTTTGATAATATGGGGGAGAAAAATGTATATATCTCAAATGTGTGAGAAATGTTCCTCATTGTGCTTTATTGAGACTTTGTTTTAAAGGGGAGAATTCTTGTCTTAAGGGGGAGAAAAGAATTTTGTCTTGAATATGTTAAGGCCCTTAGGAAGGCTTATATCTTAGGGAGACTTAGGGTGTACTTTAAAGTGAACATTCGTTGTTTGAGATATAAGGCATTTGTGTTTGAGATAAGGGAAGTTATTGTTTTGTTTTTGGTAAAATATATCACCATTCTTCTTTGGAAGAAGATCTCTTGTTTGGTTTACTATTTATCTCATAGGTATCTTGATAATCAAAGAGGGATTCTTGAAGACTCATGAAGACTTGAAGACCTTTTAGTCTATGGATATTTTTGTAATGTGAGGATGAGAGAATGCAATCAACTATGAGTTTATTGGAGTGTATTTTGTATGGTGAGAATAAGGTTTTGCTAATGGAATAGCCATAGGGGGAGATTGTTAGGATTTAGATTTATATTGGCTTGATTCCATTGCAAAACTCTCTTTATTTGTAATAGTTAGTTGCTAAGATGGTTCTTGGTGAAGATGAGTTTCAAAGGAGAAAAGCAACTTCTCATGCAAATATCATCTTCAAGAGGAAAAACACTTTCGTGAATGTTAAGGTATCAAGATACTTCTTCCTCTTACAAGGCGTAATCGCACACACACACAAATCATACATGTGTGTCCCTGTATCGTTGAGCAACCCAAACACATATACATTGCAATCATATGTGTCCATACATAGTAGTGCTCATTTGGTAATAACACATTCACACACATGATTAAGTATGTTCATGGATTGATCTCATATTGTTATACATTGTAGAATTGCCTGTTCTAAGACTATATCTAGGAAATTGCATACTTGTGTGATCTTGATTTTATTTGTTTGGGTTTTTTTGTTTTTGAATTGGAATATGATCTTATATGATTCCTTTTTGAGTACTGATCGTTTCGATACTCAGTCATTTGATTTCAAGTTCAAATGAGGAAGTTACGTCTCTTTACTTTCTTTTAAAATTCATTGTCTTCATCATCGTGTCTCGAGTAAATTTCATATCTAATTGTCAAAGTTTCGTAGTCCTCCTCGTGCATCGTTGAGTTACGGTTTGTAATCTGAAGACAGATTCAAATTCCGAGTTCGAAGGTCGAAGAATGGTCGAAGAATGCGCAAAGTGCACAATAGGGAGCGAAGGAGAGGAGAAGTGGCAAAAGGCAACCACCCTTCCTTCCTGTGGAGGTGTGTGGCCACCACGGGAGAAGGCCTCTCAGCCTCCCCGTGGTGGCCATGTTCCTCCATAGGGATCAAAGGTGGTGAGGCCAAAAGACCACTTTGCCCCTCTTCCTTCTTCAAATGTTTTCCCTCCCTATATAATATTTCAAAATCTCGTATACAACTTAACACAATTTTTGGTATTTTGTTTTTATCATATCTCTCTCAAATCAACTCAAAATTGAGTGATTCAAAGACCGAAATCCTTGGTCATGAAGAGAGGAAAAAGTCTCAAACATTTTTAGAGTAAAAAAATATCCACATAAATCGTAGCAATCTTATCTCAGTTTGTGGTTCATCTTTTTGTATGGTAATCATCTTCTTTGCATTTTTCTCTTGATCAACTTGATTGCTCTTATTACTTGATTGATGAAAAATGTCTAGAATGATTTTTATTCCTATTTTAGACTTGTTTGAATGATTTTCGAGTTATAGCTTTTTGTGATTTTGATTGAACAATATTTGAAAGCTAAACTTGATTCACATGAAATTGATTCTATAAATATTTTGTGATGAGCTTGATTGTTGATTTCTAGGTTTTAATTTCATGATCTAAGAACTAGGATTGTGATTGCAATATTGAATATTCTAATCTAGTTCTTATTGATTTACATGCTTTGATTTCTATATAACTTTGTGATTGAGTGTTGAAAACATAATCTAGTTATCTCTTGCATATTCATAGAGTTTGTGTTATCAACTTTCTCTATTTGATTGTGTTTGTATCATTTGCATCACTTAGATCATATGCCTTGTAATAGGTGTGAAGTCTCTTGTTGTTGAGTGATTCTTCGAAATTGAGCATTGGAAGTATTGGTTTAGAATGTGAGGCTCTGATCGGACTATTTTATACATATTTGAAGTCCCCCAATTCCAATCGCTTGTCTTGTTTTCGAGCATATTTTTGTATATAATATTTTTTTTGAGCCATGTGTAGATACATATTCCCTACAAAAGGTTTTTAGCTTAAAGATTAGTTTGGGAGGCAAAAAAAGCCAAAAAGAGCTGAAATTGGACATGTTTGTGCAGAACACTCAAATTTTGAAGGTCATATCTTTCTCTTTAGATCGAACCATGATATCTTTATATATTCGGAAAGCCCCGGAAATCTAATTTCCAGAACATTTTACGGATTGCAATTCCGAGGTTTCTACAGGAAGTTATGCCTATTTCCGTAACGGTGCGCGATGTTGAAACGCTGAAATGATGTCAGGTCAAAACGGCTACTTCAATCAGCGGCCAGGCCGCCGATTGAAACCGCAGATTGCCTCCATAGAGTCATTTTTTTTCCTAAAAATTGAAGGGAAATCTTGTCCTTTCACCCATCTTTCAGCTCTAACCTCCCAACACTATATAAACACCATTTTGCCTCTTCTCTCCATAGAATCCACACCCCACACATTTCCTTCTTCATCTTCTTCACCTAAAAAGAGAGAGAGAGGAGCTTCCAAGAGCATCCATGGAGGTTTTTCCTCCATGGATGCTCCCCATTTCACCTTCTACCCATCATCCACCTATTTAGGAGTAGATTGCAAGGAGAAAAGAGAGTTTTTTGACCAATTTCGGACTATCTTTGTATGTCTTGTTTTCTTAAATGTGTAATCCCCACTTGGGAATATTTGTAAACCTATTTTGTACTCAATATATATGATGGTTGTTTTTATATCTAATTTGTGTTTTGACTCATTCTTGCTTTTATTGAATATATCTCTATCTTGAAATGCTTGTGTATGGAGATTGGAAATTAATATGTTTCCATGGATGAGATTATGAGTAGATTAATGTAAATTAGGAGTAGTTGTAATCAAATATCCCATTTTGTGTTTGTATGTTGATGGAAGGTCAAAATTAAATTGTATGAATGGATTTGAGTGACATAGAGTTAGAATTGTGCCTTTAAAGGGACTCTCCGGGAATAGTCTTGGCTAATTAGCTAGGAAGAGTGGGTGAACCGATAAATTGCCATATTATTAGGGTTTGGTTCATTGTTCTTGTTAACAAATGGACTTTAGTTATTTCTCACTCTAGGGACTCTAGGTGAGTCATGATTAGAGTTACAATTATTGGTCTTAGGCTATTTCTCACGCTAAGGACTCTAGGTGAGTTATGGTTAGAGATTCAATCACCTTTTCCATATTCATTGTACCTAACGTTGCCATTTTATATTACCGTGTTAATATTGGGACTCAATTTAGTATCATTTTGTAGAGTGTGTTCACAAATGTTGGTTGTGGTTCGGTATTTGAGAGGCTCCCAATACACTCTTCAACCGTTAGCTCTATGAATGGGTATAAATCGAATTGAGGCAAGAACGAACTCTTAACTAAAATTGGATGCACTTAATGCCTAACAACCAACTATTTGTGCACTTATGTATGGTGAACTTGTTGAAACTTGTGTGACCATTTTCATGCATCTCTCCACCATTTTGTTTATCACTTTGAACACCATTCTCACCCTTCCATATTCTCTTTGTTTTTATTTGTTTTCATTTATATTTTCTTACATGCTCTCTCTCACATACACACACCACATTGTACATACATTTCACACACACCATTCTCACCTTTCCGCAGTCTATTTACATGCATACAATAATCACTAGAACTTGAAATAGTTGACGAATCACACCTCTCTGCGGAACGATACCCTTGCTTGCCGATTCACTAGTCTTGCTAGTTTATAGCACATTGCATAGGAAACCCTTTTTACATTGAAACAATCTTTTGATCCTCGCGATTTCTTAACGATCGAAAAAGCGGAGTATCAGGCTCTTGTAAGTCCGAGCACAAAGTCTTGTCTATGAGTATGAGACTCTGGTTAGATAAGTAAGGGAAGTCTTGGCTAATAGGTGTTGGGCCTTTAAGTAAGTCTGAGCAAAGTCTTGGTTAGGACATGAAGTCCGGTTAACCAAGCAAAGAAGTCTTAGTTGTGAGCAAGGGGCTCGAATCAACTAAGCAAGGAATTCTCCTTAGAGACTTGTGATAAGTCTAGCTTAGGGAGTGGCTTTCTAGAGGCAAGTGATTTGTCTCGATTAGGAAGTTAGTGGCAAGGAGTATCCACTTGGTCCTTGGATAGACTAGGAGTTGATAGCTTGGGGAGTATATCATGTATTGATTGCCTTGAGTGTGTATCTCTTTTTACATAGTGGATTTGCTTACCGGTGGTTATGGATTCAACCTGTAGACGTTTCCTCTTAAAAGGTTTTACCACGTAAAAAAAATTATGTACAGTTTTTTTTTTTTTTTTTCATTATCTTTCATATTCTCATTGATTGTATCACTTGTGTTTTATATTCTAATTTATGTTAACAAGCAATTTTTTGTTAGACACATCAAGTGTGCATATCATTGTTCAGCATAAAAAGTATATTGGAAGAATTTGGACATATACCTATTTACCCCCCCCCCCCCCCCCCACCCTCGGTTCAAAGTGGGTTTACCGAATTAGGTATAAACAAGATGGCTCTATTGAACGATTCAAGGCCTATTTGGTAGCAAAAGGATTCACTCAAGTTTGTGACATCGACTACGATGAAACCTTTAGTCCGGTAGTCAAGCCAACCACAATTAGATTTATCATCGCTTTCTCTTAACTGGAGTTTGCACCAATTGGACGTAAAGAATGTCTTTTTACATGGGCATCTCAAGGAGACCGTGTGTATGGAGCAACCACCGGGATTTGCATGCCAAAATTTGCCCAAATTATGTGTGTAGATTAAAGAAGTCATTGTATGGTCTCAAGCAAGCACCGCTTGCATGGTTTGATTGTCTCCCTCGATTACTTCTTCATCTCGGTTTTTTCTATAGTAAGGCTGATTCCTCATTGTTTGTGTTTTGCAATGCAGAAGTCACTATGGTCTTATTAATTTATGCGGAAGATGTTCTTCTTGTAAGGATCAATCTTGATTTTATTCAGAATTTAATTGCCAAACTCAATAGCGAATTTTCTATTAAGGATCTTGGTGTTTTACACTATTTTCTTGGAGTTGAGATTCAAATATTTTCTTATGGTCTCTTTTTATCTCAAGCCAAGTACGTAAATGACATGTTGGGAAAGGTAAGAATGCTTTACTACTCTCCAATTGGTACACCAATGACAATTAAGGACAAGCCTACTTTATCTAATAATGATTCAGTTGACACAGTTTCATATCAAAGCTTGGTTGGTGCACTCCAGTATTTGACATTTACAAGACCCGATATTACTTATGCAGTCAATCGGGTTTGTTAGCATTTTAATAATCCAACTTTCATTCATATGAAAGCGGTCAAACATATTTTGTGATGTCTAAAAGGTACTGCAAATTATGGTCTCCATTATCTTTCACAAAGTCCTATTTCTCTATATGGTTTTAGTGATGTGGATTGGGCCAGTTGTCCTACAACACAGCGAAGCACGATGGGGTTTTCTCTTTTTCTCGGTGGAAACTGTATATTGTGGAGCTCAAAAAAGCAGCCCACTGTTTCTCAATCAAGTTCAAAAGCTGAGTATCGAGTCATGGCGTCAACTACAGCTGAAATCACTTGGCTCACTTTCCTTTTTAAGGATGTCAGTTTAATACTCTCAAGGCCTCCACAATTGTTTTGTGATAACATTAGTGCTTTGCATATATCAGTGAATCATATGTTCCATGCTCATTCTAAGCATATTGAGCTTGACTACCACTTTGTTCGAGAAAAGGTTGCTATGGGTATGTTGGTCACACGTTATATTCCATCAACTACTCAACCGACGGACATCTTAACAAAACCATTACTTAAGAACTTATTCTTGCTCTTTCGGAACAAGCTAGGCGTTCACTTGCTTTCCCATTTCAACTTTAGGGGGCTGTTAAGGAAACAAATCAAGAATGATTGATTCCATGATTGAAGATGATTGATAAATGATTGATTCCATGATTGGAGATGATTTATGAATGATTGATTCCATGATATATTGGAGATGATTGGTGAATGATTGATTCCATGATTGGAGATGATTTTGTTTGTAATCTTTTCTTTCTTTATTTCGTTCTCTTGAAGGACTTATTGTACATGTATATATATATATATATTTAGTATCTCCTCAATGGAAAATTACGAGAGTTGATTACTAAAATCAAAAAGGCTTTTCAATATTGATTGAACCGGAGGTGATCCGGGATATTGATTGAACAGGAGATGATCCGGGTTGAAAATAAGTCTGAGGGTGATCTAGGACATTGATTGACTTTGAAGATGATCCAGATTGAAATTGACTCCGGAGATGATTCAGGATGTTGATTAACTCTGGAGGTGATCCGGATTGAAATTGACTTCAGAGGTGATTCGAATCAAAAGCAATGAATGACTAGCGGAAGCCAATTGGAAAAGTTACAAATGGCACCGCTACGTGCCATCTCAGACGGCGACTCAAATGGTTTATCAACCGAGGGCTTGTTTATAGGATCAAACAAAGCTTTGATACCATGTTAAATTATATAAAAGAGAAGAATAATTTTATTATTCGTGATACTAATTCTATTACAATATAAGCCTATTTGTATGCATAGGAAATTACATAAAATGGAAATATAAAATAGGGTAGTATTAACCTATTACTAATATACTAAAAGAGGAATATTTATTGCATTTATCATCTTAATCAATACAATAAATGTATTTATATAATAAATGCTTTCTTCTTTTAGTATTTTTCTAGGTCCAATACTTCGATGTCAGATTGTGAAGTTGGAGAAATGTAGGCATCTAGGGTTCGTACTTCTGGTTTGGGAATTTTGTCTAGTCTTTCTTGTAACATTTTCACGAGTTCTGAATCAGTGGTAAAACTGTCAAAACATTTTTCTATTCCTGTGGTGTCTGGGAACAGGATTGTTCCTGGTTCATACTCAGCAATTTTGGCCTTCATTTTATAGTCTCTTGAGGAATGATTGTCAAGGATTGATGGTATTGTCTGGATAATAGGTATTTGAGATTGGTTGTTTTCTATTCTGTCTAACTGTTCTACTATGGTTGTTAGATATTCGTTGGTGAAATTGTTTTGTTTCATAATCATACCAACTTCGTGTGAAGAGGCTATCTCACTATGAGACAACTCTTCATCCAGCATTATGAAAGGAGCACATTCTAAGATATCACTAGTGTGTCCTGGAATTTCATTGTCTTTCTTAATAGTACATTTTCTGGGAGGATGATGCATTCCTACCTCCTCTCCTTTACTGGATTTATAAGCCTTGAAGTCTTTTTGGTTTGAGACAAGACATTGTTCTTCTAAATTATGCCTATTAGTGTAATACTGGAAGAATAGTATTTCTGTTTCTAACGTCTCAACACATTTCATCCACCTAGAGTGGAATTGGTTTCTCTTGTGACTAGAATAATTTTTTTCATATTTTTCTCTCATGATAGTGTTCTCAGGGTAATAATACTCTTGGGATAGATAATTCTTGTCAATATCTTTAGGGTTGTTGAGAACATCAATCGTCCTGATCCTTGGTTCATGATCAATGATCTCAATAAGGACTTGAGAAAGAGTAGGAGATGATGGTCCTTCATTGTCATATACATGAATAGGCTGGGCCACTTGTTTTAGTGTCTTATAAACACCGGTTATATGAGTGGGTGGTTCTCTGAATGGTATAGGTTGCCTTCTCCTGTGAATTAGGTCGGGAATTTTAGAGGTTTCACTTTGGTTTGGTCTATAACTAGGGGGTCTATAGTCGGGTATTTGATCGGCTATTCTAAGCCTGGACCTATGGATAAGAACCGCCTCGCTGCCTCTAAGTCACTAGCAATAGTAGGTCTCCTGCTAGATAAGGATCTTTCTATAGGTTTGAATGATATTTTTAAGTTACCATCTAGGTTAGATATGCATTCATCTAGGTTTCTCATTGGTGGTCTGAATGTGGGTTTATCTATTCTTTCTTTCATCCAATGATCTGGGAACTTAATTTTTTCCCATAGGATAGGAACTGGAACCATCATGTTAACAGTTTCTGATGCATTATAACAAATGGTTTGACCAGCTGGGATCTTAGGAGGAATGTAACTGGGAATAAGTCCAAAAGATAAGACACGATAGTGGACCCTGTAAACAAGTTTATAGGGACAGGATCCTTGTACAAACTCATAATTGTGGGTTTGGATATCAACAACTAAGCATTTTTCTTTGTGTTCATCAGCCTTAAGACAGATAGAAAAATTTGGATAACATTGAAAATAAATAGGTCCATAGGTTAGGCTTGATTCTGCTAAACCAATTATAGATTCCTTATAATTAGTAATTCTTTTGTCACGTAGACAAACAAGCATGGAGTTGTTTAGTCCTATTTTTGATAGAGGCTTGATCCTAATTTGGACACTACCTATGTGCATATTGTTGTAACCAAGTCTATGATAGTGTTTCAGGCTACTTTTATTAAAAAGATTGGCTGAGAAAATATTGTCATCACGATAATTAACATCTATTTCTTTGGTTATTTGTCCCAATAAAGTTTTAAAGTTTAAGACTCCACTTTTCTTATAAATACTATGTTTTCCTACGTTGGGAAGTTGTCAAGTACTTAAGTCCTTATCAGTCCAATTAGTCTCATAATTTGCTATAGATTGTCCTGATATACTATCATCTTTGTCAAGTTCTAATTCGGATCTAGAACTACTAGCAGACATGATGAAGAAAAAAAAAATTAATTTAAATCAAAACTAGGTTTTAACTCACAGTATGTCTGTAGGTCTGCCTAACGCCTTTCTAGCTGATGGCTCTCCTGATGACTGCTGACTTTTGCACCTAGAAAATTGATCTAAATCAATCCTTCTCCTTCAAATAGTCTCAAGACTCTGATACCAAAACGTAGAACAAGCAAATAGGATAGTATAGACAAGATAATATATAACAAAAGTAGAAACATAAATTGGACTAAGATACGAGTTAGTTAATCAGAATGATAATACTTACAAATATAAGTTTGAAAGTTATTGATGGATAATGAAAATACAGGAAATAAGTCACAAACTTTATTGTAGATTCAGAATTTTTACAAAAGTGAGGGGAAAGATTACAGAGGAAAGATTGTAAATGGAAATTACAGAAAGAGAGAGAATGATCTGAAAATTGAACCTGCCTTAAACTACCCCAGGCTATCCTTATATAGGATAGTTAACTCGGGGTTAAAAGATTGACTATGGTAAAACTGACCATGGTAACAAACATCATTATTACTATTTTTGACAGATTCCCTCGTATTCTGATGTTGGTTTGTCTTCATGCTGCCGACACTATTTCATTGTCATCTTCTGCCGACACATTCTCATTTACTTTTCTTTTTTTTTTTCAGATGCTGACATTTTGTCAATAACTGATACATTAGGTAATAGTGAAATGAGTCACGAGAACTGGTAATGGATTCCATGTTCTCTGAGAATAAGTCTGGTGAATCTGACGAGGCTAAAGCCTCTGCTGAGGTGATAAGTCGTGTCCAAAATAGCTGTTTGATTCTATAGGGTCGTCTTCATTTCCAAGGAGATCATCATCCTCATCTTGATTTTCTGATCCCGAATCTTTTTGAGAAATGTTTGCCATTGTCTTCTCCATTTCACAAGCTATTCTTTTTAATTCTTTAGGGGTGCTTGCAGCAGCAATTCTGGCTTGATATTGAGCTTTGGCCATTAAGGATTGGGGTTGGTCAGGTGATTTATTACATAAAGTGGGATTTTCTTCAAACCAGGTGGCGATACGGTTTTTGCCATATTGAGCAATATTCATGCCACTCCACCATTTGACCTTTGTCTGCCTACCGAAGTAAGGAATGTTGACATTTCCAATCAATTTATCTTTGATAGCATATTCAAGCATGAACCCTAGATGCCTACATTTCTCCAACTTCACAATCTGACGTCGAAGTATCGGACCTAGAAAATATGATTCAAAAACTAACTATCTCTAAAGTAGATAGCCATGTTTACCATAAATACAACAATGACACAAAACCCTATTATCCTAGGCCTACACCTCCAGATCTTTAATACGAAGAATATGTGCCATATAGGGCTTACACTGGAAATGCTTGCTACCAATTTAACATTGACGGTTTGTCAGAATATCAAATTATGACTGTTATTAGACAAATGTATACCATAGGATATATTTATATCAAGAAACAAAACATGACCCATAGCGATGCTGTTAATTCCATTGCGTCCGGTTTTGAAGGGCAACTCTTAGGATGGTGGAGTTACACCTTATCACCCACGGCCAGAGCTAACATTATTGCCCACACCAAAGAAGTAGTTACTGATACACCATTATTCAGAACTCCCACTAGAATTCCTACGAATGCCCCCGAAACCTCAACTACACCTACACCTGCAACCACATCCTTTACCGCCATAAAATCGTAACCTGATGGTATAGATGTTTTATGTCACACCATAATCCTCCATTTTATTGGAAATCCTAACAGATTCCAGGACAAAGAATACTCCAAGTTGCAAAATCTTAAGTGTAAAAAACTTAGTGATTTTAAGTGGTATAAGGATATTTTCCTTACTAGAGTTCTACCAAGAACTAACAATGCAAATTCTTATTGGAAAGAAAAGTTTATATCTGGATTACCTTCATTATTTGCTGATCAAGTGAGAAATAAAATGAGGGAACAAATGGCTAGTCCAGATTGGTCCCAAATTGATCTCAACACTTGGACTTATGGTGAAATCATAACAACAATCAACATTGTTGCCATGCAATTATGTACTGATATTAGATTTAAGAGCCAGCTTAAGAAACAAAAACTCACCACTAGAAATGAACTAGGTTCTTGGTGTGAACAATTTGGTTTTGATAAACTTCCTAACCAAAGTAGAAAGAAATACCAGAACAGCAAAACAAAACCTCATAAAAAGAAAACTCTCCAATCAGAAACCCGCAAACCCTTCAAACGTTCTATCAACAACAGATTTAGGAAACCCACTAAAAATAAGAAAGGATGTTTTAAATGTGGAAAAGAAGGTCATTTTGCCAAAAATTGCCCTGAAATGAGAAAACTTAGAAATAAAATTAGAACCCTAGAAATTAGTGAAGAAGCCAAAGAAAGACTTATCCAAACCCTTTATGATATAGACACTGACACTAGTAGTGGAGAAACATAACCCATTCTTGATAATGGAATATTAGCCCATGGAGACTTAGATTTTGAATCCTCAACAGATAATGAATATAGTTCACAAATCTGTGACAAACAAGCCTGCACTTGTCAGGAAATCAATGTTCTAGATCAATCTGATTATTCTTTAATAATTGGAATGATTGATAGCATTGAAGATCCTATCTTAAAAGCCAATTACACCAGGCAAGTCTAGCAAAGAATTACCAAGCCACCTGCCCAAACCTCAAAACCAATAAACGGAGAAGAAAAACCCATAACCTCTTCTATTGCCCCAGATTTTGACCAGAATGTTCTACTAAGATTCCAAAATACTCAAAAAAGAATCACTATCCCAGACCTCCAGAGAGAAATCCAAAACATTAAAAGAGAAATCAAAGACTTAAGAATTTTGATCCAAAAATTACAACAACAATTAGAATCTCAAAAGATCAAAAAACAAAAAAAAGTTGAACCTAGCTTTAAAAGCTCTAGTGATTCTGAATCTGCTAGTACCAGTAAAACCCATCCTACAATAGAAGAACTTGCTAGTATCCTCTGCAATAAGGAAATGGAACCTGTTGCAGCTCTAGTCAATATCACTAAAACTCTTAGAATACAAAAATGGTATTGCGACATAGACATTAGAATATCTTCTGACTACAATCTTAGAGTCAATGCTCTTATTGACTCAGGAGCTGACCAAAACTGTATCAAAGAAGGATTAGTTCCCACAAAATATTTGGAAACAACCACAGAATCTTTATACGGAGCCAATAAACAGAAACTAGACATTAGTTACAAATTGACCAATGCTAGAGTCTGCAATTCATGAGTTTGTTATAACTCTAGTTTCCTTATGGTCAAGACGTTATCTCAGAATGTCATTCTAGGTCTACCTTTCCTTTATCTTATTACCCATTTCACCACCACAGATGAGGGACTAGAAACTGAGTTTTTAGGAAGAAAGCTTTTGTTTCCTTTTACTTTTCCTGTTCTTGAAAGGGAATTAAACTTCCTAAAAGAAACCAGTATAGGAAAAGACAACTCCATCTTTCTAGAACAACAGATAAATAATCTCACCCTAAAAGAGAATCATTTATCTTTCCTAAAGAATGACCTTAGGTTTGAGAGACAAAAGAACTATATTAAGAAACCCGAGACACAGAAAAGAATTAGTGAATTTAAAATTAACCTGGAAAAGAAAGCTTGTTCCTCCTTTCCTAATGCCTTCTGGGACAGAAAGAAACATATAGTTAGCTTACCTTATAACAAAGATTTTTCAGAAAAAGGTATACCAACTAAAGCTAGACCTATCCAAATGACCTTTGAACTTCTTAAATATTGCAAGAAGGAGATTCAGGACTTGTTACAAAAAGGACTTATTAGACCTTCCAAATCACCTTGGAGTTGTCCTGCTTTCTATGTTAGAAAAAACGCCGAAATAGAAAGAGGAGTTCCTAGACTTGTCATAAATTACAAGTCTTTAAACGAAGCTCTCCAATGGATTAGGTAACCAATACCTAATAAAGCAGACTTATTAAAAAGACTTTATGATGCAAAAATATTTTCCAAGTTTGATATGAAATCAGGATTCTGGCAAATCCAGATTGCTGAAAAAGATCGTTATAAAACTGCTTTCACTGTCCCTTTTGGATAATATGAATGGAATGTTATGCCATTTGGATTGAAAAATGCTCCTAGTGAATTTCAATGCATTATGAATGAAATCTTCAATCCCTATACTGAATTTTCCATTGTTTATATTGATGACGTACTAATCTATTCTGATAATATTGACCAACATTGAAAACATTTAGATATATTTTTAAAAACAGTTAAAACTCAAGGATTAGTAGTCTCAGCCCCAAAAATTGTCTTATTCCAGACTGAGATCAGATTTTTAGGTCACAATATCAGAAGAGGTACCATTATACCCATACAAAGAAGCCTAGAATTTGCTAGCAAATTTCCTGATGAAATCAGAGACAAAACACAACTTCAAAGATTCTTAGGATGCTTGAATTATGTGGCTAATTTCTATAAAGAATTAAGAATCATTTGCAAACCATTATTTCAAAGACTTAGAAAAAACCCATTACCTTGAACAGACCATCATACGCAAGCTATTAAAACAGTCAAAGAACATGTCCAGAGACTTCCTTGCCTATCCATTTGCCACCCTAGTGCTCCAAAAATAGTTGAAATAGATGCTTCTGAATTAGGATTTGGGGGAATCCTCAAACAAACCATTAATGAAAAAGAATATCTTGTTAGATATGTTTCTGGATCTTGGAATGACACTCAACAAAAATATTCTATTGTTAAGAAAGAAATTTTAGCAATCGTTTTAACTATACAAAAATTACAAGATGATTTGATAAATCAAAAATTTGTTTTGAAAGTAGATTACCAATCTGCAAAATTCATTTTGAAAAAAGATGTCAAAAATCTTGCTTCAAAACAGATATTTGCCAGATGGCAAGCCTTATTATCTGCATTCAATTTTACTATTGAACATATTAAAGGATACGAAAATAGCTTACCAGATTTCTTGACCAGGGAATTTTTGCAGGGAAAAAATGAGTAATAACAGAAGCAAGCCCAGAGGCCCTAAGCCCATTGCTCCTGGACTAGACTTATCATTTGACTCATCATCAGACTTATCAATAGTACCGACTTATCATAGCCCAAAATCAAGTCACAAAGACAAATATGCCCTGACCCTATTATCTCAACCAAGTACACCCCAATCACCAGGCCAAACATCCTCCTCCAGGCCTCCTATTGCGAGCCCATTACAAATGACAAATAGTTTTTTCCCACTAAAATTAGAATTCCCATCAGATTTTCCATCATTTAAAACTATTGCTTCTTCTCATATTAGTCCTCACTCTTCCAAGCAAGACAAACTTGCCAAAACAAACCAGTCACAAATTACCTCACCTTCACTTCCAAAGATTAACTTCCCAAGTTATCCTTATCTACATAAGCCCTATTTTGACAGATATTTTGCAATTGAACCAACACTACTATTGGACATTTACCTCAAGGAACCTAAAAAATTGGCGGATGCAGTTATTAATCCACTATTTTGCAGGATTCCCAAAGACATATCAAAACGACATATTTTCTATGAATTCATTTTGGTAGATACATACTCGGTCTACCTCTCTGATGTTTTTGATAAAATTGACAAAGAAAAATTGATTTTCCGAAAAATCAAGTTTTGCAAAATTATAACTCTTGGCCAAGGGGGGGAAAAATAATAAAAGAAGAAAGGTAACTATATAAAGTATTATATATATATATATATATATATATATATGACAGATAATGATTGGGTGAGTCGATTATTAACAAGTCAATAAAATCCATTCTTGAAATTCTTAATCATTGAATACATTGAACAACTGAAATCTACTTTACTGTTTTGTTGTTCCATGTACATTTTAATTTGTTGACAAAATGAAATAATGTAAAACATATATCATTCAGCTGTTCAGAATTCAGATTCGACATCTGAATTTTTTCGTATCGAAACATATATCCACACATTAGAGATTAGAGAATATAAATTTTTTAAGTCTCTAAATAATGCATTCATGCATGCTTAGAAAATGAGAAGCCTCCAACATATATGCAAAGACAAAAAAGAGTTCAATATGATCAAGTAATAATCAGGACTGGTCAATATTTGATCATTATTTTAGCAACTTGTGAATTCCTATATATTGGTCAAAAATTATAAGGACGTTTTGTTTGTTTCTTAAACATTATTTTTTTTGTGGGTCAATTGCAATATGAGAACTATGACTAAATCATATTAAAATTGTTTTCTTTCACAAAAAGGAACAAAATCCCAGCTGAACAGATAGATGAGTGAACGTTTGAAGTGTGATTTATATACATGAGAACACCAACAGATATGGAGAGTGGGGACAATGAAGATAGAGACCGTGTTCATTGGGTTTAATGGCCAGTGACCGGCCAATATAGCTTGGTGGTAAAAAAAACGATAATTTATGATGAAATTATTGGTTTAATTTGACATTTCATCAGGTAAAAAAAAAATAAAAAAAATAAAAAAATGAAAAAAAGCAATAATTTAACGCTTATTTTTTTTACTTGTTTTTCATGTATTAAATTATTAACTTCTTAGGGGGTGTATTTCATGACAAAATGAATTTTTCAGACTTTTTAATGATATGTATAAATAACTTGAATCCAAAATTGTTTTACCCTCTCCCTCAATACTTTTCAGACTTTTCTTTCTCGCTCAAAATCATCTTCAGCTTTTCTCTTGCTTCGCTCTTTTCTGGTTTCTGGGTTGTTGTCAAAATTTTGTATTTTTGTATTTTGGTTTTAAGAGAATCATCATAATCGTAATCAGATTGTAATACACAACAAAGACTGTTTTTTTTTTTTATCATGGGTGTTTCTGAAAAAGGGCATCAGATGGTGGTGAACTGGTGATGTCAAAATCTGGTGGTGGGTATGTGAATAATGGGAGTGATAATCAGACAGATAATAGCAAAATCTAGTGGTGGGTAAATTTTTTTTTTTTTTTTTTAGTTTATTTTGAATAGCAAGACAGTCAAGGATGACTACTCAGACAAAGATATTTCATGGAAGAAAATTTGGTCTAGTGGTTTTGCTTTGTTGTTGTTTCTTTCCTATTCTTTTCCCCCACCTTGAATTCGCTTTCTGGGTCTGTTAGCTTTGTCTTGTTTAAATTTGTGTTTTGCTACTTTATAGTAATGGAATTCTTGAGCATCTCTTCGCTTCTTCTATGGCTGCTTCAGCTTGTTTCTACACAAATGGTCACCAAACCAGCTAAAGGTTATGTGTTGGTCAGTGGTATTTTAAAATTTTATTACTTCTCTTCATAGCTTATACATGTTTTTCATTCAATTTTTGTTGTTCAGTGACTGCCCTCAACAAGATTATAGAGCACTGAAACTTGAGAAGAAAATTAAATATTACAATCAACTCTTGAAAGTCCATATTTTTAAAAGTTCAAAAAGTCTTGAAATAAAGTCTAGATCGATAATCCTAATAGTCTATAAATAAAGTCCAAATACTTTTTCAGAATCTTAAAAGTCTAGTCCATATAATCATAATAATCCTAAAATTATAATCCTAACAATCCTAATAATCATAATAGTCTTACAAATCCATAAAATTCTTACACCCCGAAATTGTCTATTAAAATCTCAATCCTATACACCCCCCTTAGTCTCTAACTTTCTAGAAATATTGCATCATCTCTAGAAATATTGCATCATCTTACTCCTTTCCCGTTAGCCTTCTATTACTCAACTTAACGGTATCAAACCACCTCCTAATGTAGCTTGGTGGTAAAAGCATTCATTCAACCTGATAATATCCCAAGATCAATCATCATCAGCCCATCACCGCATGTGGTATTTCAAAAAAATAATAATAAATAAATAAATAACTTAACAATTTTCTCTAAAAACATATTACTCTCCAAAAAATTCCACATACCAAAGTAGAAGGAAAAAATAAATAAATAAAAAAACTAGTCAAACCAAAAAATCGAGTGTGGGTTGAATCAATTGGAGAGATCATTGTCAATTTCTTCACGGTGGGGAGGTTATCGATCGATTTCATATTTTCACCATAGTTGAGAAGACCACTAAAGAGAAGATTGATTGATCTCCTTTAGTGCAAGCAGGGGCGGAACTCGAAGTCTAGACTTGAGGGTAGGGATGGGCGTGGGGACCCAATGGGGCGGAGGAGGGTACCCCTCACCCCTACCACCAGCACCACCCCCAAAACCCATTTCCTCCATTTCAATTCCAAATTTTCAAATTTTCAATTCGAAAAGTAATAAAAACATAATAAAAATACAACACAAAATCCAGAATACAATACAAAATAATTACAAAATACAATATGTTCTTGTCAATCCAAAATACAATACAAAATAATTGCATAATACAATCTGTTCTTAGCAATTCAAAATACAGTAAAAAATAATTACAAAATACAATCTGTTCTTGGCAATCCAAAATACAATAAAAAATAATTACAAAATACATTATTAATATTTAAACATATCTTCAGCATTCGAGGCTTATAACATTCAAAAAAAAGTGTAGTCATGTTAGTTTTAATAATTTAATATTATAATTTATAATTTTTTTTTAATTGTTAACATTTTTATATATAAATAAAAATAAAAATAAAATAATAATAATATATATATATTATTTTGGGGGACCCAATGAGGTTTTGGGTTTTAGGAGAGATACCCCCACCACCTCCCCCAAAATATGTTTGGGGGCAAAGTTTGCCCTCAAAACTCCATGGGGGCCCATGGGGAAACCCCATCCCTACTTGAGAGGGACCAAATTACAAAACTTAAAATCAATAGTACTAATGTGTAAAATAACACTTTTTAGATTTTTTATTTTTTTAACTGTAACTTTTGTTTTCTACGAGCCTAGGGTGTCCAGGCCCCTCTAACCTCAACATAGGTCCGTCTTTGAGTACGTGTATTATTGACTTATCTCCTCCACCGGTGAGAAGATTGTTTGCTCTCCCCTCCACAATAGAGGAGATCAAATGATCCCCTTGGTTGACGGGTACAGGGTGGATTCACTCCATTGACGATAAAGGTGGTATCCACGGTTTTTTATTTTATTTTATTTTTAATATTTGTTAAAAAAAATTATTTATAATATTAATTTGAAATATCCACAAATTTTAGTTGAAATATTAATTTTTTTTATTTTATAATAAACAATTAGATCTTATATTTGCATTTTTTTTTTATACATTTTAAGGGGTTTTTAGAAATTTTTTTTGAAGTTTTTCATTTTCTTTTTAACCTTTTAAATATTATTTTTCAATTTTTTTCCTTTTTAATTTTTCTTAATTCTAAATTTTTGGTAACACATATTGGATATATAGTTAAAACGCAAAATCTTAAATTGTTTTACCAACTTTTTTTTTTTCTTATAACACGTTCTTTTGGCTCAATTAATAAATAATTAGGGCAAAATAGTATTGGCAGATGTGGTGGAGTTTTTAGGAACTATCGCTCATTTGTCAAAGATTGCTTTTCGATTCATCTGGATTTGGCTTTTGCTTTTGAGGCTGAGTTGTTGGTGGCTTCTTTTGCTATCAAATACGCTTGGGATTATGGTTGCCATTGTGTTTGGCTCGAGAGTGACTCCACGTATGTTGTTTAACTGCTTGCTTCTCGCTCTGATCAGGTTCCTTCGGTGTGTTCGAGAGGCCTGTCTTTGTTGTCTCTCTTAAATTTCTGTTATGGATTTCCAGGTCTCCCACATTTTTCGTGAAGGGAATCAAGTGGCAGATGCACTTTCTAAACATGCTCTTCCTCTCAAGGATGCTTAGTGGTGGTTTTCGGCTCCTCTGTTCTGTTTTACCTTTGTTTGCAATGATGGGCTTAGCTGTTCAATGTATAGATTTCATTAGTGTTTGTTTTTTCCCTGCTGAGGACTACGTGTCTTTGTCTGGCTTCTTTTTGAGGGTCTGGATGCCCTGGGTTTTGTTTTCTAATCTTTTTCCCTCCTTGTAGTCCTTTGTTTTATTTTTATAAATGGATACCGTCTTAAGGTTTTTCAGCATATGATCTCTGATGATGCTTTTTCCCTTAGGTCGGCAATTTTTCTCTCATGGGCACACATTATAAGCATATCTATAGGCTATAACATGCTAATACGCATCACCACTTTTTTGCCATGTGTATTATTATAGTTGAAGTTATGTTGCTTACATCGCAAAAGTGTGGTGATGTGTATTAGCAGGGCCGTCTCCAAACATTTTAGGGCCCAAGCGATTTTATGATATTAATAAAAATCAGGGCCCTATATAAAATTATTATCATTAACATAAAAAAAAAATTAATAAATAATTCTTTATTTACCAAATTCAATGTAATCCACATAAATTAAAAAAAAAAAAATTATCGTATTTAAAAATATAAAAATAAAAAAGATTTATCGTATTGAAGTTCGTAAATGACTTTGTTTAGAGAAAACTATTTCTTTTATTATTATTATCCTATACAAACAAGAAGAAAAGAAAAAAATAATAAAATAAAAAATAAATAAATAAATAAATAAATAAAAACAGAAGAACTCAGCTTCTAGAAAAATCAAAGAAGCTAGAAAGAAAATTACATTTTGAACAACTCTTTCTCAAGTCAATGCCGCCCAATAATGCCCACTATAAGATTGATCATCTTCACAAGACTACAAATCTAACAAGCATGCATGCAACGATTGCAAGAGAAAAAGTAATTGGATTTACTACACAATTTAATGAGCATTAAAAACTGTCATCAAAGCCGTTGATGATGCTTGTGTCAAGAAAGATTATAACTGTCATAAAAGGTTTATTATTATTTAAATTAATTAAATAACCTCAAGTTCAAGATTAAAAGTCTTTATCACTTAACTACAACATTTGATGTGTTAACTATTGAACAATATTTATATATAAATTATATGAGTTGTTAGAAATTAAAAAATATAATAAATAATAAATAATAAATAAATAAAACCTTGTTAGGTAAATTTGAATTTATTCAACTAATCAAAATTTTAATTTCTATAACAGACGACATATATTTAAAAATATTTATTGATACTTTTAATAAAATTATATATATATTTTTTAATATATATAGTCGAGTTATTTGTCAATACTCTATAATCACATTTGGTTACATTGTGGAATGGTAATCGGAATAGTAATGAGAATGATAATGAGAATGAAAAGGAAAAAAAAAAAAAAACTAAGTTTTTTGTTTGGTTGGAACTTTAGAATTAGTCTCTGAATCAGTATTATTTTGTTTGGTTAACAACGAAAATGAATGGAGTTACTGTATTTTGACCAAAATACCCCTAATTATAAAACATTCATAATAACATGATATATTATGGATAATAATAATACAATATAAAAGTATATTATATGTATAATTATATATTTTTTAATATAATAATATATAATACATATAATTTATATATACTATATAATATAATATATATATATATATATATATATAATTTATATAATTTATAATATAATATATAATAATAATATATTATTTTTGGAATGGAGTTAGGGCATATGAGGGTATTTATGGAATATAAATTTTAGTTTGGAATAGAATAGACATTCCATTGATTTTTGGATGGAATCATATCAAGTCTTGTAGTCAAGTGGTAAGGACTTCCAACTATTGACTTGAGGTCTCAAGTTCAATTCTCACTAATGACAATTAATTGTCATTATTATCAGAAGTGGGTGGCCAGCGGCAGAGACGGCGGGGGGTGGTCGGATGGCTGGCGGCAGCGGGCGGTGGTCCAACGGTAAGAGAGGTGGTTATTGTAAATATAAAAAATGTTATTTAATTAAATATTATAATTAAATATTAAATAATTAAAATTAAAAAAAAAATTATAAACATTTCTTGACAATTTTTAACTGTCAAGAAAAAAAAAATTATAACGGCGGTGGGTGGCCGGTAGCCGGCGGTGGTTCGACGGTGAGGGAGGTGGTTATTATAAATATAAAATATGTTATTTAATTAAATATTAAATAACAAAAAAAATTTTAAAAAAAATTATTAACATTTCTTGACAGTTTTTAATTGTCAAGAGAGAGAAAAAAAAAAAAAAAAAAAAAAAAAAATTATGACGGCGGTGGGTGGCCGGCAGCGGCAACGGGCAATGGTCCGGAGATAAGGGAGGTGGTTATTATAAATATAAAAAAATGTTATTTAATTAAATATTATAATTAAATATTAAATAATTTAAAATTTTTATAAACATTTCTTGACAGTTTTAAAACTATCATAAGAAATGTTTAAAACTGTCATAATTTAAAACTGTCATCTATTAAGATTTTTCTAGTAGTGAGGAAATGTTTAAACGGGATACTAAAAGCATAGTATATTTAAAGTAATTGGACTTGCTATTGACAGGTTTATTGGGCCTTAAGTTTCTTTTTTTTCGTTTTTTTTTATTAATTGAAAGAGTGACGATATTTGCGCCCCTTGAAAATCGTATGTACACCCTTTTTTGTATTTACACCCCATTAATTTTTAAAACGTGTTATAAATTGTAAGGGCACCCCACGTATTACCAAATACATCATTTCTTTTAGTTTTTGATTAACTATTATAAACTAATAAATTATAAAATAATTAAAATTAAAAGCATGGCAGGAGGATCCCAACAGTACATGCCTTTTTCTGTAATTTTGATTTTAACTAATTTTTAATTTAATTGTATGGTTTTTTGTCTTTAAAACTATTTTATAATAGTTATTTGATAATTTAATTTAAATAATCACTGTTTCATTTAAACTATATGGCCTTTATTTCAGTACTCTTCTTCTCTATAAAGCAAATCAATGCCTTTCACAGAAAAACTCTTGGATTGTCCAATACCTTTGCTGGGCAAAGAATGCTCTCTTCATCTTTGTCGGTCTGTTATTAACTGGTTATTATCAATATCAGCTTTGCATTTTTACTTTACTTCCTGAAAACTCAACTGTAGATATCATGGTGAATAAAATTTAAAACTTATTGTAGAGCTTTCTAATATCTATTTATCTTTTCATTGCCCCGGATAAAATATTTCGCAGATTCTTGAAAATATATATATATATATATATATATATATCAATTGAAAGATATTCTACATGTTAAAAATGTTAAATTATTATATTAATATGACAGATTGACCACATTTATAATTAAGAGTAATGCTACATTGTACAAATTTAGCGTCCAAATGATGTGGCAACACTTTGGGCCATTCATTTAAAACATACAAATTTAATGCAATTTAAATGAATGGCCTATGGTGTTGCCACATCATTTTGGGCACCAAATTTGGGCAATATAGCATTACTTTTCTTTTAATAGTTTTATTTAAGGGTAATATTGGAAATTTAAAAAATTATTAATTTGAGGTGTACATACAATTTTAGAGGGGTGTAAACACCGCCACTCTAATTGAAATAGTTTATTGGGCCTAAAAGGAAAGTGTATAAATAAAAGTAGTAAAATGTATGGAATTGGACCCTGTTTAAACATAAATCTATTAGGTTTTGAGGCCCCAAAAAAGAAGTAATAAATTGGGCCGGCAGGGGGCTCTAGTAAAATGCTGGGTTTGCTGCCCCCATGGGCTGGCCCTATATATTAGTATGCTATAATATACCTATAATGTGTGCTAATGAGAGAAAAATTGTCTAGGTCAGTCCAATTTTATTTATAAAAAAACAAACTTTATTTGGAATCAATATGGATCACTATGAGTTATCACAAAACAAAGACAAACAAAAAAAAAAAAGGTTTCAAAAAAAGAGTGAAATAATTTTTACTGGCCGAAGAGATATGTTATTTAACTTATTTTGCCTTAATGTATTGCTTTGTTTTGATTTTTTGTTTTGTTCATACTTATGCTTTATAATTACTTATTTTTGAAGTGTAATACTATATATGTCCTTTATTTGGTGTAAATAATATTTCATTTTTAGTTACATCTATTAACTATTGAAAGAAATATTCATAATTTTTCTATATTTTTTTTTTAAAAATTTAACATTATCTTAATTTCATTAAAATGCCACATATGATTATATGGATACATGTATTTAAAATGTATTGTGCATTACTTCTTGTTTTCTGGATTTCTGAAAGTTTTCGGAAAAAACTTGGAAGCGGGGCCATGGTACTGTAATTACCTCCTTTAAAGTTTCTGAAAGTTTCTGATCTAATTAAATGATCATAGAAATGAAAATGAATTCTATAAACAAAGCAACCAAAGTTTAAAGGAAAAAAAAAAAAAAAAACCATTTTTATCTCATGAAATGGATTATAATTGTTTTTTAAAACCTGGGTACCAGCCGGGCATGGATATTGTCGTCTCTGTGTCTGTGTCAGATCTTCCTTTAATTTGTTTTATTGAAATGAGATCCTCCTTAATTGAACTGATAAATATGTTCTATTTTCCAAAGTAGAACAATGGTGAAACCAGTGAATCTTGTACACGTACGGGTTCCTCTCAATTTATTTTCCCAAAGAATCTGCTTTGATTTTCAATTTAATGGGACTTAGCGGAGGGGACCATTTCCCGAGAAATTTACTTTTAGAAGTATCACTAGGATACTCTATCATCAAGGTTCAAGTCTTGTTTTGGTATATATATATAAGAATTTGTTCCATTAAAAGTTTGGGTGTTGCCCCACCAATGAGTGGGTACTCTCCCCCCGTTTGTGGGAGCTGCGATTTGGACTGTACTATTAGAACCCAATCTCACCGGTCCCGGTATTTGTTGTATAATAAAAAATAAATAAATAAATAAATTGATTTTTTTATTACTTCTCTAAAATAAAAATTATAGAGCGTAACCACCACAATTTTTACGAAATTGTCTGGGTTTAGATGTACAAAATCCAAACTCAGGTGTGGGTTTGGGTGCAAAAATAGAAGCGGCTTCGGGTATGGATTTGAAAAAAAAATCCACACCCAAACCCGTTTAATATTACAAATAATTTAATATTAACCATATAGAATATTAAACTTTAAATGAAACTTGAAAAAAAAAATCTAGAATAAAATAAAAATGTAATATCACTAAAATCCCTACTTTTTGGCAAAATGTCGCATATTTAAACATATTTATCATATTAACAACTTAAGTCCCTTATTTTATTCAAAATACATCATTTTACTTGACCAAAATACTAACGGTCAACTCTAACTATATATATATAAGTACAATTTTACCCTTGTAAAAATGATTTATTGAGTTTCATATATAAATAATATTAAAATGGTTTATAAAAATAAATTAATAACAAAAAATTATTTTCTAAATATATATATATTTTAAAAATAGAAAAAAAAAACTAATGGGTTATGGAAAAATAAAAAAATTTAAAATAAATAATAAATTGAAAGTATTTTGAAATTTTTTTTTATAAGGAAAGTATTTCAAAAAATAAAAAGAAAGTTTTTTTCGAAAGTTTTTTTCTTTAAAAAAACTTTCTTTTTATTTTTTTCTTTAAAAAAAAATTTTTTTTTTTTTTGAAATACTTTCCTTATAATATTTTTTAATACTTTCAATTTATTTTTTATTTTAACTTTATATTTTCCATTTCCATTAGTTATTTTTTTCTGATTTTAAAATTATAATATAAATATATATATATATATATATATACATATAGAAAATAAATTTTTGTTGTTAATTTATTTTCATAAACCATTTTAATATTATTTATTTTTGAAACTCAATAAATAATTTTGATAAGGATAAAATTGTAGTTATATATATATATATATATATATATATAGTTAGAGTTGACCGTTAGTATTTTGATCAAATAGACTAAGGTGATGTATTTTGGAAAAACAAAAGACTTAAGTTGATAATATGATAAAGACGTTTAAATAAGTAACATTTTACCAAAAAATAGGGACTTTAGCGAAATTACCCAAAAACTAAATATATTTTCAATTTCTTTTAAGGAAATACAAATTGATTGCTAAGTATGGAAAAAAAAAAAAAAATTCAAAATCATGAGACAAATTTGGTTGTGAAAAAGTAAAGTTTTAAATTAATTTTTATTAGAAAAACGAAATCATTATGTATATAAACAGACTTTTAAATTAACTATATTATCTATATTTTTTTTTTATTTCTTTCCAACACACTTTAGGCTTTTTTTCTATTTGATCAATATTATATGTTCTTGTCAAAAAAAATATATTAGGTGTTCTTCAATTTCATCAAACATCTATCTTTTTTTTTTTTTTTTGAAATATCGTTTAACAGCTATATACTTCCACATCAATTGAGACATGACACAAACCTTGCATTCCTACAACTTTCTCAAACAGAGAGTGGTTATCCAATAAATAAATAAAAATTCTTAAAATGGATTTTTAACGAAAAATAAATAACGAAAATGGAGTTTGATTTAGAAAAAAGAGAGAGAGAGAGAGAGAGAGAGAGAGAGAAAAGAAGTAGGGAAGAGAAAGAATAATAAGAGAATTAAAGGTTATAACAAAATTTGAAATATTAATAAAGTTGATTAAATAAAATAATAATAATCATAGGTGGTGTGTACTTACAAAAATATAATATAATATAATTAAAGAAAGGATATTTTTGGCATTAAGTTGGGTTTATTTACAAATTAGATATTTTTTTTTTAAAATTTGATGGGCGTGATTACAAAAGGGGTGTAGATACAGTCTTTGAGGGGTGCCATTATCGCCACTCTTTTATTTTTTTTAGAAAAAGCTGGCCTGAGATGAAGCTCATGCTAGCTTTCAAATATCTCCATCCCTGCTAGTAGTGTCCACAAAATTTTATAATTTAAAAAATTTATAATTTAAAAGACAATATTTCAGCCTTTTAACCTAACTTTAACTACACTGATCTAGTATAAATCTACCAGAAATATCATTTGTTAATTAAGGAGAGTATTATTTTTAAGTAATAAAATCATGGGGAATTTGTACATTATAAATAGAGTAATACTACTTTATCTAAATTTGGTGTCTAAATCTGATATCCAAATGATTTGGGCAAAGTAGCATTATTATACAATTTAAAGAGTAATGTTACTTTGCCAAAATATGGTGCCCAAGTTATATGGTAATGCTGGCAAAATAAGCCGGCCCGGCCCATTAAGCTCGAGCCCGTTAGGCTTGTTGGCCTGATGGGTCATGTCGGGGCAGCCTGTTTGGGGAAAAGGTGGGCCCAGCCTAGGCACATGGCTTGTGCCAGGTCGGGCTGGTGGCGGGCCAGCCCGTTAAGGCCTTAACGGGCAGGACCCAACGGGCTTCGAATTTTTTTTTTTTAACATTTTATTTATACAATATTAATTTTTATACATTGTAATAATTTTGTGTTATTATTAATGTAATAATTTTAATATGAAATATAAAAGTTTTCATTTCATACAACACTTAATTAGTTTTCGATAAATAATATTTTTGTAATTTCGTATTAAAATTGTGGTGAAAAGCATAAATTACAAATCATGATTGTCTCATTAAAAACCTTACAAAGAAAAACCTAATGCGATAAAAACTTGGTAAGGGAAAAAAAAGTGCAATCGGAAAAAAAAAATAAAAATAAGTATTTACAATTACATCAGCTCGTCTGCTGGTTGCTACCGGAACTCTCTTCAATGGTCATGCTGGAGAAGTCATCCATGAGTTCTTCGTTGTCCAGTTGATGTTGTCATCTCAAACTTGTATTTTGTCAATCCTTAAGGCATGTCAAAGCTTCCACCGCATCAGGGGCCAATGAACTTCTTCTTTCTTCTAGTATTCGTCTGGCCGTGCTGAACACCTGCTCCGATGAAACTGTTGAAACCGAGATAGCAAAGACGTCACATGCTAATCTCGATAGAATAGGAAAGCTGTTTCTCTTGTTCCGCTGTCATTTCAGAAGATCATTGGTTGTGAAATCATCGTTCTTCGTGATGGAATACTCTGTACTCATATATCTATTCAGCTCCACGTGTTGTCGTTGACCTTGACGTTGACTTTGACTCGAACTCGAACTTCCTGATGTGCGAGGAGTTATGTCCTAGTTCAAAAAAATCCTCATGAGCTTTGATTGTTGCTGGGATTGTTGCTGAAGAGGCACCGGTTCCGCTGTTCTGTCCATATACCTATTCTCATAAATAGAAAAAACCTTGAATATTTGGGATTTCAGTGTACTAAGATGTTCAGCAACATCCATTTCACTTAATCCTAGAGCCTCACCCAAAGTAGTGGAAAAAACTTCTAAATCATTAAATCTGAACCTATGATCTACAACAATACCAAAGGCATACCAAAGGCATACAAAAAGGAATTTTCCCCCAATATTTTACATATTTTTCTTACATAGTAGCAACAGCGGAAGCTAGCATCACATTTTCACTATATTGTCTAAATAAATCAGCCATGTCATAAAGTTTATGAAGTGCAAGAGGAGATGTGGGGTAATAAACCCCGGAAAGTTCTACAGTAGCATCATAAAAAACAGTTAAAAATTCAATAAAAACAGTGGCCATATACCAATCACTATCCGTGAGTTTTTCACGTTCGGTGTCATTGGCGGTGTTCAGGTTATAAAATCTAGTAATCAATTTAGCATATGGTAAAACAGATTTCAACATAAAATATGTTGAGTTCCACCTTATCGTCATATCTATTTGGAACTTACGGGGTTTTAGGTTCTTTGATTTACAATATCTGGTAAACTCAGCAATTCTTTGGTTAGATATCATAATTCAACCCAAAACCCCCATAATATTTTCGATTTGACTTTCCACCTCCTTTAAACTTGATTTTACAATCAAGTTTATAATGTGACATGAATAATGAGTGTGAAAAAATTTTCCCGCAATATTAGAGATGTTAGAATTAATGAAATATTTTATAGCATTGGAGTTAGTAGATGTATTATCCAAAGTAATTAACATGATAAGGTTATGAATGCCATAATCTTTTATAATGGACATAATAACATCAAAAATATTTTGTTCAGTGTGTGAATAATCTATGACATAAAAACCAAGGAGCTTTTTTCTGTAAAATCCATTGAGTGTCTACATAGTGTCCAGTGACACATAAATAATCTTGTTTTGAACGTCCACTTTAGATATCGGACGTTAATGCAATTGAAAAAAAAAATGTTTTACAATTCAAAAATCAATTAAGTCCAATGTTTTTGAAAAGTACGAATCAAATCGCTCCTAATTGTGTTTCTAGAGAGTGGGACATATTGGGGATTAAAAGCATTATTAATAAAATATTGAAAATGGGGGTTATCTTGAAAACCTATAGGTTGGTCAGTTGCAGCGCAGTACAACACTGCCTGCTCTCTGACCCGGTCGGGGTCATACTGCCATGTACTCACAGAACCATTTGGGTTCAGCTGTAGTTGGGTTTGTCGAGTTGTATCGACTTGCCCATAGGAAGCCATTCATTTTAGTCTATGTCTTATGAGATGACCAGTTCCTTTACTTGAATTGGTGAGTACAGATTGACAATACTTACAGCGAACATGCTCAACTTCAAAACTATCTGGCATCTTTTCCATTTCAAGGTCAAAGCAATCCCACACCATCGATATCTTCTTCCTCTTCTTACTCGATTTCAGCGTCAAGAAAGAAGGTCCCGCACCTGTAGTACTAGCGGGATCTGGATCGGTATATGGGAACTCACTGAATAATCGGTTGATATCCTTGTCCGGTAAATAGTCACCAAGGTTCAGGTTCAAGTCTCTAGGATTCATTTTCCTAAGATTATAATTAAATAAATGATTAAATGTCACAGATACAATTATACATTTATATAAATAACAAATTAAACATACAAATATACAATTATACATTTACACAATTAAACATAGGAGTTTTTTTAATAATTATTTTGTTGTTAAACTCTATAAAAATAAAATAAAAATAAAATAAAATAAAAAAACATAATCATTCGGAATTAATTTTTCTAATAAAAACATATTAAGTTTGTGCACATTGCGTTCTACTGCACATTGCATTTTACTGCAAAGCATAACAGAAACTCAAAGAGTAAAATCTTGAATATCTTTGAATTGACAAATATTGAGTACTTTGTCCACTAAATTCTCAAAGTGACTCGTCAATAACAAGTTTATAATCATAATCATCAAAATTAAGATTGTAAACAAACGCAAGAGATTTTTCCATCTTGATGACAAAACACAGGTTTTAACAGCATCTCATCATGTCTCGAAACCAAATATGTTGTTAAAACCTATGTTTTATCATCGAGATGGAAGAATCATTGGACATTTACTTTAACAGTCGGACTCGTAACTTTGAGAATTTTGTGGACAAAGTACTCGGTATGCAAACTATATGTGCGCAAACTTAATATTTGATATTATAATGCCAACTTTGAAAATGCTAAATATATGTCTGTACATGAATTTGAAAAGGCTAACTATATGCCAACTTTTTAATTATTATTTGGTTGTTAAACTCTAAAAAAAAAACATAATCATTCTAATATATTATAAATTTCAAAAAAATTTTAAAAAAAATTCATAATTAATTTTTCTAAATTATTGTTTTCTTCTTAAACTCTAAAAAAAAAAAAAAAAATACATAATCTTTCTAATATAATAATAATTTCGAAAATTATGAAAAAATTAGGAATTAATTTTTTTTAATTATCATTTTGTTGTTAAGCTCTAAAAAAAAAAAAAAAAAACATAATCATTCTAATATATTATTAATTTCAAAAAAAATTTAAAAATATTCGGAATTAATTTTTCCTAATTATTATTTCCTTCTTAAACTCTACAAAAAAAAAATACATAATCTTTCTAATATAATAAAATAATTTCGAAAATTATGAAAAAAGTTAGGATTTATTTTTTAAAATAATATTTTGTTGTTAAACACTAAAAAGAAAAAAAAAACATAATCATTCTAATATATTATTAATTTCAAAAAAATTTTAAAAAATTAGGAATCAATTTTTCCTAATTATTATTTCTTCTTAAACTCTACAAAAATAATAATAATAATAATAATAATCTTTCTAATATAATAATAATTTCGATAATTATTAAAAAAAATTAGGAATTAATTTTTTTAATTCATATTTTATTGTTAAACTCTGAAAAAAAAAACATAATCATTCTAATATATTATTAATTTCAAAAAATTTTAAAAATATTCAGAATTAATTTTTCCTAATTATTATTTCATTCTTAAACTCTACAAAAAAAAAAAAAACATAATCTTTCTAATATAATAATAATTTCGAAAATTATGAAAAAATTAGGAATTAATTTTTTTAATTAATATTTTGTTGTTAAACTCTAAAAAAAATGATCATCATACTAATATATTATTAATTTCAAAAAATTAAAAAAAATCTGAATTAATTTTTCCTAATTATTATTTCCTTCTTAAACTTTACAAAAAAAAAAAAAAAAACGTAATCTTTCTAATATAATAATAATTTCGACAATTATGAAAAAATTTGGAATTAATTTTTTTAATTATTATTTTGTTGTTAAACTCACAAAAACAACATAAAATTAATATATTACTAACAGCAATATTAACTACACACATACCAATCACTAAATACTAAATAATAATAATTACTATTTAAAAAATTATTAATAACAAAAGTAGAGAAATAGACATACTAACCTTAAATTGGAGGCTTGAGAGTGTTGAATTAATTAATCAATTGGATACCTAACAACATAACAAACAATAACTTTAGTTATAAACATATTAATTATAGTTAATAATTAAATAACAAATGATAGTAAATTAAAAATAAATAAATAAATAACAAGACAATACCTAATTAGAGTAAGAGCCTTAGAATATGTAGAGACTAGAAAGTGGGAGGTATATAATATATAATGTATAGTGTATAGTATATTAGTATAATAGTATATAGTATATAGTATATAATATATTAAATAAATAAAATAAATTACAAAATAGTTGAAAGAGTGAGTGAAAGATGTTGGAGATTGTAGAGAATAGAGAGAATAAGAGAGTAGGGAAGTAGAGAAAATGCAGAGAATGAGTTAAGGGTGATGGGAGTATTTATAGGAAGATGTTAGGTTATGGTACAATTGGAAAAAATTGTAAAAGATTTTTTAAAATGTAATTTTTAAAAGTTTTGGATTTTTTTTACGCCCCCCACGGTCACCTGGTTAATTAAAAAAGTCATCCCTCAATTCAAATTTTAAAAAATAAAATAAAATAATCAAAATTTGATTTCTGGTGGGTGGCTAGCGGGCTTTGGGCCCGCTAGAAATCAATTTTGCAAAATTTTTTTGGTCCCGTAGGCTTGCCCGGCGGGCCGTGCCGGGCTAGCCTGCAGGCAGCGCCACCTGGGCCCAGCAAGGCACGCCGGCTTAATAGGCTTGGGCCTGGCCTGTTAAGTCGACGGGCCGAGCCAGCGTGGGCCTGCGACTGAAGCAGGTCATGCCGGGCGGCAATCCAAGGCCTGGCCCGTTTTGCCACCACTATTATGTGGCATCAATGTAATCCATTCATTTAAACAACAATAATGATATTATGTCCAAATCTGGTGTTCAAATGATATAGCATAACTATAATTCATTCATTTAAATTATATTAGATTTGTATGATTTAAATGAATAGATTAGAATGATGCCACATCATTTGGTCACCAAATTTAGGTAAAGTAGCATTACTACTATTTTCAAATCTAGCGTCCAAATGATGTGGTATAACTATAATTCATTCATTTAAATTGTATTATATTTGCATTATTTAAATGAATGGATTAAAGTGATACCACATCATTTGGTCACTAAATTTGGATAAAGTAGTATTACTCTTTAAACAATAATACTACTTTGACCAAATCTGATGCCCAAATGATATGTCATCGATTCTAATCCAATAGTATATAAATAAGGTCTCTCTCTCTGGGGTTACCCAACCAATATAAACTCTCTTCTTCTCTGTTTGTCTTCTTTGTTTGTATAACCTGATTGATTTTGATCAGCACCATGAGCTTGGCGGTGCTGACACCAATTCTGTTTTTGATATTTATTTGGTTATTGATAAAACTTTGTTACGATACACTCTCATGTTACTTGTTGACACCCAGACGTATCAAGAGGATGATGGAGAAGCAAGGAGTGCGTGGCCCAAAACCCCGCCTTCTAACCGGCAACATCTTGGAAATGGCCTCCTTAGTCTCCCAATCCACCGCCAATGACATGGACACCATCCACCACGACGTCGTTGCCCGTCTCCTCCCACATTATGTTACATGGTCACAACAATACGGTACAAACAAACTGTTTCTCTAAAAAAAATGGTGTATATGGTGATTTATATAGCTTATCATATTTATGTATGTGTTGTAGGGAAGAGATTTATATACTGGAATGGGATCGAGCCACGGATGTGTTTATCGGAGACTGATTTGATCAAAGAACTTCTATGCAAATACAGCACGAAAGCTGGAAAATCATGGCTACAACAGCAAGGATCAAAGCATTTTATTGGCAAAGGTTTGTTAATGGCCAACGGTCATGATTGGCATCATCAACGCCATATCGTAGCGCCCGCATTCATGGGAGATAGGCTCAAGGTGATCATTATTATTATTATTATTATTATGTATTTGATTGTGTTATAAAATCATCATAAATATGATGATTTTTTTTTTTTTTGGAAAACGTTTGATTTTGATTTTGGATACTGTGTTTTTTTTTTTTTTTGTTGTGCAGAGCTATGCAGGGAACATGGTGGAATGCACAAAGTGGATGCTGGAATCATTGCAAAACAAGGTTTCATTAGGCGAAAAAGAAATCGAAATCGGAGAGTACATGACTAGACTCACCGCTGATATTATATCAAGAACCGAGTTCGATAGCAGTTATGAGAAAGGAAAGCAAATATTCCACCGCTTAACACATCTTCAACAGTTTTGTGCTCAAGCCAGTAGGCACCTCTGCTTTCCAGGAAGCCGGTACTTATATATTTCTTTTTTTCTCTTTTATTCTGCATAAAGGGACGTGTTCGCATAATAGCTTTTTAATTTCTTTTAAATAAAGATTCCATCTTTTGCTATAATAGCTTTTTGACATTAACAAAAATTGTTAAATTGTTGGATTGTTACAGGTTTTTTCCAAGTAAATACAACAAAAAAATAAAGTCATTGAAGATGGAAGTAGAGACATTGTTAATGGAGATAATACAAAGTAGAAAAGACTGTGTTGAGATTGGGAGGAGTAGCTCTTATGGAAATGATTTGCTGGGTATGTTGCTCAATGAAATGCAAAATAACAAGAGAGGAAATGGATTCAGTTTGGATTTGCAGTTGATAATGGACGAATGCAAGACTTTCTTCTTCGCTGGACATGAAACCACAGCTCTTCTTCTCACTTGGACTGTCATGTTGCTTGCTAGCAACCCTTCTTGGCAAAAAAAAGTCCGAGACGAAGTTAAACAAGTCTGCGGCGACCAAACTCCCTCCGTTGATCATCTCCCCAAACTCACGCAGGTTTGCTAGATTTCATCTCTCCGTATATTTTTCTAAACATTCGATACTAACGAAAATGACTGAATTAATGTCGGTATATTTTTCAAAACATTAGATACTAACAAAAATTACTGTATGTCTGAATCGGATTTATTCTGACCGTATATGATGTTTCGAAAGAATAATAATAAAATAAAAAAAATTATTTTTTTATAATTTTTACCAAGCTATATGCTCCTCTACTTTTGTTTTTAAACAAATAAAAAATGGTTATTTGCGCAAATTAAGCTTATCCTTCCCAAATCCTAGTTGCAGAATTTTTTAGCAATTGAATTGAAAACTGAAAAAGCATATTCAGAATACAAAAGCAAGTTGGTGATAAAGTGTGGTGGGGGTGTTAATGGTTCCTATGTGCTCTCTGTGCCTAAGTTTGTTCTTTTTTAAAATTATGATTATGATAATCAAGACTAGTCTGAGTGAGTCTAAAGATCTTTTGATGGATCTCCACTTTCAGGATTTATATAATCTAAATACAAAGTTTTAAAAAATGATTAAAAATCTTTTAGAGCAGCCTAGCTGGTAATGCATCAAATATGCTGAGACAAAAATAAGAATCAACTTGAAAGACAGTTAAAAGAACCTGGCATTGCCCTGAATTAATTAAATACTTACTTGGAACTTGGAAAACTTAAGAAAATATATATTATCCACATCACTACTTGACCTTAAATACCAGTATTTGGACCCTTATTGACAAGGAGATTCTAACATCAATAATCACATTTTTGAATGGAACTATGTTATAAGACCAATCAATTATCTAAGTCGCGTGACCAGTAGATCCAGGTTGTTAGAGTGGACAAAATCAAGCAGATGGGCCTGCAGCTTATCATTTCTATTTATTTTTATATGCATTTTTATAATGTAACAAAATATGACGTGTTATTAATCGCAGTTAAATATGGTAATAAACGAATCATTAAGGCTATATCCACCGGCAACAGTGCTGCCGAGAATGGCGTTTGAAGATATAAAGCTGGGAGACCTCCTGATCCCAAAGGGACTATCAATATGGATTCCGGTGCTTGCAATTCATCACAGTGAGGAATTATGGGGAAAAGATGTCAATGAGTTCAACCCGGACCGATTCTCTTCTAAGCCTTTCAGCCCTGGCCGCCATTTCATGCCTTTCGCCGCCGGTCCAAGGAACTGTATTGGCCAGTCATTTGCCATGATGGAGGCCAAGATCATATTGGCTATGCTAATTTCCAAGTTCAGCTTCAACATTTCTGATAACTATCGACATGCACCTGTCGTTGTTCTTACAATAAAACCAAAGTATGGAGTTCAAGTATACTTGAAGCCTCTAGATTAGTGAGTTGAGTGACATCATCATGAAGATTTTGCAGTTGAGTTGGTAATTAAGAGCGCTCATTTTAATCCGAGTTGTTACAATTTTGTCTAAAATTTCTGGTTTCCTTTTTCAAGTATAATTATGACTATTGTTGAGTAGGAAACTTGGAATCTCTGAGATGAGTGTCAGTTTATAGTTTCAGAATTATTTTATTTGTCATTTTCTTTTTTCTTTTTTTCCATTTAACCTTTGAAAAATAAATGAATAAGAGACCCTGCTCTCTATATTGAATAAAAATGTTCGAATCAGTTTGATTCTCGATACCCTTTTAATTGAAGTATCATGTTACAATTAATTTTTACTATGGAAATGTTACTGTATATTTTAATAAATATTTTAGAATACATAATTGTCAGAAAAATTAATAGTATTAATATTATATATAAAGAGGAAACTTATCGGTATTACTTCACATGATATTTAAGTGTGGTTCACGGCGGTAGTAACCCTAGCTCTCAATTAATCTTAGGTTTTTAGTTCAAATCTCACCTTCCTAGAAAGTCAAGTCATTCATATATATATATATATATATATATATACGGAAATTTTCCTATGAGGACGCCCTGATAGAATTATATAAAGATATTGAATGTGAACCACTCGTTTTACATACTTTGATTTGGTATGTATGCACTTGTCAAATCACTTTTATAAATGAGTGACTCATATTCAATATCCTGATAAAGTAATATAAGGATGTCTTGATAGGAACGGGACCGTATATATGTATATATATATAGCGAAAATTTTCCAATGAGGATGCCCTGATAGAATTATATAAAGATATTGAATGTAAGCCACTCGTTTTACATATTTTGACTTGGTATGTATGCACTTATTAAATCATTTTTATAAATGAGTGACTCTCATTCAATATCCTGATAAAGTTATATAAGGATGCCCTAATAAAAACGTAACCGATATATATAGTGAGTCTCTTATGAGGGATCCCTAATTTTAATTTCAGTAAGGACCATGATGAAAACACATCAATTTTAATGAATTTTAATATGAGTTCTTTTTGTGGATGATAAGTTCATTAAAATCTACTTATGAACAAAATTTGAGAATTTTTCGAATACTAGAACTGTTTTATTTGAATTTTCCTATATTTCGCATATTTTTCGATGCCTTCATATTTAACACAATTTGGATAAAATAGTTCTAGTACTCGAAAATTAAAATAATGGATCCCTCATGAAAGACTCACTATAAATAAATATATATATATATATATATATATAATAGACTTTCACAACGCCACATGTAGCCATGAGAGTGCTTTGGATTTAAATGTTACACATATGGTTATTAATAAAATTAAACAATAATTCAATTATTTAAACTTTTTAAAATTATATTCTCTTAATGGTTATTATCATGATCACAAAACATCAAAACCTCATCATATTCTCTTTTAAATCAGACTTTAAATTTATTCAATTAAACCACATAATTATAATAACCAAGAGCCTTCTTATCTTCCTTAATTTTCTCTATACAAACCACCCAAAATCTCACATTTTTCCCATCTCATTCCAATAACTCTTCCTCCCAGATAAACTCAAAAATACTCGAAAGGTGGGATATTGGATGGCATTTGGGGGTAAGAGTAATTTCTATAGATTTTTTTTAATATTTGGTTGAATAATTTTAATCTTTAATTTTTTTTTTTTTTTTTTTTTTTTGTTATTTAGATTGCCAAATGCCTTTTGTAAAAAGCCACACATTGTTCTCATGTATCATTTTCTTATATTTTAGTTTATTGTTTATTTATTTATTTTTATTTTTTTAGGAAGGATTTTAGTAGTTAAAAAGGTAATTTTGAATTGATTATTATTGTGATATGTTTTGGTATCTTTATCATATTTATTTTGGTTAACAAAACTTGAAAAAAGGAATTTTAACTTGGCAACCTTGGATTTTTAATTAGAAGTTATTTGATAGGCAACCCTCTGATAAGACTAGCATCCCACTTATCACCACCAATGCAGAAAATCAATGGAACTTATGGATGATGGATTCGATAGACAGAATACTACAGATAAATATTTGGTTATAGTTTTTGGTTCTAAGGGGTCGTTTGTTTTTTTCACTTAAAACTCAATGGGTCTGAATCATAATTATTAAGTTGTTTTGTTTGTTTTTTTTAAGTGGTCAAATAACTTAGAAATACCAAAAAAAACAACTTAAAGTAAAGGGTGAAAAATCCTGACTTTTCACTTAATTGTAAATCACTGAATTGTATTAAATGCAATCCAAAATCTTTTCTTCCGATACTATCCTCCATATATAACATATTTTCAATTTCATCATAATTATATATGGTATATAAATCTTTATTTTAATATATAACTTATTTTAAACAGCTTTAAAAATAAAAAAGAGCTCTAATCACTTCTCATATTGGTGTTTAATATGAATATTAATTATGATATTAGGGTGATGTATTTATATATATATATAGGTTTTTTTTTGTGAGTTTTCCTACTGCCTCTTTTATTTTTTGAAAAAAAAAAAACATTTCTTTTTTTAGTAAAAATTAAGTTTGTATATAATGGAAAAGGAAGATCATGATCATATGTGTTCATATATAATTATTATTTTTGGATTGCTTTTATTTCATATTATATGTATAATTGTTTAATATGGGTATAAATGTAAAATTACTTATTTTCAGACAATTTTACTTTTAAACAACAAAAGTTTTGACAATACATTCAGATGTGAGGGAAAAAAAAAAAAACATATCATTCAAGTTCAGATTTCAGTCCCTATTCGGTATTCAGAAACATCTAGGATTATTCAGTCTTCAGAAAAAAAAAAACAAACAACCCCTAAGTCTAACAATATATTAACTCTTTCAAAAAAAAAAAAAAAAAATGGTACACATATTTTTTTTATGGTTTTTTTTTTTCTTTCTATTTTTAACCTTTTTGTTTTCCTTTCTTTTTGATTTTTTTGAATGTATTAAAAATGCATTAAATACATTATGATTATTTCGAAAAATAAAAGTTTTTGAATTTTATTTATTCTTATACATTATATGATAATCAATACATATTTTCCAAAACAAATTAAAATATCAATTGTAAATATCAAATTCAAGGTAATCGGTTTTATATGGAATTAGTGGTAAATTTAAAAAAATATATATCAATAGTAATATAATAATAATAATATAACAAAATTTTTAAATAATAATTTTTAATAAAATATTAATGATAAGATATTAAAAACATTAATTATTGCATTCAATTCAATTGGTTATTTTTCTAAATATAATAAAGTAATCCGTGTTATATGGAATTAGTGGTAAATTTTTAAAAAATATCAATAGTAATATATTGATGATAATATAACAAAATTTTAAAATAATAATTTTTAATCAAATATTAATGATAAGATATTGAAAACATTAATTATTGCATTCAATTCAATTGATTTTTTTCCTACATATATGAAATTCACTCGTAATATATTTTATAAATGGTAATAAATAAATAAAATTTGTACTATAATAAAAAAATAATAATAATAACTTCACTATTATTTACATCTCCATATAGGACACATGAAAAAAAAAATTTATAATAAAAATGGAATGTTCTTAGAAAATAAATGGAAAAATACAATAATTTATCACTAGGCTTGAAAATAACCTCCATGTAGTTTTTTTTTTTTTAAAAAAAAAAAGATGAATACTTCTACAAGTATTTCTAGAATAAATTTTTTTTATATAAAAAATAATTATTATAAAACCTCTAAATACACCCCCAATTTACTCGAAAATACCTTTTTTTATATAAATGGTAATAACTAAATATTTTTCAAAACAAATTAATATATATATATATATAGAATAATCTAAACATATTTATTTATATATATATATCAACAAAGCATATGAATTGATACTTTGATTGCAATTATGAATATTAATTGTTTAAAAATCAATTATGAAATTGGTTAACAAAATTTATGCAATATTGTATTAATTACGAGATTTTCTCTTAATTTCTTATTGATTTTGTGATTAACTAGATACCTCTTGATTGCCTTTTTATTTGTATATTATATTGATATAGAATTTGAGGGTTATTTAATTTATTATATAGGTGAATTGAAAATTATTTATTGCATTAATTGAAATTTAACTGCTCTCTATCTCTTTAGTAAAAATATATATATATATATATATATTAAAATATTGCAATTCTTTAAGGAAAAATAGTAAATTTGTATACTTTTTAAATTAATTATTTTCTTAAGTACGAAAAACGAAATGTCCTTGGAAAATATGTGGAAAAATAAATTAATTTATCACTAGACTTGACAATAACTTCTGTAGAGTTTTAAAAAAAATGAATACTTCTACAAGTATTTCTAGAATAAATATTTTTATATAAAAATAATAATTATAAAACCTCTAAATACACCCTCAATTTACTCAAAAATACCTTTCTTATATAAATGGTAATAACTAAATATTTTTCAAAACAAATTAAAATATATATATAGAATAATCTAAATGTATTTATTTATATATATATATATATCAATAAAGCATGTGAATTGACACTTTGATTGCAATTATGAATATTAATTGTTTAAAAATCAATTATAGAATTGGTTAATAAATTTTATGCATTAACAAAATTTATGCATTATCTCATTAATTACGAGATTTTCTCTTCATTACCTATTGATTGTGTGATTTTGCCTCTTGATTTTTTTAAGACTCTTGATTGCTTTTTTATTTGTATATTATATTGATATAGAATTGGAAGGTTGCTTAATTTATTATATAAGTGAATTGAAAATTATTTATTGAATTAATTGAAATTTGACTGCTCTCTATCTCTTTATTAAAAATATATATATTAAAATTTATTACAATTCTTAAAGGCAAAAACAGTAAATTTGTATACTTTTTAAATTAATCATTTTCTTAAGTATGAAAGTTATGAAGAAAAAAAAAAAGTGTTGCTTGAATCCACAGTTTTAGTACTATATTCATTAATTCATGCATGCTAAGCAACTAATCAAACTTTAGATCTTCAAAAATAATGTGATAAGTTTGACCATATACCAGTTTCTCAATATTTATATAAATTATGATGATTTTGTTTTTTTTTTTATAAATATTTTTAATAGAAAATAAATGGATTTTAATGGTGTGTTTTATTCTTTATTGTTAATTGTTAACAATTTTATTTGAAAATTTTAAAAGGACTGATAATTGATTGTGTTAAGCGGTTGATTGTATTAAATATTTTAATTTTGAAGCATTTTTATATTATTAGAGATTTGTGTTTTTCCTTGAGATGGAGAGTCTCAACCTTCAATTAATATATATGATATAAATTGCTTAATTGTTTATTAATTAGTTACTAATTGTATCTTTTTCATAAATTTGATTAAATATTTTTATTTTTATTTTGGGTTAAAAAAAAAAAAAAAAAACATTAATACATTCCCATTGATATGTTCTTAAAATTTTACCATTAATTTCATAAAAAAACAGATCATCATATATTTAATGTATATTTAGTACATTCTTAATAATGAAAAAGTGATGATCTGATATACTTTCTCATACCTTTATTTATAAATAAAAGTGGTGATTATTGTTTTTCAATCAATAATGGTGGAAATTTTAATTTTATTGAAAATATAACAGATAGAAATTTTGAATCATGCCTATTTTTTATGAGTTTTCAATTTATATTTTACAATGCCGCATATTGTGCAAGCTGCATACTATAATATACTAAAGTTTAATCTCAGAGGAAGCTTTGGTATTAAATTCTATATATTCATTTCTATTTTTTATATTCATTAACTAATCATATAAAATCAAAAGTCAATCCCATAATTAATGAGATAATGAAATTAATTTTCTAGATCCAACTAATGTGATTAATGTTTTAGGTTCATTTGATTTTCCTGATGTAATGTTTCTAAATATAGCTAATGTGATTAGTGTTTTAGTTTAGTTGATTTTTCTAAATTTAATAAGAATTTATTCACATTCCACTCAAAAGACACGATAAGTATAAAAGTTTTATAAGTCAAGTTAGAATCCAAAATAATAACACATCCTTAACATAAATAATTACTACTACAGAGAAATTTTTATTACATTCTAATTGTAAAATTATGGACTTTTGTATACCCAAAGTGCTTCATATTTCATAAATTATATTACATGACAATTTAATTATATATATATTCAATAAAACCCGTGCATCGCACTAGTTACACACTAATAAATAAATAAAATATGATATTAAAGTATAGGCTGATTGACATTTATGCCCCATAAAATCTTTCAACATATGCATTATGCCCTTTATACTTTTTTTTTTCGCCACTAAACCCTATGAACTCTCACAAATTGGCAAATGCCGACTGTAAATGTCCCTTCACAACGGGGCAAAAAAACTCAAGTATTTGTCAAAAAAACAAGAGTTTAGGGGGTTTAGTGGTGAAAAAAAAAAGTATAGGGGGCATCAATGCCAATTAATTTTAACAGGAGTTCATTAATTTTGCATTTGGTATATAAATCTAATAAAACTATCCACACCCCACCCCCCGCGGGGAAGTTCTATTTTTAGAGGAAATCCACTAAAGATTTCAAAATACAATAATGCTACTTTGTCTAAAATTGGTATCTAAATTTGGCGCCCAAATGATGTGACAACACTCTAATCCATTCATTTAAATTGTATTAGATTTACATGATTTAAATGAATGGATTAGAGTGTTACCACATCATTTGAACACCAAATTTGGACAAATTAACCTTACTCTTTAAAATAACATGTTTTACCTCATATGATTTCGGAATTTGCCATTTTCCCCTACCATATACTCTTATCCATTCATTTAAATTGTATTAGATTGCATGATTTAAATGAATGGATTAAAGTGTTGCCACATTATTTAGACACCAGATTTAAGCACCAAATTTGGACAAAGTAGCATTACTGTTTAAAATAACGTGTTTCACCTCCTACAATTTTGGAATTTTCCATTTTCCCCTACCATTAATATTCCATTAAATGTTTGGGTGACCAAGTGAATACACCAAGACTAGAGATAGCAACAGGTGGTCGAGTTTTGGTAAACCCAAACCCGTGAAATATTTTCCATCTCGAATCCAACTATGAACCCGAATAATTTCACAGGTTCAGGTTTGGATCCATCTGTGGGTTTTAATAAAACCCAAACTCACCCGTGAATCCACTAAATCATTCGTGTTTGGGTTTCGACTTGTAAAACCAAAACATCGTTTTGAGTGTAGAATTCTAATTTGCTCACAAGATGTTGTTTTGAATTTGAATTATATATATATATATATATATATATATATATTTTTTGGGTTCTGGTTTTTTTTTTTTTTCAAACCCAAACCCACTTCGGGTTTACATTTTACACTAAAACCTGATCTGTGACCCGAATAGCAAAATCCATACCCGACTCACGTGGTTCGTGATCCGGTGAAATTGACATCCCTAATTGAGACCTTATGAGTTTGGTAAGTATATGTTTATCTACTCAAACCTTCCATGCTCTTAAAATTGACTAATAAAAAAATGCACCAAATTGGCCATAGGTATTAAACTTTAGAAATAATGTTAATCTTTTTATAAACAAAAAACTGTAAAGCTAGTATAAATGATTTCAAATTTTAGATATCCCCTTCTCTTAATTATGGATAAATTGGTGAATGAGCATTTGCCAAATTTTCAATGGAATAAAAATTAAAATGAAAAATGAAAAATGAAAAGAAAAAAAAAAAAAACTATTTTTGAAAATTTAAATTATCTTCATTTTTAATATTTATTTTTTATCATTTTTTATTTTTACATTAAAAAAACTGTAATTTTTTAAAGTATCTTCATTTTTTAATTTAAATTCTTTTACAATTTTTTTAATTTAAATTTTTTAATAAAAAAATTGTTTCTAAATTTTTTAATTATGTGTACTAGCCTTTACTTTATTATAATAAAAATATTATTTGATTTTTAAGAAAAAAAAATTATAGCTATAGACAATTTGTTCTTTTATTTGTCGATCAAAGTCAAAATTTAAAAACATAAGAGGAACTAGTAGATAAACAACTATTTGCTTTCTAGAGCACTTAAGTCAAACTTTAGCGTATCTTAGTATATTTACCCTTAATTGTTTGAAACTTTGAAATATAGAGGGGTAAAAAGGTAAACTCGTTTTGTTTAAAAAATAAAAAATAAAAAATAAAAAGGGTTGTGCTATCTAAAAAGTTGGATTGGTAATGGTAAACGACAAGATAAGGTTGGCTTTGTGGTAATCCTCTCGCATCTACATCCAAGAAATTGTGAGTTCAAGTTTTATCTTATCGTCCAATCCCGAAATATTGTAATAGTTCAAGACAAATGTAAACTTTTTTAGAAATAAAATGTTAAAAATGACAATTGCCAAATAAGTCCCACACCTTTTTTAATTCCAACTAGTTTGCTACTTTTGTAAATGACCAAACTAGTCCTGAATTTTTAAAATTGTACCATTTTTATCGTCCCACTTCAGTTGGCCAACCCTAATAGCCAAAGGGTGTTTTCATTTTTAACCTTGTAAAATCAAATGAGCATTAAAAATAAATAAATAAATAACTACAAATGTTTATATAACAAAAATAATTCAATAACATGATAAATTTTTTGATTAAATAATTAATAAGAAAAGAAAACTATTTTCGTTAAAAACAAACAGAAAAAAACTAAAGAAAGAAAAAATATATATAGTTAATAAAATATTAAAACCATTGGCTGCCAAACGATGAGGGAATCATGCGGTGGAGTTGTCTCCTTTGTTTTCTTTTTCTCTTTAATTTTTTTTTTAAAGATTTTCCTTTAAATTATTATTTAATATTTAAAGGGTATTTTTAAACTATCATATAAAAATAACATTTGAGTTAGATAACTACCTGAAATTTGGTTGGAGGATGAAAATGGTACAATTTAAATATATTATTATTATTATTATTATTATTATTATTATTATTTTGGGTCCAGTTTAGCCACTTCTATAAAGTCGCAAATTACATGTAAAGAAACAAAAATTTAAATAAAATAAAATAAAACTAAAATTAATTGAAATTTGATGATAGGCATTATAATGTGGCTGTAATTAAAAAATGGAGAGATTATAAGGAAAGAAGGAAGAAGGAATTAATTTATTAATAAGGAAAGAAGCATTTAGTGATTTATATATAATTAATTAATGTGCCACATATTTAGGTCAAACATGGATTAAAAAAATAATGAGATTGGTAACTGTTTAGATAAGCTTTAGATGCCCTTAAAGAAATTAAAAAAAAATGGAATTAAAGAAAAGCATATGATGTAAACGTTTGTCTTCTTTACTTTGATGCTTGATATAACACTTGTTAAATGATAGTTTTATTCTTCTTCTTCCACTATTTTTTTTTTTCTTAATTTTTTTTCTTCTTTCAACTACCTTTGTTTTTGTTTTAATTATTTATTTTTGTCTGTCATTGTCTCATGTACACTTGCTACGAAAAATTCCTTTATTTATATATTTATACATATCATGCCAAGCTCCTTTTTGGGGCGTGCAAATGATCTTGTAATTATAAATTAGTTTGATATGGCCGCCGTTTATATATATATATATATATATACACGATCACGTTCTTATCAGGGCATCCTTATATAACTTTATCAGGATATTGAATGTGAGTCACCCATTTATAAAAGTGATTTGACAAGTGCATACATACCAAGTCAAAATATGTCAAACGAGTGGCTCACATTCAATATCCTCATATAATTCTATCAGGGTATCCTCATAGAAAAATTCTCATATATATATATATATATATAAGTGAGTCTCTTATAAAGGATTTCTCATTTTAATTTCGGTAAGGACTACCCATAAATCACATCGATTTGAATGAATTTTGATTTGAATTTTTTTGTGAATGATGAGTTCATTGAAATCTACATATGAATAAAATTTAAAAAAATTTTAAATACCTAAACTATTTTTACCAATTTTTTTAAATATGAAGGCATCCGAAAAATAGGTAAAATATAGAAAATTTAAGAAAAATTGTTTTAGTGTTTGAAAAAAGAAAATTTGTTTTAGTGTTTGAAAAATTCTCAAATTTTATTCATAGGTAGATTTCAATGAACTTATCATCCACACAAATTCAGATCAAAATTCATTCAAATCGATGTGATTTATGGGTGGTCCTTACCAAAATTAAAATAAGGGATCCCTTATGAAAGACTCACTATATATATATATATATATATATATATTTATATATATAAGTGAGTCTCTTATAAAGGATCCCTTATTTTAATTTCGGTAAAGACCTTGATAAAATCACAACGATTTTTATGAATTTTGATTTGAATTTTTTTTACGGATAATAATTAAGTTCAATGAAATCTACCTATAAATAAAATTTGATATTTTTTCAAGCACAAAAATTATTTATACCGATTTTGTTAAATATAAAGGCATAGGAAAAATAGACTAAATATAAAATAAAAAAATCAAGAAAAATAATTCTAGTACTTGAAAAATTCTCAAATTTTATTCATATGTAAATTTGAAATGAACTTATCATCCACAAAAAATTCAAATCAAAATTTATAAAAATAGATATAATTTTATCAAGGTTCTTACCGAAATTAAAATAAGGGATCCTTACGAGAGACTTAATATATGTATATATATATATATATAGTAATGCTACATTGCCCAAATTTAGTGTCCAAATCCGGTGCCCAAATAATGTGGTAACACTTTGGGCCATTCATTTAAAACATACAAATCTAATACAATTTAAATGAATAGCCCACGTTGTTGCCACATCATTTTGGACACCAGATTTGGACACCAAATTTGGACAATGTAGCATTACTCATATATATATATATATATATATATATACACACACACACACTATTTTTCTCTACTTAGGACGAACTGGTTTTATTTATATTAGTTCCACAATTATCAACCATTATATTCACATACTTAAGATTAGTCAAAGTCTTATTAAACTTAATCAATGACTTACAAGTCTCATTCTAAACTTAAAACTTTAGTTCGGTCCTGAGAGGAGAAAAACAAAATATATGGATGGACCTGTGTGGGGGCTAGGGTGGGCTCAAGCCCACCCGGCCCCCTTAAAAAAAATTAAAATAGCAAAGCAAAAAAATTAAATTATTTAACTAATTAATTTTAATTCCTAATCAAAGTAAAAAATATATATATATATATATATATATATATATTTATATCTTTCCTTTTTCTTCTTTTTATAATAACAATTATCTTTTCCTATTCTTCAAATTTGGGTCAATCTATTTATCAACATTCAGATATGTTTGAGTGAATATTATGGATTTAAATATTTTATTTTGTTACTCTAAAAAAATATTTTATTTTGTTTTGAAATTTTAGGGTTATTATAAAATATAGATAATGAGATTTAGGAGTAATCCAATTTTAAATTTACAAAGTAACGATATTGTTAAATGAATTTCATCCAATTTCTCAAAACATTTTACGGTATTAGTATATTTCGAATGAATCTAACTAATATAAAAATATTGTATAATTTAATTAGTGCTCACATTTGCATTTCATGTTTCTTTTTTAATTTAATTTGACTTTTAAAGAGTAAAATAAAATTTTGGAACGTATTTATTTAGAATATACATTTTATGGGGACGTCTCACTATGTCCTTCTAACTAGGTGATGTTGATATTCAGTTAAAAAAAAAAATTCTAGCGTATTTATTTAGAATATACATTTTACGGGAACGTCTCACTATATCCTTCTAACTAGGTGATGTCGATGTTTAGTAAAAAAAAAGTCTAGCCTACCCTAGTCTTCAATCCTGGTTACGTGAATATATATATATATATATATATATATAATTTACCCTTGATTACAATTGATTCTAGTCAACTATCTTAATTGATGTTGATTGATTCTAGTCAACTATCATAATTAATATTGATTGATATTACATAATAAACACCAATGAATGCTCGTGATACTTGCCAATAATTAACGGGATTCTTTCCTTCGATAACTAATTGAGAATATTGTCCATATCAAATCCTTAATTCTAGCACTCCCCCTCAAGTTGGAGCATGGATATCGCACATGCCTAACTTGTTTAAAGAGCCATCAAAAGCACTATTGGCTATCGTTTTGGTAAGAACATCGGCTAGTTGATCTTCATACTTCACAAAAGGAAACATAATAATCCCAGCTTTAAGTTTTTTCTTAATGAAGTGTCTATCAATTTCAACATGTTTTGTCTGGTCGTGTTGAACTGAATTGTGAGCAATCTCTATACCTAAAGTGTTATCACAATACAATTTCATTGCTTCGTGAGAATCAACACCCAATTCTATAAGCAAGTTTCTCAACCATAGTAACTCACATACTCCAAAAGTCATGCCCTTGTACTCAGCTTCTGCACTAGACCTTGTTACCACTGGTTGGTTTTTAATCCTCCAAGTCATAAGATTTCCACCTACAAAAGTGAAGTATCCTGAAGTAGATCTTCTGTTATCAGCTAAACCTGCCCAATTTGCATCAGTGTAACCTTCTTACTTTAGGTGATTATGCTTGGTGAAGAGTAATCCTTTACCCGTAGCGGTCTTCAAATAACTCAATATACGTTCCACGGCATCCATGTGAGGTTTACGAGGATCATGCATAAACTGACTCACTACACACACTGAATAGGCAATAACTGGTCTAGTATGGGACAAATAGATCAATTTTCCCACAAGGCTCTAGTACATTGCCTTATCAATAGAGGTTGCATTCAAACACAGAAATAACTTATGATTTTGTTCCATATGAGTCTTAGCAGGTTTACATCCAAGCATACTTGTTTCATTTAACAAATTAAGAATGTATTTCCGTTGAGATAAGAAAATATCATTCTTTGATCGTGCTACCTCGATCCCAAGAAAGTACTTCAAGTCACCAAGCTGCTTCATTTCAAACTCTGAAGCCAAGTGTCGCTGCAAACTCTCAATTTCATCTTGATCATCACCTGTCACCACCATATCATCAACATCGATAATCAAAGTAGTAATTTTACCCTTTTGGTTTTTCAAAAACAACGTGTGGTCTAAGCTGCTTTGTTTATAACCGAAGTTCTTCATAGACTTGGTGAATCTACCGAGCCAAGCCCTTGGAGATTTTTTTAACCCATACAATGCCTTCTTGAGTTTGCACACCATTGTAGTATTTAAGTACTTCTCTATATCCGAAAGAGGGTCCATATACGCTTCTTCTTCTTCTAAATCTCCATGTAAGAAAGCATTCTTTACATCAAACTAGAGAAGTGGCCAATCTCAATTGGTCGCCAAAGATAAAGCTTCTTGCATTTTACCAAGAATAGAGACAGACGACAACTATAGCACATAAAAAGCATATGACTTGGATAATTTTTGGGAATATACATGATCACTAATATGATATCTAGCTTTTGATTTAAGGTCAGGTTCATATTTAATGGGTGGAATGCCACAGTTAAAACGAGGTGGAAGATGATAGTGAGACAATTGAGATTCAAAATTAACATCATCAACAATTGTAGAATTATAATTAATGTGTACCTCTAAAGGAGTCTCAGGAGAAGATTGGCCCAGTGGTTGTGTGGGATTGTTAAGAGACATTGTACTATCATGGAGAGAATCATCCTCAGCATTTGGAGTCGTTAATTCATCAATTGGGAGCCTTTTCCGAAGGTACGATTGACAGGTGGTATCATTTTCAATTGTTTGGTTGTCTTCGTCCGGTCGACTGGTAGTGTCACTTCTGGTCACCTGGATATTGGAGAAGTCTAATCTCTTGGAAAAAACACATGTAATTCTTCAAGATTTATCACTTTTTCTTGATTCTCCCCCTGAAGTGATAAATCAGTAGGTGGCCGATAGAAGAGCTCTTTCTCATGAAAAACGACAATCATGGAAACATAAAACCTCTTAAAAGACGGATCATAACACTTATAGCCTTTTTGATTGATTTCATATCCCACAAACACACACTTCAAAGCACGAGAATCAAGCTTAGTTCGTTGATGTGGATGTAAGTGAACATAGACGACACACCCAAAAATCTGAGGAGCTAGAAGTACCACCGACGGAAGATTACAATGATCGAAAAGTGTATACAATGGTCTTCTAAAATTGAGGACACTAGAAGGTGTACGGTTGATCAAGTAGACTACCGAACTCAAAGCTTCACCCCATAAGTGAGAAGGAACATGTCCACCAATCAAATGAGACCGAGTAACTTCTAATAATTGTCGATTTTTCCTCTCCGCAACACCATTTTGTTGATGCGAATAAGGACAAGTTGTTTGGTGAATAACACCTACCAAACATGATGAGAATCAAGAAGCATCATCAAATGATCCATTGCTTGTTCTAGTTGGGCCAATTACAAGGGCCAAGAGGATCAAAGAAGTATTTAATGGGGGCTGATTCTGAGTTGCTGAAGTCCAAGTTCGCCCACATGAAGACCAAATCCGGACTGAACTTCGTGGGTTTCTATAGAGAGCATCTGAAGTCGGATTGTCTATTATAATATGTTTTCGGAAAGCCCATGACGATCTCTACAGATGTTATGAAGACTCTATCCTCCAAAACAGATCACAACGAGCCCAAATTCGGTTATCTATTTTGTTGCGCGTGAGGAACAAGCTAGGGTTTAGATGAGTCCGAATTTTAGGATATTTCTTGCTTTATTTATTTTCCAATTAAATAGTCGATTTGTTTTCCAATTGAAGGGCTGATTTTGTTTCCCAAATGAAGCTTTCCAAATAAGAAGCAAATCAACTAGCTGTTATTTTTAGTCTTTATTTATTTCCTAAATTTGTTTGCATTTATTTTCCTGATTGTAAGGCATTAATTGCCGAATATTTTATTTCTTTTATCTTTCTTTTTAGGGTTTAGATATTTTTAGTATTTAAGGGACTCATTGATGTATTATTAAGGAGACTTTGGAATGAAATAATTATTTGAGAGAATGTTTTCTCTTTGTTCTTCATTGAACTATGAACTTATCAAGGTTCTACCTTGTTGCGTTCAAACCTTGACTTATCACTCACCTTATTCTCTTCTTGAGTGTGGCGTCTACAACCTTCTTGATACCGTTGGTTCTTATCTCTTTATAGATAACGGGTCGCGATCCTTTATTTTCTTTGTTTTTTATAAACTTGAATTTAGAAAACGATCCTCCATTACCATATATTGGTTCCGGGTCTCACTACTCTTGGTGAGGTTCATATCAAAACACATGAAGTTCGTCAATTCTTTCTTGAAGTATTTACCCCCATTATCGGAACGAAGAAATTTTATCTGAATACCAAATTGTGTAGCCACCATCTGATGAAACATGCAAAAAATTGTGCAAACATCACTCTTGTGCTTCAATTGATAAACCTAAGTCATTCTAGTACAGTCATCCATAAAAGTAACATACCACTTCATCATATTATGAGTAGAAATTGGTGCGGGTCCCCAAACATTCGAATGAACTAATAAAAAAGGAAGATCTGCTTTATTATCACTCAAATGGAAAACGATATGATGGCTCTTTGCCATCACACAAATTTCGCAAATAAAATCCGAAAAATTGCAACCACTAAATAAAGATGGAAACAATCTCCTAAGATAACTAAATGAGGGATGTCCTAGTCACCTGTGCCATAACCAAATCTCTTCTTTCTTCTTGTTCACCAAATTTCCATTCACCAAGTGAGCTTGCCCTTCTCTATTGGACCGTTAGAACCCATCCTCTAGATAGTACAATCCTCCACTTTGTTTACCACTACCAATCTTCTCTTTGGTATGAATATTCTGAAAAATACAATGAGTAGGAAAAAATAGAGTAACACAATTAATAGACTTGGCTATTTGATTAAGAGAGAGAAGATTGCAATTTAGTGATGGAACAAGCAAGACATCTTTAATAGTTAATGTAGGAGATAAAACGACAATACCACTACTAATAACTAGAGATGATACACCATTAGCATTGGTAATGGTAGTTTTGGAATATTTAGAAGATAAATGACTAAACCTATAACGATCACAAGTCATATTATCTGTTGTACCAGAGTCAATTATCCAATTACTATTTCCAGTAAAATACGAAAGTTTAATAGCAGAGTTAGACATACCTGACTCAGTAGCAAGTCCAAATATAATAGTAGATTCATTCTTCTTTGTTAGAGAATCTTTACCACTATTCTTTAAATCAGTCATAGTGATAAAGAAACTAAAAAAAAAAAAAACTTCACAGTGGAATAATAAGAACAGAAATAACAATTGAGAACGCAAGACCAAACTTCAATTCCTAGGGTCAAGAAGAGAAAATACAATGTAATATTTATTTATTTATATATATATATATATATATATTTTTCCAATGAAGACTTTTTACAATGCACACTTTTAGCACTTTTGATGAAATTTAATGGAATATATTGATACTTGATGTAATTTTTTGTATGGATAATAAAAACATTGAAATACATTTATGGAAAAAAATTTAAAAACTTTCGGGTACAAAATCTTTTTTTTTTTTTCCGACTTTTTTGAAGATAAAAAATTTTAAAATAAAGAAATACCAGAAGAAGAAAAAAAGTTATTGAATCCAAAAATTTTCAAATTTTTACCAAATATGTATTTTAATTTAAACAGGATGCATACAAAAAAGAGCTATTTTATTATTTGTTTAAGATTAATTTTTTTATATTTATTTGTTTCATTACTTTCCTAAAATTTTCATATATTTGTTAGGACAAACTTATTGTTGTTATATATAGCGATATATTTAGCGATATATTTATTATGTTGTTGTGATTTATTTGTCGGATAGTGAAAATTAATGATATATATAGGAAATTGCATGAAGTAATCAAACAAATTTATTTTTTATTTTTTTTAGCCATAAATTTATATTTTATTATTATTATCACCTTTAGCCTTGAACATATAAGATTGTCCTCTATTTTGTTTTTACTTTACCCACCAAAAAATTTAGAAATCAACTGGCATATAACTTGAAAATTATTGACATGTAAGTTGAAAGTCAATTGACATGTAATTTAAAACTTAACTGACATGTAACTTAAAAAATCAACTCACATGTAACTTGGAATCAAATAGCATGCAACAAAGTTACATGTCAGGTGAAGTAAAATTTAGGGATAAACTTGTCCAAAAGTGGTCAAAAGTGTTGAAAACAATATATAAATTGGTGTCTAAAAACAATAAACCAATATTTTTTTTTTGGCTCTTTATGAATTCACCCACATATATAAACAGTTTTTCTATTGTCAGTTCGTCTTGATATAAAATATATTAGGACGAAGAATGTGGACCATTAGATTTACATACTTAAATTTAAAGTATATGCACTTGTCAGAACTTCTCCATAATCTATGGTCCACATTCTTCATCCTAATATATTTTATACCAGGATGAACTGACAGTAGAAAGACTCATATATATAGCAAATTCGAGAAAATGACCACATTTCCAGTGCTTTTAGCACATTTAGCTATTTTTTTTAAAATTGCATTTATAACCAAACATAGTTTTCAAAAACCACTTATAGCCAAAATAGGTCTTAAATGTCCCCAAATTGAGACACGATCTTTTATGTTCTTAGAAAAAAAAAACATGTGATATGTTTGTGACTTACATGTATGTTCCGTGACCCATTCATGCATTCCCATATATGTTATGTGATCCATTCGTGCATAATCCTACCTTCTCGGGTTTGTCTTAGGGAGGGGTTTCGTATCTTGTTGTCTTCTGGTGTTGGGGTTTTCATTTTGTTGTTCTTGTTTGTTGTTACTTCTCTCTATTTTGCTTTCGTGGCTTTCCTATTGTTGGCAGGGGAGGAGATAGGTGGGGGCCGATAGGGCCATGGCCTCCCCAATCAAAATATTTTCAATAAATTTCTATGTATGAAATTGTCACTATGTGTTATATTGGCAAAAATGTTTTCAACCCATTACATAATTTTTTAATTATAAATATAGTTGTTTCCCTTAAAAGTCTGATCCAACCAATATTTCTATGAAAATTTGATATAAGGCAGCATCAACAGTTATGAGTTTGTGACCATAACCATTTTAAGAAGAAATTATTTATATGTTCCTATTTAATAATGTACCTAATGAATAGATATCAAGAAAATTATTAACCATGATCACTAAGAAATACTGGATGTGATAGATTATTTACTAAAGTAGTAAGCTCATTTTGTGAGACATGCAACATAGATATTTCAGATATTAATGCTTGTTACATTGCAATACGAGGTCAAACTCAACATCAATAAGATAATTTTACAATTAAACAGTATTATTGGGAATTTATATTTTTTATGTTGCAATTAAATATGAGTATAGATTCGATTATAAATGATTTTTTAGATTTTAAAGAGCGGCATTTTGTTTCATAAAACTTGTGTTTATTTTATTTATTAATTTATGAGACTAAACAGTATTAGTGTATTACTTGTTTTTTTTTTTAATAATTTAGTTTTTAAATATTAATACATTTGTCTTGCACAAACTTAAATTTCTTTTTGTCTCGGCCCCCTCAAATCTAAAATCATGGCTTCACCCTTGGACTTGTTGGTGTGGTTCTCTTGCCAACTTTGTAGCTGATGAATAAATTTGTTCTGTTCAAAAACAAAAAACAAAAAAAACAAAAAAAACATCTTACATGCGTGATCGCATTTTAATGAACAGTATTTTGGTAAGATTGTGTTTTCATCGGTCATAAACTAGTCAAAAATAATCTTTAAATTGCTGGCCATATCTGATTTTATGTAAATTATATTTTGTTAACTTTGCAAATCTCTATAAAAATAATAATACTATATATATATTTTTTTTTTCCTTTTCGGTTATGCATTGGAGTTGATTCACTAATATAATTTCGGTCTGTTAGAACAATTTGTCAATTTTAGTGTTAAAATCAAAAACCTACCCTGAACGTTCAACTATTAATGAATGTGTAGAAAAGAAATGCATTAATTCAGAAACCTCCCCTATATTCTAACCGCAAAGGAGATTTTTTATTTTAACCCAATTTTTTTATTCCGGATGTCCACAATTTATTCTGCCACCTTTTTGCATCAATTTGTTTATTTCTTTTTGTCTCTCAAAAATCAAAAGGACAGGTAAATTATATATATAAATATATATATATATATATATATATATTCTTATTCAAAATTAAGTTAATTTTGTTTAATCTCAATTTGAGATTTTTTTTAGTTAACTATAGAAATATTGATTAATTTATTTTTTTATTAAATATGTTAAAAATAAAATAAAATAAAATAACTTCTAATATACAATTTCAAAATCTTTAGAGATAAGGGACGAAGATAAGCTTATGACCAGTACGAACGTAGGTGCTCCACTAACCAAAAAGTTCTTTTAAAGAAAAAAAATTACAAAATTACAAATGGGTAATAAATATAATTTCAATTTAAATGTGTGGTTTCAGTTGTTATCAACTTTTAATTTTTTTACTTCTCTCTACCAATGCGGATGAATATACATTAAAATCACTAATTTAAGTTAAAATTTTATGTCAATTTCCTCTTATTTTATTCTGTTATGCTCTTTCTATAAAAGAAAAAAAAATTAACATTTTTGACTCTTATCAATCTTGTTTGAAAATTATAACTGTTTTACATTTTTAATGATATTGTCAAAGAATTCATAGATTTATAATATTTTTTTGGTTATAATATATATATATATATATATATATTTTTAGTATTGAACGAAAATAAATTAAATTTAGTGTATATTTTTTTTAAATCATTATCTTTCTTGGCTCCATATTCCTAGAGGCGAAGCCAGTTCAAAGATTTTGGAGGGACCAATTTGAAAAACTATTAAAATTTGAAAAAAGATATATATTAAGGTAAAATATTTATAAATTTTAATAAAAAAATTGTGGATCCGTGGGCCCCTTACTCAACAGTGTAGCTTCGCCATTGTCTCTTCACCCCGAACACTATGTTTGGTTTTATGGAATATGAGAGAAATGAAAGGAAAAGATTTGGATGGATTTCTAATATTATGTTTAGATTGTTAAATGAGATGGGAAGGAAAGGAAAGAAAAGGGAGAAAATAATTTCTTCTTGTTTCACCAAATTTGATTTCCCATCATATTTGGAAGGAAAAGGAAAGAAAGGAATACATAATTAATGATATTTTTAATATCCCAAAACTAATCCTATTAATATTGAATGATAAATTTAATTGACATCTATTTAAAGCCTATATAACAAGACATCAAGACATATCTCTCGGTTATCTCTCATTCATTCTCGATGATTGACAATTTTTGCTCAAATTGCTGTCCTCAATCAAAGTAAATTATTTTATTAGATTATTTTAATATTATTATTATTATTATTATTACTTTGAATAATTTGTTTTTATCAAGCTAGTCTGCAACTTTTTTTTTTTTTTTGTGGCTTCGTAATTTTATGTACTGTTTAGTATTGAACAACTTATTATTATTTATAATAATATTATTATTATTATGGTGTCATGCTTGAATCACTACAATTAATTTGATTTCATTATCGCCATGAATAAGATTTGCATTTCTATTGCTATGCTACTGTTTTTTTTTTCTTTTTGACATATGTTGATAAGCGACTGTTGGGTAATTGGTATGAGAAGGATATTTTCGTAAATAGAATAAAATTTATTTATTTATTTCTTTTTCAAAAAAAAAAAATTGTTTCATTTCCTTCCTTCCTATTTATAACCATCCAAACAACTACCATTAAAAACACTATCCTTTCCTTTCGTTTCCTTTCTTTTCCTCATTAACTTATCATTTCCTTTCTCTTTAATTCCATCAAACTAAACAAAGTGTAAATCCTAATAATTGAGTTAAATACACACCATAATCCCCTGAAGTTTTGCATAAGAGTAGTTGAAGAGCAAGTATGTATTTATTTACTTAGACCTCCACTAATTTTAAAGTTTGATTTTTGTTGACCGATCAAAAGACCAAATTGCTAGTAATTATTAAATAAAATAATAATAATAAGCAATAAAGGTATCCCATTATTAAAATGCAGCCTCCTCCTACAACCATACATTTTAGGAGGGATGGCAATGGGACAGGGTGGCCCTCCACGCATCCCGTTTCATTTACTTTTTGAAAATCAATCTCCACTTAAAATCCCACAATATATGGAGTGGGGGTGGGGCAGGGTGAGATATTCTTTTATTATCCCCACCCAATTTACCTCATTTAACTCATTTATGAAAATTATTTATTAAAATATGTCAAAAAAATTATTTATTAAAATAATAAATATATAACTCAATCAATATGATATAACATATAAAGTAATTTCAAAATACAATTGAAAACCATCTCAAAATATTAATAATAAACATAAATCTCACAACTACATAAATAAATTCAATAATTTTTAAACATAAACATAGAAAAAAAATTAAAAAATAAAAAATAAAGATTATATTTTAAGCTGAGCGAGACAGGGAGAGGCATGAATTATAAAACTCATCCCCGCCCCATGCTCAATGTGGGTTTTACTATCTATCACCATCCCCGCCCTATCCCCAACTCATAAGTTTGGGTCCCAATGATATTTGAGTTTTTAGAGTAATGATACATTGTCCAAATCTGGTGTCTAAATGATGTGACAACATTACTGTAGACCATTCATTTAAATTGTATTAGATTTATATGATTTAAATGAATGGTTTACAGTATTGCCACATCATTTGGACACCAAATTTGAACAATGTAGCATTACTCTATATAAATACATACTTGTTTTCTAGTTGCACCTATGTCAAACTTTGGGAGATCTTAATTAGTGTGTTCACCTAAAAAAAATAAATAAAAAAAAAAAAAAAAGATGAATTAACTTTGCCATATGTAAACTTTGGAGGGGTCGTCCTTTAATGTTTTATTCTGTAGTACTTGGTGGTCTGAATAACTATTATAAGATTAATTACTGTACATCAATGATCTATTATTTTTTTTTTTCTTCTTCTTTTTGAAGCTTTATATCAATGATGTATTCACACAAATATTATTTTGTATCAGCTTGTTCATTAACTTTTGTATATCAATTAATTAATGTGATAGTTTTTAGTAAATTAGTTCTGAAAATAATTATGTGACAACAAATAGTATATGTACTATCATTATATTTAATTCACAGTACCTAGCTGTCGGCAAGAGTAAATGTCTGTATGATAAATGTGCAATATATGGAATTGAAAAGACAAGAATTAAGAGCATTTCCGGATAGAGAATAACAACCCTTAGTTTGAAAACATATAGAGTTGTGAAGAAATTTAGAAACAAAGAAATTCAACAAGGACAGGGCATTATCAAACAATTGAATAAATGGTTCCCTTTTTCAATCCCATGATGAGAAATTGAATTAATCATCAAATTTCCGAAAACTTTGCCTTGATTTTTATCAAATGTATTGACAATAAATTCTATTAAATGTGGGAATGCGTCCCAGTTGTGGAAAGAGACAAAAAGGTATTTATCGTAACGAACATATCACAACGAACATATCACATCTATATAGTAGCATAGGTGCCAAGGATATTTTTCAGGCCGAACTTTTAGACAATTTAAATAGACTTAACAAAAGTTTTGAGTGGGAGGTCATAAATCAAAACTCATCATGACTATCAAAACTTTGATCAAGATTTTCAAGTTTACAAAATTTTTATCCCAATATGGAGTCGGACAATTGAAATATCAATGAATTTTTTTAAAAGATAAAAAATTAATATATGTTTAGCATCATCCTTTTCAAGTGCGAGTGTCTAGAATTCTAGATCATTACAACAATCTAAATGCCAACTAATGTCTAAAATTTCACGATCCGAACTATAACAAAATTCAGATGTTTATGATGTTCATAATAAAAATTATTCATAGTTATTCAAAAGGTAACTTATATATATATATATATATATTAATTATCAGATGTCCTCGTAAGTTTGAGTTCAATGTCTCCACTCTCCACTGGTTTTATCTCTTAAAATTATAAAAATTCTAACAATAAAATACAAATGTAAATCCATATATATATATATATATATATATAATTTTTCTATTGTCGATTCGTCTTAAAATAAAATATATCAGGATAAAGAATTTAGACCACGGATTATATAGAAAGTTTTGACAAGTGCATACACTTTGAGTCAAAGTATGTAAATCTAATGGTCCATATTCTTAATTTTGATATATTTTATATCATGACGAACTGATAATAGAAAAACTATATATATGGCGTACCCTTGAGAGGGCTAACCCGGGCAACCTTCTAGAATAGAGGAAAAAAAAAAAAATTATAATTGCACAATTTCCCTTTAACCTTTTTATTATTAGTAAATTACATTTAATTTCAACTAATATTACTAAACTTACCCTTAAATATAGCATTATTCATTACATTGCCTTTTATTTTCATCCAATGTTATTTTCATACTCTACTTTTTATTTTTTGTATTCGGCATGTGATATTTATTCATTTGTTTTGGGCTATGATTTATAGAACTTTAGCCTTAGATTACTTCTAATTTATAGGTTTTAGTGTGTTGAATGCTTAATAATTTACAAATAATAAAAACCAAATTCAATCAATTATCTACTCTAACTCAATATAAAAACATTGCATGTGTTAAGTATTCTTTATAAATATATAATTTTATGTATGTTTATATAAAATATTTCTCTGATTTTGTTTCAATTGTTTGATTGTACATTCCATATTCACTTGATTTTGTTCTAATTGTTAGATTAAGCATTTCATATTCACTCTATTTCTTTCTAATTGTTATATTAAACAATTCAAATTAGTCTTTAAAAGTAGATTTTCATGTCTAAAATCATTTATGTCAAAAAAAGAATCTATTTTTATTCCTACATACATATAAATTTAGTCAGGGTAACAAATATTTTCTGTATTCACCCCTATATATATATAGCTATAACTCTTATGATTTTTCATAGTTTTCTCCATTGAAGTCTGGTTACTTTTTATGCTCATTCTTTGATAATTATATGCATGTATAAGTGATGATAGCATTATGAAGATTTAATACATACACACACAAATAGAAGTAAAAAAAAATTACATAAATATATTTTTTATACCCAAGACTAGCACATGCATGGTTCCGCGACCCGCCCATGCATCTGCGCCTGTTTACTCATAGAATGCCATTAGAGTGGATACAATATGTGTATCCAATTACATATTGCACTAATTCAACATATTATGTGATATGGCAAACTTTAATTGGATGCACTGGCAGTACCGGCTATTAACCACTGGGATCTTAAGTCCCGAGGTGGGGAAAAAAAACTTCTTGAAATTTAAGGGAAGAATTTGGTCCATGACCTCATTAATATTTGGGTTAAATTCAAAACCTACCCTAATCTTTTAACTATTGTTGGATGGATAGAGAAATATGTAATTATATATATTTTTTATTTGAAAACCTAACTATAAATACCTCATATGTGAAGTTTGTGTTGCATTTTAAAGTTTTTTGTTTTTTGTTTTTTTTTTTTTTTATATATTTTATTATTTTTTTTTTTAAGTTTGTGTTGTTTCATATGTGAAGTTTCCTTGGTTTCAAACTTTGAATTATTGAAATACTTTATTTTGTAATGTATTTTCTTTTGTATTTGTAATGCACTAATGGATTTTATTTTGTATTTGTAATGTAATGTTTGTTTTTTTTAATTTAATATATAATTTTCAGTCAAATGGAGAAATTGGGGAATGGGGTAAACGGGGAAATGGGGAAAATGGGGAAATGGGGATGGTGATGGGGCGACCTCCCCCCAAAACTCCTTCATCCCCATTTTTTAAGAAGTGGAAATGAGAATGGGGGACCTATATCCATCATAATTTCCCCAATATGCAACACTAATTGTAACACTGTTAAAATTTCTATTGGATGGTAAGGACAAACTTGTACATTCTATAGTTCATATAAAAAGTAAATAAAAAAAATCAAAATAAAAAATTTCTCTTTACAATCCACAAATTATCTATTTATACTTCAATTTAATTTTTTTTATTAATAACAATTTTAACTTATATATATATATATATATATATATATTAAAAATTCAATACAAATACCTTGTTTTTATAAAAATGAAAACAAAATAAAAATAAAAAAAAGATAAATAAAAACTTGATTTGATGCAACTAAATTCGATTAAACTCATAATTTCTAAGACTAATGAAAGAATTAAATTCTCTAGTCAATTATATACCTACAAAAGTAAAAATAAAAATAAAAATAAAAACATTTTCATATTTCGATTTTTTTTTTTTTTGAAAAACGAGGTACTTGTTTTTTAAGTTTTTTTTTTTTTAATATATATATGGTTCCTAAAAATCAAGTTTATTCATCAGTTTTTTTTTTTCCTTAACTGTTAGTCTTGCTTGAGAAAGAATGAGAATAGAAAATTAGAAATATGTATTGGAGGAGATAGGGTTTAATATTGTAGTTAAAAATTAAGGAAAGGGTGTTTAATATGTAATATTTAATCTAATGATTTATGAGAGATAATTTCTTTTTTTAATAATTTAATTCAAAATTGATTACTCATCACATGAATCCAAAGACTACGATGATTCGTTCTAACTTTTATTAAAATAAAATGGAGTATCTTTATAAATTTATTTTTTTAAATGGAATGTCTTTAGAATAGGAGTGTCAAAAGATAAAAAGGATAATCTTGGAACAAAATAAAATGTCTTTAAAATTTTTTTTTAAATTTAAATTTTGAGAATGAAGTGTCTTTAGAAAAGAAGTGTAAAAAAAAAAAAATTGGATTGTTAAAAGAAGCTAAAACCATAAAAAAAAAAAAAAAACCTCCATCTTCACTTTCCTTCTCTCTTACACTTGTCTTCCTCTTATGTGTCCCTCTCCTTTCTCTCTCTCTCCCCCTCTACCACCTTTAAACTCTCAGCTTCCTCCATCAACATGAAGAAGACATGAATCTACTTTACAGTCGCCATTGAGTGTGGAGGAACTGGATGCGGCCGGTAGAGGTTGTTTGATGATACGAACCCATTAGATATAACTCATCTTTAAAAACTCATCCTGAAAAACCGACTTGTAAGGATAGGGTACCCAGTGAATTATATACCTTTGACTAATCTCATACTTAGTCAATGTGAGATCATAACATTCCACCATGCTTTCGCGGCTATTGTCCATGGCAGCCCATCATTCCCAGCTAGGTGACTTCACAAATCCTGCCTTCCCGGATAGCAGCTCTCCCCAAGTCACCCCGTCTGCAACGAACTCATTGTTCGATATGGTATAGACTCTGATACCAAATGATACGAGCACGATTTGATGATTAGAAATAAAATACTAGTTTGTTTTAAGGGAAACCAAAACCTCCTAAAATGTTATAATTTACTAACACATACATAACTAATAGCAAATTAATTCATCATTCTTTTATTGAAAGCAACAAGCTTATTTATAAGGGAAATATGGGGAATTCAAATAATAACAAATAACAAGATTAGATAAGATGAAAATCTTATCTTATAACAACCTAATTTAAATTGAAAACTAAAACAAATTGTTATTATTATTATTATTATTTTAAACATGATCGTAACATTCCACCATGCTTCCGAGCCAATGTTCTCATTGGTCAGCATATCGACTCTGACCCCATTACCCGACTATTAGTATTCGATGTGATAATATTATGCCCATACATAATAATAACACATCTTAATCTAGCCTTTAAGTTGTTGATTTTATTGCTCCAAACAACAGAATGGTAGTTCAACACGAGATCACTAAATCGGCTTTGATACCAAATGATACGACCATTAATTCTGAAAATATAGATTTTTTTTGACAATTTTAGGAATTTAGGATATTATGGATAATTTTGGAATGATTAGATTAGTTAATTCGAGAGAACCACTCTCCAATTGACTGTTTCGAGAGAATCACTCTCCAAATAAAATTCTTTAATTTAAAAAAGAAACTAAATTACAAACTTACAATAATCTTCTATGTATTGTCTTCTGCAACACATAAAATCTATACAAATACTAGTAAGAACTTGTTTGGTTGGGCTTTCGAAAAAATTGTATTGGTAAAAAGATTTACTTGTAGTAGATTTATTAGAAATAGAGTTTTTGAAGAAAAAAAAAATTATAGCTATTTGGTTGGTAGACTTTTTTTTTTTTTTAATGTCTACTTGGAGAAGCACCTCCCCATGAGCTTTTGCCTAGTAGAGGTTTAAACTCTACTTGTCTCTACTCAATTTAAAATAGACAATCTCAAAAGCTCAACCAAACAACTCTAAAAAAACTTAAATAGACGTTTGTAGACCTTTTGAGGCAGTAGAAAGTTCAACCAAACAACCACTAATTGACACTAACATAAATGCCTACAATTAAGGATCTACAAGTGACAACTAAACCTAAAACTGTCAACCACTATCAATCTACACATACATGTAACAAAAGTATAAACCACAAGGTGGTTGCCTTGGTGGTCCAAGACTTGGGATTAAATACTTAAGTCTTTGATTCTACTCCTGACAATTACATTGTGGTCATCCCTCAGGGCATTTAGCTCTGCTGGTGGAATGACAGACATGAGGCTAACGTTAGTGGTTCGAATCTTACCCAGACAGGGGCGATTTCTGACTTACCTGCTTGCATCCTTACGCGGCTAGGGGTGTGGGCTGGGGTTTCCCATTTGTTCTACTCCACAATCCAACGTACAGATCATGGCGAGTCACGCGGTTGGGGAGGATAGGCTAATGAGTGCATGGACGAAGTCTGGGATCCTCGATACCAACAAAAAAAAAAAAATTATAAAAAATATAGGGGATTTATTTGAAATCCACTAATTCACTGCATCACTAACTTCCAATAAAACAGGCATGTAACATTAGATCATCGATTCTCGAGCTTTTGTTTTGATGTTTGTGGTTTGTTTGTTGATGTGGGTGGATTTTGTTTTGATGATTACTAGTTAATTGGTGATGGTGATGATGCAGGGATCTGTGTTTTGTGTTGATGCATGAAGTTGGGTTGTCTAGATGCATCTGGGGTTTGTTTTCTATTAATGAAACTAGGTTTTGATTCCAAACTTTTTTTTTCAATATTTGACTTCATTTGTTGTTTGATTTCTGACTGTTTGTTTTTTGATTTCAGACTTTGTTTGAATTTTTTTTTCTTTTTTCTTTTTTCTTTTTCAATGATGTCTGACTTTTCTTTGGGCTAGTATCAATTTAGTCCCCAAATTTTCCCAAATTATTAGTTTTTTAACTGTCTTTCCATTTTCATCGCCAGTGGTCCCTATATTTTGGTAGATCCATCCAGATTTTATATGCTCTACTCTCACAGAAAAGACAAAATTATATTTTTACCATTAACTCTAATTGAATGAGTTAAAAATATAATTTTCCTCTCAAACGTTTAAAATTTTGACAACGTACTTTAACTAATTACCAATAAAAACTAATTGATATGTGTCACCGTTTTTGTTTTAATTTTAAATGATATAATATGAGAGAGATGTGATCAAGTGAATCAACCTGAAGATGTGTTCTATTCAACCGGAAGAGAACGATGAGGAAGTGGTTAGGGATTTGAGAACTTACGTTAGGCCTAAGTTTAGGAAAAATAATTAGGGATTTTGGAGATATTATTTTTTGTTATTTTATTAGTATTTATCTTTGAGATATTATCTCCTTTAGAGATAATTGATTAGGTTATTATCTTTTAGTATTTGTTTTCTAATTAAACTCTTTATATTTATCTCTTGTATATGATCATTATAAAAGGCCCATTTAAAGCATTTTGTAGGGTAGACTTGATGAATTGAATAAAGAATTGAATTGCTTTGTTTTCCAATCTTCTTTTCTGGTTCTATTTCTTTTGGTTCTACATCAATTGCTTGAATTTTGTGACTAAGTGGTTAAATAAGTATTTTCTTGTGGTTTTATGAGTTAAGGAATATATGAATCTTACGCGTAGCACCTACATAATTTTTTTGTTGAGGGAAGATCCCCACGTAAACACACATATGAGCATACTATTGTTAAAAGAATTGGGAAGTTTTTAGCATTGATTAATTAAAAGGTTGCTAATGTCACAATAAATATATATATATATATATATATATATATATCTTATTTTATGTTCAATACCTTGGTATGTAAATAATTATGGTTCGAATCCCGCATGTTGGAGTTTCTTTTAATTATTTTTTTTACCCAAATATATATATATATATATATACATACTGAAATTTTCATATGAAGATGCACTGATATAATTATATAAGGACATTGAATGTAAGCCACTCGTTTTACATACTTTGACTTGGTATTTATGCACTTGTCAAATCACTTTTATAAATGAGTGACTCACATTCAATATCCTGATAAAGTTATATAAGGATGCCCTGATAGGAACGGGACCGTATATATAAATATATATATATATATATTAAGGTTGCTTGTGAGTTTTTCCAAGTTTATACCCCGTAATTTCGAAGCAAATAAATGGTTAAGTGTTTGGCTCTAAAAAAGTAAGTCACAAACACAAATTTAAAGTGAGTTTTTTTTTTTTTTTTGAAATGTAAGTTTTATTTAATAAAAAAATATAGTCGAAGATATAGGTGTAATTAATGAGTGTATATAGTATTTAGTTTATTTTTAATTAAAGTAAATTGTCTTTATTGGTAAATTTCTATTGGGATATTTTTGTAATTAAATTTTTTAATAAAGAGAGCTTCTTTTGACAATCCAATTTTTTCTTTTTACACTTATTTTCTAAAAACACTCCATTCTTAAAATTTAAATTTTAAAATATTCTAAAGACACTTCATTTTGTTACAAGATTATCCTTTTTATCTTTTTTGAATTAAATTATTAAAAAAAGAAATTATCTCTCCTAAATCATTAGATTAATTATTACATATTAAATACTTTCTCCTAAATTTTTAATTACCATATTAAACTCTCTCTTCTCCAATACATATCTTTAATTTTTTAGCTTCATTCTTTCTCAAGCAAGACTAACAATTAAGAAGAAAAAAAACTTACTAATAAGCTTGATTTTTAGGAACCATATGTATGTATATATTAAATAATAAAAAATATAAAATAAAATAAAAAAAACTCAAAAAACAAGTATCTTGTTTTTTTTTTTTTAAATCGAAATATGGAAATGTATTTTGTTACTCTTGTATGTATGTGATTGCCAAGAGAACTTTAATTTTTTAATAGTCTTAAAAATTCTTAGTTTAATCGAATCTAGTTTAAACAATTTTTTTTTATGGGGTGTATTGGATTGGGATTTTAACAGACAATTTTGAGATGCATGGATTTTATGGATTTGCAAGACTATTAGGATTATACTTTTAGGATTATTAGGATTATTATGATTATATGGACTAGACTTTTAAGATTCTGAAAGAGTCTTTGACTTTATTTATAGACTATTAGAATTATCTAGACTTTATTTCAATACTTTTTGGACTTTTAAAAATATAGACTTTCACGGGTCGATTGTAGTATTCAATTTTCTACCTAAGTTCCAGTGCTCTATAATAGCAATTACGTGTGTCAAAAAGAAAAGAAAATATATACAAAGATGTGATTTTCATGGCTAATTCAACAAACAAAACACACTTAAATCAGATGTGATAATGTGTCTACATACATACATATATGTAATTGGTCAAGCCATTGCCAACAATCCAGCATTTATCACATTGAGGAAGAATGAAGCTGCAAGAGAAATTGCTCAGACCATAGCAAATTCAGCCAACAAGGTTTTCTTGAATTCGAAGGATCTTTTGTTGAACCTTCAGGACATGAAGTTAGAGAGCGCCATGAAGAAACATGTGAAACTTACCAATATTTACCAAACTCATTTTATTTTAGTTGTTCACATGGTTAAACTGTGGAAAAGTGATATCCTCAAAACCCGAGGGCAGTGAAGAAAGTAAATGGATTATATTTGCACTTTCAAGGACAGTTTTAGTTTAAGAATTACGTTTAATGGATGGAACTTGTTTGAACTGATAAATTGAGAAGTGAAAGCTGTCGAATAAATAACTGTTCAAAAAAAAAATCTAAAAGTTTGATGATGTATAGTTTATCGAGAGTAGTTTTATACTGTCTTTTGCATGTTTGGCCCCCACATTTATTATATACCAATACACTCACCAAATATCTGAAATCAAATAAAAAGTTTGGAAAGTATTGAGGGAGAGGGCAAGACAATTTTGGGTTTAAGTTATTTATACATATCACTAAAAAGTCTAGAAAATCCATTTTATCATGAAATTCTAAAAATCTTTATCTCAATCCAATACCAGCAGACAATTTGTTGCCTCTTAAAAGTCTAGATCCAATACCGCAAGACAATATAAACTTTTAAAAAAAATCTTAAAAGTCTAGATCCAATACCATAGGACAATATGGACTTTGAAAAAAAATCTTAAAAGTCTTGATCGAATTCCACCAGACTTATCTAACTTGTTAAAAAGTCTCAATCCAATACCACCAGACTTTTAGTTCCTCAAATTGTCTAATAAAATCTTGAACGAATACACTCCACTTAATATATCTTCTTTTTTTTTTTTTTTTTTTTTTGAAAATTGACTTTTTAATATATATATATATATATATTACTGTTAGTAAAAAAATAAAATATTCATAAGTTTTTTTTGTTTCTTTAACTATTAATCAAATTGAGAAAGTATGGAAACATGATTTTTTTTTTTTTTTAACAAATGGAGAGAGATTAATTAGGAAAGAGTGTTTAATATGGTAATAACAGATTTAGGAAAGAGAGTTTAATATGTAATATTTAATCTAATGATTTAGGAGAGAAATTTTTTTTTTTAATAATTTAATTAGCTTGGAGTGTCTTTAAATTTTATTTTATTTTTGTCTTGTTTAGTATTTTTAATTAGGTTAAAATTGTCATTAATAAAAAAAAAAATTAAATTGGAGTGTAAATAGATAATTTGTGAATTATAAGGAGACGCCCTCTTTAATAAAATATGGGTATAATAAAGAATTTTATGGATTTCAATATCGGCTCCCTTTATTTTGCAAAGCTATAAAATTATAAAATTAGGTTATTTTCGTAAAAGAGCAACAATGAGGGCAAATTTTGTAATATTAAAATAAAATAGTATGTATTTAGAATAGGAGTGCCAAAAGATAAAAAAATAATAATTTTGGAAAGAAAAAAAAAAAAAGTTTCTTAAGAATTTTTTTAATTACCATATTAAACTCTCTCTCCTCCAATACATATCTCTAATTTTCTATCTTCATTCTTTCTCAAACAAGATTAATAATTAAGAAGAAAAAAAAAAAAAACTTACTAATAAGCTTGATTTTTAGGAACCATATGTATGTATATATTAAAAATAAAAAAATAAAAAAATAAAAAAATAAAACTCAAAAAACAAGTATCTTGTTTTTTTTTTTTTAAATCGAAATATGGAAATGTATTTTGTTACTCTTATATGTATGTGATTTTCAAGAGAACTTTAATTCTTTCATTAGTCTTAGAAATTCTTAGTTTAATCGAATCTAGTTGAAACAATTCAAGCTGTAATATATCTTTTTAAAAAAAAAAATTGACTTTTTAATATATATATATTGTCTTTATATTTCGAACAGACAAAAGTTATATCAGTTCTTTGTATGTAGGTCATTGGATTTAAATACTTTGACTGGCAAGTGCATATAGCCAAGTCAAAATATTTAAATCCAGTAGCCCACATGCAAGGAACTGATATAATTTTTGTCGGTTTGAACTGATAATAAAATTTTTGTATATATATATATATTACTGTCAGTAAAAAAATAAAATATTCATAATTTTTTTTTTCTTTAACTATTAATCTGATTGAGAAAATATGGAAACATGATTTTTTTTTTTTTTAAATGGAGAGAGATTAATTAGGAAAGAGTGTTTAATATAGTAATAACATATTTATGAAACAGAGTCTAATATGTAATATTTAATTTAATGATTTAGGAGAGAGAATTTTTTTTTAATAATTTAATTAGTTTGGAGTGTCTTTAAATTTATTTTTTTGTCTTGTTTAGTAATTTTAATTAGGTCAAAATTGTCATTAATAAAAAGAATTTAAATTGGAGTACAAATAGATAATTTGTGGATTATAAGGAGAAACTCTCTTTAATAAAATATGGGTATAATAATAATTTTATAGGTATCAATATCGGCTCCCCTTATTTTGCAAAGCTATAAAATTATAAAATTAGGTTATTTTCATAAAAGAGCAACAATGAGGGCAAATTTTGTAAATAGCATAAATTTTGTAATATTAAAATAAAATAGTGTATCTTTAGCATAGGAGTGCCAAAAGACTAAAAAAAAAAAAAAAAATTTGGAAAGAAAATAAAAAGTGTCTTAAGAAATTTTTTTAAAATTAAAATTTTTAGAATCGAATGTTTTTAGAAATGAAATAAAAAAAGAAAAATTTTGGTTTATAAGGAGAAAGTCTCTTCTAATAAAATATAGTTATACTGATTAATTTTATAGATCGTAATATCGGCATCATTTTCAATGCCCTAAATATGAATTATACATATTAAAATGATATTTTATAGGGTCCGATCGACATTTTTAAATATCAGAGAACCATAGATAATGATGTGGTTATCAAAAACTGGTTGGTACCAATATTTTTTTTATAAATAGTTAATAGAAAAATTATGTTATAAAAACAACACTTTTTGACAGACAAATTTTTTTTTTTTTTTTTACGATATCTATTAATTCGAGATCAAAATTTTTTTTTAAAAGCTTTCACTATTGACAGAATTTGAGCTGCTGACCTGTGAATCATTTATCAAAACCATAAACTTGTCCATCTATTAGTTGAGCTACATCCTTGTTGACACTTTTTAACACTTTTTGACACAATCAAATAAAGAGATTAATAGATTATCCTACGATTATGATTTGACATAAATGTTGTATTTTTATTATTTATCTTGCACGAGTGGGTCTGATATGAGTGAGTCCAAAGAAGGAGATACGCTTTAATTTATATTAAATATCAATAAAATGTCCAGGAAGAGTCATTCCACAAAGAATTCGGAGGAGTCAAAGAAAGAAAATGACCCTCTTTAATTCATTTCTAATAAAATAATTATGTTTAATTCCTAATTAATTTATCTATTATGCGCCACCATTACTCTGATCAACCCCCACTAGCAGCTTCTCCCCACACTTTACAAAACATAATTAAACAAAAGTAATAATAAAGGAATATAATCAACAATCCTCTTTTCTTTTTTTCTTTTTTTTACTTGCATATACAATCTAATATCATTTTCAGAGATGTAAATAAATATTAATATTCTATATTAATTCTGGATTCCGTATTCTTACAAAATGTGGAGTACTACTTTGCACAATTTAAGTTAACGTCTTGGATTTTACGTTAAAAACAATACATATTTTGTGTTAATTGATCATAAATTAACAAACTAGCTAACATTCATGAACACATATTAATATACATCTTATAAATTAAAACGTAAACTTCAACACAAGTTTTGTGCATGCCAATGCAAGAGTTGTGAATGCAAGATCGCACACCTCAAGAATTCTTAATCAACCCAACGACTATTTAAAATATTAAAAATTATTAATTAGGTCAGTATTGTCTGGATTTTTGAAGGCCCATACCATCTTAATCAATTATGTGAATGTTTTAATTATCAAAATTTTCACGGCCTTAAAGGTATTGATCAACGTTAAAAACGTACTCATCAAATCTTGTGAAAATTGTGATTATTATTATAGATTTATGTGGACTAATTTTGTTAAAATCATAACACATTGACTAGAGAAAAGACTTCTTAAAGTATATTTATCTAATGATATAAAAATTAATTATATTATAATATACTAGCATAATAATGTATAGGAAGAGCTACTGATCATGTCGATCTCAAAATATATATATATTGTTCCGATGAACAAGAAATTGCTTTACAATTAATTAAAAGTAGAACATGCCAACAAGAAATGCATCTTTCGATAAAGGGGTGACTAAGATTTTTAATTTAATTATTTATTAAATTAATTAATTAGTGTAATTGTGTTTTGTTAGATATACAAGACCACCATTTTTATATACTTTTAGGATGTGCCTGCCGATGTGACCCTTTGTATTCTATTAATAAGAGTAATTAATTAGATCCTACCAGCTCACACATTCTTGAGACAATTGGACACTCCAAATTGTGAGTTGGGTTTCGTATTATTATTATACATTGAAAGGTTAGTTTAATTTTCAAGTGATTGTGACTATTGTTAGGCTAATGTTTCATTATTTTGACTGCCAAAGAAGACATTTGAGTAGTTATATGCCATGCTTTTGAGAAACAACTTCAACCACAACTAAAAAAAAACTCTGTTAAAAAGGAAAAAAAAAAATCTATAAAATTGATCTATCATCCTTTTTTTATATACGAATCTAATATTTGTAATTTTTATCGATAAATTTCTTAGCTTAGAAAAATAGATTGAACACCATTTTCAAATATATATATAGACCAATTTAATTTGTGTTTGTCTACGTCTACGAGATAAAATAGGGTGGAGTGAGGTGTGTACGGTAATAGGGGGAAAAACACTTTCTAAAATTTTTTTAAGGAAAATTGTTTTAATGAATTTCAAAAATTTAGTGAATATTGCATTGATTTGATGAATACTTTTCTATCATATTCTTAAAAGTTTATTAACAAATCTATCAACGAAGTTATGCAAGTAATTACCATTGATCAATGTGACTTAGCTTGATGGTGAAAAGCGTTCGTTCAGTCTGACAGTGTTTTATATACCACTGCGTATATTATATATATATATATATATATATAATTGTATGAAGTAATCAAAAAATTTATTGATTTATTGTTTTTAGTTATAAATTTATATTTTATTATACTTACCATATTTAGCCTTGAACAGACAAGACTGTCCTCCATTTTATCTTTACTTCACCCACCTAATAATTTGGAAATCAACTAGCATGTACATTAAAAATCACTGACAAGTAAGTTGAAAGTCAATTGGTATGTAATTTAAAACTTAACTGACATGTAACTTGAAAAATCAACTCGCATTTAACATGGAATCAAATGGCATATAACCAAGTTAATGTAACTAAGTTACATGTCAGGTGAAGTAATATCTAGGGGCAATTTTGTCCAAAAGTGGTCAAAAGTGAAAAAAAATAATAATAATAAAATATAAATTGGTGGCTAAAAACAATAAACCAATAAATTTTTTGGCTTTTTATGAATTCACCCAAATATATATATATACATATATATATATATATATATAAGGAAATTGCATGAAGTAATCAAAAAATTTTATTGATTTATTGTTTTTAGCCATAAATTTATATTTTATTATGCTTATCACATTTAGCCTTGAACAGACAAGATTGCCCTACATTTTGTCTTTACTTCACCCACCTAATAATTTAGAAATCAACTGGCATATAATTTGAAAATCATTGACATGTAAGTTGAAAGTCAATTGGCATATAATTTAGAACTTAACTGACATGTAACTTGAAAAATCAACTCGCATGTAACTTGAAATGAAATAGCATGTAACCAAGTTACATATCAAATGAAGTAAAATTTAGGGGTAATTTTGTCTAAAAGTAGTCAAAAGTGATAAAAACAATAAAATATAAATTGGTGTATAAAAACAATAAACTTAGAATTTTTTTGGCTCTTTATTATTATTTCAAATTTTGTTGTTATCTTTAATTCACCCATAAATAAATATATATATATATATATATATATATAATATAAGTTATTATCAAGTGAATGTAATAAGCAATTAAGAATTATACAGAAAAGATGATGTTGGTTTAATGGTATGTCCCTCTCACCTACCACAAGTTGATTTGAGTTTCCTTCTCTCTAAACCTTATGTTATTGTAATAAAATATAAATAAATAAATAAATAAATAAATAAGTATACAGAAAAGCACGGACAAGGCTACTTGTGCATATAGAATAAGTGAATTTTTCGACGTATCTAACTACTATAAACACAATTTCTACATTTTGTTAAAATTGTGAGACAATGAGTCAATGACACATGGACGAGATAACCTCGTACTTAGGCCAAAATTTTAAAATAGCCCTCAAATTAATGGAAAATTCAAAAATAGTCACTCTAGAATTTTTTTTATTATTATTTTCTAGTCAAAAAATGATTTTTGGATAAAAATGCCCTCAAGCTTTCGTAACCCACACCATCTTATAACTACTTGCAAATTTTTATTTCCAAAGAAGAGAAAAATAAAAAATGAAGAGAGAGAAACCAAAACTATAGACAGAAAAATAAAACCTATAGAAAAGTCCAAAATTAACTAAGCCACCTATATCTTTTTATTTTTATTTTTATTTTTATTTTTGCTTAAAGTCATGATTGTGTGATAAATATGTCCTTAATTAACATGTTGGATTCACGTTTTTGTCGATTGATTTGGTCAATTTTGTGTTTCCAGCAATATTATACGTTGACTTTCATATATTAGTGTGTAAACATGTGTTCTTAATGTATAAACATTTGTTCTAAATTCTAATCATGTAAACATGTGCTCTCCATATGTAAACATTTGTAATCGGCATGTAAACATGTGTTCTCAACGTGTAATCTTTATTGTATTCTCAATGTATAGACATTTGTTATTAGCATATAAACATGTGTTCCCAGCATGTAAACATTTGTTCTCAATGTATTAACATATGTTTTCATCGTGTAACCTTTATTTTGTTCTCAACGTGATATAGAACACTTTCCAATAACTTTTGAAGGGTAAATGACATCGGATTTATGCTTATATTATATCGTTGGAATCGTCTAAATTAGGAGAACAAAGTTTATAGAGAAGAGACAAAAGGAGAAAAAAGTGAGGATATAGAAAGTCAGAGTTGTACAGAGAGAATCACAAACAAATGAAAGAGACCAAAGAAAGAGAAGAGAGAAAATGTTTAAGAGGGAAACAGGTTAAAAATTAATATATGGATAATTTATTCAACATAAATATTGTTCAGGGGTATTTTGGTCAATTGTGGTAAAAAATTAATAAGAAAATAAATACTTTCTATGGTGGATAATTTTGAATTTGTTAATAATTTAGGGCAAAATAAGGGAATTTCCTCTCATACTTATAGAGGAAATGGTGGAAAGTATCACCTTTTCCAACTCATTTGGTGACTCTATGACCGGTTTAATAACTTAAATTTAAAAGGCACATATTATGGTGAACTACCAAAATTGCCCTTAGATAATCATTTATTTTATTATGTTTCTCTGGTTCTCTCTCTACACTTCTAACAAAAACGATAACTGTGTTACTCTCTCTCTCTCTCTCTCAATACAAATAGAAGTTCAAGATTCAAACAACTGGACGTGCTTCATTACAACAAGGTAATATTTCTTGCAAATACTTCTTTTCATTTGTTCACATTTTCATTGTGACAATTGTGGATCTCCGAGACTTTGTCACCTTTTTCCGAGCTTTTTAAAGTAGTATCCTAGCTTTTTAAAAATCACTAATCGAGCATTTTCATGTCTTCTCCGAGCCTTTTCATATCATCTCCGAGACTTTTCAAAAATCAGTAATCGAGCCTTTTAAAGTCTTCTCCGAGCTTTTTCATGTCTTATCCGAGCCTTTTCATATCATCTCCGAGATTTTTCAAAATCACTAATCGAGCATTTTCATATCTTCTCCGAGACTTTTCAAAAATCACTAATCGAGCCTTTTCATGTCTCCTCCAAGCCTTTTCATGTCTTCTCTGAGCCTTTTCATATCATCTCCGAGACTTTTCAAAAATCACTAATTGAGCCTTTTCAAGTTTTCTCCGAGTGTTTTCAAGTATTCTCCGAGCCTTTTCATGTCTTCTCCGAGACTTTTCAAAAATCACTAATCAAGCATTTTTAAGTCTTCTCCTAGCCTTTTCAAGTCTTCTCCGAACTTTTTCATGTCTTCTCAAAAATCACTAATCTAGACTTTTCATGTCTTCTCTGAGCCTTTTCATATCATCTCCGAGACTTTTCAAAAATCACTAATCGAGCCTTTTCAAGTCTTCTCTGAGCCTTTTCATGTCTTCTCCGAGACTTTTCTAGTGTTCTCCGAGCCTTTTAAATATCCTCACCCGAGGCTTTGTAAATGTAATTTGAGAAAATATTTTGTACTCCTAAGTTTTTATTAATAGTTTTGATTAATTTGACAGTATCATGAATCGGGTTAGAATAGTAATATCTTACAACGGTCGATGGGAGCAACTATCCGACAGAAGTCATAGGTTTGTTGGATCTGATAACCAGGGAATGTATGTGTCAAAGAATATGACTTACGAAGAATTGGTGGCAATCGTAGATACCATTGTGAAGTATGATGTAAACAAATTCAATATTGATCTGGCATCAATATCAATCGTTCCTGGCAGTACATGTCATACATTTATAAGAAATAACGGTGATGTTCAGTTTATGCTAGGGGAAGATCGGGTGATCCCTCAAGTATGTGTAAGTCTAACTCAGAGGATAACTGGAGATGTGATAGGGAATGATATTCCTCCTCCTGAAAATACCCAACAATTTGGATCATTTAACAGTAGCAACCAAGTGTGTCCCCAAAGGAGTTTCGTCGAAAGTGGGGAAAACATGTGTGGTGTCCCACCAGTAGCGATTGACCAAGTAGTTGAACCTCAATTTGGCGATGTATTTGGTTGTCGAATTGAGCAGTACAATGAGATGAACAATTACCCGAACCATGAGGTGGATAATGAGGCAAATAATGAACAGGTAGATGATCTAAAAAATGTGGATGAAGAGCCTACACAAATTCAAACATAAGGAAGACATGTACAAGGAGTTAGTTGTACTGTACCAAATATGCTTGGGACTTCCGAGGTCCAACATAATATAACTGTATCTGATTCTGATAATACCATAACGTGGGTTATTCCCGGAGCAGATTCATACTCGTTTGGTATTGGTAGAAGCAGCACCTTGGCAACACAAAAACCTACAAGCATGATTTATAAAGGTCAATTTTTCCCGAGTAAAAAGGATTTGAAGAGGCTAATTAGCCTTTTTTCAATACGGGAGAACTTTGAATGGAAGGTGAAAAGGTCTAATAAGACAACGTTACATCTAGTTTGCATCATTGACGACTGTACGTGGAAATTAAGAGCGGTGAGGAGAGATGAAGGGACTTACTTCCAAGTCAGAAGTTTTGTCAACCAACACAATTGTCCTTTGGAGGAGGTTCACCGTCGCCACCGACAAGCTAGTGCAGTCATAATCGGAGAAGTCATTGCACATAAACTTCAACAACATGATGGTTGTCTCATGAGTTCGAAGGACTTAATCGCCGATATGAAAACAATGTATGGCATCCAAGTCATGTACAGTAAGGCACATGATGCCTTGCAATATGCATTGTTATTGACCTATGGAACACATGAAGAAAGTTTCAAATTGTTACCATCTTCTGCGTACGTTCTAGAACAGCAAAATCATAGCACAATCACTGATTTACAGTGCGCAGACGATGATACAATCCTGTACTTTTTCATGTCGTTAGGGTCCTCAATTAGAGGTTTCCGGAGGTGTATGCGTTCTGTGATTGCAGTTGATGGTACCCATTTGAAGGGAAGATTCGGGGGGTACAATGTTTGTTGCAACTGCACAAGATGGAAACGAACAGGTGTATCCAATTGTTTTTGGGTACGGTGACTCAGAAAACAACCTTTCATGGGAGTGGTTTTTGGAATGCTTGAGGGGTGCCCTTGGTCATATAGATAATCTGGTTTTCATTTCTGATCGCCATGCAAGCATTGAAGCGGGGATTTCTAAAGCGTTCCCTTATGCAACTCATACTATATGTTGCTGGCATTTTGATGAAAATACGAAGAAGCGATTCCAACGAAAGGATGTTGCCAACATAATGGATTCAGCAGCTAGTACAATGAATTCAATTATAACAGGCACATGAAGGAGTTACGTAGGCTGCACAAGGGTGCATTCGATTATAACATTGCTGCCGGTCCACACAAGTGGTCTCGCGTACACTGTCCCCAAAGAAGGTACAGGCTGATGACCACAAATGTTGCAGAGTGCATAAACGCATGCCTAAAATTCACACGGCAACTGCCAATGATGACATTGGCGGAGTTCATTAGGAATATGCTACAAAAGTGGTTTCACGATTGTCATGCAGCTGCACGGTGCATGCGTCATCAACTGACCTACGCAGCACATCTTATGATCCTAAAACGTGTCAAGAAGTGCAATTATATGACCATAAATTCGATTGACTGGAACATATTCTCCGTCAAATTGAAGGGAAACCAATAGACAGTTAACTTACATTTGAAGACTTGCAACAAATTCCAAATGGACCATTTCCCATGTTCTCATGCACTCGCAACAGCAAGGTACATGAGATGTTACAGTTAACGATTTATATTACCTACAAATGTGAATCTCATTGTTTTCATTGTTGTAGGGAGCGAAACTTGGATTTTACATCTCTGTGTGCGGACTACTACAAGAGAGAGACATTTATTGATGCATACTCGGTTCCTATTATGTCTGTTGGTCATCCTTCTTCATGGGTAGTGCCATCAGACATCGCATCTCAGGTGGTTTTAAATCCAAAGTCGAATAGACAATCAGGTCGCCAGATGGAGGGTCAACATGCCTCATCTTCGGAAAGGACAACCACACAGTCGTGTAGAAGATGTGGACAATCAGGACATAATAGTAGGGCGGTGCTCAAACCCACCGATGGTTAATGAATGTCCCAGCATAAGTGTTCCAGATGAATACCGTCGTAAATGCGGCATCTGTCATTCAATTGGACACAACAAACAAACGTGCCCTGAGAAAGACTCTACCGTGGAATGAATGGAGCCGTTGAGAAAGGCGATCAAACATAACAAGGCAGTACAAGAGGCCTCTGAATTGCCACCAGAAAAGCTTGTGATTGCCAATGTAGGATGGTAAGATGCTAGGAAGCACCTTGAGGAACATGTCTCCAACTTGATGTCTTCCAACATCGTCCAGACGTTGGGAACCATGCTCGATATAGTTGTGTTATGAGATCGTTGGTTATTATGCTTTTTTATGTTGAACTATTATGATATATTTATTTGTTGTTCGTTTAATGTCATATTGGATCCTTTGTTATAGTGTCTACAATTCATTGTATTGTTTATGGATTTCAATATATCAAATGTGTGTTCAAGGGTTAATTGCAAACAACTAAAATTTTTTTTAAAATCATTTCATTTCATTACTCAAATGTTATGTACATCAACTAAATCACTAACTGGAAGACCAATCCTTTGAATTACAAAAAACCTCCACAACCATCTTCTCTCGAATGGTGCCCATTTCGTTTTCTGACCAGTCGAACGTATCCCTGTTCGCTGCCAGGTACTCTATCAATCTCAAAGTATGGGCACCATAATTACCACTGCAATTCACCACATAAACAACCGTTAGAATTAAATGTTATTAAAACCAATTGGGATAGAATAAGGTCTTTAAACAGTCATACCCTCTATCCTGTTGGGGCACACGGTCTCTAGACACAATGTTAAGTGGAAAGGGTTTATTCTGCAATGTGTACTTCATATCGCCCCTCCGTCTGCGACCGTGAAAGTCCACCGCATGCAGCATCGATGGTAAAAAAATATCGTCAGCAAGCGAGCTGCATTTTCCTATGATGAAATGTTACCTCATGTCTGAACAGGTCCATCAGGTAAATACTCCCTGTTGTGAAGTCGACGCTAGCTAATGCCCAATGCGTACGTCCAAGGTTGCAAGAAATCAAAGCCTGTATGTGTTTTAACAAAGTGTTATCAGTGTGAAATTTATTTAAAATTGAAATTCAAACAATGTAAATTAAACACTGACCACGTCAACTTCGTTTCATGGTTTGGTTCCTGCTAGGACCAATCCACGTACCACCTTTAGGTCATCAGCGGACCACTGATGCTTGAACAAAGACCAACTGCGGTGGGGTTTGTCAGCCCCACTTCCCATCAATCTCTCCCAGTCATTCAATAACCATGACTATACAAAGAAAATTTATAAAACGTTAGCTAAAAGATTTACGAAACACATAAATAGATGTTCAAAAATCGTACAACTTAAACACTTACATAGAACTGTGAATCCAGTATATTAATCCTCGGACCGTAGACAGTGGAGTAATATCTCTGACGCTTCCTTAGAATATGCAAGTACACATTCATATGCTGACAATTTCAACATTTTGTATTGTTAGTATTCTACTATTTCAGAAACATCTTATACACAATGTTCAGGTAAGGACCTTACCGTATCATCCAACTCCATGATGTTGGTTTGAAATCGATGGAACAAAGGGACACCAACTGGCTCGAGTAGATCCACATCACGCCTGTATAATTGTTAAAGAAGTTAGATAAGAAAGTAGTTTTACTTAGGAGTTTCAAAATACAAAATAATTTTTGTAATATCTGCGATTATATTTATAATTCCCCAGTCGAGTTCCTCTTATAGGCTTGGTATGCCGCAAGGTGATCAGGATCTATCAATGAGTGGGGCGCCCATACAAGTGGTGGTTGTGGCATAATCCTTGGCCTCTTCAGCCGAGAGGGGTCAGTGTATGGGGTCCGCTGCTACCAACTTGGCCTGCGAACTTGATCCTAACATTGAAGGGGTAGGGGAATCCGGTCCAGCTCAATGCGATCCACTAGATGAGTGAGCTGTAAGGAGGAACTCTGTCCCCGTGTATTGCCTCTAGAGGTGCGATGTGTGGGGGGACTCTGAACCCATGTATCGCCTGCAGGGGTGCGCTGTAAGTAGGAACTATGTCGCCGTCGATCGCCTGTAGGTGTAAGCTCTTTGGGTGCGCTGAGACTGGGGATCTCTGTCCTTGTGGAATGAATGAAGGGGTGTTCTGCACTAGGATCGACCGGAGGGGTGTGCTGTAAGGAGGTTCTCTATACCAGGTCCTGAGAATGAACAAGCTGGTCTAGTAAAACCTGCTGAGGTTCCTGCTCTATCTCCATAGGTGATGTATCTGTACCACTAGTACCACGAGTAACCTCCTCTCGTGGTGTCACACCAGGCCCCTGCTGATCACCGTGATGACTACTTGTCCTCCCTATAGGACTGAAGTCTCAGTGTCCGTCTTCATCATTGAATGGTGGGTCATCGAACTGTGTACCTCGAGTACAGGCATGCAACGTCAATCCCTGAAACCCCCGAATCAAACCTAGCAACTCCTGATGATGTTGATTTCGCTTCACATTACTTTTTCGCACCTCCTCCTATAACTCGCGTAACGCATCCATCATTTCAATATACCGACGGTCCTGAAAGGATTTCGAAATTGTCAGTACTTAAACCGTTCACTTAATTGAAATTAAATAATATGGTAAAAAGAATTATACGTACCTCTGCTTGCCCTCCAACGCCTCCTCGTGAGTCATCTCCAGTTAGAGAGTTATCTCTAGTTCGAGGCTCTCTAGGCAACGTGAATCGAACCCGCCTAGTCCTCGCGGGACGAATATGACGACCGTCCGAATCAGAACCCTCCGTATCACTGGGTTCGAAAGACAGACCCTCAATGTCACTAGTTCCGGCAGTTGTATACTGTTCAGGGTTAGACAGGAACATGTATATCCCTGACATTAGCATCATACAAACTTCCTCCCTGGGAAATGCCCTCAAAGTACTATTCAGCCCTCTCAGTTGCCGTCAGTACCAATTTCACCCTCGCAAACATCTAAAATTGCAATTAGACCAATGTAATTGTATACATAGTAATAGTTATGAACATAATATATATATAGATATTTACACTTTCGAGGAAAATGCTATTCAACTTCTCCCCCCTCGGTCGCATACTCAACTCCCATTTCAGAATTCGGGGGAAGAGCTCGATTACCCTCCGCTTCCTACATCTGCTGTTGCCAAGCTCGGGTATAACCTCGAAAGCAAATATCTGCGAAACAACTAAGAACGATAAGAATCAAATACAATACATCAATCATATGGAAAAAATAACAAATTCAAAATTCTCACAAACAGGGCGTGCGTTAGCCCATATATGTTGTATGTCTTTGTGGTGTGTACATCAACGCCCTTCTGTCGCTGGCGTTGTTCAAACCGCCTACATCAACCATCCAACGCATGCTTGAAACCGTATATAGACCGTCTATACAAGTGTGCACCCCACGGGAACGCATTAAAAGCGTCCAAGTCCTCGACTAAGCGAAACTGCCATACTAGAACTTTCTCTCTCTCGTCCAACCCCATCAGTATCCAGATAAGCATATACAATAAGCACAGCTTAACTGCATCGTACTGCTCAGAAAAAACACCAATCCGTAGAACGGCTTTCAGCTCTGCATACTCAACCTCATCTCAACCCTCAAAGTACCGCTGGTGTATGTCATTCTCTATCATATCATATAGGTCGACGTGTCAAGAAGTTCTCCAAACTTTAATCCGATGATCAGACAAAACTCAACCTTCGAGAACCGGACCGAATGCCTTCCTAACAGAAATCTCATCTCATCTTCAGGCCCATCGTGATGCAACTCGCGAATAAGCAACTGATGTACAATGCTAGCTAAAAACTTCATCCCACAATCCATCCGAAAAAGGTGTCCAAAACATGACTCAGTATACCGACGTTGTTCTTCGACCGCAAGATGTTCAGGTACCTTGTTAAGTGTGTTGTCGATATCTGTAAGGTCATCAAAATGGTCATGTCGAGTTATTTTCCCCGAGTATCTTTCTTCCTCTGGAGTTTTAAGCGAATCGTTTAGTTGATTCCTCATCTGCATATTGACATAAAAAATATATATATCTAGTTAAATAAAATAAATAATATAAAAATGAAAGGTTCGGACACTATATGAAAAGGCTCGGAAAATATATAAAAAGGCTCGGAGACTATAATTCACAAACACAGGTAAAAAAATTAAAAAACTTGGATTACTGTTCAAAAGGCTCGGACAGTGTATATAAAGACTCGGAGAGTATTGTAAAAGGCTCGGAGCTAATTGTAAAAGGCTCGGAGCTAAAAAAATTTCAAACCAAATCAACGGCTCGGATTACTTTTTAAAAGTTTCGGACGGTTATTCAAAAGACTCGAAACCAGTGTTAAAAGGCTTGGAAATTCAAAATTAAAAATTTAATATAAAAGGCTCGGATTACTATTTAAAAGTCTCAGACAGTTATTGAAAAGGCTCGAAACAAGTTGTAAGAGGCTCGGAGATTCTAATTCTAGAAACCTATTCATATTCCTTAAAAGGCTTGGATTACTATTTAAAAGTCTTGGACAGTGTTTTAAAAGGCTCGGATCCTGTTTTAAAAGGCTCGGATCCAGTGTGAAAGGCTCAGAGATTCAAATTGCAGAAACTTATTTAAATTGCTTGTAAAAGGCTCGGATTACATATGACAAAGCTCGAAAAAGGCTCGGAAAAGGTTTTAAAAGGCTCGGAGATTCAAATTGCAGAAACCTATTCAAATTGCTCGGAAAAGGCTCGGATTACATGTGAAAAAGCTCGAAAAGGCTCGGATAAGGTTTTAAAAGGCTCGGAAACCGAGAACTTCATCGTGTTCAACAAAATTTTTTCATAAATTTAAATCCTAACCTAATCAACAACAAATCAAATCAAACCTAATATACATGTCTAACCAACATCCAACATCAAATGTACATAAAAGTTTCAACAACAAAAACGCGTGAGAAAATCATATCACCTTCTCGTCGACTTCAAGACTATATCGCCACGCCGGTAGGTTTCCCGTGAGATTTAGTACCGAATTTCTTGCACCCAAGGTCTCTCTTTCCACTGTTCTCTCTCTCTCAATTTTTTTCTCTTCAGACGCAAAATGACAAAAATGAGGGTATTTTTGTCTGGTCACCTAAATAGGTGCATTTTAAACTTACATTAGTAAACTGGTGACATTCTCACAAAAGTCCCTCCAAATAGTGACCAAAAAATTTTGAACCCTATAGAGCATACTTATATTATAAAGAAACATTTATAAATAGCCCCTATATTTTGTATTTTGTTAAAATAGTCACTTGCACAAATTTAAGTCTTTCCCCTATATTAAAGTTGTGGGATCTTCAAATAAATGAGTAGATCTTAATTATTACCTTTGGAGTCTTACATGTTGATTTGATCATTTACTTTAGAAAATGTTTTTAGACGTTGATTTTGTTGCTTCAGTAGAGCTTTTGGATGATATGTATGTTGGTTGATTTAATTTAAAAAGCTTCAGTAGAGCGTTGATTTAATTAAAAAAGCACTTTTCAATTTTTTTTTTTTTTTTTTTGTATCGTTTGGTTGTTATTCAATAGAGCTTTTGGGTGATTAAAAAAACTGTTTTACATCTATTTGGAGAAGCCCAAATTTAAAGCTTTTACAAGTAGATCTTTTGGAGTTTTTTTAATAACACTAAAATCTCCGATATAACCCTATAATTTAATATTTATTAAAGTATTTTGGTAATTCTATCATTAAAAAGACTTTTTTTTTAGTTGACAACCAAACAATTAACGACGTGCTTTCATTTAAAAGCTCTAATTTTAAAAAATCTAATTCTAAAAGATATACCGCAAAAAGATATACTTAAAAAGCTTTTCCAAAAGTACTCTAAATTTGGTTAAATTTAGAAAACACAAATAATTTTGAGGCATGTATAGAAATCCTTTTTTTTTTTTGGAAGTATGTATAGGAATTGTTTGTACATATATATACATATATATATAAATTTTCCTATAAGAATGCCCTGATAGAATTATATAAGGACATTGAATGTGAGTCACTCATTTTAAATATTTTAACTTGGTATGTATGCACTTGTCAAATCACTTTTATAAATGAGTGGCTTACATTCAATATCCTGATAAAGTTATATAAGGATACCCTACGGGACAATATATATATATATATATATATATATATATATAGTGGTAATTTTGAACAATCAATTCAAAGATAGTTGAATGCCTTAACTGTGCATGTAAAGTGGGAAACAAAGAAACCAGTGATAATTGGTCTTCAATTGAATAATTATCAGCCACCAGCACTATTTATATTTTTTTTTAATGGTGTCCTGGTCTTAATGGTGAAATATTTCTACAGTAAAAGCGTTATAAAAAAAAGTCCAAGCCATTGAAAATGTAGGCAGTACTGGACAGATCTCTTCCTGAATCTTAAAATCAAAAAAAAGATTTATGTCGAGATTGTGTTTAACTAATATTATACATATATATATTGATTGAATATGATCATGGAAACCTATTGCTAATGCAAAAATATCCTCTTTTGACCGATCCAAGAGAAGATCCTACCAGTATATCTGCACAAACCAATCTATCTACTAGATCTCCATGATTTTTCTTCAAAATGTATACATATTATTTAATTAGCATATTAGTTAGTGAATTCAGTGGAGAGATATTGGAGAAGAAAAAGTAAACATGAGCATGACGCGTAGGTTCAAATAATCAACTTCTAAATAGCATTCAATAGATTAAAAACTCCCATTTTCTCTATACGTAACAATGGAGAATCAATCAGCTTCTTATACTTAATTTCGTACGTACCACATGATATGTATTCTACATTTCTACATATCTCCAATGAATAAGAATTGTTTTTTTCCTAGAACTCTTAAAAGTAATTCATAGTTTTTTTTTTTTTTTTTTTTTTTTTTTTTCTGTTTTTTTTTGTTGTTGTTGTTGTTGTCAACATCAGGTAAGAGTACGTCAAGACCTGCTTAGATTAAGGACTATGGTAATAAGTAAATAATAAGACTCGCACAAAAATGAGAAAAGAAAAAAAAAAAAAAAAAAAAAATCACACATTTACATTTTTACGAGTAAGATAAGACTCAAACACCCCTTCACCAAGATGGAGGAAAATGTGCGCAACCAACTTAACTAAAAGTTGATCATGTACTCTGACTTTATGGCACTTGATGATAATTATGGGTGATTGTGGTTTATTTCTATTACCATGTTAATTAGTAACCACTCAAACCAAAAACTGAAGTTGATAGATTAAGAGTTAACGATAGGATTGATGCATAGATAGGATTTGAGTCATATAAAAAATATTAAAGTAAATCCAGTAAGAGATCGGAGGTGGCTGCATATGTACAACTAGCACTCTTATAATGGATGCAACTGTGAACCAGCTAACTTTTGTTGTGGATAAGCACTGCACTGCGCAAAAGCTATATATATATATATATACATGTATATATGTATGTATCCTGTATGTATATCCTTTAAAATAGTTTTCATGATATAATACACTAAAAATTAAGAATGAAAAAGCTAATTGTGTTTTGGTTGGAGAAAACTGTTACCCAAAGATAGACAGCATGAACCCCAGTGCATGGTGACCTCTTACACCATGCACTATAGTTTCCAGTTGACATTTACATCAAAAATTCTTCCAAAGTTTTTTTTTTTTTTTTTTTTTTTTTTTTTTGAATTGAATAACTTTACACTACTTGTTCTGTTTATACAGAAACAAATTTGAAAGTAACAGTTTCCATGCATTAATTCTAAGAATTATATTGCAATTTCTCAACTTTTTTATGAGTTAAAGATTATCAGACCATCTTTCAATTTTGTTCTGAATCTATTTTCTTTAATAATCTTATTTGTTTCATGGTTATCCTTATCTTTTTAATATATATATATATATATATATATATATATATATATGTATGTATTTTAGAAGAGTTGTTTAACATTAATTTAAACAAAAAAAATGAGGAAGCAAATGGGTTGACCTTCATCATGGTTGTAGGTTGATATTTGTGGTAATTGATTTGACAAGACATGTATAAGAAAATAAAAGAAAGAAAGAAAGAAAAAAAAACTAACGTTGAATGATTAGAAAGTTGAAAAATATATTCAGGTGATCATCATTTTGTGCACTAGAAAAACTTGCTGGGTTTAAAGGAGCATTTTTATTTCCAACCATTTCTATTTGAAAGAAAGATTCAACAAGAAACGGAGGTTGATAAATGGTTTCATTTAGGAAACCACATTCATGAGTGATTGCTACGTTTCATTTGGTATGCAAGTGGAGAAACCAGTCATATTTCTTATTCTTATTATTTGGAGGACAACTTTGTTCCTGGGGATTTTTAAGGATCAATGAATTACAAACTTTGTTCTCCAGAATTAAGGTGTGTTTATTAACAAATAACAACGAGATTTTGTCCACGTTATTAACGAATTACATAAACATTAGTTACTATACAGATATCGACTTTCTTGATGACAACAAGTGTTTGAATTTGAATTGAGTTGTATAAAAGGGAAGCAAGTTGAATATTTGAACAGAAGTCTCCACAAATACAACTTGTCAAGTGGAAGAAGCACTTACCTTAATCACTATCTATTTAGTAACTATTTCTAGTACTTTTCTGTACCATATTATTACAGAGGTCAACCTTTTTGATTGCTGTCAGCCAAAAGTCAAATAAAACATCACAAAACCCTTTTCATGTTTTATGTTTTTGTTTTACAACTTTAATCAGCAAGTTTTAGTAATCGATATATTGATTTTGTCTATACAGTGATCGATCCAAATAAAGATACATCTAACTTCCTTGGCCGTCATGTTAGGGTTTAAGGAACCTCTAAAAAATCAATTATAAGTTATAACAATTAAAGCAAGTGGTACAAAAAATGCCCAGAAACAGAATCAGTACTGATACATCCCTTGCTTCGCACTCATGTTGCGGTAAGAACTCGGTGGTGCATTGATGTTGGGATATGCCCCTTGCTGGGAATTCATCGGGTACTGGTTTTGCTGAGCATTTATATTCTGGAAGGGGCTTTGCTGTGCATTCAAGTTTTGATATGACCTCTGGGGCATGCTCATGTTCTGGTAGGAGCTTTGTGGGGCAGTTGTGTTCTGGTAGGAGCCCTGTTGGGGGTTCATTCTCTGGTACGAACCCTGTTGACCATTCATGTTCTGTCCACCAGAAGTCATGAAAGCATGAAAAATACTCTCTGCGGTTGTCAAATGCTCAGAAGAACCACGGATATCAGAGCCAACAGACTGAGGATCTTGGAGCTTAACCCTAGCTCCAGCAACCTAAAATGTAAGGGACACATTTAGCAGTCTAAAATCCACTAAAAGAGAATCTAAATTGAACACAAACAATACTTTTCACTTAAAACTTTTTGGACATTACAAGACATTAAATATTTCAATTGTAATACCCAAATTTTATTTTTAAAGGGGAAAAAATGTTAATGAATGAAAAATAAAATGTAAAAGTCAATAATTAACAGTGTCCTTTTGGGATTAGAGTTCGGTTAGTCCCTTATAAAAGGATTATATTATCATTCTTTCTTCATTATTTCTCGTCCAAGTCCTCTCTACAGCAATAATTATAACACTTTCCTTCTGGGATTAGAGTTCAATTGTTCCATTTTATAAGTGTTACATTCTGTCTTCTTCTTTATAGTGTTTAAATAAAAAGGGGGTGACCAAAAAATCAAGTAGGTTCTATTCATTTCTTTATTTAATTTTTTTTTATTTCATATTTATTGACGTTACTGAATCAGTAAATTGTAGTTGTTTGGCAGTAGATTAGATACGTATTCATGGTATTGAGTTAGAATTATTTGGTTAATTATATATGTAGAAATGAATGATTTTCTCAAGCTAAACCTTGAAGCCATGAAGAAGTGTTACATGACATGATGAGAATTCCAAAATGTTTTTAAGAAATTAGAAAATTCGCAAGAATAATATTTTTAAAATTTTTGTGATTCTCACTGCATCAAGTAACAAACCTTCAAGGTTTTAACTCAAGAAAATCATGACAATCATATATTCCTACACATAATTAACCCAAATAATTCTAACTCAATACATTCAAATACTAAAATTTTGTGATTTCATAAGCTAAATATGAAATGAAAGAACACATTAAATAAAGCAATGAATAGAACATACTTAATTTTCTAATGGTCTCCTCAAAACAAAACTTTTCAATCCCTTCAGTTCTTCTAAGTATTAGAGAGGATTAGATGAGAAACATTAAAGAAACGCTGAGAATATAACACTTGTATAAGGAAGAATTGAACTCCAATCCCATAAGGAAAGAGTTATTATTTTCCTTCAATAACATTTTTTTTTTTTTTTTTGTTACTTTGTCTGTTAAATGCTTGTAGCATTAAGGTTTGAAAATGAGCCACTATAGAGTAAAGACACCAAGACAGAAGACAATTAAAAAATTAGCTAATAACATCTAAGGATAATATTTCATGATAAAGATTATCTTAGTGTAAAATCTATCATTCCATGAGATAAACCTAATGCACATCCAATAGATTTTAGTGGCCACAATGTGTAAAATATCCCATTCATCCTATAGGTTTAACCGTTTAAGTGACACCTAGACAGATGACAATTAAAAAAAATAGCTAATAACATCTAAGGATAATATTTCATGATAAACATTAGCTTAGTGTAAAATCTATCATTCCATGAGATAACCCTAATGCACATCCAATAGATTTTAGTGGTCACAATGTGTAAAATATCCCATTCATCCTATAGGTTTAACCGTTTAAGTGACACCAAGACAGATGACAATTAAAAAAAATAGCTAATAACATCTAAGGATAATATTTCATGATAAACATTAGCTTAGTGTAAAATCTATCATTCCATGAGATAACCCTAATGCACATCCAATAGATTTTAGTGGTCACAATGTGTAAAATATCCCATTCATCCTATAGGTTTAAGTGACACCAAGACAGATGACAATTAAAAAAAATAGCTAATAACATCTAAGGATAATATTTCATGATAAACATTAGCTTAGTGTAAAATCTATCATTCCATGAGATAACCCTAATGTAAATCCAATAGATTTTAGTGGCCACAATGTGTACAAGATCTCATTCATCCTATAGGTTTAAGTGGCTATAATGTGTTTCTGCATGCGCATGCGTAGGTGTGAATGATCCTACAGGTTTGAGTGGATACAAATCCTACAATGTGTGTGAATGTGAAATCTCATTCATCCTATAGGTTTGAGTGGCTAAAAGGTGTGTGAAGTCTTATCCATCCTATAGGTTTGAGTGACTACAATATGTGTCCATTCATCCTACAGGTTTGGATGGCTACAATGTGTGTGTGTGTGTGTGTATTCATCCTTTAGGTTTGAGTGGCTACATTGTGTGTGAGCACATTCCTTGTCAATTGCAGACAATTTATATGCACTTTTATTTTAAATAAATTTATATGCACTTATGCATATATAACGTTAAATAAAACAGAGATCTAAATCAAAATTCACCAGTTATTCCCAGATATCATTTTTACTGGGATAATCTCCACAACATGCTGTACAACAAAATTGAACTGGAGAAGCGAGATCCTATTCAGTCAGATCTAGGCATCTAGCTGTATAGCAAATTTCTTCCCTTCTACTAGAGTTATGGTAAAAGGATACCTCACCAAAACTGGACATGTTCCTCCCCCCAGTTCCCATAAGAGAGCCCACTGCATTGTTTGGAATCCTGGCCTCCAAAGCATTGTTCACATTTCGGTATCTGAAAAGTTCAAAAATAACAACATATCAAACTAGTTAAACATGTTATTCATAATATATAAAAATTAAAATGCAAGGAAAAAAAAAAGGGGGAAACTAGTACCCAGTAGCAGCTGGAGGTACAGGATAACTCTGAGGTTCATAGTCATGTCCACCCTGCAGAAAACCGATAAAAACATTTTAGTTATCATAACCAAACATAACATCACTATAGTCTTAATCATTGAAAAAATTTTAGGCAACTTGCTCATATGAGTCAAAATATGCCTCCACCATAGATTTGACAATCAAAATCAAACCGTCTAAACAGTAACATGTTAATTGCAGTTATCTATCTGAAGATTCAAGAAAGCCAAAATAGATACCAAAATAGATACCAAAATGTTATAGAAAACCATTCATTTCTGACTCGTTTCCCATATATCCCTTTTTGAAATAATAAGCCATGGGCAATGATCAACCAGAATTAACAGGCGCACTTTGAGAACTTGATATATATAAATAACATAATAATTTTGTTTCAAAAAAACATCTCGTGTAGTGTAATACACTATAAGCAATAATAACTACCACTAAATCACAGAATCATAATATAAAACACAAAAAATTTATATGTAGGTTGAACAGCCTGACTCCACCAATATAAATAAGAAGAATAATTTATCATCTATTTATTGATCCAACAAATGGACAGGGATGCCATGTGTTAAACCAAGTTGATTATTTACTCCGCCAATATAAATAAGAAGAATAATTTATCATCTATTTATCGATCCTACAAATGGACAGGGATGCCATGTGTTAAACCAAGTTGATTATTTAAATTCAACTAATCTACTAAGACAAAATAAGATATTAGCATAAGAAAGATGTACACCCAGCCATGAGGTACAGCTACTATAAACAACAACCAGCTATTTGCATGATCAAGAATACTTTCAAAGTACATGCAACATACAATGTAATTTAGGCAAAAGATAGAAATATATATATACACACACACTAAATTACATTGTATGTTACTGTATATATAAACAATTACCCTAAGAGGTTCATATCCAACAGCACTGCCACCACTGACAGAGACAGACGACAAGGGTCCTCTACCAGGTAAGCTTCCTGCAGTGCCGAATCTCGGGCCAGGTGCAACAGCAGCAGGTTCCACTCCAGCATTTGCATCACGGAGAGTTCTCACTCTAAGTCTCGATGCAATCTCTGCCAAAGCATCTTTAGCGACACCAAAGTTTCCAGATATCTGAATGCCCAAACCAATTATTAGTAAATAATAGCAAAGCTGATAAAATGAAGAAAACAGAACCATGTAACAATAGCATATGGGAATATCTATTATAAAATACATCATGCAACCAAATTACCTGTACAAGCTCTTCATCATCAGATGCACACTTAGGCTTATCATCCTTAGAGTAAACACGAATATCTGCCTGGGTTCTCCTCCTCATCTCATTTATAACTTGACCCCCTTGACCAAGGAGGCAGCCAACCTTACTTGAAGGAACGAAAAGTCTAGTAATAATTGTACCTTTCTCAGAGAATTCGCTTGTTTTGTTTTGAAGTTCAAGAATTGCATCAATGGTTTGAGATCTTGGGTTCCAAAGCCCCTGAAACAATATCCCTACAATGATCAAACATCATATGAAGCAAAAGATAAAAATGTACTTATGTGTGGAATGAAAAGAGAAAAGATGGACCTCAAAAGCAGAGACACGAATCACCCGTTCATCTGACTCTGTTGATGCATCCTCAACATGTATACTGGCTCCTGTCTCCTGCTGTATTTGCTTTACATTAGATCCTCCCTTACCAATCACTCCACCAATTTTCCCAGCTGAGCACAAAATTTTCATAGAAAACTCAGCTGAAGCTTCTTCTCCCCTATGTCCAGGAGGAACATCATTGAAGCCACCTGGTCCAAATCCAGAGGGCTGGTTTCCATGTCCACCCATCCATGGAATGGGTGGCATAGCCTGGGAACTAGAATTCCGTGGAGGCCACATTGAATTTCCAGGTGGATGCATATTTGTCATGGGAGCGCCAGAAGGATGAAAACCTTGTCCCTCATAAGCCAAAGGGAGTCCTGAAGGAGGTTTGTCTTTGCGTGGATTCTGATGCAATAGAGTGGACACTTCATAGAGAGCTCTCTTTGCTACATCCGGTTTTCCAGATATCTGCAGAATACCTTACACAATTACACTGCAGGGTGTTGTAAGACGATTCAATATTTTCCAAACAATTTCCCAAAACATATGCAAATCATAGAAAAACATGAATGGAGGAGAAATATCTCTTAAGAAAAAAGGGAGTATAATAGAACCTAGGGAGTCACAAATGTGTTTGCATGCATGTATCCAACTATCCATGTATAAACCACCCATACATACATAAATATATTTATATATATATGTATGTATGACACCAAAAGTAGAGAGCTACAGTACAATCCCAGTAGCATCATAGCATCAATAATTATTCAGTTGCAGAAACCATGTCACTTTACAATGTGTGCAAGTGTAGGTAAACATAAATATTTATGCAGACACATGCAGACGTATTCAAGATTATTGGAAAAAAAAAATGTATTCTTCAGAAATTATTACTGTAACCTTTTGCTCCAAAACTATAAGAAATGATTAATGCAATCAACAATGGCACAATTATGAAATGATAGCATGAACAAGGTTCAATGAAAACTCACATGACAGAAGATATATTAGTCAAAATGTGCTAGAGAGTTGCACCAAATTAAGATATTTATGCAACTACTTGAAAGAGGTGAGGCTAATAGTCCAGTACATATTGAAGCACCCAACACACTAACTAACAAGAGCTCATGCAGGAGTTATCCTGCTTGAAGTCAAAAGGCACACTTCAGATTTGCCGTTAGCCATAACGACTTCAAAAAACTAGACCACGATTCAAGTATCAAGACAAACTGAGACTCCATTGAAACATTTAACTCAATGACCAACAAATAAAATTGGAACTATCAACTTGATCTAGCTTTTCACTTTATGGTCATGCTTGGAATAATTTCACATCAGTTAAGACATGGAAACACTTTATAAATTCTATTTAGTTAAAACAATTTATATATTATGTCTTTTGGTTAAACCACTCAAAATTAAATCTTCCAGCCAAAAGAAACATAAGAAAATTGACCCTAGATTACACTCGCATAGATGCAACCAAAGTCATAAATGATGATAGCAAATAACAGACTATATTAAATATTCTGTAAATTATAATACAGATTTAAGACCTGGAATGTAACTCCCCTGCCAAATGCAAATGTGGGCTGGGACAATTGACTAGATAACATTATGGTATAATTATTCTAACAACATTGATAAAATCACATCCATCTTTCTAAATGACAAATTGACACAGCACAGAACTGAACAAGAAACAATAGATTATAGAAGAATGCATCAAGGAAAAAGAATGAAATATGATATACAATCGCTTCTTAAAAACTTCTTATCCTAGAGAGCATCACCCACTTGGTCATTCCTCTAGACTCTAGAGTCAGTGTAACCATTTAGTAAACAAAAGTCACTCCACCCACCTCATCTGTATGCCTGATATCATCCATAGCATTTGCAGCGATCACTTAGTCAACATATGATTGAAGCTTCCAGGTGCATTCATGTTTGGGCACAAATCTCTCAAGCTCGAGCTCGAGCCAGAACTTATTCCCCTTGGAACGCTTTCTATTCACTAACTGATCAAATCACCTCTTTAGAAAGCAGACATTCATGACCTCTCTGAACAAGACCACCTGCATCCCACTATGCTGATTCACAAGGTGGAACTCTAGTGAGAAATCCATCAATTCTTTGGAACCAGTACAAAGCATCATGTTGCACCCAAAGGTCCCCATGAAAGTCAAAAAAAAAAAAAAAAAAAGGTTTACTCTTTACACATTAGGTCCATTAAATTCTAATGCATTCAGTCATATAATCCTATATATTCACATAAACACCTTTGGAGCAAATACAATCCAATTCTCTTGCTCTGGCAGCCCTCTGGTAAACTTATTTAATTATAATTATATCTATGATTAGGTGGAAATAATAATGCCTTACCAACTATATTTAGATGGAAAAATGATGCGTGTTGTCCTGAAACTGCCAAGAAAAGGTTTCGTAATATATTTAAGTTCCTGAGCATTCTTGGCACTGGCCATACTTATATGAAAACAAAGCCACAATCAAGTTAAGACAAGCCTTTAAGAGACTTAGTTTTCCCTATCCTGTCTCAATGATCAAGTAAAGCATAAACTTCAACACCTAACCTCAGGAAGGAGCACTTAAAGCCGTTAAGCCGTATTTCTTACCAAAGATTGTAAAGACAGGATTACTTGTCTTCTATCATCCATGAAGCCATCTATAGTCTATAGATCATGACTGTCACATAAATAGCCACCTTGGTTCTCAAAGGTCATGTAATCTTAGAATGAAATGGGTATTTTTGGAATAAATAGAAAGCAGGCCTTGCTTAGCTCTTAATGGTGCTAAAAGTTCATATTGTTATAGAATTGTTAAGAGATCCCATGAAACCTCAGCTGCCAAAAGATGCCTCATTATCACAATCCAAATCCATGCAGCATGGTTTGGAATTTGGGAAGGTGAAAGAAATTAAGTCAAATGTTGAGTCTCATATGCCACCACCAAGTTGCCAAGCACATTAAAAGTAATAATATGAGTCACAGGTAGCTGGACAAGTTATAACCATGACCAGCTAGCAAGTTCCCATTGGAAGGTTGGTTTTTGTCAAGCAATCCAGGTTCCAAAATAATGAAAATTGTGAACCAACATACAACAAAGAGAAAATGACAATAATTATATCACATTAATCAACAATTGAATAGCCCATGAAACCTAGCTAAAATAAAGCTCATATCTTAACTAATGCAAACCTAATTAGAACTTATATAATTCATGAGGTACTATTTCATCCCAATGTAACAACCCAATGTAGAATGAGAAAACCAGCTTCTCCTAGATTGTCATTGAACTCCTACAACTTGGGGAACACTTTGGAGGACTTTATTCATTATAGGTCATTTTGTCTTCAAGACACAGTGAATGTACCAATCGATTGAATGGTATTAGGGGATAATTTTATGGAAAATAGCAAATCATTATATTAGACGCATGCATGGCACTAAAAAATCAAAAGCCAAAGACAGTAGTAGATATATTACTTGCCTGCACTAATTCATCAGTACTCATAGCACATGGAGGAAGACGATCTGCAGGAAGAACGCGTATGTTTGCACCCGTCTCACTACGCAATCTTTGAATAACGTCCCCACGTTTGCCTAAAAGACATCCTACCATATTATTAGGAACAAGAAGTCGTGCTGTGACTGCATTGTTGTCATTATCATCATCAGATGCCATTCCACCAAAAAGATCTTCCTCAACAATCCTGTCATGAACTTTCAGAAGAGCATCCTGAGCAGCGCAGTGTGGCTCCATGGAGTCTTTTTCATTCTCAGCAGCTGAACCCTCATCACTATTCTGTTTCCCAGAAATTTTTATAGGAGAACTATAGATTATAATTACTCTCTCATCTGAACCAGAACCAGTAACAGAATCAGCAACAGTAATCTTTGCCTGAGTCTCTTCCCTCAAGGCTTTGACTATGCTGCCACCTTTTCCAATAACACCACCAATTTTCCGAGAAGGACAAACTATCCGATAGACAGTGTCAGCAGGTTGAGAATTCCCAAAAGATTGTTCACGACTAGAATTGTTCCACTTTCCTTTCTTGATGCCAACTCCTTTTCTCTTAAATTGGTTGCCCGCATGTTTCTTGAAAAAATTTCTCTTGTTCACATCCATAATGCTACAAAATCCACAACTATGGTACAATTAATTTGTACAAGGTTCGGCCTGACAAACAATGCCGAATATTGTCAGAAAACTAATAAGCAAGATACACAGTTATGTACAATAATCTTGCTTGAGAAAAGCCAGATCTTCTTCTATAACAATGTACATTTAATGCACATTCATTAACAGATAATATTTAGTACATAAAAAATGTAATGTAAATAAATTAGGTGTTCATTCTCACTCCTGGGTTTTTCATTTGAGAAATAGAATCAAACTGGGGAAGAAGTAATAGACATTATATACAAGTTGATAAAGCAGCCACAGAATTCACATGCAATACGGTGTACATAGTAATACTTGTAATGGCGGTTAATGCGTTCCTTAGATTGTGTACCAATATCTATAATTAATATGTGATGAGCATCCATTAGAAATCAGCATCCAGTATGCCGTACCTCCACTAAATATAATAGAAGGGGATGAAAGCATTATAAAGTGCTCAACAAACAGCTAAAATAAATGTTATTATCGATTCTGTTTACACCACTGCCTGCGCAACTGCATAGGGCTTTCCTCCCCTCTTGTTTCTCAAAATCCACTGCAAAATAAACGGTCCTACATAACAAGCAAGTGTTATGCACCAAAACAAAACAGATAATAAAATACACCATAATGCTGTTTCCACATGGAACAAGCTGGAAAATCCGAGAACTGTTTGCTCTAATCAGCATAAAGGCAGCTGCCTCGTGTGAATATAACACATTGCACTCACTCATTTACAGTACAGAAGAAAAACCCAAAGCCAAAAGTCATATGGGATCCTGATCTTAAAACTCAATAAAATTCACTAAAACGAAATGCAAAATTTTGAGCTTGAAGCAATTAAGAATTTGCATTACATTACAATAACCAGCTCGAACATAAAAATAGAAATCCACAGCAGCAGCAACAGCACCTAGGGTTCTAATCTTCCAACAAAAATCCTAAAGATACAACCCAATGGAAACATATATACAATTCCATGATCACAAATGCTTAAAAGGCCAAAAACATCAACAACAATAACAACAACAACAACAACAACAACAACAACAAAAAAAAAAAAAAAAGAGTGGCAGGATAGATAAAAACAAAAAAAAACAAAAACAAAAACAAAAAAATCAGCTTTCGAATAGCATTTACATGTCAAAATTACGCATACAAAAGAAGAAGTTAGGACAAATTAGGGTTTATAAAAAGTGAGTTGAGGGAGAGAGAGAGAGAGCACGTACCTGACACAACGAGAGAGAGAATATGAGTGAAATTGATGGAGAGATTTGGGTTATTGAGAGCGAGAAGGATAGAGAGAGTTGAAAGAAACAGTGATTTGCCGCTTTATAGAGAATCAGAGAACTCTTAACTTCCAAGTTCCAATAGGTCTCTCTATTCTGTTTTTATTATTATTATTATTATTATCATTTTGGAATTTTTTTTTTTTATTTTTTTTTTAAGAGATATATTATTTTGGATTTTTTGTTCTGTTTATGAGAAAGAATTGGGCAGGTGCTGAGCTGGCTCGTTAGAAGTTATGGGCAAATGTAGGTTGTTGTATCTAGAAGTTTTGTCGATTGAATTATCTTTATTACAATAATTTGAGATTCAATAAATAAATAGGAGAAATGAGATATCTGAAATGTGAAGCATTGGTCTACATAATATTATATTTATTTTTTGAGATGTAGGATCCAGCATAATAGCTTGCTTTGGGATTCTAAGACGTCGCTCATATGTTGCACTATTGCACGGAATGGCACACCCTATTAGAAGAGAAAATAAAATAAAAATTCGAACTCATAATATTACAGTATAGGTGTCATCGAACCAACGCCAACTATATCTTATCTATTAACATATTTAAGTTACACCGATTAAGTTCGAGTTAAAGACTAATTTACCCGTTAAATAAATGTGTGACATACGTGTTGAAAAAAAAAACTTCAATCTTGCTTAAATGTTTGATATGATTGTTTTCATAAGGGATAAGATTGTAATATAAAATAGACAAAAATAAATAAGTAATTTGACATTTGAATCGTTGGTGATTGTATAATTAAGTTTAAAAGGTTGAAATTGTATTTTATTTGAGTCAAATTGGTCCACTTATTAATGTGTTACATAGGTTGTGGAGTGGCAATAATTGCACACAACCCCCACAAAAACAAATAAGTAACATTGCTTGCCGACCGTGTAATTAAGTTAAAAGGTTTTAATTGTATAAAAATAAGTAAATGGGCTAAATTGGTCCACCTATTAATGTGTTACACCACCCCCACCCCAAAAAAATAATATATATATATATATATATAAATAAATAATAATTATATGTAATATGCATCCTAAATAAGTACATTTTTAAAATTTTCAATATTAAATGTTAAATGGTACAAATTCTATGTCAATGAACATATTCTTTTTGAATCGGATACCATTTTATTATTAAAATAATAACTTTTGCTGTCAAAATTCATTTCCTAGAATATCTATTTCCATTTAAACTTTTTATTTTTTTTTTCTAAAAAAAAGAGTGAGGTTTGGAAAATATGCCCGGTCTAAAGTCAATTCTAATTTTTCATTTTGTTAACGAAATAAATTCATATTATTTCTTAGTGAAATATATAAGCATCATCAACAATGCAGGTCGAAATGCAGGAAAAATTGAATACTGCAATTGTAATCCACAATTGTGGTATTTCATGAACTTGAAATAAAATCAAGTGTAAAAACTTATTTGGGTTGACCATGGAACAAATTTGTACGGACAACTATCATGAAATTCTATTTAGATTGATTCATCAATCCTGAAGGTTGGATGAAATTTGATAATAGGTACATGTAACATCAATCCTGTCACAGCACAACCCCGATAAAGCACGGTTAGATCTGACGCTGGTTTCGGTTCGATTCTGGTTCTGGATCAAGGGGAACCGGAACTGGTTCTGGTTCGGTGATTTCTACAGTTCTGAGCCTTTTTTTCAATCTTATTTAATAAAAAAAAATTAGACACGTAAAATTGTAAATAAAATAAAATAAATAAATGACAAATTACAAAATAAAATAAAATTCATTTAGTCACCCGAAAATAAAATAAAATAAATAAATGACAAATTACTAAATTAAATTTTAAAAAAAAACTTTAAAAAATGACAAATTACAAATTACATTTCATTGGGTCACCTGAAAATAAAATAAAATAAATAAATTACAAAATTACAAAATTAAATTAAAATAAAACTAAAAAAAATTACAAATTACAAATTACATTTCATTGGGTCACCTGAAAAAAAAAAACAAAATAAATAAATGACAAATTACAAAATTAAATTAAAATAAAACTAAAATATATATAAAGTTAGTCTTGCACTTAATTTTTACCACTAAGTTGTCTACGTATCCTCTAAGGGTTTAGAGAAATCAAATGCCACGTAGTTCTTGTACCTTTTATTGCAGGTTTGGTGATGACTTGAACTAATTGTTGTCATGATCATCTGCTCCACTTTCAGGTTGGTCATCTTTGAAAGAAATTGTATAGTTCCTCCTGATCGATTTCTTGTTGTCGATTTTACACCTTGGTCCAGTCATCTACACAAGCTTGCATCTGAAGTGATTTCGGACTAAGCACAAACGTTTTGGATCCAGAATATTCCCCCCGGTGTTGAACTCTTGTTCCACCACCACCGTAGAAACTGGTGTTAAAAAAAATTGTTTGATATCATAGCTAAGATTGGAAAGTACTTTTCATACTCATTCCACCAGTGTAGGATCTCAAATTTTTTAACTTCGTGTCTTCTATAAACTCAAAAGAGGTACTTAGATAAGATTCAAACACGAAATACGTGGTGGAGCTTAATAAAGAAGAACCTCGTAATTTTTTGGTTTTTTTTAATAACAGATTATATCCTAAACTCATAAATCCGGAGGATAATTGGGACTGAGTTACATTTTAAGTTTGTGTGACATCTATGTTCAGTGAGAGACAATAAACTCTAATATATTCATCATATAACTCAAACAATAATATCTTAATTATATTACAACACGCATCAACATCATATTTTATTTTTAAACCTTGTTCATAATAAGCAGATAGATATCAGGCAAACTTTCCAATCTACAACGTGGATCAAAACGCATGACAATCAAATAAATATTTGGAAACTCCTTATAATAGTCTAACCATTTTTCCTTCATAACAGTAACGGACTCCAGTAATTGTGGGTTGGATTCACAATGAGAAAAGGCACCAACAATATTAATACTTTCAATAATAAATAAATTAGTTATAGAATAATAAACATCAGATAAATTTTTAGTAGCATTGTGAAAGACTTTTAAAAAATTACAAACTTTGTAACAAGCATCTCAATGACTTGGATAAAGATTAATGTGACTAATATTATATTGAATAAAACTAACTAATAAATCCCTATAATCATAACTTCTAGCAAGCAATTTATAAGTAGAATTCCAACATGTCGAAACATCACAAGGAAATCTAACGACACACCTACCATTTTGTTTACAATATAGGGAAAATTGCACAAACATACCTTAACTTTAACATATATATGAGGCATAATCTAGTTTTGCCAAAATTACAAGAAAATACCCTTGACTAACCGTTGACTGACAGTTGACCATACTGAATGATAAAATGACCAAAATGCCCTTCTTCCATGTTTTATTAATTTTTATTTTAAAAAAATGCTGTAAATATTAAAATAATTAAAAATTAACTAATTAACAATATAAAATTTAGAAGTCAAATATTACAAAATGTCCAAATCACCCCTCAGTATTATGATATTTTTAATTTTTTTTAATTGTTTGATAACTGTTAATTATATATTAAAAGCCCACCAAAACAATTTCAATATATATTTTTTTAAAAAGAAAAATAAATCAAATTAAATGTTAAAAGCAAAAAATAAATAACAATTGATCTCCATGGAGACCTACGCTAATGGAGATTTCATAGGTCTCCATGGAGATCAATTACTATTTGTTTTTTGCTTTTAACATTTAATTTGATTTGTTTTTTAAAAAAAAATTTTAAATTGTTTTGGTTAGCTTTTAATATATAATTAACAGTTATCAAACAATTAAAAAATTAAATATATTATAATATTGTGGGGTAATTTGGACATTTTATAATATTTGACTTCTAAATTTTATATTGTTAATTAATTAGTTTTTAATTATTTTAATATTTACAACATTTTTTTTAAATAAAACATTGAAGAATGGCATTTTGGTCATTTTATCATTTAGTATGGTCAACTGTCAGTCAACGGTTGGTCAACTGTCAGTCAACTGTTAGTCAAAGGTATTTTCTTGTAATTTTGGCAAAACTGGATTATACCTCATATATGTGTTAAAGTCAGGGTATGTTTATGCAATTTTCCCTACAATATATTGTCTATGCTTTCATTGTAAAAGTATGTTTCTACAAAAAATAGAGGGCATCTCTAATAAGTTGAATGAACAGTCGAAGAGTTTGTAATCCTTTTTTAACAGATAAATTTAAAACATGGCATGCACATCTTTAATGAAAAATTTACCACCAATATAAGGTTTGCATAATTCAAGTAAAGTAAGAATAGTAGCGGTATTGTTATAAGCATTATCAAAACCAATTGTAAAAATTTTGTTTTCAATGTCATACTCTACAAAAATAATTCTAATATGTCTAAAAATATTAGTAGTAATGTGTGCATCATCAAAAACTCTAAATGTAAGAATTTTTTTTTGAATATTTCATGTATTATCCATATAATGACAAGTGACACTCAAGTATGAATGCATTCGCCAATAGTCACTCCATATGTCAGTACATACGGAAGCACGACCATTATATTTTTCAAAATATTTTTTCAACTTTCTTTTTTCTTCGTCATAAATCTTTTCAAGTGTTTGTGTAAGCGTGGCTCTAAAAACACGATATGCAATATGATTTAATGCTCGTCGATAATAATTAAAAAACCAACATTTTTACCAAAACTAAATGGTAAGTGTTCTACTGCTACCATTCTAGCTAATTATTCTCTATTTTGTTCATCACTATAACGAAATAATTATTGGTTAGGGGTAGTGTAACTGGAAATTTGGGTTTGTGAACACGATCTGGCATGTGCTTCTAGATGTTTGTTGGTTATATGCTTCCGATAAGAGTCATATCCTCCAGATTTATTCCACTTAAATACTTGTTTGCAATAATTGCAAACCACTACAGTGCTTCCATCTGCTTGTTTAACTTTCTTCATATGGAGTACGAAAAGATCAGATTTGACCTGATAGTGTAATCAGGGGCGGAAATGGGCCTGGTTAGGGTGGGCAACAGCCTACTCTAGTTTTTTGAAAAAGAAAATTAAGTTTTTTAAACAGTTCTATATACACTCCATTTAGTTCTAAACACACCCCAGCCCAATTTTAATTCTGACTTAATTTACCATTTTTTTCCTTTATCTTAATAAAAGCCCAATAAGTCAATAACTTAAAAATTATATATCAAACCCATTAAGCCCATTGGATTTCCTTACCAAGTGAAAAATAAAATAGGGAATTGTAACCATTTAATAACACAAAAATCAAATGGGAAATTTTAAACACTTAATAACTAAGCAAAAGTAGAAGCATCTGCTGTCACAATGTCACCGTATAAGTTAGCTTAAGTGCTTAACTTCCAAGTCCCCAATTGTCTCCCGTCAGCACTCACTCTCCACTCTCCAAGAATTTCAATTTGTGAGTTTCATACCTTTTGGATTTATAGAGATATACAGACGTCGATAGAAGAAAACCGTAAGTTTTATTTTTATTTTTATTTTTATTTTTATTTTTAAGTTTATATTGAAAAATTAATTGTAGAAATGTAAAATTGTGATGATAATTTTGATATTTGGTGATTACATTGAATAACCCAGGTGATTACGTTGGTGATTAATTAATTGTGATGAAAATTAATTGTTTTTTTGCTCTGTTTTTTTTTTTTCTTTTTTTTTTGGGTTTGCTTGTGGTTTGTTCACATTTTAGTTTTTTTTTTTTTTTTTTTTTTTTTTTTTTTTTTTTTAAAAGGTCATGTTCTTACCAAATTACTATTAAAACTCAAATACAAACCCTAACTTAAAAACACCAACAAATAAAATCAAAAATGAAATTTTATTTATTTAAACAACTAATCAATACAAAAATTTCACAAACAAACAGTACACATGTATGAGTAGAAGTTAATCAAAACACAAACGCAAGAGAATACTATAGAAACATAAGGGCGCGTCCTGTAACGTTTTTCAAAGCTATTTTTGTTTTTGTTTTTGTTTTTGTTTTTCAAAAATAAAAACGAAAAATGAAAACAGTGTTTTTGGTTTCAGTTTCTAAATTCAAATACGCGTCTGGTATCATATCCTGAAAGCTGGATTCCGAATATAAAAACGTAAAAAACGCGTCTAGTATCATTTTACATACCAAAATTAATGACTTGAATTTTTTTATTTATTTATTCATTTTACAATTTTTGTTAAATATTTATATAATATTAAAAAATAATAATAACATAAATAAATTATACGATGGGTTTGATGTTTGTTGGTAGCAACAACAACAGTGCTTTGACAATTACAAAAGGATAGATCATGGATGGAGACACAGAAAATTCATATCCACAAACTGATACATACCAAAATCCATGAACATGGTTGGAACTCTAGTTAGCAGTCAACGCCGCATTAATTTTTTTTCCCAGTGTTCCTGTATTTTTTATTTTTATTTTTGTAAAAGTTTGATCTTTACCATTTGAACAAAATTTGAACAACATCTGGAATTCTCCAAATTTTTCGAACACCCACACCCACAACCATCATCAGTTCTACCTACACCCACAACCACCGTCTGTTCTACCCACACCCACATATGGAAATCTCTAGATTTTGTGTAGATCTAGTAGTTGGTTCGATTTTGGTGATGATGAAATCTGATGGCCGATGGTGGGTGAGAGAAAGAGATTTGGGTAGCTGTCCTAGACTCCTGATTGAATTGGATTTGACGAACGGCGGTTCAATCGCGTCGTTCGAGAGGTTCATGGTGGAGATCAGGTAGTGGTGGCGTTGGTGGCAACTGTGACGGTGTCGAAAAAAAAGAAGAAGAAGAAGAAGAAGAAGAGACAAGCAAAGGAAGAAAAAGAGAGAAGTGAGAAGCAACGGAAAAAGAAGAACAGTGATAATGAAGAAGAGAGAAGGAAAAGAAGAAAAAGAGATGCCGTCTGGAAGAAAGAAGAAGTAAAAAAGAAAAAAAAATGAGTTTTTTATTTAAAGTGAAAACCAAAAAGGAAAACAAAATGAAAAACATTTAAAATTTGTTTTGGAAATTTTTCATATTTAACACTGATGTTGTTTTTGTTTTTATTTTTGTTTTGAAAATAAAATGACAAACAAAATAGAAAAAGGTAACGAACGCGTATTCGAAATCAAATTTGAAAAACAAAAACAAAAACACCCTTGTAAAGGGTACCGGACGCAGCCTAAACCATATTGTCAAATTCATAAACCCTAAACACAAAATAAAACTAAAATGTATAAAAGAAAGCATTTTGATAAGGTTTGTACATGGTTCTGTCAAAAAATTCAACAATAACTTTATACAGTACTAAAAAAAATAGATTTTAAGAAAAAATAAACAAAGCAACTTTTTTTGTCTAACATCCAAACAATATATATACAAACAAACTTAATATAAATCAAACTCTATCAAACTAAGACAAATCATTTTTTTTCTTGTTTTTCTAACGGTTGTAACTATCAACAATATAGAACTTTTTTGTTTTAAACATCAAAATGTTAACTTTGAAGAAAAATACATAGCATCAACAAACATCAATGAAAACCCAACCCAATTTTTTGTTTTAAAAAAAACGTAATATTCTTACTAGATTACTATTAAAACTCAAATACAAACCCTGACTTCAAAACACTAACAAATAAAATCAAAAATGGAATTTTATATATTTAAACAACTAATCAATACAAAAATTTCATAAACAAACAGTACACATACATGAATAGAATTTAATCAAAACACAAACGCAAAAGAATATAAACCATATTGTCAAATTCATAAACCCTAAACACAAAATAAAACTACAATGCATGCAAGAAAACATTTTGATAGGGTTTGTACCTGAACTGTCAAAAAATTCAACCGTTGCTTCCACGCCAAACAATCGAACCATGCTGATGTTGTGAATGGAGATAACAATGTTCAAAAATTGAAAAACAGGAGATGGGTACGCAAGGGTTTGTAAAGAAATCTAAAGAGAAAAATCCATGGTATTAGAGTTATAGAGGTAAAATTACATAGGGAATGGAGAGGGGTAAAATCCATGGTTTTAGAGTTATAGAGGTAAAATTACATAGGGAATGGAGAGGGCCAGTTTGATGGTCTATTGGATTGGCATCTGTCTAAATTATTTTCATTTTTCTTTTTATTTTTTTAATTTTTTCTGAACAATCAAACCTAATTATTAAAATACGTTGAAAATGACAAGTTTGTTCTTCAGTAATTTAACCTTAACAGACTTCCGTTACTTTAAGTGTGAGTGTCAATTTTATAAAAAGTTGACTATGAGTGTCGCGAGATAAACCTCATGTAGGTTCTATGTAATTTGCTCTTTTATTTAATAAATAAAAAATATTAACAATAAATTGTTGTGTTGTTGGTAGTCGATAGAGGGCCAGACCAGTAGAGTATAAATGCATAATCATGACAAAGTATGTTAAGAAAACAATTTTTCTCCAATTGCTATATATACGACACAATTTACTTCATTTTTGGAGATGCAACAGTAGTTCTTCAAAATTCATATCTTCGTGTTCGATACAAAATGGTGTCATTACAAATAGAAGATTGGATGACAAATTGAATACTTCAACTGTGATCCACAATTGTAGTATTTCTCCCACATCTAAATTTAAAAGCAAATCAAGTGTAAGAACTTACTTGGATAGAGAAGCCCGACCCTAGTGGGAGTCCAGTTAGACAATGGCCTAGAGTCTCCGATTGTAAAAGGGCCCTCAAATTGAAGTTAAAAAAATTGATTTTAAAATATAGTCCATATAAGATTTTAATCAAAATAGACCCATAAATGACTTTAAAAATGACTCACAATACACACACACACACACACACACATATATATATACTAAAGGATCACCAATGAAAACTCAACCCATAAATGACTTTAAAAATGGCTCACTATACACAATACCCATTTAATTTTTTTTTTGATTTTATAAAAAGGTCCACCGATGGAAACTCATTTATCATTCTTACAACAACAACTTGGATCAAGGGTGGCGGACGGCGGCAGTTGAATCTTAGCAGCACTCGCGTTTATCACAAATAATCCTCTTTTATATCTCTAAAAAAAAAAAAAAACTCAAAACTCTCTTAATACGAAAATTCAGAAGTCGTTGTTTCAAAGGTAATTAAATCAATACACTTTTTTTTTTCTATTTCGAAAACTCTTTTTCTATGTAAACTTAATTAGTACTTTTGCTGTTAAAAATGTGAGACGTGTAAGGTTTAAATTATATATTCTTTTATGTAATTATAAAAATTTTATTTTTCTAACTTTTTATTTGCTATTTTATTGTGTTATAATCTTGAGTTTGAATTATTACATCGATTTTTACAAGTATTTACTAGAGGAAAAAAAAAATCAAGTAAACATACATAGAGTTTTCTATAGTTCGTCTCAGGTCCCAAAAATCTTAGGGCCAGCCTTGTTGATAAACCGTGGAAGAAATTTGCAAAGACAATTATCATGCAATCATATTTAGATGGATTCATCAATTATGAAAGTTGAATGCAATTTGATAATAGGTTCGATATAACGTTATTGTACTGCCCTAAATATGAGAATAATTAACATGGATCATTCACGGGTAGATATGTAAACTGGATCGGATTGATATAGGCATAGCCCGGCACAATACGACACGACCCATCATAAGCACAACTTGAATTTGGCCTGAATGAGTCTTATCCACACAATTTCTAAAAAAGTGGGAGATTAGATTGTTGGAATTTGAAAATCTTTGACCGATGGAAATTTTTTTAATGTAATAAATGGATTTTGAAAGCATTTATTGTGATTTGTTAGTGATTGAAAGAAATATAGTTGAATTGACTAGATTAGTTACTAAAGTAACGTAGTAATGGTAATAGGGAAACAGTAGACATCCAATATTTTTGTCCATTATTTATATTCAACTTGATGTGACAGTTGATGTGACACTTATTTATTAATTGCAACATTATCATATAAAATGAGTTGAGTTAAAATTAATAATAATTTGTATTCCTTAAATCTAGTACTTTAATATAAAAATAAAAATAAATTAAAGTGTGATGATGTAGTGATGTGGCAGTTGATATAGAAGTTTCATGTGAACTACCACATCAAGTTGGATATAAATGATAGACAAAAATGTTGGATATCTACTATTTTCCAATAGTAATATTAAAATATGTAAACATTTAATTTTATTTTTTTTTTACAGTATTTATCTATTCACCTATCTAGACCAAGTATTGTTTGAAGCTTTTTTTCATTGGTAGGATTCGAGCCCCTAACTTAGGAATCATTTAATTAGTACTTGGTTTTTGTCATATACTTTTATTCAACAAATAAAAAGGTTGATAATAAATTGTTACGGCATTGCCCATTAGTAATCTATAGAAGACCTGACCGGTAAAATCTTATGTCGGCCCAACACATCCCATTTTACACATCCATTCATGAGTGGTAAAGTGAAATGGCAAGGGTATCATATTCTCGACAATCCTAATAATGTCCACAAAATTTCACGATGGAAAATTTTATCAATGGAAGTTTGTTGCTTCCAAAATTATGAGTCCCTTTTATTACCGGCTTGATTAAGCTTGATTAGATAGTGTTTTGGACAACAAAATTACTTGTATCACAATATTACCAATAAAAAAAATTTAATAATTAAATGTTAAATGTCAAATATCAATTTAAAAGTCAATTAACTTCGGGCCAGTTTGGTATTGCTATAACTTTTATAATAATCACTGTTAGCTGTGCTGAAGAAATAATTAGCTGTGAAGTTAATCATCAGATGTTTGATTAATTATACTTTTAAAACTACTATATAGCTCAAAAGCAGTATGCATATGTTTGATAATTTTATTTAAAAGTACTGAAATTAGTTACAATGACTAAAATAGACATAATTTTAGAACCTTATTTTATTTTTTTATTAATTATATATATTAAATCAATATTCAAGTAGAATATTTAAATTAGAAAAAAAAATTCCATGAGAATAATAATTAAATAAAAATTAAAAGATTTTATAAATCAAATCAATATTTAATTAGAATCTTTAATTTTAAGATGAAATAAGGAATATAAATGATTTTAATTCAATTTCATAAGGATAATAATGATATTTTAAAATATTTATTAAATGTTGAAATAGATTAGTCCATAATCACTTTCAGAAAGTAACCCTCCATCTACTTCTCAAAATCATTGTCAAAACTTGTCAAATTATCAATTAATCACTTTTGGAAGTTTTAACTAAACATCATTTTATGTCAAAATTATGAAATAAGCTGATTTTAACTTCTCAAAAGTAATACCAAACTGACCCTTCCACTTGTTGTTCCGGGCTATATAGGCATGACCTAGTAATAAAAACCAGGCTCCATATCTTCAAAAAAAGTTTACAATTCAAAGAGGTAAAAACCGGGCCGTTCCAAATGTTAAAGTCCAATTTCTTATTGGATCGGATAAAAGCACTCGACAATTTGGTTGAATCAACTTATGCCCAGTTCTAGAATTATGGTCTTTTGAGGGCTGTTTCGACCAGATATGAGCCCATTCAAATTTGGGCGTTTAAAATTTATTAATATTTATAAGTTAATGGATCTAACTACAGTATACTAATACATTAACTATATAGTTGCTGTAGTGAAAATTAAATATTAGATTTTAATATAATTTAAAGATTTAAAAAATAAAAATAACTAAATGACTAAAGAAAATATTTGCTTTTGATAACTAACCTAGTAACATTGCTGTTAAAAGTAACTTAGTCAAACCGTAAGTTAATATAACCTCAAGTTTAACTGTACAAACATGTTAAACTCAATTTGCTTTAATAATATTTATTAAAATTTTAATATTGTAGTGGTTAAAATTAGGCCTTAAAGCCCAATACGTTTGTACGCCCAAAACAGTATGGCTTTAGCCCAAGAAAGCTCACGCCAAGACGAACTACTGGGCTTGAGATCGGGTTGACCAGTTAAGACCCGAATCCATTGAGGCCCAAATACTAGGATCTAGGTTGGCTCGAATTGACCTAGTCAAAATACAACTGAGTCTGTGCAACCAACCAACAACATACTTGAAATTTCAAATATCTCGTTCCTCAAATCTTAGGCATGATCTCTCAGAGATCTCGTACGAATCAATCACTCTGGCAGCTTCACTTGAAGCCTATAAATACCAGACCCCTCTTCATATTACAAAAACTCTTCTAAAATTGCTTCTCTCTATCTTCTTTGTACAAATTAACTTATTCTGTGCTCTGTATCAAGTTCAACTGAACCTTGGCCTATTAGCCTGGCGACTCTCAGTTACCTTAGCTCAATCGACCCGACACACACACACATGACATGACTTCACCCCATCGGTTTGCTTGACTCATTTATTTTGTTTTGTTTTACTTCACTACTATATCGACTCGAACTAACAAAAGCAAAAGATAGTCTCCCCAAAGGAACTCGACCCTCGCCCTATCTCTTTGATTTATTTTGCAGGTTGTTAGTGTCCACCAACGACAAAAAGTTTAATCGTAGATTCCATTGTCTACAAATATTATATTTGTTTTGAAAAAATTAAGTGAAAAACCATTTATTTGGCGGGTTGGATTTTTTTGGTTTCAGACCAAACTCGACCACTATATAATTTATTAAAATCTAGTACGTGCACCAAATATATATTAAAATCTAGTGACCGCTAGGATGACAACTTATGAAACCATAATAATGGCAAAAAATATTGAAGAATCCATTGAAATGAATTTCATTTTTGCTCACCTCCTTTCAAAGGGGGTGAGCATTACCTCCCTCCCTCCTCACATGTTAACATGTGTTCATTTATTAATTAAGGGTTAACGAAATTAACTATCACAAAGGCAAACAGTTAAATTAATAATTAACAAATGGGCATATGTTAACATGTGGGGAGGAGGGTAATTCTAACCCCCTTGAAAGGGAGTGAGCAAAAATAAACTCTATTGAAATATTAAAGGAATTAATCTGAGGAAAGTAATAAACAATAAAGGGTTTATAATCTTAGTACGAGATGAGGTTTTTCAATTGGTACACCCCTCACATTTACACCACACGGTTGTAAGTTCGAGTTCGAGTTCTCACTACTTAAAATAATAATAATAAATAAATAAATAAAAATAAAAATAAAAAACTCCTTAGAACGTGAAATTGGTCTATTTTGTTAAAGCTCTCTAATTAGAGCCAAGTCTCATCATAGACTTTACCCAATTTGGGCCAAATCTCTCACATACTCGGGCCAGCTAAAGGCCTCGATCATTCAAGGCATTTGCCCAATAAAGTGTCCTTAATCTGAATATGTACAACTTAGTAAACACACCACCATCGTTGGTAAAAACACCCACATCTAAGTTGAGTCAACTAGACAAATTCCATAGAATAAATATGCCAAATTATGTTGTGTCTGTGTCATAGAACATGAGTTGTATATTAAATTATTAACTGCATTTAGAATAATTCTAACTCATTATTTGATAAGAAGGTGTTTTAAATGTTTTATTAGTTACAACTCACGTCAATAAAGTATGAACTTTGACAAAATATTTAGATAATCTAGTGGCATTCTTGAATTTAAATATGCGATCTTTATTTACTTTGTTTTATATTTATGTTGTGTTCACATCTTCTTTTGTTGTTCAAACCTTATGAACTCTAATTTTTGTGTTTTTCACGTCATATTTGTTTTTTATTTACAATTATTATTATTTCAGGACGAGTTTTTTTTTTTTTTTTTTTGAAAGCTTTCACTATTGGTAGGATTTAAGCCGTTGATTTGAGAGCCATTTGCCCAAGTCCCAAGTTCGTCTATCAACCAGCTGAGCTACTCCCCTGATGGTTTGTCACGTCATATTTGTGTCCGTCCAAACATAACCAATTTAATTTTGAATCAATCTAAATACTACTTATTTTGTTAATTTTATCAAAACCCGTAAACCTAATAAGATGGCTCAATGATATATGTCCTAATAGGATAGATAGTTTGAGAAGAGTGAAAAACCTATTAATCATTAATCTCTGTTGGTATTTATACCATTACAGTGTTTACAATATGGAAGGTTATATTTCCCTAAACACAATAGTAATCCTAATATATATAGGAGAATCATTGAGAGATTTACTAGGACTCTTCTTTCCTATTATGCCCCCTCAAGATAGAGCATCCGTCGAGGACGCCTATCTTGAATCTATGATCTGAAAACTGCTTGCGATTGAGAGGCTTCGTTAGTGAGTCAGCTAGCTGATCGTTAGTATGCACATGAGCTACACGAAGTTGCTTTCGAGCCACCTGATCACTAACAAAGTAGAAGTCTATAGCCACATGTTTCATGCGGCTGTGAAAGATCGGATTGGCACAGACATATGTGGCACCGGCATTGTCACAGTATATGACAGGAGAAGTGGATGCTGATTTTCGAAGCTCAGAGAGGAGATGACCAATCCAATTTAATTCAGCTGCAGCTGAGGCAATCGCACGATATTCAGCTTCGGTGGAGGAGCGAGCAACCGTGTGCTGCTTCTTGGAGCTCCAACTGACTGGAGTGGAGCCAAGGAAGATGATTTATACGGTGGTAGAGCGACGGTCGTCCGGATCACCCGCCCAATCCGAGTCAGCAAACGCATGGAGGTGAGATGGAGACTTGCGGTGGATGAGTAAGCCATGATTTTGTGAGCCTTTCAGGTAGCGAAGAACATGCTTGACTGCATTCCAGTGAGTAGTGGTTGGACGGTGCATGAACTGAGATAATTTGTTTACCGCAAATGAGACATCTGGTCGAGTGAGGGAGAGGTACTAAAGGAATCCCACGACTTGTCTGTACTGAGTCGCATCTGTGAGGGAGCTGCCATCTGCAAGCTTTAGTGTTTCAGTTGCTGAGAGAGGGGTAGAGACAGGATTTGATTCAAGCTTGTTTGTCTTCGTCAAGAGATCACGAATATATTTTTGTTGGGAGAGGAAGAGACCATGGGAGGTGGCGTTGGCCTCAACGCCAAAAAAGTATGAGATCGGGCCCAAGTCTTTGAGTGAGAACCTCTGAGCTAGTGTTGCAATAAACTGACGGACCTTCAAGTCGGAAGAGCCGGTGACAATTATATCGTCCATATAAACTAGTAAGTATAGTGTGTGGTCGGACTGGTGATGAGTGAAGAGAGATGTGTCACTCTTGGAATTGACAAATCCAGTTGACAAGAGAAAAATACGTAGTTCATTGTACCAAGCTCGCGGCGCCTATCGGAGACCATAGATTGCTTTCCGGAGCTTACAAACATGGTGCGACAATGTGGAGTGAGTGAACCCAGGGGGCTGTTCCATGTACACATCAACTGAGAGAGTTCCCTGTAAAAAAGCATTATTGCCATCTAGTTGGCGTAGGGACCAACCGTTAGTTATTGCAATTGTCAGAATTACATGAACTGTGACAGGTTTCACTGCAGGATTAAAAGTGTCAGTAAAATCAATGTCAGGCCTTTGGTGAAACCCCTTCGCCACAAGGCGAGCTTTGTATCAAGCAACTGAACCATCAGGATGCCACTTATTTCGAAAAATCCACTTACATCCAACCACATTCTGGGAGGAGTGAGCAGGGACTAATTCCCACTTTGAGTTTTTGACCAGTGCATCGAAATCGGCACTCATTGTTTGACGCCATTCAGAAAATTTACGAGCCTGTAGAAGAGAAGTTGGTTCAGATTGGGGAGTGATGTGTGTCTTGGTGTGAAGGTCTAGGATGGTCTTAGGCTTGAAGATGTTGTTCTTTGATCTGGTTTGGATAAGGCGTGTGGGTGATACTGGTCTCATATCTGGCTTAACAGCTGTTGGCGGTGGGGAAGGTGGGAACGATTGGACATGTGTGGGTAGCATAGCTGATGCGGGTGTTGGGTTATGGGTGGCCGACTGAGCAGGCATAGGAGGGTTAGTGTTTGGTATAGAAATTTGTAGCATATCAGGCAAGTAAGTGGCATGGTCGGGCTAAAGGTTTGGGACAATGGTTGACTCAATATCCGGTTGGTGAGTGGTGTTGGAGGTGAGGTTTGTCAACCAGCTGCTGACTTGTTCGAGAAGGACCTGAGTTAGGGTGCTAAGATGATTCGAGAATGGGAAAATGGACTCGACAAACACGACATGACGAGAGGTGTATATTTTATGAGATAGTCTATCTAGACACAGATATGCATTATGCTCAATAGAGTAGCCAACGAAGATGCAAGGTTTGGAACGAGGTTCTAGTTTGTGGGATGTGTATGGACGTAACCACGGATAGCACAAGCAACCGAACACTCGTAGTTTACGATAATGTGGAATAGGATGAAGTAGGGATTTTGATTGAGAAAGACTTTGGTTGGCATGCTATTAATTAAGAAAACCGCAGTTTGAAAAGCTAGTGAACAGAACCTTAAGGGCATTGAAGCATGATGAAGAAGAGACAATGCAGTTTCCACCACATGTCGGTGTTTGCGTTCAACAATGCCAACATGTTCAGGCGTGTGAGGAGGGGATTTTAGATGTTGTATGCCAAAGTTTGCTAAGACATGACCAAGGGATTGAGCTTTCCCACTCCCATCTGAGTAAACAGTTTTTATCTGAGTATTGAAAAAATTCTCGACTAATGTTTTAAAACGGTTGAAAACATGTGGAACATCAGACTTATGTTTGAGAGGATATAGCCAAGTATATTTTGAAAAATAATCCACAAAGATAACATAGTATCGAGAATTATCAAATGATGATAAGTGAGCAGGGCCCCAGACATCAGTAAATAAAATTTCTAGCGGTTTATTGCAGTGCAACGTTGAGACACCAAACGGTAGTTTGTGACTCTTATTACATAGACATGCATGACAATGCGAAAATTGAGACTCTAACTTAGAAACTAGTAGACCTTGAGACGAGACTAGGTGACGGAGGACTTGGAGAGACGGATGACCAAGGCGTTGGTGCCACGCCAGGGAAGAGACTTGGTGCTGAGAGGTTGCGGTCAGAAGGGTGGCTGGAGACACGGACTTCGGCCAAATATAAAGGTTGCCCTCATTCCGACCGTGAACCAAGGATGCCCCCGTGGTTAGATCCTTCACAAGAAAACAGTGAGGAAAAAATTCAACGGACTTGTTATTATGAGTGCAAAACTTAGACACAGAGATAAGATTGTGAGATATGTGAGGAGAGCATAGAACATGAGAGAGAGGAAAAGATTTAATAGATATGTGTAAGGAAGTACTACCATTATGGGTTATAGGAATTGTTTTACCATCCCCAACCATAATGTCTTCTGGGCCACCATATTCAGAGTGAAAAGACAAACTCTGAAGGTCTGATGTCATGTGATGAGAGGCACCTAAGTCAAGAATCCAGTTATTGCTAGAGTCGAACTGATCAGAAGTCATATGATTTACCTGTGGCCATGCTTAGGAACTCGACTGTGGTCTTGAACGACAGTGCAGTGTGACCAATCTTATCACATAGTTGGCAAATCGGACGGGAGGTATTGTTGTATTGCTGCTGACGCCACTGATTATTAGATGAAGAGTGAGATTGATTCGGGCCCTGAAATTGGTTACCTTGATTCGAGTAACCACGGCCACCGCTTGGAGCATGCCCATAGTTCTGCTGTCGACCGTGATTATTGCCAAAATTCTGATATTGGTTGGAACCCATGTTATGTGACGAGTTGCCTAGATATGGTCGACCTCTCCTGTTGTTTGTCCTTTGATTGAACTGCGCTGTGACGATTGATTCAGATTTCTTCGATCCATCACGGTTAAGAAAAGCTTCATGATCAAGTAGTTTATCATAGAGCTCGTCGAATGATATCGGTGTGTCTCGGGCTCGAATTGCGGAAGCGAGTGGAAGATAGGTTGGACCAAAGCCATTCAACGTGTGTATTACAGTAGCACCATCATCAATTGGATTGCCAATAAGTTCGAGGTTGTCTAGAATGTTTTTAATTCCCTGCATGTATTCAGCAACAGATTTATTAGCCAGACTAACATTCGTGAGAGAATCTAAAAGTCCGAGTCTGCGAGTGTTATATCGATTAGCATAAGTAGCCGCCAATTTTGTCCAAGCTTGAGCAAAGGTTGTGGAATGAGTGACGATCGATTGAGCAGCCCACATGCAAGAGACTTGGATTGCATGAAGCAGCAGCCTGTCTTGGCGGAGCCAGAGGTGATGTTCCGGATTTGGAACTGTCATGCCGGACTGCTGGTCAACGGCGGAAATAGAAGCAGGTGCAGGAATGGTTGCTGGAGGACACGGTTTGGTGCCGTCCAAAAATCCCATGATTCCATAGCCAAATAGGAGATTTTCAAACTGTGATCTCCAAGCTGCATAATTGTCTCCTTTTGTTAACTTGATAGGGACCTGTGTAGAATTTATGGCAACAAGAGTCTGTGCTTGGAGTTGGTTTGTGTTGTTTGCGCCTAAGAGAACCACCCGTGGAGAAACAGAGGAGGATGCGACCGATGCAGAGGCAGAGGAGTCTGAAGTTGTATTCGTCATTGAAGAATGTGGGGATCGGTAGAAAGAAAAAGAAAGAAAGAGAAGGAATGTGAGGTTTTTAGGGTTTCAGGATCTTCGGCTATTTCCTTAGCGGATGCTCTGATACCATAATAGGATAGATAGTTTGAGAAGAGTGAAAAACCTATTAATCATTAATCTCTGTTGGTATTTATACCATTACAGTGTTTACAATATGGAAGGTTATATTTCCCTAAACACAATAGTAATCCTAATATATACAGGAGAATCATTGAGAGATTTACTAGGACTCTTCTTCCCTATTATGTCCCTCATATTGAGATTGTATATTTTAGTCATGTTTCTCTCCCTTAAATCTCAAATTAATTGTAATAGTTAAAAAAAAAATTGACACCTATGGATAAAAAGAGATCCGATTAAACATACCGCAACACTTTAATTAACTAATTTGCATATTTCAATGAAAGATTATAATCATACGTGATATATGTACATGTGCCCTAATTGGTTTTGAAATCTAAAATGTTACAAATAGATAAAACTTAATAATATATTTGTTTTTAATTTATGATGTTTGAATACAAATATCTAAAAGTTGGTAACAAGATTATATTACCATTTGTTATTTGTTAGAACATCTCCAACCGGGACGGATGGTAGAGAGGGCTGACCAAGGTTATAGCCGGGTCAGCTTTTTGTGTAAAAGAATATAATTAAGTTAATATTATTTAATTAATAAGCAGGCAATTTGATTATCATAGGTTTAGAGCAGTAGAACTGTAGAAGAGTTCAAGTATATCAATTGATTCACTTCACTCAGACAATGTCACGTCAATATCCAATATATATACACGATCCCAATTTCTCTCTCTCTTTCTCTCTCTCTCTCTCTCTCTCTCTCTCTCTCTCTCTCTCTCACATTTTTCGATTTTCTCTCTCCCCAACTAATAATTCTCTACATTATTTTGTTGTTTTCTTTGAAAAAAAATTTCGTAAATTGGGTTTTTTTTTTTTAGGGCGACCTCGTGACATAGGTCCCAAATTTTCTCATATTATCACTCTATTTTTGTTTTTCGATTAATAAAATTTTCTAATATCGCTAAAGTTTTATTATTATTATTATTATTATTATACACTTTTGTTTTAGCCCACCCCATCAAAGAATCTTGGGTACGCCCCTGATCTCCAACCCAATTTACCAAATTTTACACCATATAGTCATAAAAAAAGTATCTTTCTTACACCGTTTTTTTTTTTCATCTCCAATGTATCTACACCAAATTTTACATCAAAAGCATCTTTGAAGAATATTTTTCCAATAAATATTATACAATATCAATTAATTTATATTAGTTAACTTATACAATATTCAATAATTTTATTAACATAAAATATATATTAAAGTGGATATCATTTTAAAGATCTCAACAAGATCTTTTCAATAGTATATTTTTTAGGAATACATATTGTTATAATTAAGTATGAGAGAATTAAATTGGTAACTTAAAAAAAAAATGAATGATGTGACATTCAAAAAAAAAAAAAGATTTGGTGAAGCAACGGCACCGCAGCTTCACCAAAAAAAAAATTGGTGTTTTTGGTCTGTTCATTGATGTTTCTGGTGTTTTAAGTGTGTTCATTGGAGTTGCTCTTAAGGAGAGTGGTAGCTATTTACTAGGGAGAGTGGTTGCTGAACATTGTAATCTTCCCTATTTATTTGGTTGTGTTAGGAAATAAAATATCTATATTTGCTATGCATAAAAAGTCATTGAATTCAGGAGATTTCACTCCATCAAATGAGTTGAAAATTTTATGATTACCTGCTTAATCCAACATAGGTAGAGGTAAAGTCACATCATCAACCACATTCGTACTAGTATAGGACTCAGATCTAGATGAGGGTTTTAGTTTAGCAACTAAAAAGTGAGAATGAGAGAGAAGTTGTAGATCTGGTAACCGATAGCATTTTTATGAGTTCTCTCTAAGCTTTTGGTTTTGAGAAGCGAATATAAATAAATTTGCTTTTGGTTTAAAAATAAAAAATTTGGATCCATCACAACATATGTAGAGATCGATCTCCATTAAACTTTGGATCATGGAGATCTCCATGGATCTTGGTTGAGATCCAATCTTCAGATTAGATCTCCACCGTCTATCAATCTACCATCAATCTTGATGGACGGTGAAGATCTAATCTAGAGATTGGATCTCCACCTTTTTGTTTTTTCATTTTTATTTTTTGTATTATTTTTTATTATACAAATATTTAATTTTTGTTTTGTTTCTCATTTTATGGTGTTGACACGTGGCATGTTCTTTATTTAAATATGAAAATAACCCTTCTCCCGTTAACTCTGACTAACCTGTAACTCACAGAGTGACCAAATTGATGAGTTTTTGAAAACATAAGGACCAAGTCAGTGAAAAATGGAAAAGTAGTTAAAAAACAGATAATAAATAAATAAATAACATAGAGACTCAAATGATAATACCTTTCTTTTTTGTCTTTTTTCTTTTCTTCCATATCTCCCCATGGAGGGGATCCGAAAAGATCTTGATACAAATGTGCTATCTGCTCTCCTCTGGTTTTAGTTGTTATTATTATTATTTTAATTAATTTAATTGTTTGAAATTCTTAATAAGTAAATAATAATAATAAATAAGTTTATGTTGGATGATGTAGCAAGGGTAAATTCGTCCTTTAATAGATTGAATGTTCAACCGTTAAAGTTAATGATTTGACTTTGATAGACGTGTATGTATGTGTTAAATTTTTGAAACCTAATATTATTTTGCCTAAATTGATAAATTCAGGGTACTTTAGTGCAACTAACCCTCACCTCACCTGCATTCCAAGAAGATGTTAAGTAGTGTGATCCGGAAATAAACAGTAGTCTCCAAAAGGTAAGTGACAAAAATAAAAGTTTGTCAACATTACATTCAACTACTCTGCAACATTATATTTATATCGAAAGAGAAATAAATATAGGGAAGATTGAACGAGTCTGTGTCTGCAAATCCCAAATCTGCAACAGCAGAAATCAGACATCAGACCCAGACATGTAGTACTTGTTGCAGGTGCAGCCTAGAATTCATAGTTTTTGAAAGAATCTTCAGCTACTCCTACTACTGAAATCATATGTACTTCCGAAATTACTATTAACACAACCATCCAAAATTCATTATTCAATATTGATACACCTTCACGTTTAGTCACATTCAAATCTTTTTAAAAAACCACAATTTATGAATCTTTTTAAAATGTCTCTACAAATACACACAAGATCCTAATTCAAAATATCAAAATTTGTACAATTTTATTTATTTTACATGGGTTAAAAATCAAATTAACTACTAAAATAACACTCAAATAATGTAACATATTACATCCAAACAAACGCTAGCGTTCTACCTTATGATAGAAAGTACGAATACTCAATTTGGTGGAGGTGACTCGTATCTGATTGGGACACTCTCCGAATATTCCAATATACGTATATGATATGCTAAATGTCGTATCCATTGACCTTTCACAAGTTTAACTGGAGAATACTTAGGAGATACTTTAAGGATACTTTGGAGATACTGCAAGGATACAAAGTGATACAGGGAGGATACATCGAGATACGTTTGGAGCAATATTATAATTATTTTAGTATAAAACGGAAATGAAATTGTAAAGAAACTTTGATTTTGATTCCATGGACATGGAGAATAGCGAAATACTGGAGATTACAAACATTTCTGTTGATGAACCGGAGTTAGACACCGAATTATTTATATATTTTAACAATGTGAATGATGATAATGAAGTTAATTATGAGTTTATAATATGTTTTGAGTTTTTTTTTTTTTTTTAATGTATTATTTGGATTTATAATATGTTACGACTTATATAATATGTTTTCTTTGGATCATGTGATATGTTACATTGTTATGACTAATGCAGTTATGTAACTGACATGTTTTATTTGGATTCTGAATATGTTTTGATTTTGAATGAATTATCGAAAATATTTTAATATATTATTATTATTATTATTATTATTATTATTATTATTATTATTATTATTTTAAATATAAATATATATTATTTTAATTGATGTATCATATCGTATCCGTATCTGTATCAGTATCCGTATCCTAATTTTTAAAGATTTATTATATCCCAACATTATATCGTATCCGTATCTGTATTCCTATCTCATACTCGTATCTGTGCTACATAGACCTTATGATATGAAAAACATATCGATAAAACCTTATGATGTGAAAAACTTATTGATATTACAGTACTAGATTTTGAACCCATACGCTGAAATTATTATTTTTTAATCATTATAGGCTGAAATTATTAAACAACTGTTTTTAATTGTATTCTAATAAAACAACCCTCTAGTTTAAATAACTATGCAGCATGGATATGGATAAAGGATAAGAGATACGAATACGGCAAGATACGTGGATATAGTAAATCTTTAAAAATTATGATACGGATGCGGTAAGGGCAAGATACATAAATTAAAATAATATATATTTATATTTAAAAATAATAATAAAATATAAAAACATATTTAATAATTCATTCAAAATCAAAACATATTCAGAATCCAAATAAAATATGTCACATAACTACATAAGTTATAACACTGTAACATATTACAAAATCCAAATAAAACATACGTCATATAAGTCATAACATATTACAAAATCCAAATAATACATTTAAAAAAAAAAACTCATAAAACATATTTTAAATTCTTAATTAACTTCATTATCATCATTCACATTGTTAAAAAATCTAAATAATTCGGTTTCTAACTCTGGTTCATCAAGAGAAGGGTTTACAATCTCAAGTATCCCGGTATTCTCCATATTAATGGAATCAAAGAAAAAAATTTCCTTACAATTTCATTTTGACCCTTAATATTTTGAAATTATAAGTTGACCTTGTTTTATACTAAAATAATTATTATATTACCCCAAATATATTCTCTAAGTATCCTCCAGTCAAACTTGTGAAAAAATCAACGGATATACCATTTGATGTATCGAATATATATCCTAAAATATTCGGAAAGTATCCAAACCGGATACGTGTTCGATACGAGTTGCCTCCATCAAACGGAGTATCCGTGCTTCCTAAATAAATAATTAAACCGATGGTTCGTTTGTTTTTTGTATTTAACATTTTAAGGTTTATGGATTGACCTATTAAATTATTAGTTTTTATAAATGGTCAAACAAAAGATTTTAAAAAACAACAAAATAAAAATAAATAAAAATTCTGATTTTTCACTGAATTACATTTAATATATTTTTTCTAAGACAGTAAGACTATTCTACCAGAGCTGTACTATATATATATATATATTAAAAAACAACATATTTTACCAAAAATAACATATATCTAAATTCATTCTAATTTTTATATGGTGTAAATTTATTCCTTTTGACAAAACCAAATCATTATTTATTAATTACATAACAATGAAAACGATTTAAAATTAATTTTATTGTTTGTCCTATAAAAAAATCAAATAAAAAATAAAAAATAAAAAATAAAAAATAAAAAATACAAGTTTCAAATTCACATTCCGTTTTCGTTAAAATTCACAAGTCACAACCATTGTTTTATGATTTGAATAAATTATAATATATATGCCCCTTCCCAATTCAAAAAAATAAACAAAAACAAAAACAAAACTAAAAACTGAAAATCTCAATGGCCGATAAACTTTATTTTGAAGCTTTCATGGGATTCCCTCTATTAATTTACCATCTCTATTTTCAATTAACCAACGATTTGTACACATTTTTGTTCTTCATAAAGGGAAAAGAAAAACCAAAAAAAAAAGTTACACAAAATAAAAATAAATTTAAATTTTAAAAAAAATAAAAAAAAGAAGGTAACAACTCTTCTATGAGAATTAACAGGAGCCGAACTGAGCCGCCAAAACTTTCACTGTCTTTTGCTCTCTTCGGCTTCACTCAAGCCGGATAATCAAGGCCCAGCTTCACCCGACACGTGTCGCCCTCGTACGTTCCAGAGCCTTCCAACTTTCTCTTCTTCACTGGTACCACGTGATGGGCACGTGACGGCACCGGCTCTAGTCCTAGAGTTAGCTCCAGACCCACTCCAGTGTCACCACCACCACACCAATCCGGGTTGACCCGGTCGTTGAGCTTGGATCCGGATTCCGATTCCAGTCGGAACAGAAGAGAGGCGGGCTCGGCCGTATCGTCGGAGACCATGCTCCCGCTTTCCTTGCTCTCATTTTCAACAACCGCCACCTCGGACTGGTGACTCAGCGACGACTCGTGACTCGTCGACCCGTTATTCATCTCATCGGCGTAGCACTTCTCCTGAAGCCGCCGTACCGAGTCATCAACCGAGCCAAACTCAGCGACCTTGCTAGCCTTCGGCTTGACGACTCGCTTGATACGAGACCGAGTCTTGACCCGGTCAGCAGACGCGGAGGAGTTCTCGTCCTTGGACACATGTCGGATATCGTACGCCTTGAGCGGCGGTCCCTGGCCGATGGCCGCCGCTTCAGAATTAATCGGAGTAATCGGCGCGCCTTTCAGGACGGCTTCGACGGCGGTTTGGCAGAGCTGCCAACTGCCCGACCATAACAGACCCACCGACCCGTAAATCGGGTTCACTATCCGACCGCATGCTTCATACAACAAGGACCTGAAAATTGCTGTAACAACAACAAAGGTTAGTGATTTATATTGATTTGAAGTCCAAAACAACAAATGCATGTTGAAAAACGATTACTTTATTGGTAAAATGAACTAACCAGGACGGAGATGTTCAGGACCGGCGTTAATGAGGTTCATGAGGCCGGCGCGGCCGTAGAACTTGGCAAGGAAGACGGTGGCGTTGGCCTGAGACTCTGGGCTCTTGATCCATTGAAGACAAGGTCTGATACTGCAATTCTCGCTGCAACCTTTGCGAAGAACCCGGCAACCATTACAACTCATACGCATTTTGGCTTCGTATTTTTGTTTTTCTTACGAATATGAAATCCAGAGAGAAAATGTTTGTTTTTGATTGAGAGTTTGGAGAGGGTTTGTGGGTATTTAAGAGAGAGAAGGATTTGGTGTGCGTGTGTGTTGCTTGAGCCGCTGGGTTGTGTTGTCTGCGTACGCAGTTGTTTTTATCTCCAAAATACTGGTTTCCACATTCAAGGAGGTTAGGACTCAAAACCCACTTTTTCACCTTTAAATAATCCTCTTTTATTAATCATCCCATCACTCTCTCTATGAGCGCGTGTAATCCACCCTCCAGTACTGATCATTCACTTCACGTCTTCATTTGGGGTGTACCTTTTTTGTACTATTGCATCGCCGTAGTTTACACAAAACACGGCCCTCTTACGACACAAAAACTGTGTGTTTAAACGTTACAATTATTATACCACTTAAACGGTGCTATGTTACGTGTGACACTAATATGTCGGTGCGGTAATATAAACCGGATTAGTCTAATGTTAAAACCTTTATTAGCTATACTATGAGGTTGTGAATTCGAATCTTTATGTAAAAAAAAAACCATGATTTATTTAAAAGTGTAATATTTTAAAAGAAAGAAAAAAAAAAAAAGGTAATATACGTCTCAGTAATTATGTAATTAAGTTATAAAATTGAGTTATTTTTTTCATTTATTTTAAAGTATGATGATTAAATATATTCATATGTGTGTCAAATTTTTCATATTTAAAACTCGTATAAATTAACATAAGTATCCTCAATATATGATTGGTTAGGACTTGTAAATGTATTACATATTATCTTTGGAACAACGGGCATACTATAAAACCGACCCACTTGAGCGTTTCCTCATTTTTCGAAACCTATGCAAATGCGGTTGGCATTACCCTCGATTTACCTCCTCTTTTTTTCCTCTAAATGGGAGGGCAAATTGGGAAATAAGGAAAATGGGGACACGTGGAGAAAAGGATGACGGTGGCATGCAAATGGGTCCAAAAACTCAGAAGGGAAAGGATAGGCGCGTGGCAATCACGTTATGGTGTCAGAGTGCGGTCGAATCGCCACATATTGGGGGGATGAGAAAGGGCCCTACCAGGCTACCAGTAGGTCCCGGTTTTGATATAAAATATTAAAAAAATAGAGCTCCGGGTTTTCTGGAGTTAAAAACCGCTAAAGGGAGAAGTGGAAACCAGTGACCGGTTTCTGGTTTTGGAATGGGACTGTGGGCGCAACACAAGAGCTGATAGCCAGCGGTTTTGGGGCTCTTTCTTTCTTTCTTATGCTTATCCCTTTAACAACACATCACCCTCACCGGTCGGTCAGTCATCCCTAGGCTTCAAGTCCTCAACTTGGATTATATATTTTTATTTATTTAATATTTCCTTAATTATTCATTTCAATTTTCAACACAAGTACACAACTAATCTATTGGCCTTTTACTATAGTATTTTGATTTTTATTTTTTTATTTTATTTTTTAATTATAAATTTCAGAGTCACAAATCACAAATCACAATGATGTTTAACTTGTAATTTAATTTAATTTAATTTATTAATCTAACTAGATTCGATACGAATCACGATAATGTTTACCTTGTGAGTGGGTATATGCTAGGTATTGATACAATTCTAATACGATGTCACTATTTTATTTAAAATCTCACTTCTAATATTTAAGTTGACAGCTCTAATATTACTATACTAATCCATAATTATATAGTATACAAAATCTCATGTATATATATACTAAACCGATACTAAAATAGTATAATAACATTTTTATAGTCAGATCATTATTAGATAATGAATGAAAGCCAAAATAACGATACAATACAAAATTTGTATGAATTGTGATTGGTTCAAAAAGACCTAAAATCGAGATATGTGTCTCACACGGTGTCTTTAAGATAAATTTGTCTTCTACACTGTATGAGTTTAGCGTTTGTTTCTCAGGATACAACGATTCAACTAGCAATACGTGTTTACAATATGGCTACGCCAGCGAACTAAAATATGGTTAGAACTTACCACCGAAAATGGAAAGAGATATAACAAGAATGAAGAACATAAAGAACAGAATTAAACAGTAGATGAAGAGATGTTTTCGTTTCTTACAAAGAGAGAATTTTATTTGCCTTTGTTTTCGCGAGTGCCTAGAATGAAGGCTCTCAGGCAATTTATCAAATTTCAAACACAAGGAGGAAAGTTTTAAATTCAACAAAAAATAATGGTCAATTAATATGGCAATTATTTTCTATTAATTTATCAGTTGAATCTTTGAAATTCAAGATTTAACTTTCCTTTTAATATTTAATTAAATTTAAAACGAAAATGAATCACCATTTAAATGGTAATTATAATCTTAAATTCAAGAATAAAAACTGAATCCGACTCATTAAAAGCCTTAGATATTTTGAATTGGAAAAAATAATCGGATTGCAAAACAGGTTTGGGTAACAGATGTGCACCTGCAGTTCGAACCGTTGTGGCATTCACGTCCGCACACAAATCGTTGAACCAATGGTCCATGATACTATGCTACACATGCTTGTAAGCTAATCTACAAGCAATCCTATATATCCCACTAATCTAGGATTTATTATTTTCCAATTCAACATGTGCACTTCGAGTATCAATTTTTCATTTACCCATTCATTATGTTTCCAACAATCCTCCACATGAATGAAATTGACCTAAGTGACGAGAATAGACGAAAGTTTATGACCCAGTGGTAAAGTTCAACGGTCGAAACCTGCATAAGATAGGTAATTGTTAACATTTGAATCTTCCATAAAAGTATGTTTACTTTATTGGTTGATTAGTAGACATGATGTCTTTAAACTATTTTGCTGTTTATGTAAACGATAACATTACCTCACACATGAATCTTTCCTGAACCAATTCAGTTTTCATTATAATGTTCGTTTTGGCCATGAACATATGTCTGGTTCTGTGAGAGTTTTTAATGAATTTAGCCATACATATGAACATATGTATGGTTCTATCCTACTACCCTTCAGGGCACTTGCCTCTTCTCAGAAAGGACATGGTCCCTGGATGGGATACACCTCTCTTGAACCAGGTTGTTTTGCTAGGTGGGACTCGATTCTTTGTGTTTCGGGCTCGCTCCCTGGTGGGGATCTAATCCTCATTAGATTTGGACCTGGAGGTGGATCGGACCTGTGACTTGGATCGGTCCTATCGGACAGAGCGGGTCCACGAGGTTCCCGGTTGTGAGAAAATCCTCCTTTGGATAGATGGCCTAATTTTACCATACACAATTATGTTTGTTTATTTTTATTATCCAATTAAAAAATGCAAATAAAAGGGTAAATTTCATGTTTTGGGGGTATTTTTGAGAGCTTTTTTTAACAATCCATTTTTTTTTTCTTTTTACTCTTTTTTTCTAAAGACACTCCATTCTCAAAATTTAAATTAAAAAAAAAATAATTCTAAAGACACTTCTTTTTGTTCCAAGATTATATTTTTTATCTTTTGGCACTCTCATTCTAAAGACACTCCATTTTAAAAAATAAATTTCTAAACACACTCAATTTTATTTTAATAAAAGTTAGGACGAACCATCGTAGTCTTTGAATGAAATTATTATATATATAAAAAAAAATTATCTCTCATAAATCATTAGATTAAATATTACATAGTAAACATTCTCTCATAAAATTTTAATTACCATATTAAACTCTCTCTCTCCTCCAATTATTTAATCAAATGATTCAAGAGAGAGAATTTTTTTTAATAATTTAATTATTTTGGAGTGTCTTTGGAATTTTTTTGTCTTGTTTAGTAATTTTAATTCAGGTACTTGTGGATCGTAAGAAGAACCTCTTGTATTTTTTATGTAGATATTTAGACATCTATTCCACATTTGCCATTAAGACAAATGCCAAATATTGACCCTTTTTATTTAGAAATTTCAGAATTTTATTTAGACTTCTGATGCAATTTTTTATTTTTTATTTATGTTTAATTCTATTTATATACATATGGTGCGGTGATAAGGTTGTTAATTCACAATTTTTTAGGTTTAAGTCACTCTCGTCATATAGGATATAAAAAAAAATATTAATAATGAACAAATTAAAATAAAAAAAAAATAATAATAAAAAAAAAAAACATATTACCGCTAACATTCGCTTTCCTTGCATATTAAGCAGGGTTTGTAATATAAACATCGTGATAAGTGATAACACCTCATCTAAATTATCAAAATTCATTTACTTTTCTTCCAAAAAAAAAAAAAAAAAAAAAAAAAAAAACCTAATTTTGTTAAGCATTTCTATTTACAGTTAAATAAGTCTATAAAAATTGTTATCTATTACAAATATATATTATAAAAGTTACATTAATAAATAATAACATAAATGTAACAGTCCAGCTTGATATTGGATTATCCGAATCATAATTTATTTGTTTTTTCGGATTTTCAAAAAAATTTCGAATCGGATTTCCCCTAAAGAAAAAAGTCTCCCAATTCGGATCCAAATATGGATATGGATATATTCAGATTTAGATATGGATATAGACATTTTTGAATTGGATTCGAGCTTATGTTCCGATTAGATTCGGATTTTCTTATAAGAAAACAATTTAAATTAAACTATCATTAACTTTTTTTTTTTTTTTTTGCAATGTATAGTATGGCACAAAAACTATAATTTTTTATTTAAAAAATATATATATATACACTTCATTTTTAAATATATATTTTTTGAAATATCATATTTGGATTTAAATATATCCAATTCGGATAGATCGAATTTGGATAATCTAAGTCCGAACAATATTTTTCCCAATCGATATATGATTTTCGGATACGGTTTTTTTTTTGTCCGAATTTTCGAATCGGAGATTTGCACCTCTAAGACCCACTAAAAATCGTTCACCCGTAGCTCAATATGCCTAATTAAAAAAATATTAAAACTTATATATAAGTGATAGACTTCACTCATTAGCGACGTAACGTCACAATAACCTTACCTAATATTTGATACTAGAAAGCTCATTCGCGATATTTTTTTTAGCTTATTGTAGTACTAGTAATAAACATTGCTTCCCACTAACACAAGATTGCTTCCATCAAGTAATTTGTATATTAAATAATTAACTAATTAATTTCTCACAATATTTAAGGAGTAGGCGGCCGCAATGAATTTGGAAGACATTGACTCCACCTTGTACAAAACCACGTGAAATGTAATTGTTTGTGTTTTTCATTTTCAATTGTTGAACTCGACGTTTTGTTCATTGTTTTATTCAAAACAACAATTTATAAACTCCACTAGCGGAACTATATCTTTTCCTAATATCTCAAGTCTTAACTTTTTTTTGGCTCTTTGGAGTTCAATTTACTTTATTAATTTATTTTAATGACTCCACTTGCCTAATATTGTAGTGTGATCTTTATATATATATATATATTATCGTTGTCAATTTCTTTCATTGAAAACTTTAGGTCAAATTAGGTGCCAAACTAGTTCATCATAAGCCATAATCATTATCTCATGTTTCCACTACTTCCAACTTTTGTATAATCATTATATGATTTCCTTTCTTTGAGGCCAAATTAATTGGGGTAAATTTTGATTAGATTTCCATTTTATTTAGCTGGTGAGATCTTTTGGAATCACGTAAGAAGTTTTTGTATTGAATATAAGCAATTTTTAATATACATTTATATTAACACATTTTATCGGTGGAAAAAGTGCTTTGGTAGAGAGAGCGCCGAGTATTGCGCAAGTCTTCCCCTTCTCTCTTTAAGTAGGAAAGTGTGGAAGTAGTCAACTCCTTTTGGTAGAAAGTTTTTAGAATAGTGGTAGTCAGTTTTAGAACTTTTTTCAAATCTCAGCTTTTTGAGAATGAGTGCGGTGGGGTTAGCAGAACTCTATAAAAACCTCTCTCTAGCAGAGAAAGACGGAGCTATTCTTGAAATCTTAGAGAAAGCCCAACTAGAGGGAATTGAAGATGTGGACAGATGTCTAGTTGAAAGGGTTTTGGCTAGGAAAAAAGTTAATAGAGAGGCTTTCAAATCCCTAATCGATCAACTATGGAGCCCTTTTGGTAGTGTTGAGATCAAACTTATAGGAGACAACACGTTTTTGTTTTACATTGTAAATAAGGAGGAGCAAAATCGGTTATGGCAGAAAGGGCCATGGCATTTCGGGAATCATCTGATAGTCCTAGAGCAACCAAGAAGATCTGAAGATATCTCGAAGTTTGATTTCAACAGAGCAGGCTTCTCGGTCCAAATGCATGATATCCTTATCATGTGCATGAACTAGAGAACAACAAGATGGCTGGATGAGCAGATAGGTAAGGTTATTGAAATCTCGGCGGATTCTAGGGAATGCTAGGGAAAATTCATGAAAGTTAAGGTTCTACTGGATATCTCCAAACCATTGAAGAGGTGGCTCAAGCTAAATCTCAAAAATTCAGACAACATTGTTGTTTTAGGCCTGAAATAGAAAGCTTACCATAGTTTTGCTATGCCTGTGGGAGAATTAGGCATGGAGTAAAAGAATTCCCTGATGAAGAAGCCAGAAAGGGAGACTTGGATGGAACGCCTACTAGGTTCGGTTGACGGTTAAAAGCTCCAATGCCAGACAAATCAAAGTCGAAGCCTTACTAGCCGGGGAGTGGGAACTCCTCGGATAGAGACAGATCACTGGATAGGTCATTTGGGACACCAGGGGATGGGTCTTTCCAAAAGATTGGATTTTTAGCTTCTTAAGATGGTGAATCGGAGAATGTGGTGTTGAGGACAAAAAAGATGATACCGGCGCACTTACCATAAACCCTAAAAATAGCTAATGGGTTTGGGCCCCGCATTCAGACAAGATGAGCATATATGAGCCAAGTGTTAGGCTAGAGTCGAGCACTAAAGGGTCCTAGCTTAGGGAAACCTTCATCAAGCCCAATAATAAATATAGGGAACCATCCAAAGACATGATAGTTATAACAAAAAGGATGGGTCAACCCTTGAAACTAACCCAAATAAACGTAGAACAACAATTAGAGCAACCGGCACAGTCTAAAGTGCAGGTGACTCCAAAGAAAAAAGGTTACAAGGAAATGGAAGAGATCAGCTAGGGAGGGGTAGCTTTAACTGCATGTGGGGAAGATTTCGAGTCCACTTCAGCGGTTGTTAGTAGTCAGTAAGTTCTCAAGAAAAGCCACCAAAAGCCATAGCACTCCTCCATCTAGCAGAAAAAAACCAAGCAGCCAATAAAAGTAAAGCTCCGATCCAAGAAGTGCCGATTCTCATATCCCATCAATCTTTCTCCCACCAGATGGCTTCCTCCCAGTCAGGTGTGCAAGAGGAAGGTTAATTTTGAAGACCCTATGGATAACAGAGACCAATAAAAGGGCAGACTTACAAGACATGTTTAAGAGGTTTTAGGATCGGTGAAGCCTGAGTCCCAGGCCCTTCGGGAACAATGATAGACATTAGTTGGAACATAAGGAGTCTGGAAAATCCCCATACGCTCGCAGTCTTACGAAGGCTGTTGAAGAAACATTCCTCAGATATTGTTTTTCTTGCTGAAACAAAAATTCAAAAGAGCAGGGCAAATATTGTTAGCGTGCTTTTAAGGTTTTCAGTTGGGTTCCATGTGGATTGTGTCGGAAGAAGTGGTGGTCTCATGTTGTTGTGGAAGAATAGTGTAGAGGTTACAGTTCTTTCTTTTTCGTCCGGTCACATTGATGCTCGGGTCAAGTTAGATGATGGTTTCATTTGGCGTTTTTCTGGGTTCTATAGAGAACTGAGTGTTAGCAAGAGGAAAATTTTATGGACTTTTCTTCGTCGTCTCAAAAAGATTGATAACCTCCCTTGGTAGTGTGGTGGCAACTTTAACGAACTCTTAGCCTATAATGAGAAGGTGAGGGGATCAGACAAATCCTTCACCGGTATGCTTTAGTTCTGCCAAGCAGTTGAGGACTACGATCTTGTCGATTTGGGGTTCTCGGGTCCTAGTCTCACTTAGAATAACAAGAGGAATGGTTGATCGGTCATTTATTGTATATGTTTTTAGTCCTCATTCCTCTAATCAATTGCTTGTTTCTCGAGTTATTTAGGGTTTTAATTTGTGTGTTTGATCATTTTCAGGTTGTTGGATCCAAGTGATGTGTATGAAGTATTTCAGAGGAAAAGAGCAATTTTAGATGATTCAAGGGACTTTTATGCCATTTGCCATCAACCACCATGAAAACCGCTTCGAGTTTCCACAGCAAACCCAAAGCGCTTTCAAGAACAGTGAAGTCCGCTCTGATGACCGATGTGGCTTTCACAACTATAATGACATCAGTTTCCCGAGACAGTGCAGATATGCCATATTACGGGGCCCATATCTCTCAACTCCAGTTGAATTGTGTGTCCTACCACCTATGGATTTGAAGCCCCATAAGTCTAGTTTCCAACCCAATATACGGCTTATCAATACAAATTTCTAGAAGAAGTTATGTCCGTTTTAGTACCCGAAGATCAGATCGATCAGTCAGTTATAAAATCCGTAAATACTTAGGGATTTGTTTCGCAAGTTGTTGGAATGAGAAATATTACCTTCTTAGGCATCTGTGAAAGTCTTGGGAAGCAAATAGACATCTAATCCTTATCTTCCTTCAACAAGTAATCAATTTGGATAGATTAGGAAAGACATAGATTTTCAAAAAGGTAGAATTCTGAAGGGGAATTGATTTCCTTGTTATTTAAGGATTTGACTTAGCATCTACACCTATTTAAACCTCTTTGAACCCTAATTTCGTGCTATCCAGAAAAGGGAGGTCCCAAGCCACCAAAGAAGGCCGTCCCCCATCTCTCTCACTCTTTCGCTCACCCTCCGGACCATATACTGTTTCACTTCACAACTCATCACACAATTCTCTCTTCCATCTTTACACATAAAAGATTCGAAGATGAAGAAGAAGATTTCAGCATCAAAGATAGGAAGAATTCATTGAAGACTTCCATAGGTTTTATCAACTACTTCTCTTCTCTTTTTATTTTCGTTATGTGTAACTAACTCCATACAAGGGAATCAATGTAAACCTCTATGAATGTTCTTTGTTAGAATTGACTATATTTTCTTAATTCAAGTTTTGATTTATTCAATTCATCCCATGTCTTAATTCTTTATTCTTGTTAATGCATGACTATACACTGGCATGAATTTAGGGTTTTGATAATTTACAGATTGAGTTTAGAGTGTTGACTTACACGTGATCTTAATCAATCTTCAATTGAATATGTAAAACTGATTTTAGCATTGACTTATGCAAGTAGGTTTTGGTTTATTAGTTCTTGCATTTAATGGGTTATCGGTTGTAGTTTACACCATTGACCTATGGGTAAAATATAATTGAGAACACTTGATTCATCCCAAGATCATACGGTAACAATCATATGTAAGATAAGAACGAATCTTTAACTTGATTAACATCTTTTTCACATGTCAATTTGAAACATTGAGTAAACATAGTTGGGAAGCATTGATGACCTAGTTTTCTCACATCTTTATCACATTCACATATTCTTGTTAATTGCTTTCTTAGATAATTCGGTTATGAATAAATAAATAAATCAATCTCAAAATCTCTTGGTTACTTTTTAATTGCTTAGCTTTAATTAGAATTAGTTTATAATCAGTAAATCACTTTTCCTTGTGAGAACGATACCTACTTTCCGCTATACTTATCTCACGATACGTGCACTTGCGAGTTAGGTTTTTATAACACGATTTTACACATCAATGGTAGGTCGAATATCCAGGAAAGACTAGACAGATTTATGGTTGATGACCAGTGGAGGGATAAGTTCTTGGAGATCCGGGTGGATCATTTAGGGTTTAACTCTTTAAACCATTTCCCTATCCTTCTTGTGTGTTCTACAGTTACTCGTGTTCAATAGAGATTTTGTAGGTGAGCCCTTTTGGCTTAAGGAAGATGATATTGGCAGAGTTATTGATGCCGCCTGGAAAGAGATTGGTCCTTCTCTATCGGTGGCAGATCTTAAGGGGAAGCTAAAGTGGTGTGCTTCTAAGTTAGGCGTTTGGAGTAGAAGTAAATTTAGTAACATTCAAAGTCAGATTTAGGCCAAGAATAAAGAGATATACCGGATTTACAAGTTTTGTGGGATTCCGGGGGTTATGAACACCATTAGAAAGCTTAAGAGAGTAGTTGAGGGTCTCTTTGAGTGTGACGAGATTTATTGGAAGCAGCGGTCCAGGGCGGACTGGTTATAGGTTGGTGACCAAAACTCGAAGTATTTTCATGTGAAAGCTACTGCAAGAAAGAAAAGGAATAGTATCTCTTGCCTGGTGGATGCTGCTGGCCGTAGTAAAGTTTTAAAGGAGGGTATAGCTTAAATAGTCAGGGATTATTTTAGCTTTATTTTCCTATCCTCAATCCTCTATACACAGGACATTAAGAGTGCCACGTCTAGTATTAAGACAATTTTGAGTGATAACAGCGGTGTGGGATTAAGTTTGGCTTTCACGGTAGATGAAGTCAAAATGGCTTTATTTAATATGAACCCGACTAAGGCTCCCGGTCCCGATGGGTTCTAGGTAATCTTTTTCCAGAATTTCTGGGGTTCTATTGGGGAGGAGGTTTCCAGGGTGTGCCTACAGATTCTTAATGGTGATATGTCTATTAGAGAGTTTAATAATACAAACGTGATCTTAATTCTGAAAAAGAAAAATCCCACTGCTCTCTCTGACTTCCGTCCTATTTCCTTGTGTAGTGTTATCTATAAGACAGTGATGACAACTGTTGCTAATGGACTAAAATTGTGCCTTCATAGTCTTATTTCTTCATCCCAATCGGCCTTTGTCCCATGTAGTCTTATTTATGATAATTTTCTGGTTGCCTTCGAATCTCTCCACTCTCTTACAAGTAAAAAGCATAGGAAAAGAGGTCAAATGACTCTAAAATTGGTTATGAGCGAAGCATATGACAAAGTCGAATGGTCGTTCATTAGGGCTATTATGGTAAAGATGAACATCCCTCATAATTTGATATCGTTAATCATGGACTGCATCTCATCGTCGTCTCTTGCCTTTTTGCTAAATGGGTGGGCTGTTTGTTTGGTGGCTCCTTCTAGAGGCCTAAAATAAGGTTGTGCCCTATCCCTATATATGTTCATACTCTACGCAGAGGCCTTCTCCGGGCTGATATCTAGTTCTAAGAGAAACGAGAGAGTGTTGGGTACAAGATGCGTTAGAGGTAGCCCACTGGTCAGTCATCTATTGTTTGCTGATGATAGCATCCTTTTCAGTAGGGCTACCAAAGAAAGTGGTCTTCAGATTCACAGGATTCTGGGTATCTACGAGCGAGGTTCAGGGTAACAAGTTAATTTACAAAAGTCCTAAATTACTTTTAGTTCGAATGTTGAGGCCTTTACCAGGAATGTAATTTAGAGCTTGTTTGAGATCAATGTTTGCAATACTCATGAAAAATATCTTGGCCTCCTCTTAATGGTGGGTAGGAACAAAAGACTGCTCTTCAATAACATCAAAGAGATAGTGTGGAAGAAGATAAAGGGGTGGAAAGATAGCTACTTCTGATTTGGAGGAAAAAAATGCTTATTAAAGAAGTGGCTCAATCAATTCCAACCTATTCGATGAGTATTTTCAAGCTTCCGGTTGGGCTGTGCAATGAGCTTAGAGCGATGGTTTCAAAATTTTGGTGGGGTTCAAGGGATGGCAAACGCAAGATTGGTTGGATTAAATGAGAGAACCTCTGTCTCCCTAAAAACTGTGGCGGCCTGGGCTTTAAAGACATTTCCCTTTTTAACCAAGCCCTCATCGCTAAACAAGCTTGGAGAATTGTCTCCAATCCATCCTCGCTTGCCTCACGGGTTTTTCAGGCCAAGTATTTCAAGCGAACTGATTTTCTGAATGCTCCAATTAAACCAGGCTGTTCGTATATTTGGAGAAGTCTAATTTGGGGTCGGTCTTTACTTTATAAAAGTTTAAGGTGGTCTATGGGTGATGGTAAAAGTATTAGCGCTTTCAAGGATCGATGGATCCCTCTACTTTGCTCCTACAAATCGATAACCTTTGATCCTAGCATTGACATTCGTGTAGTTGAGAGGTTGGGGCATGGACAAGTTGAATAAGATCATGCTTCTAGTTGACAAGGAAACGATCCTCTCAATTCCGGTTAGCTGGAGTGAGGGCCAAGATAGCCTCAGACGACATTTTGAGAAGAGATGAGTGTTCTCTATCAAAATTGGCTACAGTCTAGCTCTAAATGAGAGAACTCAAGGTTTTGTTTCTAATCCCTCAAAGCTTCATAACTGATGGAATTTGATGTGGTCCCTTTTTCTGCCTCCAAAGGTAAAAATTTTCATTTAGTGTGCTTACCTGAATGCCATCCCTTCTCTGGAAAACCTTTAGCATAGGAAAACTGTGGTTGCCCATAACTATAACATCCCACATGGAGTCCATGAGCCATGCCTTGTTTGGTTGCAAAGCTACTAGAAGAATCTGGCTTGCCTCATACTATGGTGCTTTATTGGCCTAGGTTTGGAATCTCTCTGTGATTGATGCTCTCCAATCCCTTGCTTCCCACCTTTCTAAAGATGACTTCGGTTTGGTCTGCATGGTGGCTTGGGCCATCTGGGAGGACCGTAATGCTTTACTAAATTATGGGATCACTAAGAAGCTTGCGATAGTGGTCTCAAAGGCGACTGGGCTGTTTGATGAATTTCAGGGTTCTAGGTGTGCGTTATGTCCCTAGGCATCTCCCGCTGCTGTTAAGGGTCCCTCTGATTGGATTGCCCCTCCCCTTGGTTTGCTTAAGCTTAATACTGGAGTTGCGGTGCACCTAACTCTGGGTCGATAGGGGTTGGGTGGCAATTCGGGATGATAAGGGGAAGATTCTAGTGGCTCGTTCTAGCCAGATGTATGGCTTTTTTGGTGCTGAGGTTAGTCAGTTCCTTGCTCTTCAAGAGGGCCTCATGCTTGCAAAGTTTTATAATCTCTTGGTTAGGATGGCTGAGGTTGTTTCTCCTTGTATTCTTGTTTCTTTGTATTCTCCGGATTCTAATTTGGGAGATGTTAGATTTATTGTAAATGATATTCTGGCTTTGCTCTCACATATTGGCCCTTGTAAGTGCCAATCTGCTTCCTTTTCGGGTAACGCTTTGGCACAAAACCTGGATACGATCGCCTTTTCCTCTATAAGGGAGCGTCTTTGGCTAGACCCTAGCCCTTATTGTTTCCCTTTGTTGTAATCTTCTTTTTTCGCTTAATATATATATATATATATATATAATTAATTAATTTTACATTTTGAACTATAATAATTTGGGGTGTGGAATAATTTGCTTTAAAAAAAAAAAAATCAATTTAATAAATATTGAAACCGAGCTATATTTAGAGCAAATTTTAAGACCTTATAAAGGTGGTATAAAAATATCAATATTTAATGTATTTTTATAGATGATTTCAATATTTTGGCAAATTTAAACCACACAATTTGCCAATGATTTTCTTCTATGAAAATTTAAACTTCAATATTTTATCACTAATTCATTTTTACAAAATCATAGAGAAACAATTTGAAAGAAATTATTTTTTTGTTAAAAAATAAAATTCTAAATCTGTGTACTGTAATCCATCATTAATTAAATTATACATCATGAAAAATAAATCCATGACATTAATATAAATTGGTGGTTTTTTCTTATTCGCTGACCTAAATTTGTCCACAAGTGCATAACTCTTTGGATATGAATGCAACCAACTTGGAATTTGTCATCAAGAGTCTTGAACAAACAAAAATTGACAGCCATTACCACCTTTTTAATTTCAAAAAGGTACGGACAGAAATTAATTATACCAAACCAAGCAATCTACAATAACACATTACACATCATATGTATAAAAAGTATTCATGACGTTTCGTTTTAGAGAAAGATGGAAAAGTGAAGCTTTGAAAAAGAGAGATCTTGAATTTTCCACATCTCCTAACTTTTTTTCTTTTATATAAAAATTTTTTAGTTTTATTTTTAAACATATCAGCCTTTCCTTTTCGTTGTTTTAAAAAAATTATTTTCAACGGTGGAGATCGTTTGATAGATGGAGGATATCTAATCTTCTACATTTATTCTATAAAAAAAAAAAAATTAAGTATTCTATAAATAATTAAAAATAATTTTGTCATATTAACAGGTAAGATGCGTTTTTACCCTTGGCCGTTGTCTTCTAAAGGTGGTATGCTATTGAAATTTTGAGTTAAAAATTGAATATACGTGCAATTAGATCTAATATTAGGGTATGTTTGTGCAATTTAATAATAAAAACAAAATTGAAATTGAAAGTGTTAAAGAAAGAAGGTGGACAAGTGACAAATGGATGAGAGGGAGAGGAAAAGTGGTGAGGTGGCATAAAGCATGCAACTATGCAAGAGAGTCCAAGAATCATGCAAAATGTGAAGGCAGCGCGTGGCAGCCACCTCCAGCTGATCAGCTCCAGGTTTTTAGGAAACTTTTTTTTTATTATTATTAAAATAAATAAAGTGGTTTTGTTTGATGAGAAAACCGGTGGCTGACTGTCTGGTACTTTTGGTGGTATTGTTGGGAGGCTATGTGTTTACTGTTTAGCCCCCGTATTTGGAAAAATGTTAAAACAGTATTACTCCGCCATAGCTAATGGACCACCGAACTCTAGCTCACTCTTTCTTTTATTATTTTAATATAATTTGTTTTCATGTTAAATCTTTAAAATATATTGTACCGGGACTGGCTACAGTACTTATAAAAATGTTGGTATCATACCGATATTTTTTTGGAAATAACTCTAATTCATTTCAACGCTACAGTGGTTTCTAAATATGAGAGTTGTTTCTAAAATTAATCTTCAATTAATTGTGAGTTATTCTCAAAATTTGATTTTACCATACCCATGTAGGTATAATAACCAAATATATTGAACCGATGTGGCATAATGGTAAGGAGCTGTTCAATAATGTTTAGTAGTTATGTGCTCGTTTAAATTGACAATTTCTTAATTAAGTTCGAGTCGCAGCCCGTTATATGTCTAAAAAAATAAACCTATTGACGGTTTGGATAAATATTTTTGTTTGTGGCTTGATGATTATGTTTGATAAAAATGAAAATATGTGGGATTTTGGAGGATGAACGAAGAAGTGAAAGAAGATAAAATCTGGAAATTTGGGTTTGATGAGGATGAATCTGGATGATGATGATGATGATTTGGCTTGGGTTTAATTTGGGTTTGAAACTGAATGATTACGATGAATATTGATCAGTCTGAATTTGAGGTTGGCTTGAATTGATCTGTGTGTATATTATCATTCTCTGTTCTTATGACTAGATTTTTTTTTTTTTTTTATTTTTTTTTTATTTTTTTTTTAAGAAACAGTCTGTTGGTAGGTGCTTTGATGATTGTTTCAAATGAAACAAATTCAATTTTTTTTAAAAAAATTTTTTTTTTTTTAAAGAGAAACAAATTCAATCTGGTAAATGGTAATAGATTATGTTTCAGATTGAAAATGGATTGTGATTAGGGGTAAGCGTTTAATAGATCAGTTCATTTTTCAATAGAACCAATAAAAAACCGATGAAGTTCGGTTTCTGAAAATATAAATCGATCCAATAAAATTTACAAATGTCAACCAATCAAAAACTAACCGAATTGGACCGGTTTGGTTCAGTTCATTTTTTTTTTTTCGGTTTTGGTTATACTAGGCCAAATTCATGGGCTTTAATTATCACACATATTTTCATATTTTAATTTTTTTGGGTCTTCTACCAAATTAAATTATGAGCTTGAACAAATTGAAAATACTAGTTTAAAATAGTATTCAGCAAAAAATAAAAAACAAAGAAAAAAAATACTATGGTTTTTTTTATTATATATTTGATATAAGTTGAGTCTTTGTTTTGTTTTTCAGTTTGGGATAGCGAACCAGAAAAAAACAATTGGATTAGTTCGGTTCACCGGGGTGGGCTGGCAGTTTATACATCATTATTGAAAAATTGTGTATCCACTCAATAATTGACACCTCAGTTGCCCACATGAGTTGTGATTGAAAAGTTGTGATAGTGGTTGTGATGTATAGCATTACTCTATAATAATATATAGATGATAATATTAGCTTGATTCATCCTATTATTTTAATATTATTAATTAAATAAATATATTTTCTATTTTATTGCCTATGATTGTAGGATACAAAATCAATCTATTTTCCTTTCATGAATTTAATTTCCAATTAAAAAAAAATAAATTTCCTATTATTTCATACATTATTGTCAAATCTAGTATATATTATTATTTAATATATTTTCACAGTAAAAAGCTAAGTAAATATGGGTGGAGACTTACTATCTTATTTTACAATACTCATTGTATCTTAATACAATTCTTTGAGTTTTACACTGCATTGTTTGTTAATTGTTAATTACAGAAAAAATAATAATTAATATTTGGTTCTAGATAATTTTTGAAATATAAAAAAACAATAAGTTACATTTTAATTTTTAAATATATATATATATATATATAAAACACTTCTTTTAAGAATAAAAGTAATTACGTTTTTTTAACAAATTATTTTTTAAATATTAATATATTTGTCACATTGAATATTAATTTTTGAGTTGACTCCCTAAAACTAAATTTGAAGCAATTTGATCACTTTCTAGAACCTGGTATCGATTCATTACAGTTGAATCAAACAGATTAGGTGGTAGAAAAATCAAAAGTGGCAAGTGACAATAATAATATATTCTAAGACTTGATAGATATATAGCCTGAGGCCCTGAACATGTGAAATTTGCATTATCATATTATTAATTATATGGGTTGGTTTTCACAATACAATATAAAACATGGGCGGCTAGGCTACTAGAAAATCGGAAAACCCCCATCACATCCGCATACTGTTATTTTTCTACTTTGGGTATTTATATATATATATATATATAGTCCTGTTCCTATCATGACATCTTTATATAATTTTATCAGGATATTGAATGTGAGCCACTAATTTATAAAAGTGATTTGATAAGTGCATACATACCAAATCAAAATATATAAAATGTGTGACTCACATTCAATGTCCTTATATAATTCTATCAGTGCATCCTCATATGAAAATTTCCGTATATATATAATCTTTATATTGTCAGAAATATATTAGGACGAAGAATGTGGACTATAGATTATATAGAAGTTTTAACAAGTACATATACTTTGAGTCAAAATATGTAAATCTAATGATCCATATTCTTCGTCTTGATATATTTTATATCAGAACGAACCGAAAATAGAAAAATTATATATATATATATATATATATATAATGATTGTTAAAGAATTGACCCTACCAAATAGTTGGAAATTCAATTATTAATATTATTTTTCAATTTGTTGGGGTATAATTTGCATAATTTAATGTTCTTTTGATGGACCAAATTGTGAAAATCAATAATATAATAATAAGTATTAACAAACAAATTTGCTAATTATTATAATGTTGCTTGCTCCTAGATTCATCTCCCCAATGAGTTATGAGATTATTCTTGAACTAATCAAAGGGTTAATTGGATTTAAATGGCCCACAAATTGGTCAGGTTTAGAATCTAATGAGATTTTTTTGGATATGGACCACATGGTTTTACAATCCCTACTCAAGTAGATTCTTCTTAGAATGGGGCTCATTGGCCCACCTACCTAAAATCCCCGTCATACGCATAGCACAGTACATGACACGTGTGCCAGAAAAAATTCTTAAAAATCTTAACCAACTACTCAAAATAAAATAAAAAACAACAATTTTTTTCTATTAAATTAAACATAGTTTGAGAGAATGTGATTTCAATATAAACAAAAATGTACGGAATAGCGTCATCAAATATCAGTGGGTCTAGTGGAGAACTTGAAGCTTGCTTGTTGGAGCCGGGTTCGAATCTCAGCCAACTCTTTAGAGCAGTGAGGACAAACGTGCCTTGTGATGGTAGGGTCCATCGCTATCACCGCAAAGTCGGTGAGTGTACTGTTGGCGCAGCTGAGCTCTTCTTTTTGCCACCCATAAGATTCACACATACATTTTATTAGCTCGCCTGAATACATTTTATAATCATATAATATACATTAAAGCATTTATTTAATACATTACTAATTCACTTTTTTATTTTATTTTATTTTATGGTATCTCTTTTTTTACCTATCTAAACTATGTGCTTTTTTAAAGGTTTTTTGCCATTGGTAGGATTCAAACCGTTGATTTGAAAATTGTGGGTTAGGGGTCTGATGGGACCTGATGATATTAGATTTTACAAATACGATCCGAAATACAACTTCCACTCTTAATGGGCAAATGAAAAATCATATAAGGTTTAAACCCTAATAATGAAGCTTCATTTTGAAGTGGTTTAATAGACAAATGTAAAATCATATAAGATTTGAATCCTAACGGTGGAGCTTTATTTTGGATTCCACAACCACCGTGGGTTCCAAGGCAATGGACCCATTTGAAGGGCCATTTGAATTCAACACAAAGGGCGTCGACACATATTGAAGTTGAAGAAGCAAAGGCAATAGAGAGAGAATAGACGATTGTCATCCATGCAAAGAGAAGGGTACAAAATAAAATGACAGCAGAAGTCAAGAGAGAGCGCGTGGCTCCTTCGTGTCAATACTCAATATTGATCTCTGTCGCCACATATCGTGGAAAACGCCTGGCCCAACTTGTTTTTTGATTAAAAAATTATCATATGCTCCCGGTTTTGAGGAAGTCTTTTTCCTGTAATATAAAACCATTGCCTGGTTTCTATGGGCGGTTAAGTTTTGCATTTCTCTCTTTTGTCTTTTGCTTTTGTTAGGTCATAAACTGTGACGGATTGGATTAACTAATTGGATTAATCGTACATGTGAATCTAGACTCATCATCCCCACTATTATTGACCTTGTTCATTTTTTATTATTTTAATATATACTTTTGCTTGCTAGTCTCATGACTCATCTCAATGTTGCCACAAAAAAGCAGTGTTTTTTATAAATCCATTTCATTGCCAAACTAGGGGTGGGTAAAAAATCGATAAATCAAACCGAATCAATTCAATCAGTTTTTTCTTTCAGGTTTTTTATTTATTATTTATTATTTTTTTTTTATGTTGATTGGTTCAGTTCGGTTCATTTTTTTAAAAACCGATTGGATCGTTTTTTTTTTTTTTTTTCCAATTCGCTACCCCAAATCGAAAAATCGAACCGAGATCCAACTTATATAAAACAAAACCTTAGTTTAATGTTCAACGGTCCATGAAACTATAAAACTATAAAAGTGTGTCACATAATATATATTTTTTCTTTGTTTCTTTTGCTAAATATTATTTAAATTAGTATTTTCAATTTGTTCAAGCCTATAATTTAATTTGGTCAAAGACCCAAAATGATTAAAATATGTGTACTAATTAAAGCCCATGAATTTGACCCAGTAAGACTAAGACCGAAAAAACCGAACCGAAACGAACCAGTTCAATTCGGTTGGTTTTTTATCGGTTGATATTTGTAAATTTTATTGAATTGGTTCATATTTTCATAAACTGAACATTATCGGTTTTTTAACGGTTCTATTCAAAAAAGAACCAATCCATTAAACGTCCACCCCTAGTCAAAACAGTTCAAATGAAGGCATATGTAAATATTAATTTATTGTTTTCAGTTTTCATTTTTTCTTTCTTTCTGGATTTCCAATTTTTTATTTGAGGATTTCAATTTTTAATTCTTTTAAATTTGATTTAATTTTGTGATGGACGGTGGAGATCCATTTAATTTTTTTTTAAGTGTCTTTTTGAAATTTTTGTTGAGGTTGGCCGTAAACTTTTTAGTCAATGGACCATTTTGATGTATTTTAAAAAAGATGAGGACCTGAAACCCAAATACACCTAAGTTGGGTAAAAAAAAAAAAAAAAACAATATTTCCTTAAAAGATAAGGACCGAAAATCAATTCTCCCAATATTAAATTGCCAAAAACTGTAAAATGCACATCTCCATCCACACTAGTAGTGTCAGTTCAAGTCCACCAAGTGCATTGTACCAATATATAAGAACAGTTTTCTCTTTGATGTTGTGAGAGAGATATTCGGGTGTTTACTCTTGATAAGTCTCAATAGAACACTGATTCGTTTAGTGTTAGATTTCAAAATATAAAAATAAAATAAAGTTTCTGCATACTAGTTTTTTTTTTTTTTTTTTTTTTAAATTTTTTTTTTTATTTAAGGGAAGGATAGGCAAACAAAGAAAACAAACTAGCCTGAAAGATCATCCAGGACCAAATTTTCCACGTAGGGAGGACAAGAGTCAAACCAAAAGCTATCATCACTGATGGACAGAGTCATCTTAGCTACATTGTGAGCCACGATGTTAGCTTCCTGTAGGACAAAAAGGACCAAACTCGACGAGTATGGCTCCAGAAGACGTAGAATATCGTTGACAACAGTTCCAACATCAGAGGAGGGGGGCTTGCCATTCTTAATCAGATCAACAGCAATCAAAGCATCAGACTCAATAACAAAAGGGACCAGACCTCTCTCTAAAGCAAGGAGGATATCACGGAGAACAACATTGGCTTCCACCACAAAAGGAGAAAATAGAGCATGCAAGCGTTGAGCTCTAGAGGCAAGAACTGAACCCTCATCATTTCTAATCACGATTCCCACTCCTACAAGATTCTTTGCATCATAGATACCGCATTAGTGTAGATCTTAAAATGGCCTCTCAATGGAGGCTTCCATCTGGGAATTTCAACATTGAGACAAGATGATCTAACAATGGAAGAGGAGCTGGCCGACCTCCATTCCAATAGGTAATCATGTGCCCACTAGAAGAGCTCACATGGACAAGTTTTTTTATTAGAGTGAACTAGCAGATTCCTGCCAAACCAGATCCTCCAGAAAACAAAATAGAGAACCTCCAGCTTATCATGCCAAAGGCATTGCAACCACAACAACATAAAATCATGGAAGTGTGTAGAATCTGTGCAACATAAGCCTTTCATAAAGGAGCAAGAAATATTGACCTGTTTTAGCTTGGGGCAAGTCCACAGGGCATGAGAAATTGATTCGGGAAAGTTATGATAGCAAGGCCAGTAACCAGATGTAGGAATACCACGTTTCACCAAGTTCACCGTTATAGGGATTCAGAGATAGCAGGCCCTCCATAAAAAAATTTAACCTTAAGAAGGATTCGTATATACCACATGGTCTTTCACCAAGAGATCGAATCAGCCAAACTAGAAGAACTAGGTTGGGACAACATCTCTCTACCCATTTTGTAGGCACTCTTAACCGAGTATTCACCACTTTTCTCAAAGTGTCATAGTAAAGCGTCGTCCTGGACAGAAAAACTAGTTAGGATGCGTAAGATCATCTCTACATCATCTTTTAGAAAAACATCCTGCAACATAGACAAGTTCCAACCACCTGAATCGGTCATAATATGGTCAACCGTAGTAGTCACGGGTAATCTTATCAAAGACAGGATCTTGAAAGTTGAGGGTCTAGGGATCTAACAGTCGCCATAGATAAACATAGATTTTCCATTACCGATTCTCTATCGAGAACCTGATTCTATGATACCACGACCCCAAAGCAAACCTCTCCAAATCAAAGAACTTTTCAAGTTCGGATCTGCCATAAGAAAGGAAAAATCAAGAAAATAACAACTTTTAAGAATTTTACCAGCCAACGAGTTCGGATTTTTAACAAGTCTCCATCACTGCTTGGCTAACAACGCATGATTGAAGGTCTTTAAATCCCGAAACCCGAAACCCCCAACATCTTTGCTCGCACACATTCTATACCACGCGCACCAGTGAATTTTGGAAGACTCCTCCGAACTACCACACCATAAACAACTGTAAAGCCTATGAAGATCACCAATGAGGCCCTTCGAAAGTCGGAACAGACTCATCGTATATGATGGAATAGCTTGCACCATAGCTTTAAGAAGAACCTTTTTGCCCCAATTTACAGAATTTTACTCCTCCAACCTTTGATCTTAGCCTACATCCAATCCTCAATACTATTAAAAAGCTGATGCTTATTTTTACAATTAAGGCTAGGGAGGCCTAGGTACTGTTCATAGCATTTTACCAACCGAACCCTAAAAATATTAGCCAAGCGATCCCTTTCATCTAAGGAATCGATTGGCTGACACAGATTACCAATTTATCGAATTTTATGACTTAGTCATCCAAAATTTGTCGAATAGTCGCACACTCGCCATCAGTAGCTTTTGAGAAAAGTAGTCTGTTGTCTACAAAGAAAATATAGGAGATATTGGGACCTGACCTTCTAAAGTTGAAGTCGGCTAAAGAACCACTTGAAACATCCATAGTAATCAAACATTAGAGACCCTTCGCACAAAATAAAAAATGTATGGGGATAACGGATCATCCTGCCTAAGACCTCTAGACGGCTTGAGCATCATACATACCTCACCATTAATTAAAAAAGAAAAGGATATTGAGGAAACACAACCCATTACCTTTGCTACCTGATTATTAGAAAAACCAAGTTTACGCATCATATTAGCTAAAAAGCGCCATTCAACACGGTCGTAGGCCTTCGACATATCCAGCTTCAAGGCCAACGAACCCACTTTAGGCTTCCTTGACCTAAGCGCATGAAGACACTCAAAATCGATGATAGCTTTATCAGAGATTAATCTACTCGGTATGAAGGCACTCTGGGATTCTGACACAACTTCACCAACAACTGACTTGAGACGATTAGCTAGAGATTTAGCTATAATTTTGTAAATGACGTTACACAAACTAATCGGACAAAATTCAGACATACGAACAACCTTTTTGACTTTTGGGATGAGAACTACAAGAGTATCGTTGATAGCATCTAAAGGTTCAACATTATTGAGACAACACAAGCAAGCGGATGTGACACTTGGTTTGACTGTTTCCTAGTATTTTTAATAGAACAGACTAGATAAGTCATCTGGTTCCATGGCTTTGGTTGGAGCAATATCAAAGGCTACATCCCAAACTTCCTCCGCTGAAAAATCATGATCCAGAATAAGTGAGCTTTGCTTTGACAAGCGGGGGGAGACACTGTTGAGAACCACGTTCATCTGGTCATTTGCAGGTTGGCTCGAGTAGAACAAGTTTGAAAAATATTGAATCACAACATTAGACACCTCGATTTTCTCACTTCGCCAACTACCATCAGATTCGTATAACCCCTGGATCACATTGAGAGCCTTCCTCTCCGAGGCCTTTAAGTGAAAAAATCTTGTATTTCGGTTTCCTTCCATCAACCGGTCAATACGAGCATGTTGTTTCCAATACATTTCTCACATGCCAACGAATCATCCAATTGAAGCTCAATTTTCCTTATTCGATTCCAAGACACCTATTGAATACAGTCCGTAGCTTCCCAAAACTCTTTTCTTTTAGTAAGAATACCCTCCCTTAGTCTACTTTTCTTTGTCTACTACTCTTTGTCAAATATGACCCATATAGCTTTGTGGTACAAGACCGGATGGTAGACACCATCTCCTGCATGCATCTAGAATTAGCAAAGTGAACCCAATTATTGGCCACCACCTTGTGGCATTCTTTATCCTCAATTTAGCATGCCTCGAAGTGAAAACGTCTTTGCTTTCTAACACCGAAGATGCTTGTCTCGCCAGTGTTTTATGTCAAATCAATAAGAAGAGCACGATGATCAGAGTGCCAAAATTAAAGATGTTTAACACTATCCCACAGAAACATTTGTTTCTAATCAAGACAACAAACCCCTATGTCGAGTCTTTCTTAAACCAAGTCGGGACCAACCCGCTTGTTGTACCATGTGAAACTCAACCCTTGAAAATCCAAATATCCTAAACCTTAGAAATCTAAAACCTCCCCAAAATCCTCTAAAAGCCTCTTAATCCGAGGCGCACCGCCAAATTTCTCATCATTAGAGAGGATCTCATTAAAATCCCCAGTACACAACCAGGGTAGTTAAGCCATACCATGGAGCCGCTGTAACAAAGTCCAAGCTTGACATTGCTGGTCTAGCTCTAGATAACCGTAAAACCCAATCGATCGCCGGTCAGAAAAAAACAGGGAACCCACATGCACATCAATATGAAAACGAGAGAAAGAAAGAAAGAAGAGAAATATCTACCTTGTCCGTCCACAATAAACACAGACCGCCATTACGTCAACTACAATCCACCACCAAATTTCTGACAAAGCCTAACTTCACACAAAGAACTTCCAACCGCCGGTGATCTGCCTTTGTTTCCATAAAGAATACAACGTTTAGAGAATAGTCTTGCTTGAGAGTAAGCCGAATCTGGAACGCCTGATCACTCCCTATTCCTCTAACGTTCCAGACTAAGGTTTTCATTATTCCCGGCAAGCCGGTTGAGACCGACCCGTCGATCCTCCATCATCAAACACTAGATCCCCTTTAATGGAGACATTCTTCAATTTCTTCACCTAGTGACCTTTAGACCCAGCTGCAATAAATTTCTCCCTCTTTCTTAGAGATGAACAACTACTAGATTGTGAAATACCTCTACCTTGCTGCATTGCTTGTCGCTTCCATTTTCCGATCAGATCATGTTTAGACAGATCAACACTTCTATTTTGATAATTAATGCTCTGATTTTCTTTTATAGGTGCCACAATTGGACTTGTATCCGTATCTCCAAAGGTGTCAACAAGTTGAGAGTTGAGAGTTGAACCTTTGGTGTAAATTTATTCAAGCTCAAGTCCATATCCTTCACTGGAGTACGCTCCAAGTTTGACCCATGCCTATATCATGATCTTCCACAGTTAACAGGCCTTTTAGACTGTATAGGTCTAATCCTTGTACCATTGGAATTCTTTCATTAATGCCAACCTCATTTGAAATAAGATTTTCCCACGAACTTGGGATTACAAAATCCCTATTGTCAGTCACCCCTTGATTTATGGAGATATCATGAATACCAAGTTGTCATCCTTGGTTATAAATACCATTATTGTTGCTAGCATCCGCAATTTCCTTCCACTTCCATGAGCTTGCCATAAATGGTTGTGATTGTTAACTCTCAACACTTTCCTTTCTCCGTTCAAGATTTCCCTTTCCATCAGCGTCGATGCCTATCTTCGACTGAACGACCCCTGTTCCATCCCTCCCGTCTTCTAATGAAATTATGCTTAGAACTATCGTCCATTTGCATTTGCGATCAACAACCCCGGTTAAACACCTTTTTTTTTTCGGGATAGGAGCCTGCAACCAAAACCCGAACAATAGTTACTCTCTGCTCTTTGGAGGCTCAGCATGACATTCCTTCGTCGTGTGTCCTAGTAATCTACATTGGAAGCAAAAATCGGGAAGTCTTTCATATTTCAAGAGCATAAATGATTCCACTCCGTCACCCAGAACATCAATTTGTAAACAACGTCTGAGCGGTTTATTAATCTTTATAGCTACCCTCACACGCAGAAACTTGGATAAGCAAACCCTAGAATCACCACCATCCACTTCCACCACCTCCCCAACAATACTCCCAAGAAAGCGCCCAATTTCCATCGTCATACATAGCATAAGAGCATTGTGAATTTACACCCAGAACTCTGCACGATTGAATTTCATCTTCAGAATATCCCCTTTCCCTCCAGGTTTCTCAAAGGCAATAAGAGCACCATCAAAGGTCCATGGTCCACCGGACAATATTTTATGCTTCTCACTTTGGATTTGGAAGTGGAAAGCAAAAATATTATTAGTAACAGCCTCAATATCCAAACCACCTCTAATATTCCAAATCCTTCTCATAACTGTCCTGAAGGCTATTCATATGTTTCTTCGTTAGAATCTTACCCACCAAACTGGAAGACATCATTTGCATACCTGCCATCTTCAAGTCCTCATTCAATCTCTGAACCAGACCCTCCTTCTCCCTAAGAGTCATTATCGCACACAAATTTGCAAGCTCATCTGCATCCATCTTCTTCCCCTAGCGATCATCGGGTCAAATATTTAGATTCTAGAAACCTTTTTCTGGCAGTAGCCCTACTTTTACTCTAGGGTTTTAGAGAAACCTAGAGAAAACAGACTTAGTTTCTGCAGACTAGTTACGAAAGATAAATGGGTGATAAGAAATCATAGTGTAAAAATTAACGTAAGTAACCCTTTATAATATTGTGAAGCAAATGGGAGACGGTTAACAATTGGGAAGACAAACTAGTTCCATTGATTTGCAAATTCTAATTAATGTAATTATCTAATTAATTCTAATTAATGTAATTATCTAATTTGACTTTACAAGTTACAATGAGTAGCAGCTGATAACAATCAATGGTTTGTCTGAATTAGCATTCTTCAAAAAAAAAAAAAAAAAAATTATTAAATTTTGGGCAATTATCAAATTGGTCCTAGAATGTTTTAAAATTTCCAAATAGTTAACGACTTATATAAAAGTGACCAAATTGGTCCCTGTTGACTGTTAATTTAGATGTTTGACATTAACTAAAGTTATAAAATTACTTTAATACCCTTATTTAAAAATGATAAGTTAATTTATGCAAAAAAATGATAAATTAATTAAAAAATTATTAAGTTTTTTTTTTTTTTTTTTTTTTTTTTTTGGGATCGGTTGCATCACTTTGGATTAAAAAATATCGGCCATAGCTAACAACAATGGAATGTTCTCTTTTCCTTACCCCTTCGCCTTCCTGTACCTCTTTCCATCCATAGGGCTAATGCACATAAAACAGAGATGAAGCTTAAGGCTATTAACCCTAAAAGAAGTAGTCAACATTAACATAGTGGAAACTGAATTCAATGATCAATGTGAAAATCTTAATGGGATTTTTTTTTTTTTTTTTTTGAAATATTACTTGGAACTTTTTGAAGCGTTGATTCTTGATTGCTTTTTTGAAAAAAAATAAACAGTAAGATTTTTTTTTTTTTTTTTTTTTTTTTTTTTTTGAAATTTTACTTGGAACTTTTTGAAGTGTTGATTCTTGATTGCTTTTTTGAAAAAAAAAATACTAGTTTTTTTTTTTTCTGTTTTTTTTTTTTTTTTTTTTAAGCGTTGATTCAGGAAAAAAAAATTTACCGGGAAGAATTTCTTTGATGTTGTGATTGATTCTTGAAGTAGTTTCCAGAGTCCAGACTATAAACAACTCATGGTAATACATTTACCATCAAATTCTCATAGTTAGTTAATGGAGTATAATGTGGAAAAAGTAGTAATTCTTTAAAAGAAATTAAAAAAAAAAAAAATTGTTAAAAAGCAACAACGAAAATTTGGAAAGAATGGCCTTTTTTTTTTAAAAAAAATAATAATAATAAAAAAAAAAAATGGAAAGAATGATTTTGATCCATGATCTGGTTTTCAGATTGTGAATTTTAAAAAATAGTATTATTATTATTTTTAGATTTTTATATTTTTTATTATATAAAATATTTTTTGTTTGTATTTTAGTTTATAGTTTTGATTTTATTTACACAAGTTAAAAATACTAAAATACCCCTCTACTGTTAAGTTTGACTAGCATAAGGGTACAGCTATTAATACTCATAAAACTTATTAGTATACCCATATCTAAAATTTAAAAATTAAATATTACTATAAACATCTATCATAACGCCAACAATACCCAAATTGAAATAAATTAATATATATTATTTATAAACACTTTTAAATTATTACTATACCCAATTTATAAAAAAAATCATATTATTTTGGGAATCAAATCTTTTTTTTTTAATGATGATTTAATTTATTTTTGAAAATATCTTGAATGTAGGAGCCTTAAAAAAGAGAATATGTCTATGGGGTCAAAAGATTTTCAATTTGGAATTTTCCTATTTATACAGCTATCTTAAAAAAAAGTTCTTATTGACATCTATAACTATCTTAAATTTTTTTTTTTTTTTTAAAAACTTGTTGATATTTACAGCTATAGTTAACAAAAAAAAAAATTTATTTTTTGATAGAGTTTATAACTATACATAAAAAAAAAGACAAAAACAATATGATAATTATGTGATGATGAGAAATTTTGATACTTAAAATAAAATTAGAGTTTAATTAGGGTTTATCATAAAAATTAAGGTTTTTTTATTTATTTATTTTTAATTTTTTTTTAAAGGTAAGTTTTTTGTTTTTAATAAAGAAATATAGTTGAAGATGTATGTGTAATTAATGAGTGTATATAGTTTTTGGTTTGTTTTTAATTAAAGTAACTTGTCTTTATTGGTAAATTTCTATTGGGTTATTTTTATAATTAATTTTTTTAATAAAATATGAGTGTACTATTAAGTTTTATGGGTATCAATATCGGCTCCCCTAACATAAAGTTAACAAAAGAGCTAATTTGGTACTTATGAAAATGTAAGGATCCAATTTAGTCACTTTTAAAAAAGTCCGGGACTTAATTAGTAATTGGCCTTAAATTTTTTGTTTTTAAGATCCACTTGCAAGTTGCAATATATATCATATACAGATGCATTACTTCCTCATTAATTTACAAATACTATGATTTGTGGCCTTTTGGTTTTCAAATATTCGGACCTTTTTATTTATTTTTATTAATTATTATTATTATTATTTTTAATGAACTCAACCTGTACTTACCTTATGTACAAACACAAGTGAAATCGCCAACAGGGGTATAGATTAGTTTGTAGATGAATGAGTATAGGGTTTGGATAAATAATTTCAAGGTTAGCGGTTCGAATCCTACTAATGGTAAAAGCTTTTAAAAAAATACCTAGTCCCGGATTCATAGATATTGAAAAAAAAAAAAAAAAAATCCTGATACTAATAGACCTTTGTATGTATAATTTCTATTCCCAAATAATTTTTGGGTGTCGTAGGCCCATTTAAACTAAAATGCCCAACAGAATCTTTTTACCATCGGCCCATTTAGTACGGGATTAGCCTGATTGGCCCATTCCCCAAATTTATATTTTTTCATTAAATTAACTTATTAATATTTTAATAAAAAAGATATTATAATATTAATAATAATAAATCAAAAGAAAAGCCATAGGGAGGAGGCTACTGCCACAAACCGTATAAATACTTTCTAGACCCTATCTTTTTTAGGGGCGATTGCAAAAATAGTCACTCCAAAGTTTAAAATACTAAAAATGTCCACTTTCTGAAAAAAGAGTAAAAATGGCCTTTCTTTTTTTATTGTGTCCATTTGAACTTGGACCCTTGAAACCCTAAATTAAAATCATCCGCATTTCACAACTAACCAAATAAATTGCCAAAGAAGGTTTATTTAACCTATTGTAAAGAAAATAAATTGCAATTCTCAAATTGATTAAATCACTTAAGATGGAAATACTAGGTCACCAATTTCACCGTAACAATCTTACTCATTAATTATTATTGATTAACTTTGCTAACAAATATTCAATTCACATTCTAAGGTTCATTATTCTCTTCATTATGATTATTACCCGTTTATTGTTCAGATTGAATCAGATACTCTTAATTATCACTCACCTATAGTGTTAAGAATCCTTTAAACATGAAGAAATTTAGAACCAAAGCCTATCATAGCATGGTGTGTGCATAAAAAAAACTCCATTCATTCAAGAGAGATTTAATCAAGATTAAGTATGGTGTTTACTTTAACCTTAATTCTCATGTGATCCTTAAAATTAATATTAAAAGTGGCCATCCATTAACATGAAAATAAGAATTGGATTAATCACAACAAATAAAACTAGAATTGAATTGATACAAAGATAAGTTAATCATAACAAAGAATATTCACGTTAGGTTACATCAGATTTCTAACCAGAGATTTAGCTACTCATGATTGAAAAAGAAATAGACGAAGAGAATAAAGTAACATGTGGTATTTTTGTTAACTCTCACTAATCTGTGTTCGTTTTTTTTCTTTTAATTGTATTCAACTATGTTGAGCTAATATAATGTGTCCTTTTCTTATATGGTGCATCATCTATCTTATTTATTAACGATCCAATACCTAATTACTTTATAGTATATTCTGTATTATTCCAATATTATATACATATATATATATATAAAATATAATTACAAATTCAGATGTTATAACATTATAACAACCACCTTGTTATATCTTATATGTGACAACTGACAAGGAATAAATAAGAAGATGCAACCCACAATTCACAATTTCGGGTAAGATGGTGACCTGATCTAGGAAAATGGTCCAATTCTCTCAAAATTATATTATATTTTTCCAAGATTTTGAGAATTCCAATAAACCATACAAAATTTTAACACATAAAACAAATTTGAACCATTGCTGAAAGTGATACTATGTATATTTTTGGAGGGTGTATGGCTCTATTGACAACCAAAAAGGTTCCAGCAACATCCATCTTAAGGAAATTTTTTATTATTAAAATAACCTTATATATAATTATTTAAATTGACATAATTATATAATTTAAAAGAATCAAATTTACTTTATATACCTGTATATCCGATCTATCATAAATCCTAATAATATATATATATAATAAAAATTGGTATTATAAGTAAATATAATTTTCACATTCAATTAATAAATAGATGAACAAATTAAAAGTTGATGTGATGGATTCTGAATGTATACACATTTGTTTTAATTTTCATTGAAAAAATAAATCTTAAAAAAAAAAAAAAAATTGTTGCTTTTTTTTTTTGTTTATTTCATACATGTATAGTTTGATAATTAGTTTGATTGAAATAGGTAATCATTTTTAATTTAGATTTCGTTTCATAAATTATTTCGTTATATTCTATAAAACGATGTTTCTTTGAGACATTTCAATGAACACATTTTCTGCTTTTATCATACAAGTTAGTAGACAATATTGTTCCAAAACTTGTGCAAAGAAAGAGATGGTAACTTTCGAAAACAATGAAATTCGGTCAATAAAACTATAAATGCAAACCAAACATAGTCGTATCCTGGCTCTATAGGTTTCTAGGTTGTGAAAACCGAAAATTAGGTGGAATAAGAAAAATGATATGTTTAAAGTTACTATTGGTATTTGAGTATAATTTTGGCATTCTAAAAGGTGTACGATATATATATTTTAAGTTTATATTATTGGTGTATAAAATAAATGGGTGTGTCAAGAACTTCTTTGAGTGGCAATAGAACCACTTTTTTTTTTTTTTTTTTATATATTTATTTTATTTTATTTTATATTTATGTTTATATATATTTTTAATTTATTTATTTATTGGCGATCAACAAATACGATGAAGTATAATTTGTAAATATGAGGTATTTGATGCGTGATTACAATTTACAATGCAATTGTTAAGTATAATTTTGTAAATTTTAAGAGGAATCTGATGTGTGATTACAGTTGTTATTATTATTTTAATAAAGAAAATAAGCTATCTTGAAAATAAAAGGTTTTTTAGTTGGAATATTGTATTTAAAACAAATTATTTTGGATATAATTATAAAATTTAATTAAAAATATTTAAAGTAATGAAAACTAGGAGTATTTGACATAGAATAAAAAAAAAAAGCTAGTTAAATTGAAAACAAAGTTATAAAAGATCCTTTAAAAATGTGTTTGAAACTTTGAACAGCCTCTATATTGTATAACTTACTTTTGGATACAATTCAAAGACCTCAATATATATAATGCTAGCTAGTCAATCCAAAATTTTGGCCTAAAAACTAACCCAAATGATATGATAAATGATTTATTATTGTCATATCATTCACCATATCACCCCATGATTTGTGTGGTGATAACAACTCATTTGCTATATCATTTGGGTTGAATTTTGGACATATATGTATGTAGGTAGTGTTCACAAAAGTGCGTACTTATGTAAATACATGAATGCATTGAATATGAGTGGTTGAATTCAATTATTTTGACTTAGACTAAGTTAAAGTAGTTGAATCCAACCACTCACATTTAATGCTCTCATATAAAATTCATAAGTATGCACTTATGTGAACTCCACCGATATATATATATATATATATATATTTATATATATATTTATATATATATAAATGTTCAAGAAATTACGCACTGATATAACTTCATCAGTGCGTTGAATGTAAACTATTAGATTTACATACTTTGACTCAAAGTGTATACACTTGTCAAAGCTTCTCCATAATCAGTGGTCCACATTCATTGATTTTGATGTAGTTACATCAGTGCGCACTGATGTGAACGAGACCGCATATATATATGGTGCCGTTATTGCCACCCATAAAACTAATTAGTACATGATCACACGAAAATGGGCGCCCGCGATAGTACGGAGCCGTGAGTGTAGTATAATGATAAATAAGATTCGTTCAGCGGGGATTAATGTATTAATTACCACAATTGATTGATTAAACTACTATATAGACAAGCATAGATTTGGTGATTCAATTACACTATTCCAATTAAACTAAACTAAGCTACCATTATAATGCAATTAATGAAACTAAACAAACAAACAACAAACTCAAGCACTTGGTTGTATATATATATATATATATGTGAATGAAGCTAAGACCTTTGAATCCACCTATCCAATTCTCATCAATTTTTTGCACATCATTAAAATAAAATATGCAAATATGTATGAAGATTCGTGATACCCTCAATTAGTCTCTAACTCCTCTCAAGTGATAAAGACAACATTCATATGCACCAACAACCTATTTCTTAATGGTTATCCGAATTACATACAAATTCAATAAGATTTATGGCACACAATTGAATCCTAGAAGCTAGCATCACATATTTCTATCTTATCAACTTCTATTATTCATTTCATCGAGCACGTTGTGTGCTTCTCCTCTCAGTGTTTTGCACAACAACCAAACAATTATCAAATGCTAGCTACACATTCAATAATAATTAAGAGTATGAAATAAATGTACACAACATAAGAAATAGTGATAAAGTGATGCCTTTATTGATGATCCATGGAAAAGGTTTCATCTTGGCTAAGGCCAAGATGGATTTAGTTCATATTACAAAGCATGGCTACAAAAGATATGATTATCATGTAAGCCATCTCAAATACAAGTGATTAAATAAAAGAGAAGGGTGTAGAGAAAACTATAATGAAGAACTCTTCCTCCTTTGGTGACTTGATGTTCTTGGCTTGCTTCCTCTTTTGATGCTCCCTTTTATGCTCCAAGGTTGGATTTAATGGTGGGAAAGTTAGATATTTGGTGTTTGGTGACGCGCTCGGAACGGTTCCCTAAAATATGTGTAAAACAAATATACGGTGTATATAATATTAATCTAGAGGGGGTGAATAGATTATTTTCGATTTTACCCAAATTTTCGATAATAGTCAATGTTTCGAAAATAACCCTAACTAGTCACAATATTATTACAAGTGTAATATGTGCGGAATTTAAATAACACGTGATATTTACGTGGAAACCTTTTCGGGAAAAACCACGGGATGTTATGTGAGCCACACACGAACCTCGAATCCACTAAATGTGTTAAAGATTACAACCTAATCCCGAAAGTAATCACAAACCTACCTAATCTCGGTATAAGTGGACCTAGTCCAATTGCTTGCGATCTAAGCAACCTAATCCCGGAAGCTACACACAAGACTTACTTTTCAATGAAGAGATAAAATGGCCTAATTGAATATATGATGATATTCAATGAACAAACAAGGCTAGGGAACCTTAGATGCTTATCTAGGATGATGAATATGCAATAAAAAGCAATCCTAAATATCAATATCTAAATGACATGTCAAATAGCTTAACAATTAAGATTAAACACAACTTAGAAGGCTATCACAATACAACACTTAATCATTTCATCATAAACAATCTCTATCTTGTATCTAGCATGTGTTCTAAAAACATACAAATGAATAAAGAGAAGACTTGTTAAGAAAGACACTAAAATTGGATGAAGTGAGTGAGAATCTTACCAAGTAAGATGTGATGATACAAAACCATGCGTGGATGCACTCTATATGAGCATAGATGATGCAATATGAAGTTTGATGCAAAAAAGAAATGCTTTGAGTGATTAAAGGTGAGTTCTTAAGGATTTTTGACTCTTAAAAAGTGTTCTAAGAGAAAAATATGCTTTTGGAACTCTTGGAGGCGACCTAGAATGAAAGTGGGATATTTATAGGCTCCCAACACAACTGCAGCATTTTGGTCGTTCTCGCGCTGACGGACTGCCGCGGTTGGCGACTGTCGTGGTTGGACAACCGCAAAACGATAGAAAAGTTACTGTCGCTAGGGGTTCCGCGGTTGGTCAACCGCGACACTACAACCACGGCATAGAGAAGAGATCTCTGTCGCTAGTATGACGTGGTTAGCCAACCGCGGCACTTTAACTGCGACAGTGAGAGGCAAGGCCTTCTCTCACGCAGTTTCTCACACAATGAGCATGCAACAAGTGCAAGTGTGTGAGTGAAAAAAAATGTATCCTAATGCTCAACATGATATGACATTTAACAAGCTAGATGCAGTCAATTACACATGCAAGAAGAGAGATTAATGAACATTAATGCACATAATATAAACAAACACAACATACACGAATAAGACTTATGCATGGGTTGTGGGCGTGTGCAACTATCTCTTCAAAGCAAGTAAGCACTTAGAAATTTACCTTTGAAGTGCTTGAACTCTTGAGGTCTTGAAAGGGGCTTTGAGCTTGAATCTCAATAACTTAAACTGCCCTTACATTCAAACCCCAACATGTGGTTTGTCCACAAAATAAGCCAATCAAAAATATGGGAATCCTTACAATGTGAGCACGCTTATTTATCCGCAAGTGCATGGATCGTTACGATCGCATAAAAGAAAGTACAGTTGGTTCCCATAGGGAGGTGAGGTACATTTTATCAACTCTAGCCTTAGATAATATATACAATATATTTACACTAAACACATGCAAGAAAAGTAAATGGAGATAGTCACAAACAAATTAACTAACTAATCTAAGATTACACTAAGATGGCTTTAATCTAATTACAACTAAGTTACACTAAATCCAACTACAACTAAGGGTTGTCATTCCCTTAGGAAATTAAATAACTAATCACTAAGCTTACTAAATACAATTAACTAAATTACACTAACTAGCTACACTAATTACCAACTAATGCAATGGTCATGCAAGAGTGATAATGAGATATGTTAGGGAAATTATGAACCATGCAGAATACCCAATTACTAGTTGATAACAATTAAGCATTTCAATTATAGGTTGAACCAAATTAAGCAAGGTTTGCATTAATCAAGTAAATCCTATTTTGCAAGTTAACAATTGGTTAATAAATTAACAAGCATTTATCTATAAAAGCTAAAATCAAATGTTATGTCTAACTAGTATCATAGATAATAATACATGAATACACCAAATCCTTAACATAAATGTTTAATTACACATTAAAATCAAACTAAGGAAATAAGAGAGACAAAATAGACAACCCAATGATCTTGGTGTAGTCTTCAAGCTAGTTCAACTCCTCTTGCTTTCTAAAGCTTGGAATCAATGTGGAGATGCCTTTGGTCCAGATTGGTGGCTGGAAAACCACCTTAACTCTAGTTACAAGCTAAGTAAGGTTGATGTTCTTGGTGGGATTCTAGGTTATTGTAAGCTAATATAAGTTATTTATGATATTAGGGATTGTGTTTAAGTTTGCAAAAAAAGAATATTTATATGGGGAACTGTTTGGGCAAGGTTTGGATGTGAAAAGACATCAAAATCCCTATGAAACGACAAGCTCAAGGGTTTGAAATCCCTTCTCGCGGGTTCATTCTCGCGGCAGGAAGTCTCCAAAAATTCTGCACATTAACCCGCGAGTTCAGTCACTTTGCTTTGCGGGTTCCTTTTCTTGGCATGAAACCGCGGAGATTCCGCTGGTTTGGCAAGCCTGGTTCGCGGGAAAGAAGCCTCTGGGAGTGACCTTGAAGTTTGGACTTCCATGGAAGCTTGGAGGAATTGTTGGAGAGAGATGACTTGGAAATGGTACCAATGTGACCAGAGAAGAGTTGGTCATCTTTTTGGGCGGAAATCCACTGGAAAACTAGCCAAAAATGTGGTTTGCAGCGTCGGGTATGAACTGGATCCGGGTCGGGTCACGCGGGTTGTCTTGAACAGGTTGGAGGTTGATGACAATGACATCAGCGTGATGTCATGATGATGGCAGCAAAAGACACCCCAAAACGCACCGTTTAAATAATGACGTGGTAGCTGCTGTGCATTTGGCTGGCAAATTACAATCTGCCCCTATCTTCTCTCTTATTCATAGAATAATTAATAAATGTCCCATATTTGCACTTTAGCCCCTGATTTCGATAGAATTACCAAAATACCCTTGAATTCCTCTATTTACATGAAACACTTATTTAAACCATTAAATACCCAGTTTTACTTGAGAAACAAGCACAGAGTAATAGGAAATATGGGCATAAAATAATTACTTTTATGGCATGATCATTTGGTAAAGTGGATTTGAAGTTTGGATGATGGATTTAAGGTTGGATGTAGTGATTTCGTGATTTCTTAAGGTAAAGATGTGTTCTTGAAGTTTTGGAGTTGAAGGGTCGTGCCAGAGGTACAAAAATGGGTCTGAAATGAGGTATTTATGGTGTGTGGATTTAGTGCACGGAACCTTAGAGAATGTGCTGATGTGGAAGTGTGGTCATTATTTAGGCGTGGCACGTAGGGTGCATGAACATCAATGAATCTATGGAATTGTTATGCAAAAGTGGGCACTGTACGTAAGGCGCCTGAACAACGACCATACATCACCCAATCTCTGGAATTGGGTTGCTCTTCAAATTGCACTTGTACAACGACCGATCTTTGGAATTGGGTCGCTTCTTGAGTGAAAATACACTTAAAGGGGGTGAGGGGATTGGTTTTAACCAAATTAATCGCCAACTTTTTAGTTAATCAATATTAATCACAAACACCCTTAATGTCTAACACAAGCCATCATGGTAAGATAAGTGCGGAATATAAAAGCAATGACTTAATGATTTGTTTTACATGAAAAAACCCCAAAAGGGTATAAAAATCACGGGCTTAATTGTCAATCGATCCCTCAAATCCACTATTTACAAAAACGATTACAATATAGGTTGATCACATCACACCTAATCGATTACTAATTCATCCTTACTACCTGCAGACATTTAATAGTGATTTTAGGCTCTTGCTTGTAAACTACTTATGGTAAATACAAGACTTAACTCTCAATAGAAGAAAAATGCAACCTAATGTGAATATGAACAATATTCAAAATGCATAAATGCTAGGTCAATACATTTGATGTTTATCCAGCCATGGATGAAAAAGTCAAATAATCCTAAATATCATGTTGCTATATGACATACATATAACTTAGCTATATGAGAAAATGGAACCCTAGATGCAATATCTATCACAACACAAAACCCAACAATCAACACAAAAATCTCAACTTGTAAATAAAAATCAAATCTTGATGCAATTCAAGTCATAAAGGAGATATCTTATTAAGTAAAAACAAAAGAATGGATGAAGATGATGTTCTACTTACCAAGTCATGTGTGTTGACATAACCTAGATGAAGCTAGATGATGTTTGAATCATGAATGGATGATGGTATTTGGGTTTTGGTTAAGAAAAATCAAATCTTGGTAGCTTTTCTTAAAAGACACTCTTGTACTCTTTAAAGAGTGTATTTTTAGCTCACCAAAAACGAAATAGAGATAAATATATAAAGACACTACGTGGGTCCGGTACACGGGTATGGACACGTGCACTACCCGCGCACTGGGCTTATGAAAAGAAACCCGAGAACATTGCATGGGTAGAGACCAGTGAACTGCTAGCACAGTCACTAGTGCACCGGGACCTGGAAAAATAACCCGAGAGCACTACGCAGGTGGCATGCACAAGGACCCGCGCACTGGGACCATATCTAGTGGTCACTCATCGTGCTAAATCAAGCACACTATCGTGCATGCACAGACGTTTCCAATCAAGCATCGGGAAATGAATTACCATACTCAATACCACACTTAGATCTAACAACAAGGTGCGCGTGTGGGAAGTGAAGAACACACACATATGAGAATTTGAAACACAAATGCAAGAGAATAAATCATGCATGAAATGTATGTGTGTGCAACTAATCTCTTCAATTAAGAGTCAAGGCAAGTTAGCTACCTTCCTTGAAGCACTTAAAGACCATAGTGAGGTCCAAAAGCATTTGATGAGAAATCTTCAAACTTGAGCTACCCTTACAATTTTAAACTCCATTGTGATTTTGTCAATGAAATAAGCCTATCAAAAATTGAGGCATTTACAATGGGGGTGATGTATGTAAGGCGACCGTATAGCGAATGATATCTTGTTTTTGCCTTCAGAAACTGCTGGTTTTCCCTAAATTCCTCATTTCTCTACAATAATGCCCTTGGAAGCCTAAGAACCTACAAAAGCTTATTTAAACATTAAATATACCGATTTTACCTAGAAAATGAACGCAAATGGTAGGAAAAGGGGGCTACACCAAGTGTAGAAATGGGTACTATCAAATACTCCAAACTCTATCTTTTGCTCGTCTCCGAGCAAACCTGAAACAAAACACACATCAAAGCTAACCTAAGATAGAAAATAAACCTAGCAAAAACAACATCGCTTTCGTGGGTGACATGATGACACTTAGTGCGTGCCACAAGCCTTTTAAACCCCTAGACGATCCCTAGAGGATGATTGAAGTCTTGTGAGGGTTTACAACATGACTGTTAGGATTTTGAGTCTTGTTGGTATTATTTTATATCAAAACAACATTTTCTTTGTATTGATTAATTGTCTAGGATTCACGGGTTATCAAGCTTTAAAGAAGTTGGGCAGCAAATCAAGCAAAGTGAAGCCTTCAAGAGGAGTAAGCGTTGTTACATATCAAAGGTATATTAAAACCTCAATCCTCTTGTAAGGCGTTTAGGTACACACACACATTTCATCCATATGTGTCCCTGCATCGTTATGCTCATTTGGTATAACACATACACATATGATATTGTATGTACATGCATTAGATTTAAATTGACAAATATTGTGAAAATGCATGTTTTAAGACGATATCTAGGAAATGACATACTTATGTGTTCTTGTGTTTATTTGTTTGTGTTTTATTGGTATTAGACTTGAATATATTCTCATAATGTTCCTTATTAAGTTTCGATCATTTTGGTTACCCATTCATTAGTTTTCGAGTTCCGAGTTGGAAGTTACGAAACTTTATGTGTTTATCGTTCATGGTTTCCGTCTTTGCATATAATTTTGATTTTCATATCTTTTGTGAAAGTTTTGTTGATTTTTATGTGCATTAGAGATTTATGGTTCGTAATCCGAAAACGGATTTAAATTCGGAGTTTGAAGGTCGAAGAACACATGTGGTGTGAAAAGGGGAGAAGAGAAGTGGAAAAGGGTCACAAGGGCTCCTTCCTGTAGAGTGCCACCCTTGGTAGCCCATGGCCCACTCCTCTCCACCTCACTTCCCGCGCCCACCCCCCGCCCCCCCTTTTCTCTTTTAAATACTCTTTCCCTCTCATTTTCTATTTTAAGAAGAAATGTGCATAATTTTCCTAAGAAAATTCTCTCAACTTCCAAACACCATAACTTCCTCATTTCTCATCTGATTTGAGTGATTCAAGTTGGAGAGTTTTTTTTATTGAAGTTCTCTATCTTCTCTAAGCAAGTTTGAAGTCCTTTATTCAAGTTTTGTGGTGGTTCTATACCATATTTCAGGACTGCACGTTTTTATAAGGTATTGATCTATTCTTTGTGATTTGATCCTTAAAGTCTTCAATTACCTTTGGTCTTCTTCTTCTTTATGTGTATGTTACTTGTACAATTGCTATTAAGAAGTACAACTTCAATTATAAGCTAGTTATGCTTAATTAGAAACTTGAATGTGAGTTAGATTTTTCTTAAAACCTATGTTTTCACATGATTGTATGTTGTATTGTGCTAACTTTTAATCTAGGGCTATTTGTGCTTTAATTGAATGTATTTGAATGATCAATAGCCTTACATTTGTTTTTAGTTCTAAAATCTTGAATATGTGCTTATTGTATATGCTTCGATTCAAGTTTTAGTTGCATGAATAAATATAGGAATTGAATGTGTTTTGGTGTTTCACATGATCTAGGTTTTTATTCATGTATAGTAATTAGACAATTTTGATTTGTGAACTTACATGATTATGTCTAGTTCCCATAGGCTGTGTTGATTTCATATTCTATGTTGATTGCTTGTTTGCTTTTTGTATTCATTATTCACACTTAGGAAGTCCATGCAAAAGACATAAAGTCTTGGGCTTAGATGTGTTCCAAATAGTCAAACAAGGAAAGTTTTGGCTTGGATGTGTTCCAAGTAGTCAAGCAAAGAAAGTCTTGGCTTGGATGTGTTCCAAATAGTCAAGCAAGGGAAGTCTTAATTTGGATGTGTTTCGGATAAGTTAAGCAAGAAGTCATGGCTAGGATGTGTTCCGGATAGTTATACAAGGGAAACTTTCTAGAGACATGTATTGTCTTGGATAGAAAGTTGGCTATGTCTCTTTTATTAGAAGGCTCGTAGGTTGGGTAGAAGTAGAGTCCAAAAGGGAGTGTATCATGTGTTGATCACTCATGAGTAATTTCTCTTTACGATCTAGGAAGGGTTGGGTAGAAGTAAAGTCCATTAGGGAGTGTACCATGTGTTGGTCACTTTTGAGGAATTTCTCTCAATCATCTAATAAAAGATAGTTGGCCGATGGTTGTGGATTCAACATGTGGATGTTTTCTCTTCGGAGGTTTTACCACGTTAAAAAAAGTACTGTGTTAATTCTTCCTATCTTTAACTCTTTTATATTTGTATATGTGTTTGGTTGAATCTTGTTTAAACCTTCATCTCTAAATATTCTTGTAAACAAGATTTTATTAAGTGTGGAATGCAAGCACTTAAAGTTGATCGAAGTTGTAAATGTTTATTTTATTTGTATAGTGATTCATTTGTATATAATCACTTGATGATTAGTACTTGTATATATTAGGTACATATGTGAATACATGTACTTTTTGATTTTAGTTTTCGATGTAAATCCTTTCACTTGCAATTTGTAAACATTGATTGTTAATACACATTAGTTTGGAATGTGTGGAATTCAAGCACTCAAAGTTGATCGAAGTTGTAAATGTTTATTTTATTTGTATAGTGATTCATTTGTATATAATCACTTGATGATTAGTACTTGTATATATTAGGTACATATGTGAATACAAGTACTCTTTGATTTTAGTTTTCGATGTAAATCCTTTCACTTGCAATTTGTATACATTGATTGTTAATACACATTGAATATGCCTTTCGATTTTCTACATTTAATTATTTTATATGATTGAAGTGATGTGATACAAGCTATCTAGAGGGACAAACTTTTGTTTGTTTCAAGGGATTGAAAAATGTATAAAAACCTATTCATCCGCCCCCCCTTTCTCTAGGTTAACTTTAGGCAAATTAACCGTGTTTGTATATTTCAATGATAGCCATAATATATTTTCAGCCGAGTCAACTAACAATGAGATACGACGTTGGGTGAACCGCAATGTAGACACAATCATGCTAAGATCATTAAGTGAAGTCTAGAGATATGTTAACCAGGGTGCTACAACACGAATGATTGCAATTCCGGACTTCTTAGTGAACTTAGTTTCAAAATTATCGAACACATGAGTCATTTGATAAAATTTTTCCTTGACTCTACGCCTTTTAAGATTTCCCTCATTTTGCCACACGAAACCTAGGCTCACTCATCAAACATATGCGGTTGAAGTTTATGCATAAAGTATTTATCAAAAAAAATTATCCGCATATGAAAGTTTTGAAAAATGCTATTATGTATTCAAATGGTCCTCAAGAATAGAATTAGACATTAAGACCCTTGATAGCATCGAAATAACCCTTATTTTCAAGCTAACTATCCCTAAAGATTAATTAGGACTTCTTTTAATCTCGAAAATGTCATTTTGTGACTTATGTTAAGGTGATGGGTGGATATGGTGATTTGGTTAGCTAGTGATCATACTGTAAAGACTTGACAGTACAAACTTAAATTTTTGCTCTATTCACAATTAACTCATTGAGGCATTTTCATTTGAGAATTTGTGCTAACTTTGGTTGCTTTATTTTGATCAACTTTTACATTTACACTTGAATTTTTAGTGCTTTAATTTACCACCGTTCTTTGCACAATTTATAATACATTTTCCTACATACATACTATTTGACAAATTAGAGGTTTTTTTTATTTTTATTTTTATTTTATTTATTTATTTATTTATTTTTTGACATTGCATTTCACATGATCAAAGCATGGAAATGGTTTTGTGTTTGGGTTTATTGTGGTATTATTATGGGAGGGTATGGTGATAGGGTTTAGTTTGTAGCTCTTACATATTTAGAACGTTCAAGCACACACAAGGCTAAGGACGTGTTTTGGCCATTTTTAAGTGACTAACACACATAGCCTACGTCATCTCTAAATGGAACAAATCAACAAGAAAACTTCGGGTGAAAAAGGTGATATCTTATTATGGACCATTTTTTAATGACCAATGCAAATGGAATGAGGCCCTACTTCAGTTAATGCTTATTTATCTACATGAGTGTTTAGAGAGTCGACAAGAATTCACTCTTTGTGGACTCATTTGTGGGCAATGAAGTTCACATAGGTAGTCTCCACTAATGATCTAGACATCTCAAGCGTGTTACCTCATTCACTAAAACACAAAAAGTTCGGTAGGATGTGTGTAATCAATGTGGTGCAGCTTTGGCCAACATGGCCTGCCTTAACAACACATGGCATACCAAAAATGTCTACAGTGGCTCAACACATCTCAATAAGCAGCCAAACTACTCTAAATCTTGACTCAAAATGGCAGAAAATTTTGGGTAACACCAACAAAAACACGACATAAGACACAAACACACAATCATGCAAACATTGAAAAATAATTTAAGTTTAGCACACACAAATGACCCTACCCCTAAACCTAAATTAAACATTGTCCTCAATGTTTGCATATTTGAAAAGTTTGGACTAAGAAAAAAGAGCTTAGGAGCATACAACCTACAAACACAAGCATTCACAAATTTCAAACACAAGATACAAACCTAGTTCAGGATCCAATAGTGAACACAAACATAACAATCCTAGAGTCTAAGCACAGTACAACGCCATAAACCTAATCTAAACTAGAATGCAAATAAAGACCGGAAAATAAATACGAAAGTGAGATAAAAGAATTAAAATTAAATATATTTAAAACTAAAATAAACACAAATGTAAATTGAATCTCCAACTAAAAAAAATTAACCACCACGTTAAACATACAACAGAGATATAAGCAAAAGTATGAGAGAGTAATGAAAGCAACGGCTACAATGTTCAAAACCTAAACATGACTAAACAACAAATTTTGAGACTAGACTGGAAACTAAGAAAAATGGAGCAAATGGTGGCATGAAAATGGTCGGTCCGGTTAGTCATAGGCCATGGGGTCCTTGCCTCCCCTCATCAACTGTCATGTTGTCAAGCATGTAGACTTCTGCTGAGAACCCATGGCTACTGCCTCTTAATGCTCTCCTAGCCAGAGGTCTTCTCTGGTAAGTCTAAAGGTTCAAATCGGTACTCATGATAGTAGTGTCAGCCTTGATGTCCTCTATCTCGGCCTCCTGCTCCTGTCAGAACTCATAAAACTGCTGAGAGAGAGAGAGAGAGAGAGAGAGAGAGAGTCTATCTTTCCTTCCATTTGGGCTTGGGCAATTTGACTAGTCTCAAAAGCCTTTACTAGCCAATCTAGCTTGTCTATCATTGGGTTGCTCTGCTCATAGTCTTCTGTATCCATATCATCACTAGAGGCCTCAAAATCATAGTCGGCCTCATCTAAGTCCTCTGGTCAGGACCCTAGCTCTCAAGTGAATAACATAAGTCCTGTAGTGGTCAAAATTGGGCATCTGGCCTAATTTGAACGAGTCCACTATCCAAAGGTTGAACGTTTCAAAGAACCTATCAAAAATGAGCCCATAAATCCCAGAAATTGGCCCATAAGCCATCAGATTCAACAGGCAAAACACATGGTTAAAAACAATGAATTACATTTAATACGAACGTTGCACAAAACCCTATAACGTTTGACAAGCCTTTATTATCAGATTCAATTGAATCAAAACGGACAGGTAAAGGCCTTCGATCTATACTCCCACTTAAATTATCCAGATGTTGAAGACCTATAGTCTATCTATTGCAGGAAAGCTTTGAAAAATCTCTCAATTCTCTTCTAAACTCACTTCTTTCATTTATTATAGTGGTGTTCCTTCGGCATTAATTACTGATACATCACTTGGTCGATTCAAGATCACCAATATCGAACAAAGACAACCTCAACCTTTCACCGATAATAGTCGAACAAAGCAATCCGCTAGATCCATCGAAGTACGAATTTGCTCGACTATCAATATCGACCAAATACTTAATTGATCAATTGCCCGATTCGACTATATCGAACAAATACGGTTTGCTATTCTCTATCCCTTATTTTATCAGTATCAAACCAAATACTGACTTGAGCGTCAGAGAGTTCCCAAAAAGGAACATCCCCTTCTGTGGTTTGCCACCGCTACTTTATTGTTGTTTCACAGGTTGTTAGTGCCCACCTCGACGATCAAAATCAATTGTAGATCCGATCGACTACAGTTTGGCGCCTATCGTGGGGCCTTGTCAATTTTCCTAAACCAATACTTTTCCTCGATCCAAGTCATGAAAGATGACTGAATCTGGAGATATCGAGGAACGATTCAACCTCCTTAAGACCCAAATGATGAAAATCACAACCCGTTTGAAGAACCTCGAAAAAGAAAATACAAAAGTTCGAGCCAAGAACCTGGAGTTACAAGGAAAGCTCGACCTATTGTCAAGAAATGCTCAATCAACATTGCAACAACTCCTAGTTGACAATCGACTACA